>OY730482.1:8622139-9278834 GCA_963422695.1 Xylophagus ater | reverse complement strand
AAGGAAGGGTTTAGTTCAAACTGCCGCACAAATAAAAATTTGCATACTTAACCATTTTAGAAGTACAAAAATTTCTCTCAAAAATCACCCCAAATTCTATAAGTAATAATATAGCATCGGTAAAACTCAACTCAAGTCAAATTAATGTTGTAACCAGAAGTCACACTTATACCCAACAAAACGAGCAAATGAATGAGGTGGAACTTCCCCAAAAACACACAAATATACTGGAAATAGCACCAAAAAACATCGACCCGATTGACGAACCCATAAGAATAGATTTAAAGGATCCTACAGAAATTGAACCATCAGACACAGAATCTAACGCATCATATGAAACATCAGACTCCGAAACAGAAGAGCAAATTGAAATTTTGGCGGACCCGCGTGATATTCAAACCTTGCTAAAAGCAAATCATGACTCCCCTTTAGGAGGGCATGCCGGTATTCAAAAAACGTTTAATCGTATCCCAAAAAATTACCGTTGGAAAAATATGTTGCAAGATATAACCAAGTACATAAATAAGTGCATAAAGTGCCAACGCAATAAAAAGGGAAAGGGTTTGAAAATGCCAATAAAGATTACGGATACGGCAACTCGACCTTTCGAAAAGATTTACTTGGATATTGTTGGACCACTTCCGACATCACAACATTGCAAAAAGTATATTTTAACTTTTCAAGACGATTTGACAAAAATCCTGGATTGTTTTGCTATACCCAATGCCGGGACGACCACAGTGGCCGATTGCTTCTACAGGAATATCGTGTTAAAATACTTAGTCATACCGGATAAGCTAATAACCGACCAAGGTTCGAATTTCACCAGCGATTTGTTTAAACGTATATGTAAATTATTACACATCAAAAAGGTACAAACTACTGCTTATCACCCCCAATCAAAGGGATCAGTTGAGCGCACTCATGGACCACTTATCGAGTATTTGCGTACAATGGTCGACGACAATATTGACACATGGGACCAATACCTTTCTGAAGCCGCGCTAGTACACAATCACACACCACATAGCGGAAGTAAATTTCCACCAATTCATGCTTTGTATGGTTACCATCGCGCTCTACCCACAAACCTCACGAAAAAACCAGATCCCATATACAATTTTGGTGATTATTGTAATACTGTCAAATATAAATTACAAAAAATTCATACCAGTATGAGGGAAAACCTCATGAAAGCTAAGGAATAATCGAAAGAGTACTATGACAAAAACTCAAAGACAATAAAATTCCACGTAGGAGATACAGTACTATTGAGGAACGCAGCAACAAAACACAAATTATCTGCAGTTTGGAATGGCCCTTTTCTGGTGCGAAAAGTTCATGATGACCTAAATACCTCCATAAAAATTGGAAAGAAAGTGCGGAGAGTCCATAACAACCGATTAAAAAAAATTTAACTACACACTGTCTAAAAACTAAAAAAAAAAAAAAATTTTCAAATTTACCACACCTATTTATTAAACGCAAAAATCCAAAATAATGTAAGGTACCCACGAAAATATTTCTTTTTTATCTGTTAACGAAAATTCTCAAAAAAAAAAAAAAATTTCATACCCAACCATAAGCATAGAGAAAGCATAATCTTTACATACAATATTTCATAATTAGGTCAAGTTCAAGTTCACCAATTTTTTCTTTGCCAAATGGTAAACATTGACCATGTTTTATACCTACGTCCACGAATAAAACCTGAGGAGATTTTAATGTAAATAAAATATATTTATATATATAAATTAATATATATATATTTAATATATAACTATTGCAGTACCACTTGCCGTAAGATAAACAAAAGAAATATGACACCACCACAAAATTTTTGTTTACATATCTCATGTACAGTCATACAAAGCCGAAGGGAAAATGTCTTTTAATATTTTGGATACAAAATCTTAATAAGAACAATTTTCCAAATTTAGTCTTTGTCGAAATATGAAAAAACTCCCCCTAGAAATCCTAAGGTAATATGTATAAGATATATTGAACCTTTTCAACAAATCTCTGCTTTTCAAGAATTTATCCAAGAATATTTAAAAAAAAAAAAAACAATTCCGAAAGTAAGGAATTCTTTTAGGTAATCCGACGCATGCAATATAAAATACAGATAATAATCCTATCCGAATTATAAACGAATGGAAATACTTTGTTGTTTACTAAATATAATTACATTAATTAGTATGGTAGGAAATCAAAATGTAAAAATTGTAAAACATACCATTTCTCTTTATCAAAATTGTAATAGTTAAACAATTTTTTGTGACTTTTGAACAAACAATTTTTGTAAGTTTGTTTAAAAGCCGACAAAAAATTTTTTTCAGTAACGGGAAAGTATGTTATGGTACACCCTGTACCAAGAAATCGTTTCCGACCAAAAAAGCGGTTATTGAACCCAACATTTTGAAACTTAATTTTTAATTAAACGCGTAAATAATTATTTAAATTTATTAACATATTTCGAAATATAAACACTTTCGAAATATGTTAATAAAATTATTATTTCGTTTCGACAAAAATTCTCTATGTCGAAATGCATATAAAAAATGTATACTAACAAATTTTAGTATAACGAAATATGAATTCACTTTTTTTATGTATTTCGAAATAATTTTCAAATCAACAATGCCAACAAAATTTAAGAAAAAGCGTTAAAAGAACAAAAAATTCCTTTTTCCGACGATGCTACGAAAAAACGGAAAGAAAACGTGATTTCCAATGATGCTATGAAAAACGAAGAAAAAATGGTATTTTCCAACGATGCTGGGAAAAACGCAAAAAGAATGTTATTTCCTAACGTTGCTACGAAAAAACGAAGAGAAAATGTAATTCCCCAACGATGCTACGAAAAACGAAGTAAAAATGTTTTCCAACTATGTTAGGAAATACGAAAAAAAAATGTTATTTCCGAACGACGCTATCAAAAGCAAAGAAAGGAAATGATAAGTGTTGGGGCCACTGAGTCTTATGATTTCTCAGGTCATAAAAGCTTCCCAGCGTTGTCGCTGTCAAAGAAAATACTTTGAGCGCCAAGTTTCCAACGATGATAATGATAGGAATTTTGAAATCAACAATGCCAAGAAAATTTAAGAAAAACCATTAAACGAACAAACAATTTCTTTTATGGATGATGCTACGGAAAAACGAAGAGAAAACGTAATTTCCCAACGATTCTACGAAATCGAAGAAAAAATGTTATTTTCCATCGATGTTATGAAAAGCCAAGAAAAATAGTTGTTTTTGAAAGGCAAAGAAAGGAAATGAAGTGTTAAGGCCACTGAGTCTTATGATTTCTCAGGTCATAAGAGCTTACCAACGTTGTCGCTGTCAAAGAAAATTCTTTGATCGCCAAGTTTACAAAGATGATAATGAAGGGAATTTTTACAACAACGATGCCAAAAAAATTTAAGAAAAAGTGTTCAACGACCAAAAAATTCCTTTTTCCGACGATACGACGAAAAACGAAGAGAAAACGTAATTTCCCAGCGATGCATTGAAAAACGAAGAAAAAATGCTTTCCAACTATGTTAGGAAAAACGAAGAAAAAATTTTATTTTCCAACGACGCTATCAAAAGCAAAGAAAGGAAATGATAAGTGTTGGGGCCACTGAGTCTTATGATTTCTCAGGTCATAAGAGCTTACCAGCGTTGTCGCTGTCAAAGAAAATTCTTTAAGCGCCAAGTTTCCAACGATGATAATGAACGGAATTTTTACATCAACGATGCCAAAAAAATTTAAGAAAAAGTGTTCAACGACCAAAAAATTCCTTTTTCCGACGATACGACGAAAAACGAAGAGAAAACGTAATTTCCCAGCGATGCATTGAAAAACGAAGAAAAAATGCTTTCCAACTATGTTAGGAAAAACGAAGAAAAAATGTTATTTTCCAACGACGCTATCAAAAGCAAAGAAAGGAAATGATAAGTGTTGGGGCCACTGAGTCTTATGATTTCTCAGGTCATAAGAGCTCACCAGCGTTGTTGCTGTCAAAGAAAATTCTTTAAGCGCCAAGTTTCCAACGATGATAATGAACGGAATTTTTACATCAACGATGCCAAAAAAATTTAAGAAAAAGTGTTCAACGAACAAAAAATTCCTTTTTCCGACGATACGACGAAAAACGAAGAGAAAACGTAATTGCCCAGCGATGCATTGAAAAACGAAGAAAAAATGCTTTCCAACTATGTTAGGAAAAACGAAGAAAAAATGTTATTTTCCAACGACGCTATCAAAGGCAAAGAAAGGAAATTATAAGTGTTGGGGCCACTGAGTCTTATGATTTCTCAGGTCGTAAGAGCTTCCAAGCGTTGTCGCTGTCAAAGAAAATACTTTGAGCGCCAAGTTTCCAACGATGATAATGAAAGGAATTTAAAATCCACAATGCCAATAAAATTTAAGAAAAACCGTTAAGCGAACAAAATATTTCTTTTTCCGATGATGCTACCAAAAACGAAGAGAAAACGCAATTTCCCAGCGATGCTACGAAAAACGAAGAACAAATAGTATTTTCCAACGATGCTAGGAAAAACCGAGAAAAATAGTTGTTTTTGAAAGGCAAAGAAAGTAAATGAAGTGTTAAGGCCACTGAGTCTTATGATTTCTCAGGTCATAAGAGCTTACCAACGTTATCGCTGTCAAAGAAAATTCTTTGATCGCCAAGTTTACAACGATGATAATGAAGGGAATTTTTACAACAACGATGCCAACAAAATTTAAGAAAAAGGGTTAAACGAACAAAAAATTCCTTTTTCCGACGATACGACGAAAAACGAAGGGAAAATGTAATTTCCCAACGATGCATTGAAATACGAAGAAAAAATGTTTTCCAACGATGCTAGGAAAAACGAAGAAAAAATGTTATTTTCCAACGACGCTATCAAAGGCAAAGAAGGGAAATGAAGTGTTAGGCCCACTGAGTCTTATGGTTTCTCAGGTCATAAGAGCTTACCAGCGTTGTCGCTGTCAAAGAAAATTCTTTGAGCGCCAAGTTTCCAACGATGATAATGCAAGGAATTTTCGAATCAACAATGCAAACAAAATTGAAGAAAAAGCGTTAAACGAGCATAAATTTTCCTTTCCAACGATGCTACGAAAAAACGAAAAGAAAACGTAATTTCCCAATGATGCTATGATAAACGAAGAAAAACGGTATTTTCCAACAATACTAAGAAAAACGCAGGAAGAATGTTACTTTCCAACGATGCTACGAAAATACGAAGAGAAAAGGTAATTTCCCAACGATGCTACGAAATCGAAGAAAAAATGTTATTTTCCAACGATGCTATGAAAAGCCAAGAAAAATAGTTGTTTTTGAATGACAAAGAAAGGATATGAAGTGTTAGGGCCACTGAGTCCTATGATTTCTCAGGTCATAAGAGCTTAGCAGCGTTGTCGCTGTCAAAGAAAATTCTTTGAGCGCCAAGTTTCCAACGATGATAATGAAAGGAATTTTCAAATCACCAATGCCAACAAAATATAAGAAAAAACGTTAAAAGAACAAAAAATTTCTTTTTCGGACGATGCCACGAAAAAACGAAAAGAAAACGTAATTTCCCAATGATGTTATGAAACACGAAGAGAAATGGTATTTTCCAACGATGCTAAGAAAAACGCAGAAGGAATGTTACTTTCCAACGATGCTACGAAAATACGAAGAGAAAAGGTAATTTCCCAACGATGGTACGAAATCGAAGAAAAAATGTTATTTTCAAACGATGCTATGAATAGCCAGGAAAAATAGTTGTTTTTGAAAGGCAAAGAAAGGAAATGAAGTGTTAAGGCCACTGAGTCTTATGATTTCTCAGGTCGTAAGAGCTTACCAGCGTTGTCCCTCTCAAAGAAAATTCTTTGAGCGCCAAGTTTCCAACGATGATAATGAAAGGAATTTTCAAATCAACAATGCCAAAAGAAACCAACAAAAAATTTTTTTTTCCAGCGATGCTAAGAAAAAACAATGAGAAATCGTAATTTCCCAACGATCCTACGAAAAACGAAGATAAAATCTATTCCAACGATGCTAGGAAAAACGAAGAAAAAATGCTAATTTCCAACGACGCTATCAAAGGCAAAGAAAAGAAATGAAGTGTTAGGGCCACTGAGTCTTATGATTTCTCAGAGCTTACCAGCGTTGTCGCTGTCAAAGAAAATTCTTTGAGCGCCAAGTTTCCAACGATGATAATGCAAGGAATTTTCGAATCAACAATGCAAACAAAATTGAAGAAAAATCGTTAAACGAGCAAAAATTTTCTTTTCCAACGATGCTACGAAAAAACGAAAAGAAAACGTAATTTCCCAATGATGCTATGATAAACGAAGAAAAACGGTATTTTCCAACAATACTAAGAAAAACGCAGGAAGAATGTTACTTTCCAACGATGCTACGAAAATACGAAGAGAAAACGTAATTTCCCAACGATGCTACGAAATCGAAGAAAAAATGTTATTTTCCAACGATGCTATGAAAAGCCAAGAAAAATAGTTGTTTTTGAAAGACAAAGAAAGGATATGAAGTGTTAGGGCCACTGAGTCTTATGATTTCTCAGGTCATAAAAGCTTCCCAGCGTTGTCGCTGTCAAAGAAAATACTTTGAGCGCCAAGTTTCCAACGATGATAATGATAGGAATTTTCAAATCAACAATGCCAAGAAAATTTAAGAAAAACCATTAAACGAACAAAAAATTTCTTTTATGGATGATGCTACGGAAAAACGAAGAGAAAACGTAATTTCCCAACGATTCTACGAAATCGAAGAAAAAATGTTATTTTCCAACGATGTTATGAAAAGCCAAGAAAATAGTTGTCTTTAAAAGGCAAAGAAAGGAAATGAAGTGTTAAGGCCACTGAGTCTTATGATTTCTCAGGTCATAAGAGCTTACCAACGTTGTCGCTGTCAAAGAAAATTCTTTGATCGCCAAGTTTACAATGATGATAATGAAGGGAATTTTAACAACAACGATGCCAACAAAATTTAAGAAAAAGGGTTAAACGAACAAAAAATTCCTTTTTCCGACGATACGACGAAAAACGAAGAGAAAACGTAATTTCCCAGCGATGCATTGAAAAACGAAGAAAAAATGCTTTCCAACTATGTTAGGAAAAACGAAGAAAAAATGTTATTTTCCAACGACGCTATCAAAGGCAAAGAAAGGAAATTATAAGTGTTGGGGCCACTGAGTCTTATGATTTCTCAGGTCGTAAGAGCTTCCAAGCGTTGTCGCTGTCAAAGAAAATACTTTGAGCGCCAAGTTTCCAACGATGATAATGAAAGGAATTTAAAATCCACAATGCCAATAAAATTTAAGAAAAACCGTTAAGCGAACAAAATATTTCTTTTTCCGATGATGCTACCAAAAACGAAGAGAAAACGCAATTTCCCAGCGATGCTACGAAAAACGAAGAACAAATAGTATTTTCCAACGATGCTAGGAAAAACCGAGAAAAATAGTTGTTTTTGAAAGGCAAAGAAAGTAAATGAAGTGTTAAGGCCACTGAGTCTTATGATTTCTCAGGTCATAAGAGCTTACCAACGTTGTCGCTGTCAAAGAAAATTCTTTGATCGCCAAGTTTACAACGATGATAATGAAGGGAATTTTTACAACAACGATGCCAACAAAATTTAAGAAAAAGGGTTAAACGAACAAAAAATTCCTTTTTCCGACGATACGACGAAAAACGAAGGGAAAATGTAATTTCCCAACGATGCATTGAAATACGAAGAAAAAATGTTTTCCAACGATGCTAGGAAAAACGAAGAAAAAATGTTATTTTCCAACGACGCTATCAAAGGCAAAGAAAGGAAATGAAGTGTTAGGCCCACTGAGTCTTATGATTTCTCAGGTCATAAGAGCTTACCAGCGTTGTCGCTGTCAAAGAAAATTCTTTAAGCGCCAAGTTTCCAACGATGATAATGAACGGAATTTTTACATCAACGATGCCAAAAAAATTTAAGAAAAAGTGTTCAACGAACAAAAATTTTCCTTTCCAACGATACGACGAAAAACGAAGAGAAAACGTAATTTCCCAGCGATGCATTGAAAAACGAAGAAAAAATGCTTTCCAACTATGTTAGGAAAAACGAAGAAAAAATGTTATTTTCCAACGACGCTATCAAAGGCAAAGAAAGGAAATTATAAGTGTTGGGGCCACTGAGTCTTATGATTTCTCAGGTCATAAAAGCTTCCCAGCGTTGTCGCTGTCAAAGAAAATACTTTGAGCGCCAAGTTTCCAACGATGATAATGATAGGAATTTTCAAATCAACAATGCCAAGAAAATTTAAGAAAAACCATTGAACGAACAAAAAATTTCTTTTATGGATGATGCTACGGAAAAACTGAGTCTTATGATTTCTCAGGTCATAAGAGCTTACCAACGTTGTCGCTGTCAAAGAAAATTCTTTGATCGCCAAGTTTACAACGATGATAATGAAGGGAATTTTTACAACAACGATGCCAACAAAATTTAAAAAAAAGTGTTAAACGAACAAAAAATTCCTTTTTCCGACGATACGACGAAAAACGAAGAGAAAACGTAATTTCCCCGCGATGCATTGAAAAACGAAGAAAAAATGCTTTCCAACTATGTTAGGAAAAACGAAGAAAAAATGTTATTTTCCAACGACGCTATCAAAGGCAAAGGAAGGAAATTATAAGTGTTGGGGCCACTGAGTCTTATGATTTCTCAGGTCGTAAGAGCTTCCAAGCGTTGTCGCTGTCAAAGAAAATACTTTGAGCGCCAACTTTCCAACGATGATAATGAAAGGAATTTAAAATCCACAATGCCAATAAAATTTAAGAAAAACCGTTAAGCGAACAAAATATTTCTTTTTCCGATGATGCTACCAAAAACGAAGAGAAAACGCAATTTCCCAGCGATGGTACGAAATCGAAGAAAAAATGTTATTTTCCAACGATGCTATGAATAGCCAGGAATAATAGTTGTTTTTGAAAGGCAAAGAAAGGAAATGAAGTGTTAAGGCCACTGAGTCTTATGATTTCTCAGGTCGTAAGAGCTTACCAGCGTTGTCCCTCTCAAAGAAACTTCTTTGAGCGCCAAGTTTCCAACGATGATAATGAAAGGAATTTTCAAATCAACAATGCCAAAAGAAACGAACAAAAAATTTTTTTTTCCAACGATGCTAAGAAAAAACAATGAGAAATCGTAATTTCCCAACGATCCTACGAAAAACGAAGATAAAATGTATTCCAACGATGCTAGGAAAAACGAAGAAAAAATGCTAATTTCCAACGACGCTATCAAAGGCAAAGAAAAGAAATGAAGTGTTAGGGCCACTGAGTCTTATGATTTCTCAGAGCTTACCAGCGTTGTCGCTGTCAAAGAAAATTCTTTGAGCGCCAAGTTTCCAACGATGATAATGCAAGGAATTTTCGAATCAACAATGCAAACAAAATTGAAGAAAAATCGTTAAACGAGCAAAAATTTTCTTTTCCAACGATGCTACGAAAAAACGAAAAGAAAACGTAATTTCCCAATGATGCTATGATAAACGAAGAAAAACGGTATTTTCCAACAATACTAAGAAAAACGCAGGAAGAATGTTACTTTCCAACGATGCTACGAAAATACGAAGAGAAAACGTAATTTCCCAACGATGCTACGAAATCGAAGAAAAAATGTTATTTTCCAACGATGCTATGAAAAGCCAAGAAAAATAGTTGTTTTTGAAAGGCAAAGAAAGGATATGAAGTGTGAGGGACACTGAGTCCTATGATTTCTCAGGTCATAAGAGCTTAGCAGCGTTGTCGCTGTCAAAGAAAATTCTTTGAGCGCCCAGTTTCCAACGATGATTATGAAAGGAATTTTCAAATCACCAATGCCAACAAAATATAAGAAAAAAAGGTTAAAAGAACAAAAAATTTCTTTTTCCGACGATTCCACGAAAAAACGAAAAGAAAACGTAATTTCCCAATGATGTTATGAAACACGAAGAAAAATGGTATTTTCCAACGATGCTAAGAAAAACGCAGAAGGAATGTTACTTTCCAACGATGCTAAGAAAATACGAAGAGAAAAGGTAATTTCCCAACGATGGTACGAAATCGAAGAAAAAATGTTATTTTCCAACGATGCTATGAAAAGCCAAGAAAAATAGTTGTTTTTGAAAGGCAAAGAAAGGAAATGAAGTGTTAAGGCCACTGAGTCTTATGATTTCTCAGGTCATAAGAGCTTACCTGCGTTGTCGCTGTCAAAGAAAATTCTTTGAGCGCCAAGTTTCCAACGATGATAATGAAAGTAATTTTCAAATCAACAATGCCAAAAGAAACGAACAAAAAATTTCTTTTTCCAACGATGCTAAGCAAAAACAAAGAGAAATCGTAATTTCCCAACGATCCTACGAAAAACGAAGAAAAAATGCTATTTTCCAACGACGCTATCAAAGGCAAAGAAAAGAAATGAAGTGTTAGGGCCACTGAGTCTTATGATTTCTCAGAGCTTACCAGCGTTGTCGCTATCAAAGGAAATTCTTTGAAAGAATGTTATTTCCTAACGTTGCTACGAAAAAACGAAGAGAAAATGTAATTCCCCAACGATGCTACGAAAAACGAAGTAAAAATATTTTCCAACTATGTTAGGAAATACGAAGAAAAAATGTTATTTCCCAACGACGCTATCAAAAGCAAAGAAAGGAAATGATAAGTGTTGGGGTCACTGAGTCTTATGATTTCTCAGGTCATAAAAGCTTCCCAGCGTTGTCGCTGTCAAAGAAAATACTTTGAGCGCCAAGTTTCCAACGATGATAATGATAGGAATTTTCAAATCAACAATGCCAAGAAAATTTAAGAAAAACCATTAAACGAACAAAAAATTTCTTTTATGGATGATGCTACGGAAAAACTGAGTCTTATGATTTCTCAGGTCATAAGAGCTTACCAACGTTGTCGCTGTCAAAAAAAATTCTTTGATCGCCAAGTTTACAACGATGATAATGAAGGGAATTTTTACAACAACGATGCCAACAAAATTTAGGAAAAAGGGTTAAACGAACAAAAAATTCCTTTTTCCGACGATACGACTAAAAACGAAGAGAAAACGTAATTTCCCAGCGATGCATTGAAAAACGAAGAAAAAATGCTTTCCAACTATGTTAGGAAAAACGAAGAAAAAATGTTATTTTCCAACGACGCTATCAAAGGCAAAGAACAGAAATGAAGTGTTAGGGCCACTGAGTCTTATAATTTCTCAGGTCATAAGAGCTTACCAGCGTTGTCGCTGTCAAAGAAAATACTTTGAGCGCCAAGTTTCCAACGATGATAATGAAAGGAATTTCCAAATCAACAATGCCAACAAAATTTAAGAAAAACCGTTGAACGAACAAAAATTTCTTTTACAGATTATGCTACGAAAAAACGAAGAAAAAACGTAACTTCCAAACGATGCTACGAAATCGAAGAAAAAATACTATTTCCCAACGATGCTATGAAAATCCAAGAAAAATAGTTGTTTTTGAAAGGCAAAGAAAGGAAATGAAGTGTTAAGGCCACTGAGTCCTATGATTTCTCAGGTCATAAGAGCTTAGCAGCGTTGTCCCTGTCAAAGAAAATTTTTTGAGCGCCAAGTTGCAACGATGATAATGAAAGTGTAGGGAACCTACAACAAAATTGAAGAAAAATCGTTAAACGAGCAAAAATTTTCTTTTCCAACGATGCTACGAAAAAACGAAAAGAAAACGTAATTTCCCAATGATGCTATGATAAACGAAGAAAAACGGTATTTTCCAACAATACTAAGAAAAACGCAGGAAGAATGTTACTTTCCAACGATGCTACGAAAATACGAAGAGAAAACGTAATTTCCCAACGATGCTACGAAATCGAAGAAAAAATGTTATTTTCCAACGATGCTATGAAAAGCCAAGAAAAATAGTTGTTTTTGAAAGGCAAAGAAAGGATATGAAGTGTGAGGGACACTGAGTCCTATGATTTCTCAGGTCATAAGAGCTTAGCAGTGTTCTCGCTGTCAAAGAAAATTCTTTGAGCGCCAAGTTCCCAACGATGATAATGAAAGGCATTTTCAAATCAACAATGCCAACAAAATTTAAGAAAAAGCGTTAAAAGAACAAAAAATTTCTTTTTCCGACGATGCTACGAAAAAACGAAAAGAAAACGTGATTTCCAATGATGCTATGAAAAACGAAGAAAAAATTGTATTTTCCAACGATGCTGGGAAAAACGCAGAAAGAATGTTATTTCCTAACGTTGCTACGAAAAAACGAAGAGAAAACGTAATTTCCCAACGATGCATTGAAAAACGAAGATAAAATGCTTTCCAACTATGTTAGGAAAAACGAAGAAAAAATGTTATTTTCCAACGACGCTATCATAGGCAAAGAAAGGAAATGATAAGTGTTGGGGCCACTGAGTCTTATGATTTCTCAGGTCATAAGAGGTTACCAGCGTTGTCGCTGTCAAAGAAAATACTTTGAGTGCCAAGTTTCCAACGATGATAATGAAAGGAATTTCCAAATCAACAATGCCAACAAAATTTAAGAAAAACCGTTAAACGAACAAAAAATTTCTTTTACCGATTATGCTACGGAAAAACGAAGAGAAAACGTAACTTCCCAACGATGCTAGGAAATCGAAGAAAAAATGCTATTTTCCAACGATGCTATGAAAATCCAAGAAAAATAGTTGTTTTTGAAAGGCAAAGAAAGGAAATGATAAGTGTTGGGGCCACTGAGTCTTATGATTTCTCAGGTCATAAGAGGTTACCAGCTTTGTCGCTGTCAAAGCAAATACTTAGAGCGCCAAGTTTCCAACGATGATATTGAAAGGAATTTCCAAATCAACAATGCCAACGAAATTTAAGAAAAACCGTTAGACGAACAAAAAATTTCTTTTTCCGGCGATGCTACGAAAAAACGAAGAGAAAACGTAATTTCCCAACGATGCTACGAAATCGAAGAAAAAATTTTATTTTCCAACGATGTTATGAAAAGCCAAGAAAAATAGTTGTTGCTGAAAGGCAAAGAAAGGAAATGAAGTGTTAAGGCTACTGAGTCTTATGATTTCTCAGGTCATAAAAGCTTAGCAGCGTTCTCGCTGTCAAAGAAAATTCTTTGAGCGCCAAGTTTCCAACGATGATAATGCAAGGAATTTTCGAATCAACAATGCAAACAAAATTTAAGAAAAAGCTTTAAATGAACAAAAATTTTCTTTTTCCAACGATGCTACGAAAAAACGAAGAGAAAACGTAATTTCCCAACGATGCTACGAAATCGAAGAAAAAATTTTATTTTCCAACGATGTTATGAAAAGCCAAGAAAAATAGTTGTTTTTGAAAGGCAAAGAAAGGAAATGTGCCGCTGAATCTTATGATTTCTCAGGTCATAAGAGCTTACCAGCGTTGTCGCTGCCAAAGAAAATTCTTTGAGCGCCAAGTTTCCAACGATGATAATGAAAGTAATTTTGAATTGAACAATGCCAACCAAATTTAAGAAAAAGCGTTAAAAGAACAAAAAATTTCTTTTTCCGACGATGCTACGAAAAAACGAAGAGAAAACGTAATTTCCCAACGATGCTACGAAATCAAAGAAAAAATGTTATTTTCCAACGATGCTATGAAAAGCCAAGAAAAATAGTTGTTTTTGAAAGGCAAAGAAAGGAAATGAAGTGTTAGTGCCACTGAGTCTTATGATTTCTCAGGTCATAAGAGCTTACCAGCGTTGTCGCTGTCAAAGACAATACTTTGAGCGCCAAGTTTCCAACGATGATAATGAAAGGAATTTTCAAGTCAACAATGCCAATAAAATTTAAAAAAAACCGTTAAACGAACAAAAAATTTCTTTTTCCGATGATGCTACGAAAAAACAAAGAGAAAGCGCAATTTCCTAGCGATGGTACGAAAAACGAAGAAAAAATGGTAATTTCCAACGATGCTAGGAAAAACGCAGAACGAATGTTATTTCCCAACATTGCTACGAAAAAACGTAGAGAAAACGTAATTTCCCAACGATGCTACGAAATTGAAGAAAAAATGTTATTTTCCAACGATGCTATGAAAAGCCAAGAAAAATAGTTGTTTTTGAAAGGCAAAGAAAGGATATGAAGTGTTAGGGCCACTGAGTGCTATGATTTCTCAGGTCATAAGAGCTTAGCAGCGTTGTCGCTGCCAAAGAAAATTCTTTGAACGTCAAGTATCCAACGATGATAATGAAAGGAATTTTCAAATCAACAATGCCAACAAAATTTAAGAAAAAGCGTTAAAAGAACAAAAAATTCTTTTTCCGACCATGCTACGAAAAAACGAAAAGAAAACGTAATTTCTTAATGATGCTATGAAAAACGAAGAAAAATGGTATTTTCCAACGATGCTGGGAAAAACGCAGAAAGAATTTTATTTCCTAACGTTGCTACCAAAAAACGAAGAGAAAATGTAATTTCCCAACGATGCTACGAAATCGAAGAAAAAATTTTATTTTCCAACGATGTTATGAAAATCCAAGAAAAATAGTTTTTTTTGAAAGGTAAAGAAAGGAAATGAAGTGTTGGGGCCACTGAGTCTAATGATTTTTCAGGTCATAAGAGCTTACCAGCGTTGTCGCTGTCAAAGAAAATTCTTTGAGCGCCAAGTTCCAGCGATGATAGTGCAAGGAATTTTCGAATCAACAATGCCAACAAAATTTAAGAAAAAGCGTTAAACGAACAAAAAATTTCTTTTTCAAACGATGCTACGAAAAAACGAAGAGAAAATATAATTTCCCAACGATGCTACGAAAAACGAAGACAAAATGTTTTCCAACGATCCTACGGAAAATTAAGAAATAATGTTACTTTGCGACAACGCTATCAAAGGCAAAGAAACGAAACGAAAAGTGTTAGGGCCACTGAGTCTTATGATTTCTCAGGTCATAAGAGCTTACCAGCGTTGTCGCTGTCAAAGAAAATTCTTTGAGCACCAAGTTACCAACGATGATAATGAAAGGAATTTTCAAATCAACAATGCCAACAAAATTTAAGAAAAAGCGTTAAAAGAACAAAATATTTCTTTTTCCGATGATGCTACCAAAAACGAAGAGAAAACGCCATTTCCCAGCGATGCTATGAAAAACGAAGAACAAATAGTATTTTCCAACGATGCTATGAAAAACCAAGAAAAATAGTTGTTTTTGAAAGGCAAAGAAAGGAAATGAAATGTTACGGCTACTGAGTCTTATGATTTCCCAGGTCATAAGAGCTTACCAGCGTTGTCGCTGTCAAAGAAAATTCTTTGAGAGCCAAGTTTCCAACGATGATAACGAAGTTAATTTTTACATCAACGATGCCAACAAAATTTAAGAAAAAGTGTTAAACGAACAAAAAATTCCTTTTTCCGACGTTACGACGAAAAACGAAGGGAAACTGTAATTTCCCAACGATGCATTCAAATACGAAGAAAAAATGTTTTCCAATGATGCTAGGAAAAACCAAGAAAAATTGTTATTTTCCAACGACGCTATCAAAGGCAAAGAAAGGAAGTGAAGTGTTAGAGCCACTGAGTCTTTTGATTTCTCAGGTCATAAGAGCTTACTAGCGTTGTCGCTGTCAAAGAAAATTCTTTGAAGGCCAAGTTTCCAAAACGCGTTAAACGAACAAAAAATTTCTTTTTCCAACGATGCTACGAAAAAAGGAAGAGAAAACGTAATTTCCCAACGATGCCGCGAAAAACGAAGAAAATATGTTTTCCAACGATGCTAGGAAAAACCAAGAAAAATTGTTATTTTCCAACGACGCTATCAAAGGCAAAGAAAGGAAATGAAGTGTTAGGGCCACTGAGTCTTATGATTTCTCAGGTCATAAGAGCTTATCAGCGTTGTCGCTGTCAAAGAAAATTCTTTGAGCGCCAAGTTTCCAACGATGATAATGCAAGGAATTTCGAATCAACAATGCAAACAAAATTTAAGAAAAAGCGTTAAACGAACAAAAATTTTTTTTTCCAACGATGCTACGAAAAAACGAAGAGAAAACATAATTTCCCAACGATGCTACGAAAAACGAAGACAAAATGTTTTCCAACGATCCTACGGAAAATTAAGAAATAATGTTACTTTGCGACAACGCTATCAAAGGCAAAGAAAGGAAATGAAAATTGTTAGGGCCACTGAGTCTTATGATTTCTCAGGTCATAAGAGCTTAACAGCGTTGTCGCTGTCAAAAAAAATTCTTTGAGCGCCAAGTTACCAACGATGATAATGAAAGGAATTGTCAAATCAACAATGCCAACAAAATTTAAGAAAAAGCGTTAAAAGAACAAAATATTTCTTTTTCCGATGATGCTACCAAAAACGAAAAGAAAACATAATTTCCCAACGATGCTACGAAAAACGAAGACAAAATGTTTTCCAACGATCCTACGGAAAATTAAGAAATAATGTTACTTTGCGACAACGCTATCAAAGGCAAAGAAAGGAAATGAAAAGTGTTAGGGCCACTGAGTCTTATGATTTCTCAGGTCATAAGAGCTTACTAACGTTGTCGCTGTCAAAGAAAATTCTTTGAGCGCCAAGTTTCCAAAAAGCGTTAAACGAACAAAAAATTTCTTTTTCCAACGATGCTACGAAAAAAGGAAGAGAAAACGTAATTTCCCAACGATGCTGCGAAAAACGAAGAAAATATGTTTTCCAACGATGCTAGGAAAAACGAAGAAAAAATGTTATTTTCCAACGACGCTATCAAAGGCAAAGAACAGAAATGAAGTGTTAGGGCCACTGAGTCTTATAATTTCTCAGGTCATAAGAGCTTACCAGCGTTGTCGCTGTCAAAGAAAATACTTTGAGCGCCAAGTTTCCAACGATGATAATGAAAGGAATTTCCAAATCAACAATGCCAACAAAATTTAAGAAAAACCGTTGAACGAACAAAAATTTCTTTTACAGATTATGCTACGAAAAAACGAAGAAAAAACGTAACTTCCAAACGATGCTACGAAATCGAAGAAAAAATACTATTTCCCAACGATGCTATGAAAATCCAAGAAAAATAGTTGTTTTTGAAAGGCAAAGAAAGGAAATGAAGTGTTAAGGCCACTGAGTCCTATGATTTCTCAGGTCATAAGAGCTTAGCAGCGTTGTCCCTGTCAAAGAAAATTTTTTGAGCGCCAAGTTGCAACGATGATAATGAAAGTGTAGGGAACCTACAATTTTACTTAGTTTTTAATATTTTTCTTAGTTTTAATTTTTGATCTAGTATTTAAGATACTTGTTTTAAATTTTGAAAATAAATATTTTTCATCACTAGTAACCGTTTTTAGTTATAATAATTTTTCGTGATGAAAAATATTTTTCAGTCAATTTATAAACCTAAACTAAAAAGGACCTAATATAAAAAATAATTTTTAATTCCAAAACTAAAAACTTTATTTAAAACATAATATTCTATGTTAAAAAATAAGTTCTGTTTTCTCAATTGAATAAACAAATTATATAATAAATTAAAATAACATTTTTATTTAATTAAATCGTACGCAAAATATGTAGAGCTCACCAAGGAGCCCTACGAAAGGAATTTCCAAATCAACAATGCCAACAAAATTTAAGAAAAATCGTTAAACGAACAAAAATTTCTTTTACCGATTATAAAAAAAAAATAATAGATAGATTCAAAGATGGCGGTTTGACTTATATACATTTTTTATTGTGAAAACGCACACATGAACAGGAACGGGCGTAAAATTCTAAAAATAAACGCAAGATTGGCGAGGTCACTCATCGTTTTTCACATTTTGTTCGCCAGTTTTCCTACTGTATATTAATACTGTGACTTGGGCTTCTATCGCTTGGAGTAAGCAGGCGAGAAAATAAAATAGTGACCATTTCTCCTCCATAATTTTGTATAAAAAGGAGAGAAATAAAATCTCCAGGGCTGCGTTCACTCACCAACTAAAAGTAACTAAAAGCGACTAAAAGTTACACTTTTGCGTTCACTGGTCAACATTTTTCGACTACGATGACGTCATGACACCGACACTCTGACGTTCACTAATCAACACCGGTGTAAAAAAAAGTAACTTTTTTCAACCAATGTCATAGGGCGTAGTTGTTAATTGTCATTTCTATTTCGTCAGTTTGATTTTGAATTCAAAACAAATTTTTGTGAATTCCGTATTTTTTTTTAATTATTTGGCAAATTTATAGAAAAATTATAGTTTTAGTAATAAATTTATATTGAATTCGTTGAATTATATTCGAAAAAAATTTAAAATATTAAATTTATAAAAAAAAGTGAAATCATAAAATATGTTTTTTATGTAAAAATTTGTTACTAAATTAAATATTAAAAATAAAAAGATTTCATGAAAGTAATTTTAATAATTACAATACATAAATTAACCTATAAATGCGCATTTTCTCCAATCGACATTTCGAAATGACACTAATTGACTACGACTACGACTACGACCGTTCACTCGCAAACAACTTACATTTTTCGACACCGGCTTTTTTGGCATTAACTTACACCGCCTTTTTGTTACACCGGTGTGATCTAGTGAACGGAACCCAGTTAATATAACTCTATGAAATAAACGCAATTTTCATATTCTCCTCTGTCGGCCCACGTGAGACAGAAAATTAATATCTCTTAGTTAATATAACTATGAACATGAGGTTTTAATATTTTGACAGTCGAATATTTTTTCTTTCGAATGTCATGTACAATTTCTTCCATCATTTCGTTTGTCTGTGAAATTCTCTAACAAGAAGCACTCGACCCGTAGCAAAATGTATAAAGAAAAAAAACCACAAAAAAACACAAATTTAAACTTCAAAAATTTTAATTTATTAATTTAATTTGCAGTTCGATCTGCTCAATTCACGATCTTAATCAAATCTAACTTAATTTTAAAAATTCACAAACATTACTTATTTTAATAAAAAAAATGTGAATTCAGCATTTTTCCTTTTATTAATTATTTGCGGATGCGATTGTAAATTCAAGCTAAACCTTGAATATTACATTGAACCTAAATTCACCTGTAAAATTCAAATCAGCAATTTTATCAGTCAATAAATTTTCCAATTATTCGCAAATTAATTAACAAAAAAAAACATGCTGAATTTAAGGTTTTTTAAATATGTTCGATTGAACAATCTGATTGTTGCTGTCCGCCTGCTGTATTAATGCCACGGTCTTATTACAATGGCTGCATCCAGCACTACTAAGCGCTTAGTCGAAATTCTTAATCTAAGCAGTCAGAATTTTTTGAACTCCTGGATGCTTTTTTTTTGCTTGAATTAAGCGAAAAATAATTCTATTGTCTGTACTAAACGTCAAATTAGTTTTAATTGAATAAATTCTAAAAATATATTTTTTTTTAACGAAATAAGTGCCGAAAGTAAATAAAAATTGAGAATAAAGTGGAATAAAAATTTTATAGCAAAGTGGAAAAATTTTAACAAACTCATTGCAATTAAAATTCAATAATCCAGAAACAATTTTCAAAAATTCCTTTCAATTTATCCATTGCACATACCATTTCTTAACGTGAACAACAACCTCAAATGCGCTGTTTGGGTTAGCAAAAAATTTTTATGCTAGAATTTCACTAACCGCTTAAAGTTAGAATTGCATCCAGTCCTCTTGCTAGATTTAAGCGCTGTAAAGCGCTTTAAGCGCTTAGAACTGCTGGATGCGCCCAATAATTGAGTGTAAATTTTATTTAAACATTTTCTTCCAAAAAGTGGGTTTTCTTTCTTGAAATTTTGTTGAGGCTATTTTTCTTTTACTGTTGTTAAAGTTTATAAAATGAACAATTCAGCTGTGAAATTAAATAACAGATTTTTTTTTTTTATAACATTTAATTTACACTCTTTCAGGGGTTAGCTGCGATTCCTGTCTCAAAAGCAATTTTAGCGGCAGACGATATAAATGTCTGATTTGTTATGACTACGATTTATGTGCCGATTGTTATGAGGACGGTGCCACAAGCACAAGACATTCTGCCGATCATCCAATGCAATGTATATTAACAAGATCTGATATTGATTTGTATTATGCCTGTGAAATGTTGAATTCAGAACAACCACAAAGTTTTACAAGTCCTTATTGCAAAAAAATGGGTTTTAGTGATTCAACTCTACTTGAGCATGTTGGCTCAGATCATACAGATACTGGTTTAGAAGTAGTTTGTCCAGTTTGTGCTGCCTTACCAGGTGGTGATCCAAATCTAGTCACAGATGATTTTTCTGGTCATTTAACTCTTGAACACAGGACAGGACCGAGAGATCTCATTTCATTTTTAATATCCTTTTCAAAACTACATAAAATATTATTTTTACCTTATATATGCAATTAAATAATTAAATATTTCCTTAACCGAATATATACGATGAGCCATCAGGAATTCGCCATGGTGGTGTTCGTCGTATTCCTGGCAGAGCTCTAGGAGGGCCTAGATCTCGCCGATCGAATATGCACTTTAGTTCTTCTAGTGGTCTATCTGCTTTATCATCGTCAGGTCGGGAATCTGTTGATCCCATAGCTGAACTTTTGTCTCAATTGTCGGGTGTACGACGAGGAGCTCCACAACCATCTCAATTACAACAATTACAAATGCAAATTCAACTTGAAAGACAACAAGTGTCGGTAAGTTTTTTCTTTCACCAGAAAAACACGAGTTTCAACTTTAATAACATTATTTTTACTACAATCAATTGTTTATGCAGGCAACTCGTCAACAGCTAGAGCGTTTACCAAGGCGTCAGACTCATCCATTCTAATTCGAATGCAACTATGCAAGAATTAATAACATCCGGAACTGGTGGATGTATTACTTCACATGGCAGCGGATCGGGTCTAGTTTCATCATCGTCAACACAGCAGCCACAATCCAGCATTGCCGTAACAACAATGAATGCACGAGAAGTGCCCATTAATTCAGCAACATACCGTTAGCTGTTACAACCAAAGACAGTAAATTATGATAAGATGTGTAAAATTGGGTTTGCCCACAAATTTCGACTTAAAAAACTAAATGAAATATAAGGAAAAAATATACGAGGAGAATTCTTTCTTATTTTTACATTTTGTTTTTGAGCTTTGGTTTTTGTACTGGATTGATAACTTTTTTCAAATCATTTAAAGAAATTAAGCTTTTATAAATCCCGTATATGAGTATATTTTGTTCTTGGTTTTTTTTTTTCTAATTTTAGAATTAAAGCGTTTGATGGCAGAGAAACTTGTGTTCTATTCTATTATGGAGAAATATGAATTGATATATTTGGTGTAGGTTTTTTGCTGGCCTGATCTTAGAACAAATGTACTTTTAGAAATATTTTTTATGCTCGATTGTGTGTGTAACAAGTTAATGTCGATTGTATTATATGTATTTTTGAACAAATTTTTTTCTCAGAGTTTCTCGTGTACTTTTAGATAATGCTAAATAATAAAATCTTTCGAACTTGGGCCAAGAATTGAATTGAATTTTGTTTTAAGTAATGAACATATGCATGTATCTGATTGCTTTTTTAAAAATTATAGATATATTGATATTTTATGGTCAACTAAGGATTATTGGATTTCCGTAAATATTCCGTATATATATAAAGATATGAAGATTATTATATAATATATTTATTTGGAAGAATTTTGTCTAACTCATTTTAAGTACTTTCGGCAGTTAATATGTGATGATATTTGGCAACATACCTTTTTCTACAATTTTAACATCGAATGTTGACATAATTTGTTTCAGGAATGCTTTGAATAACCAAATAACTGATTTCATGATGTCGTGTTAGAAGGTTGGAGAATATATATCAGTATTATTTATTCATTTAAAATTTTTAAGCGTGGGTGTTTTGTAAAACCATTGGGTAAACTACTTCCATTTTTTTTGACCCAAGAACAATTCTTTTTTAATAGAACCAGAATTAAAAAATTTAGAACTTCCTTTCGATGTTCTAAGCATTGGTTCTCAGCAAACCAACTGGTGTAAAATTCATTACTTCTTTGAATGCATTCCTCGATAATTTTTGCTTTTAAGTTGGTAAAATGCAAATAATTATCAACAAAAGTTTCATATATTTGAAAATGCAATTTGCAAATTTCGAAAAAAAGATCGGAAGGATTTTGTAGAAAAGTCCTTTCAATAGTTTTGTCCAAATTTTTGTGTTTAATAAGTTCTTCCGACGGTAAAAGAAAATCACATTCGTCTTTATTCATTATCATGGCACAATTTGGATAGTTTATTTTTTTCAAAATAATTTTTAAAATTCCATAGCCGACAATATATCTTTTTGCTGGGTCTGCGACGTCGGAATTACTCTTGGGGTTTAAGGTTTCATTTATTTTCACATCTTTTTCTATATCATCCAAAACAATTTCAGAACTTTGTGCCAATAAGCTGGATGTAATTTCATTAGAATTATCAATATAAGTATCTTCTAATGGGTTATCCCAATTAAATAAAATGTCTTCATCAGTTTCACAATTCTTATTTGCATATGAGAACGTTATAATTCTCATTGACATTAGGCGCGCAACTATTCCATTGAACTCGTGGACACTAGGATTTTTGTTATTACCGCCCTTTGCCCGAATTTGCGCTAACATATTCTCTAATGGATCCTAATTTAGTCGAGATGTTAATATAAAGTTAATTTTTAAATATTTGTCCGAAAATATATCTGTACTTAAATTTAAAATACCATTAATTGTAAGATATAATCCGTCAAAACAATAGTTTTTTTTTGCAGGGAGACCCAATTTTGTAAGATATTCCTTGAATTCATTTAAATAATTAAATTGAGTACAATTTTTTGTTAATGGCTTCCGATATGGATTTTTTTCCGCACAATTACGACTATTTAGGCAGTCAAAAACTTTGTCAAAACTACGAGCGAATTAACTCGTCGCTGCTGCATATAATTTAATCGTTTGTGGAAAGGAGTTATTTTCTAATAATGCATCTATTGCGTCTGCCATACTATTGCTCAGGACTTGCACTGCAAGTCTGACATTCATTTTATCAAAAACCCCTGGTTCAATATGTTTTTTTGTTATCTTTGGACACAACCTATATTTTTTGGATTTTTGGTCTATGCTATAAACACTTTTTATAACTTCCCAACTCGCAGGTCCGTCAGGAGTCTCAATAGTGCAATCTTTGAGTGCATTTCTTATATTTTTTAATAAATGAGGAGGATCATATAATGCAATTATTTTATTCTGATTATAATAGAAATATGGCTTCTCTTTATTAGTATCTAATAGCCTGTAGCGTTTTTGATTATTCTTACCTTGATCGCACACTATAGCTCTAACCGTAAGCCCTATTTCGAAGCATATTTTTACATTAGCCTCCAATTTTTGTTTTAAAATGGCACCATCTATGCTGTTCTCAGAAACGAAATAACTAATTATATATTTCCAATTAGAAAACAAGCCCCTGATCACGAAAACGCATATATGCTTTCCTAGTAATAATTTCCTATTATTTTCATCTAAATGCACTAACCCATCTACGAGATCATGAGATGTATTATAAACTAAATCTCTTCTGATTGATATTTCATCAAATAATAACACTGCCTGCTTACACTGCTTGTCCATTTTATTAACTAATTGTACCAAATTTTTTATTAAAAGATCATCAAAACCTGGTTGAAGTCGTTTCACAGGACTCCACTTATATATAGCTGACTGACTAGGTAAGTGAAGACCTATCATTATAGCTATTCTTTTCAGCTAAAATCATTTTAAAAAATTCTTTGCTATTTAAGTTTAGGCTAGGTAACGAATCGATATGAGCATCAATGGACTTGTTTTCTTTCAATTGTTTTGTTTTTTCTAACAACATTTCCTTTTCTTTCCATAATTGCATGCATTCCTCAGAAAAACTCTTAGCATTCTTTTTATAATATTCCAATGTTTAGAAAATCGAAAGGAACTTCTAAATTTTTTGATTCTGGTTCTATTAAAAAAGAACTGTTCTTGGGTCAAAAAAAATGGAAATATTTTACCCAATAGTTTCACAAAACACCCACGCTTACAAATTTTAAATGAATAAATAATCCTGATATATATTCTCCAACCTTCTAACACGACATCATGAAATCAGTTATTTGGTTATTCAAAGCATTCCTGAAACAAATTATGTCAACATTCGATGTTAAAATTGTAGAAAAAGGTATGTTGCCAAATATCATCACATATTAACTGCCGAAAGTACTTAAAATGAGTTAGACAAAATTCTTCCAAATAAATATATTATATAATAATCTTCATATCTTTATATATATACGGAATATTTACGGAAATCCAATAATCCTTAGTTGACCATAAAATATCAATATATCTATAATTTTTATGGCAACACTATTTGGTAATCCTTTTTTTTGTCTAAAAACGACAAAATTTTGTCCGCACGGTTCAGACTAAACTGCTTGGCCACTTTCGATAAAATTTACACAGTTCATGTATTTGACCATAACTTAGATCTGATTAGTTTTTGGATCCTATTCAACTATGGCAACACTGTCTAAAAATACATTTTGTCCAAATATAGTCTATTTTTGCACTTGTTGTAAAACGGAAACTGCTCGTCCCATTTTGATGACATTTGCACAGTTTGTGTACTATATTCGAAATCAGAACATATTAACTTTCCAACGGGATTTACATCTGGCAACACTAATGCGCAAAACTTTTTAAAAAAAATGTTGTGGTGGAAATATAGAAATTTCCCTAATTCGGTTAATAATAGTCGGATTTTAATGAAACTTCGAACGTACGTTTCGAATGGATCAGCTGAAAAATAAAATATGTCCCCCCGCGGTGGGGGGTTGTGGGGGGCTAAAAAAGAAAAATTTCAATAATTCACTCAATAATAGGCAGATTTTCTTTAAATTTGGTGTCTACATTCTGGATAGGGCAAGTGAAAAGGTAGAATGCGTCTCCCCTCGGTGGGGGTTGCGGGAGGGTGAAATAAAAAAAACCCTAATAATAATGAAATATAGAAACTTCCTTAATTCGGTTAATAATAGTCGGATTTTAATGAAACTTCGAACGTACGTTTGGAATGGATCAGCTGAAAAAATAAAATATGTCTCCCCGCGGTGGGGGGTTGTGGAGGGCTGAAAAAGAAAAACTTCAATAATTGACTCAATAATAGGCAGATTTTCTTTAAACTTGGTGTGTACATTCTGGATAGGGCAAGTGAAAAGGTAGAATGCGTCTCCCCTCGGTGGGGTTGCGGGAGGGTGATATAAAGAAACCTTAATAATTCGGTCAATAACCGGCGGATTTTGATGAAACTTGGAATGTACATTTAGGATGAGCAAACTGAAAGTATAAAATGTCTCCCCTCGATGGGGGGTTGTGGGGGCCTGAAATAGAAAAACTTCAAGAATTCACTCAATAATGGGCGAATTTTCTTAAAACTTAGTGTATACATTTTGGATAGGCCAACTGAAAAGATAGAATGCGACTCCCCTCTGTGGGGGTTACGGGAATGCAAAATAAAACCCTAATAATTCGGCCAATACTAGTCACATTTTCATGAAATTTGGAATGTACATTTATAATAGGAGAACTGAAATGAATATTTGATGACATTATCGGGAAAATTCCATAGTGGTCCGGCAGATATAGAGAAAATGTGAATTCACTACTATGGTTTGCTTTGCTCATTTTTCTTTCTAATTTTAGAATTAAAGTATTTGATGGTAGAAAAACTTTTGTTCAATTCATGTGCGCATATAAGGAATTTGCGGCTTTGAATATATCTTGTGGTGAAATATGAATGACATGGATTGATATATATGGTGTGGGTTTTTCGCTAGCCTGATTTTAGAATTCAAATGTACTTTTATAAATATTTTGTATGCTCGATTGTGTGCATAATTTGATAATATTGAATGTATTATATTTTTTCTGCGAGTTCCTCATTCTAATCGTATACTTCTTGCGCTCATGTTGTCTTTAGAAAAAAGCAAAAAAAATGAGTGATTCCTTCAATTTAAAACCAACAGTCTTTTTTAAGGCTCACAAAACAACGAATTTCCTCAGATGTTTCGTATCTAGTTGCAATGGGAAACATTTTTCATCAAATGTTACTTTCTTTCATTTTCCGAAAGATATAAATTTGTTTGAAAAATGGTGTCATAATTTGCAACTAAGTCCAGAATACTGCAAAAAAACTATTGTGCGAATCTGTAGTCGTCATTTTGAGAAACAATTTCTCGGTAGAAGAAAATTAATCGGAGGTCCGATACCTACTCTTTTTTTGGGGCACGGAGAAAATGAAAAATTTTTTTAAAACTCCAAGCTAGAAAGAAAAAAATATAGAAAATGTTGTATGGAAAACTGTAAAAGTTTTAGCCAAGGGAAATTTTTTTCGTTTCCAAAGTGATGGTTATAATTTAATAAAAGATAATTTGCGTGATTGATTACAAGTATTTATTGAGATGATATTTCTTATAAGTTTTTCAGAGATCGTGGTTTCTGTAACAATGTGATTCTATCTGATTGACAGCCAAACAAATGCTGCCATGTTAATATGAGAAAATGTTTAATGTATCTCGACTAAACCGCCAAATTCAATTTTTCAAATAAAATTTCTAACACCCCCACTTTGATTTAAAAAAGAAATTTTATTTTCATTAAAATCGATATCATCTATGTTTGAAATTCTTAACATCTTTCGTTGTTGCTGGAAAACCATTCTCGGTAATGCTTTCGTCATCAAGTCTGCCTGTTGAAGTTCTGATGATATGCCCTCCAAAGAAAAACTCCCGCTTCATAATGTTCCCGTATGAAGTGATATCTTACGTCAATATGTTTTGTTCTCTTATGAAACTCCGGGTTTTTTATCAGCCTTATGGTGCTTTGATTATCTATATAAAGTGTAGCTGGCAACTCTGATAATCTGAAAAGAGTTGATAGTAACCTCTTCATCCAGATGACCTCCTTTACCGTTCGTGAAGCAGCGATGTACTCGGCTTCAGTTGTGGACAAAGCTATTATTGCCTGTCTTTGAGAGCCCCATGAAATAACGGCAGATCCCATCTTCAATATATAATCTATTGTTGATTTTCTGCTTTCTATGTTTCCAGCAAAATCCGAATCAGTAAATGCCAGAAGCTGCGGATTTCCTTCATGTTTTAAAATTAATCCATAATTTACAGTGCCTTTTAAATATTTTAGAATCCTCTTCACGCCATTCCAATGATCTTTTGTTGGTTTTTCCATGTATCGTCCTGCATTATTAACTGAAAAAGTTATGTCCGGTCTTGTTCCAATTGATAGCTACATTAGACACCCTATGGCTTCTCGACATGGTGCGTTTACTACGCCTTCTATATCATTGGTGCGTGAACACATTTGGTTATAGTCAGCTGGTGTTGCAACAGAGTTTGCACGTGCCATATTGAAACGATTCAATATTTTCTTTGTATATGCGGTTTGGTGTAGAAAGATAGAGCCATCATTGAATCTTTCTATCTGTAGTCTCAGAAAATATTTAGCTTTAGTTTCATATTCTTCGAGGCTGCAACAGTAATAATCGCCCTTATGGAATCGAAAAGAACTACAGGACTGAATGTTTTGAAATAGTTTGCCTGAAGCCGCGAGCAACCAGCCTAGCTTGGTATTTTTGGATAGTTCCATCTGCATTTTGTTTAATTTTGTATGTCAATTTATTGTCAATAATCTGTTCCTTTTTGACTAAATGTGTTAGGTTCCATGTATGATTTTGTTGCAATGATTCTAATTCTTCGTCTTTAGCTTTTTTCCATTTTTCTGCTTCCTTGCAAGTGACAGCTTCTTCGTATGTCTCTGGTACAAAATATTCACATATGAAGGCTGATGCTTCAGCAAAATCATCGTATCTTAATTGTTTCTGCAATTCCCTTATGTTCCGTAAGTGGTACTCCTGTGTATTTTCTTCAATTTCATTTGGTTCTCCGACCATGTCTTTTGGGTCTTCTTGTGAACTTTCTTCACTTTCATTGATAGCTTCTCTTTCGTTTTCCTGTGACCTTTCACTGAAAACATTATCTTGATTTTCTATTTCATCTTGAGATTTTGGAATTAAAGTAAAAGGTTTTTCTATGTTGAACTGCGTTTCGTTCTTGTACAAACGCCCTGTAAACTTAATGTCTCTGTGTATTTTAATTCGATCGTCCGCTGGGAACCAAATTCTATAACCTTTGACTTCATTGCCATATCCGACAAAATATCCCCCTTCAGCCTTTGCGTCCCATTTGCGTCGTTTTTCCTTAGGTACGTGAACGAAAACTTCGTCTGCATCCTTTTTCATCCATAATTCATATGGTGTTTTTGCTTTTATACTGCATGTTCCTGTTTTATTCAAAACCTATACCACTGTATTTACAGCTTCAGCCCATAATTTGATTGGTAATCCCTTCGCGTATAAAATGGTCCTTGCAGCTTCGATTATAGTTCTGCTTTCTCGTTCTGTTGCTGCGTTTTGTTATGGACTGTCAGCAACCGCTCTTTTGATGTGTACTACCATAATGATGTGTAAGTTTTACGACTTCTTGATTCACAAATTCGAATCCATTATCTGTTCGTAGTATTTTTATACCTGTGGCGGTTTTTAAATACTACCAATTTGGTGGAAAACTATTTGTTTGTATTTTCAAAAAAAATACTTGTTGCGTTTCTTTTTTTCTTTTAATATTCAGTAGCTTTAATTGAAATGATTTTTCTTACTAATTAGGTAGGCTGTATGAGAAATCATAAAAATAAAAATCAGTTAGGAAAATCAGTTTTCTAATAATATTTAAACTACACGAACCTAATTTGGAATAACTAAAATTATTTTTTAATACCTTCTTTGAGACTAACGATAATTATTTTTTAATAAATTGTAACTTTTAGTTGTTAAATAAATAAGATTCTTTTAATAACTTTTAATAAAAAAAACATTTACTTATCCATTAAATTAAAGTGAAATCAATCCATCGCTCATAGGGAGCGAATGAATTGTATTAATTCTTACTGAATCCTTCCTGTAAATCCCTATAAATGGTGACCCCGACAATATTTTTGTACCCCACGTTCAAAATAAAGAACTTAAATCATTTAAAATTAGTGAAAAAAAGGTTTAATTTAACAAAGAGTGAAACATATTTTCTTTTTTTTGCGTTTACACAATTTTACAAAGACATCAAAAAATCAAATATCAAACATGTCCTTTTGCATAAAATAAGACGCAAAACATATATTAACCGTACCACTCTAGATTGGAATTAATGTGGACAAAGCCTATTTTCTTCTGGTGTGAGGCTGCACCAGGCATTTTTTTTTCCAATCTAGAAAGAATGCTTTAGAGCAGGGGTCGGCAACCTGTTTGTCCTTAAGGGCGCAATACTAAATTTGAAAGGGCGCATATTTTACAGATAATCAACAGGTATAAATAGGCATTAAAAAAAACAGATTTTTTATAACTTTATTTTGTTGGTGTCATAAATTTTGATACATATAATTCAATGTGAAACTTGGGTGTCCATATTTTCAGCTAATTTTTTATAATTGGGGATATATTTAGAGTTCCCGGTCCTTAAACAATTATCTAAATGTGAGTCATTAAGCTTTGTTCGGTATTTTGATTTCAAATATTTCATATTTGAGAACAAAGACTCGCAATTGTATGTTGTTGCACAATATGAATAAATTTGTAGCGCACATTTCCTTAAAATAGAATACTTAATTTCATCGACTAAGTTCCAAAGCATTTTATCATTACTATGCGCTTTTAAAATAATATCACTTTGCAAGTTTATTATTTCTAATTCTAGGTCTTCGATATTATGAAGCTCGAAATACACTGAAACTTTTTCAAGGACATCATCTTCAGTAACATTGAATGGATTTATGAAAAATCTTAGAACGGGTTCTAATGCTGCAAAATCTTCAAATCTAGAAGAAAACTCTTCTATTAGCTTATCTATAATTTCTAAAAATGATGTAGCAGTAAAATTTTCATTATTCAAATTTAAACTCTCAACACTATATTTTATATTTGGGAAATGTGATAATGATTTTTTCAATAGATGGGATTTCAACAACACTAACTTGCATTTGAATGCATTTACTGCACTAATCATGTCAGCGATATGCTGATTTTTCCCTTGTATTTTTAAATTTAATTCATTCAACTTTGCCGTTATATCTGTCAGAAATCCGAGGTCGATTAGCCAATCCTTATTTTCTAATTGCTCGTAAAATTCGCCTCTAGATGTAATAAATTCCTTTATTTGTGGCAAAAGCATGATAAACCGCTCAAGTATTTTACCTCTGCTCAGCCACCTCACTTCAGTATATAAAAGAAGATCTGTGAACTGAACGTCCTCATCTTCTAAAAGTAATTTAAACAATCTGTGTTGCATAGCTCCCGATCTTATGGAATTAATAATTTTTGTTACTATCGTAAATACGTGTTGAAAACCGATTGTTTTTTAATTTAAAAATGTTTCAAATTAGTTTTTAAAATGAAATATAATCTTGATTGGTCAATTTAGGGGTTAAAAAATAAATATTTGAAAATGCGTCCGTTAATGCCCCATTAACCCAACTGACTACTTGCTGTATATCGCCGTTTGACAAGAGTAACTAAATCGCTCTGGCTATCATACTTTCACATTAGTCCAGCGAGGGCGCATTAAAAATCGATCGGGGGCGCCATGGCGCGTTGCCTACCCCTGCTTTAGAGCCTTAAGAAGAGGCTAACACCAAACAACCAATAAAGAAAAAGGCCTCATAGAAGAGGCTAGCAGAAACATCCATTATTAATGTTTTTTAGAGTACAAGGAATACATCAGAGCCCTAAGAAAAGGCTAACCAAACCAACGACTAAAGAAAAAAGGGCCCCAAGAAGAGGCTAGCAGAGACATTCACAATTAAAAGAAGAAAGAATAAAGAACAAAAGCAGAAAGAATTTATAAAGGTCGTATTTTATTTTACCTAGCACACATTAATAAATAATTCTTTATTATTTTTGTAGTCATTTTTTTTTTTTTAACATAAATTTATTTAATATAAAATAACAATCTAATTTTGATTTCTTGCTGTCTTTATTACAAACCTAAAAACTATATGTGTACAAATCATTTCAATTGATGTTACTGAGTGTTTCTGCTTCAAAGCATTTAAACTTTTTCTTCTTTTGATTGTAAGAAACGTATGAACGAGGGTTTTCTTTCTTTGACAAAGTTTTTGTTTTCGTGTTTATATTGTATTCTTCAGTTTAAGTTTCGTTACCATGTCGGTAGCCGAAGCCACCAGTGCCTTTCCTCCAGCCCAATCGGAAGACGTTACTCGTATGTACGGAGTTGCTGTTAAACCACCAACTTTCAATCGGGAAGACCCTGAGATCTGGTTTACCCAATTGGAAGCACAGTTCCCCATCGGGGGAATATCTCAAGACGGTACCAAGTACGGGTATCTTCTGGCAGCACTCGATGCGGAAACCACAAAGTGTGTCCACGAGAAAGTTAATAACCCTCCGGCCACAAATACATACGAGGATTTGAAAATAACTATTATTGAAAGACTTGGTGAGTCAGCGCGTACCAAGATTGATAGGCTTTTAAGGGGTTTGCAATTAGGTGATAAGAAACCATCTCAACTTTTGCGCGAGATGCAAACTTTAGGCGGCGGTAAAGTGCAAGACGCCTTATTACAGAACTTGTGGATGCAACGGTTGCCCGCACATGCCCAAGAAATATTATCAAGTATTGACGACACCTCATTAGACAAATTAGCCAATACTGCGGATAAAATAGCTGAAATAAATCAAACAGCTAATTTATACGCAATTTCAAATAATCCGTCTTCATCCTCGTCAGCACCATCTGATCAAATTTCCGCGGAAATAAAATCATTACGCGATCAAGTTGTCTCCTTAACCCAACGAATCGATCTCTTAAGCAAGTCAATTACGCAACGAAACCGTTCACGTTCGCGGTCAAGTTCCGTTCCAAAGAAATATGATTTATGTTGGTATCATTATAAATTTAAAACTCACGCTCGTAAATGCATTCAACCATGCAATTTCGATCAGTCCCAAACATCAAACGCTTCGAAAAATTAAGTTCAGCTACGCTGCCGATGACCAGCGATTCTGGCCTTAATAGTCATCGCCTTATTTTAATTGATCCAACTACCAAATTATTTTAATTTTTGGTAGACTCAGGCGCGGATGTTTCTGTCGTACCTCCTACCTACAAAGACACCTCCAATAGAAGCGACTTTAACCTGTTCGCAGCGAATTCAACAATCATAGAGACTTTCGGCCATAGAGTATTAACTGTGGATTTAGGTTTACGCAGAAATTTTTAATGGCGTTTTACTATCGCAAATGTCGGCAAACCAATCATTGGGGCGGATTTTGTTAATCATTTCGGACTTTTGATAGACCTTAAAAAGAAAAAACTAATAGATCCTCTTACCAAGTTGGAAGTATTACCAAAATGATAAAAGGACCTTCCTACTCACTCACCACAATTTCCGCTGGTTCTTCTCCCCCCGAAGTTTATAAATTATTACAAAAATTTAAATCCATCACCGTCGAAGCGCCTACGTTAAATCAATTAAAACACCACGTTACTCATTCCATAGTCACCTCAGGCCCTCCATGTGTCGCTCGTTGTAGACGTTTGAACCCAGAAAGAGCCAACATTGCGAAGCAAGAATTTGCAATAATGTTGGAACAAGGCATTTGTCGACTATCAAGTAGCGATTGGTCGTGCCCATTACATCTTGTTATGAAAAAAAAATGGCAACTGGAGACCTTGCGGCGACTATCGTGCTCTTAAATTCATCACTAAGCCCGATCGTTATCCAATTCCGTATATAACGGACTTTCCCCAACAACTCGATGGTTGTACTATATTTTCATCACTGCATTTGGTTAAATCATACCACCAGATACCGATTAGTGATGAGGATATCCCAAAGACGGCAATAAGCACACCGTTCGGATTATTTGAATTCACGCGCTTGACTTTCGGTTTGCGTAACGCTGCTCAAACTTTTCAGCGGTTTATGCATTCTGTTTTACACGGTTTAAATTTTTGTTATCCCTACATTGACGATATACTCATTGCCTCCAGTGATATGGCAGAGCATGTTAAACATTTGGAAACCGTTTTTCAACGGCTTAAAGATGCAGGCCTCGTCATTAACTCAAGTAAGTGCATCTTCGCTGTCCCAGTCATCACTTTCCTCGGACACGATATTTCGGCCTTCGGAATTAAACCCGCTAAAGGCAAAATTGAAGCTATCGCTAGTTTCAAGCTACCAGAAACTGTTAAGGAATTGCGTCGATATTTGGGTATAATAAATTTCTATAGAATTTACATTCTCTAAGCTGCAACCGAGCAAGCATTGCTTAACGATTTCCTCAAGGGTAGTAAAAAAAATGACCAACGGAATATCACCTGGACAGATTGATCCAGACAACAATTCGAATTAACCAAAACACGGTTGTGCGAGGTAACACATCTTGCACATCCATCACTAAGTGCAACACTAGCGATAATGGTCGACGCTTCTGATACTGCGATTGGTGCTGTTTTACAGCAACAAGTGTCAAAAGCGTGGCAACCTCTTAGCTTTTTCTCAAGAAAATTAACTGACACACAAAAACGCTATAGCACTTACGACCGTGAACTGTTGGCAGCTTATGCAGCCATCAAGCATTTTAAACATTGGATAGAGGGACGTGCTTTCAATTTTTTTGACTGACCACAAACCCCTCATTTACGCTTTGCAACAAAATCTAGACAAAGCATCCCCGCGACAATGCAGGCATTTCGATCTGATTGCGCAATACACCACAGATATCAAACATATATCTGGACGTGACAACATCGTGGCTGACACACTCTCTAGAGTTTCCGAGTTTTCCGTGTGCGAAAGCATTAACTATGCACTGATGGCGGAAGCCCAAATTGGGGACTCTGAACTGCAAATACTAATGGAAAACGAACATAATCTCAAGTTCAAACCATGTCCTGTTTTCGGTTCCGATATCAAAATCCTTTCTGATACTTCCACAGGAAACGTTAGACGATGCGTCCCACCCAAATTTCGTCGAATTGTGTTCCATGGTATCCATAATCTGGCCCACCCAAGCATCCGATCAACTGTAAAAGCATTTGTTAAAAACTTTATCTGGACTTCAATCAAAAAGGAAGTCAGTTCCTGGGCCAAATCCTGTTTAGCTTTCCAAAAAGTAAAGGTATCTAAGCACGTCAAAAGTCCAATTGGCGATTTTGCTCTGCTTGAAAATGGATTCGACAAAATTCATCTGGACATAATAGGTCCACTGTCTCCATCAGAAAATAACAGATACTGTGTGACTTTAATCGACCGTTTTACTCGCTGGCCTGAGGCTATACCAACCCCAGATATCAAAACCGAAACAGTGGCCAATGCCATCTATAACCATTGGATATGTCGTTACAGTGTACCATCAACCATCACCACAGATCGCGGCTCACAGTTCGAATCCGAACTTTTCTCTGAACTGTCGAACCTACTAGGATTCACACGCAGTCGTACTACGGCTTACAATCCAGCGTGTAACGGCATAATTGAGAGCTGGCACCGAACACTAAAAGCAGCCATTATGTGTGTGGGGGATCGATAATGGACCAAGTCTCTACCATCAGTATTACTTGGTTTGAGGACAGTTTATCGAGAAGATTTCAACGCTACGTCAGCTGAATTAGTGTACGGTACAAATATACGTTTACCGGAAGATTTTCTACAAACTACACAAAAACACATATCCCAGTCCGAATTCATTCGACAAATTAGAAATCATTTTGACACCATTCGACCAACACCACCGTCACGACGCAGACACAGTCAAGTTTTTGTTTTCAAAGATTTAACAAACTGTTCCCATGTTTTTGTAAGAACAGACGCGGTGCGAGCCTCGCTATAACCACCCTACGAAGGACCTTTTAAGGTTATTAATCGAAATGACAAATATTTTACAGTTCAAATCAAAAATGCCTCAAAAACTGTTTCGATTAATAGATTAAAACCTTTATTTAATAAGCCTACCATCGAGAGCCTTACGGAACCAACTGAAAAGGTTAACAAAAATGTTACGTTCCTAGATGAAAAAACTGACCCGACCCAAACACGATCCGGACGCATTTCCAAGCCTCCAACTCGGTGGAATGGTTAACGTTCATTAGCGATTCACTGGAGGGGGATTACTGTGGCGGCTTTTAACTGCTACCAACTTGTTGGAAAACTACTTGTTTGTATTTTCAAAAAAAATACTTGTTGCGTTCCTTTTTTTCTTTGACAACCCTGCCCAATTTAACGATAGTCAACCCTGGATTTTGTTGTGTAGAAGCCGTCGCAAAATATGTCAGGAAAAACTAAGGGACTGAAGAAACAAAAAGAAGAAAGCGGACGCCATTTACTAATTAAAATACTTATTATATGAAGAACTAGGACAATATTGAAAATTCAAGACTAAAAGTAGGTTTTCTTTTTGTTTGTATTCAAAATTTAATATTATTCCTTTGTAGGAAATTTTTAACGTTTTTAAAAAATAAACTAAAACATAAATTTGTGTTTCATTTAACGTTAAAAATACTGAAAATTATTACGTTTTCAACATCTTAAAAATTTCTTTTATGGCGGCTGTTTGTTCTACATAATTCCACAAAATTCTACAAACTTGTTCAAATTACGGATTTGAAGAAATACTTTCTACGTCTTACTGAACCAGATATTTACATTTATTGTTTATTGTGCTTGAAGTAATCACAACTTCTATTATGAGTTATCATTCACAATCACCGTCTGGTCAAGCAGTCTCAAACTGCCAACTTTGTTCTGAGCTCGACAACATGAAAATGGTTCAATGTGATACTTGTGACCTTTGGTTTCATTACATATGTGTGAATGTTACTTGCGATATTGAAAACCGAGATTGGATATGCCAAAAATGCATTAAAAGTGCCCCTGTCATTCCAACACATCTTTCATGCGCTACTAATTCGATCATACATCAAAGAAAAATATCCACAAGTTTATCACGAAAATCTAATACGTCTAGCTCTAAAAGATTGGAACTCGAACTGCAGAAATTAGAAGAGATGCGAAAGTTACAGGCGGACCGTGATAAGGATGAACGTTTGTTAAAAATGAAACGCGACCAAGAGTACCTAGAGACAAAGTACTAGTTACTGAATAAAATTGCTGATATAGATGGAAGTGAAACTGTAAATCCAGACTGTATCAATACTAATCAAAAAGTGAGTCGAAAAGTGCTAGGTGCTAATGTAAGTTCGTGCCAAATTCAAATAGTCCCTCAAGTTCCTATTATCCAGTCCCAATTGATGAATACAGACATTCAAGATAATGTTGTAAAATTAGAAGGACCATCCCACGTAAACAACAATGATCATAATTTCACACATGCTACAATGCCAAATAACCCACCATCTGCAGCGTTAGCAAGTTCCAGTTTAGACCAAAACTTGTTAAATGGACAATTCATCCCAAATAAACAACACTTACTAGCTCGACAAGCAGTTCCTAAAGAACTACCTACCTTCAGTGGAAGTCCAGAAGAATGGCCTTTATTCATATCTACCTATGAAGGATCATCTCGTGTGTGTGGGTTTTCTAATGAAGAAAATTTAATACGACTTCAAAAATGTTTGAAAGGCAATGCTTTAGAAACTGTAAGGTATAGATTATTGCTACCATCTTGTGTTCCAGGGGTGATATCTACTTTACGATTGCTATATGGTAGGCCGGAATTGATTATTCACGTCCTTATTCAGAAAATACAGGCTTTACCAGCTCCGAAAGCAGACAAACTGGGGACCTTAGTTAACTTTTCGCTGGCAGTTCAAAATTTATGTGCTACCATAGAAGCATCTGATTTATCTGCTCATTTGTGTAATCCAGTTTTATTGCAAGAACTTATAGAAAAATTACCAGCTTCTATAAGGCTCAATTGGGCTATTTTTAAACAAGCATTACCAATGACAAATCTTTCTCATTTTAGTTCCTGGTTTTGCCAAATTGGCGAAGCGGCCAGCAGTATTATTGTGCCAAACAGCATTGTATCTTCTGATGCGACCGAGAACGTGAAGCGCAATCATAAGGAAAAGATTTTTCTAAACATATATTCAGAAGAACCGATTATTGACACGAAGAATGCAGATGTTCAACATTATCCAGCACCACACAAATGCTGCGTTTGTCGAGGATCATGTGCAACTATCGTTGATTGCCAAAGCTTCCTGTCCTTGAGTCGTAATGAGAAATGGTTGGTAGTAAGAAGGCATGGTTTTGTCGCAAATGTTTACAATTTCACGGAAATTTCCGATGCAAAGTAACTACAGTTTGTGGTCAGAACCGTTGTACCTTTAAACATCATCAACTTTTGCATAATACTAAGAAAGACTCCAACCAGGTGGTCAAAATCGTTGAAACCTCATCCATTATTAGTCATCATAACTTTAATTCCTTTCCACCGAACGATCTGTCCACTTTATTTCGGGTGGTCCCAGTTATACTTCATGGGAAAAATTGTAAAATAAGTACATACGCCTTCCTGGATGATTGATCTTCATTAACACTTATAGAAGAAGAACTTTGTAAATAACTAAATTTAAGTGGAAATGTTCAACCACTATGTATACAGTGGACTGCTAATACCCATCATCTTGAAGAAAATTCTCAGAGAGTTAATATTGGGATTTCAGGTATTATGAAGCAAAGTAAAACATATTGTATGCCAAATGTGCGTACAGTGAAGTCATTGCAACTGCCTTCTCAATCAATGGATGTTGAGTATATAAAAACCAAATATCCACACTTGAAAAGAATACCAATAAAATCATACAATAAAATTCAACCTCGAATACTCATTGGTTTAGACAACTGGAAATTGGGACTATTCCTTAAGACTATAGAACGACATGAAGATCAACTAGTGGCTTCAAAAACCAGACTAGGTTGGTTCACTGGAAAGCCTAGGTGTCACCGAACCAGAGAAGAAAATTATGTCGACAGAAGAGCAAAGGGCTTTTGACATTCTTGATTCAACAGCTTATAGAAAAGGCAGTCATTTTCAGACAAGTTTATTGTGGAAATATGATGATATTTATCTTTCGGACAGTTTTTTAGTTGCTAAAAAACGCTTAGTCTGTTTAGGATATGCAATAAATCCCAATAAACTAGGCAAACTCAGAATTGTTCGGGATGCAGCTGCCAAATTTAACGGCATTCCTTTAAATTCAGTTCTTCTTAAAGGGCCAGATCAACTTGTGGCATTACCTTCAATCGTGTACAAATTTCGAGAGCGAAAAACCGCTGTATGTGGTAAGATCCGAGAAATGCTTCATCAAGTTCGTATGAAGGAAGAAAATCAGTATTGTCAATGTTTTCTCTGCCGTGATGGTGACATTAAAAGAGAACCTGATGTTTGTATAATGCAAGTTATGACATTCGGAGCCACTTGTTCTACTAGTTGCGCCCAGTTTGTGAGAACAAAAATGCACAAGATTTCATTACCATTTTTACAAGAGCAACTGAAGCAATAATTGATAATCATTATGCAGACGAAGGCAACAAGTGGCAAAAGAATCCAGATTTTACCGCACAGAGTAGATGGCCTATAGGCCCAGAATTCCTTCGGGACGCTATAGAGAAATGGCCCCAAGAGGTTAGTTCTTCAAATATGAACACCGAGGAAGAACTAATACAACATTTTGCTCATTTAGCTATTACCCAAACCAGATTGTTTGATTCTCAAAGATTTTCAAATTGGAAACGGCTCCTTCGAACTACCGCCTATGTTTTGCGATTCATTCACAATCTAAGATCAAACAATATGCATTTTCAAAACAAAACTGGTTCTCTCTCGCTAGAAGAATACTCACATGGAGAAAACGTCATTTATCGTCAGTTACAAAACGAAGGATTCGCTTGCGAAGTATCAATTATCAAAGCCAATATGACTTCAGATGCTGTTAAATTTCAAAAAATAAATAAATTCAGCCCTGTATACAAGCTTTCACCTTATCTAGACGAAAATGAAGTTCTTCGAATCAGATGTAGAATTGATGCATCTAATATATCCAATCCAGACATGAAACGACCTATAGTTCTTCTAAAAGATAAGCGTATAATCTTCTTAATAATAATGTCTTTTCATTTAAAATATAATCATAGCAATCATGAGACTGTTGTAAACAATCTAAGTCAGAAATACTATATACCTCGAATCAGAGTTTCTTTAAAAGCCGTTAAGAAAGATTGTCAGATTTGCAAGAATCTTAAAGCTTCTCCTCAAAATGTTAAAACTAAGCAGATGACCGAAGAGTTCTGTAGCTCAAATTTGAAATGGAGTTTCATACCTCCCGCTTCCCCACATATGGGCGGAAGCTGGGAAAAATTGGTACAATCTGTAAAGGAAATTCTATATCAGATCACTACTACCAGAAATCCGTCCGATGAGCTGCTTTGGAGTATGTTAACAGAAATAGAGAATCTAATAAACTCGTGCCCTCTGACTTACGTTGCGGTGGATGAAGAAAATTCTCAAGCTCCATCTCCTACGGATTCTTTTTGGAAACGCTGGATAAAAGAATATCTTCCTACACTTACGATACGAACAAAATTGTTTGATCCTGCGAAATTGATACAAAAGGGAGACATTGTTATTATAACCGATCACAATAATCCGCCAAGTTCTGGGCGGAAGAATGAAGTTATAGATATTAAACCAGGACAAGTGAGATCATCAACAGCACAAACATCAACGGGTATATACGAAAGGCCTTCAGTTAAATTGGCAGTTTTAGACGTCAGGGCTAAAGAAGTAAGTAAGCCTAGTTCGTGGCATACTGGGGGGGAGTGTTGACAACCCTGCTCAATTCAACGATAATCAACCCTGGATTTTGTTGTGTAGAAGCCGTCGCAAAATATGTCAGAAAAAACTAAGGGACTGAAGAAACAAAAAGAAGAAAGCGGACGCCATTTACTAATTAAAATACTTATTATATGAAGAACTAGGACAATATTGAAAATTCAAGACTAAAAGTAGGTTTTCTTTTAGTTTGTATTCAAAATTTAATATTATTCCTTTGTAGGAAATTTTTAACGTTTTTAAAAAATAAACTAAAACATAAATTTGTGTTTCATTTAACGTTAAAAATACTGAAAATTATTACGTTTTCAACAATTCAGTAGCCTTAATTGAAATGATTTTTCTTACTAATTAGGTAGGCTGTATGAAAAATCATAAAAATAAAAATCAGTTAGGAAAATCAGTTTTCTAATAATATTTAAACTACACGAACCTAATTTGGAATAACTAAAATTATATTTTAATACCATTTTTGAGACTAACGATAATTATTTTTAAATAAATTGTAACTTTTAGTTGTTAAATAAATAAGATTCTTTTAATAACTTTTAATAAAAAAACATTTACTTATCCATTAAATTAAAGTGAAATCAATCCATCGCTCATAAGGAATTGTATTAATTCTTACAGAATCCTCCTGTAAATCCCTATATACCTTGATTTATGTGTTTAATCTTTTTATTCAAGAAATCCTCAAGGCAAGTGACCACTTCACTCTTTAGTTTTAAAAAATAAACAGCTTTCCAGTGTGAGAAATCATCTTTCAGTAGTAAAATGTATCTTGATCCTCCTTACGAATTTTCTTGTATAGGGCCGCAAAGATCTGCTTGGATCAGATCTCCAATTTTGTAACTTTTACTCTTGGAAGTTCGAAAAGGTAACCTGTGCATTTTCCCAGAAATGCATGCTTCACAATAAAATTCTTGTTGGTTCTTGAAGTCAATTTGTCTCTTTTTTTAAAAAGTTCTTTACATGAAACATGTTCTGGTGAGCTAATTTTTCATGCCATTCTTCCAGTATGTTTTCGACAGCTATGTTAGAACATTTTTGGTTAAGTTCAATTACTTTAAATTTCATCTGGAACAATTTGTTTTCCCTTTCTCCCACTGCAACTATATTTCCATTACGCAATAGTTTGCAGGTGACATTATCAGGTTCCAATTTTAACGCTTTGTCTAGAGTGCCGGAATCTAAATACCACGCTTCATTTTGTATGTTTGATTCTCTTACAGATGTGAAAATTATTCCTACGAGACCATCACCAATATTTTCATCCCGCGATTCGTGAGTCTTATATTTCTTTTGTTCCAACAATCTCGTGTCCAATGACCTGGTTTATTGCACACGTAACATCTGCCTGGTTTCTTTGAACCGTCTTTCTTTGGATTGTCATTCCTTGAGGTATTACTCTTGTCTTTCTTCGAATTATTTCTACCAGCAAGTCTATTTTGTACGACAAAAGCATTCCCTTCTAACTTTTCTTGTGAACCGAAGCGCATCTCTTCGATGGTTAATCGAGAGGTTAAATTGGACAACGTTCTTTCATTTGGATTGGTTGATTCCCATGCGCTGATAAAGTGGTTATAATCTTTCGGTAGTATCATTAAGATTTTTGTTATTATCAGGGAATCTGGCATTTGTTCACCCATATTCTTTAGTTTATACACTAAGTCTTCAATTTTTGAAATGTGGGTCGCCATATTATCTTTTGGATCCTTTTGCATGCTGTACCATGCTGTGCAGCATGTGCACTGTGGCATCTGACTTTTGTTTGTACAAGAGTTTGTTCCACATATTTCTAGCACAGTCACAATTTATTTTAAGTAATAATTGTTGATCTGCAATTGTCGTTCCAATTATCTTTTATGCCATATTATCAGATCTTCTCCACGTCTCTAGTTTTCTATTATATTCAGTTATTGCTTCTTGGTTCTGAACTGTTGGACTCTCAGGTTTTATTTGTGGTCCATTTACCACATTTCAAACATCATTAGAATTTAAAATTATTCTCACCTGAAATTTCCTTGCAGACCAATTCTCACCACCTTTTAATTTGGTTATTCCTGCTAGTTCACTCTCCATTGTCTCGTTTTTACAATTTGCACGTTGGCTGGAAAAAACACTCAAGAAACGGAGCTTTATTATTTTAAGCAATTTTCGCACAAAACTTATTTTTCTTTTGCAAATATTTGTAACCAATATATCTGGGCCCATAACCTGATGGTTATAATTTAATAAAAGATAATTTGCGTGATTGATTACAAGTATTTATTGAGATTATATTTCTTATAAGTTTTTCAGAGATCGTGCTTTCTGTAACAATGTGATTCTATCTGAATGACGGCCAAACAAATGCTGCCAAGTTAATATGACAAAATGTTTAATTATATAGTGGGATGTGTCTCGACTAAACCGCTAAATTCAATTTTTCAAATCAATATTTCTAACACAAAGAATGCAAAATTAAGGCAGCAATGGATCAGTATTTGTCGTTTGGAAGAAAATTGTAATACAAAAAAAAGTTTATTTACGTAAAACATTTTGATCCCGAACATATAGGAAAGCAAAAACTTGTGGTACTTGTCCTACATTTAGACCAATTGAAAAGTTGAACGACAGTGCTTTAAATAAAATATCACTAGATATAGATTATAATTCGAAAGATCAGATATGTGATGTTTACGAATTTAAGGATAATAGTTTAGAAGAAGTACCGCAATCAGTTTTGATACCAAAGAAAACATACAATGGGCCTGCTTCCATAAATAATATTCTTAATAATGAAAGTGATATAAGCTTAAGTGAGCTGAACTGTCTTAAGTCTCCGTCGAATTCAAGGCGAAGAATTTCTGATTCCGTCGAAGACATTCCCTTTTGTAGTCAATGTAGGAGGACACAAGAAAATTTGGGATATTATAAAAGGAATGCTAAAAGTTTTTCTGAGGAATGCATACGATTACGGAAAGAAAAGGAAATGTTAGAAAAGATAAAACAATTGAAAGAAAACAAGTCCATTGATGCTCACATCGATTCGTTACCTAGCCTAAACTTAAATAACAAAGAATTTTTGGAAAATGATTTTAGTTGAAAAGAATAACTATAATGATATGCAAAAATATTTGTCTCAAAATATCAATTATAAGTCTGCATCTTGTTATAATTTCTTGGGTGATGATTTAGGTCTTCACTTACCTAGTCAGTCAGCTATATATAAGTGGAGCCCTTTGAAACGACTTCAACCGGGTTTTAATGATCTTTTAATAAAAAATTTGGTACACTTAGTTAATAAAATAGACAAGCAGTGTAAGCATTATTTGATGAAATATCAATCAGAAGAGATTTAGTTTATAATACATCTCATGATCTCGTAGATGGGTTAGTGCATTTAGATGAAAATGATAGGAAATTATTACTAGGAAAACAAATATGCGTTTTCATGATCAGAGGCTTGTTTTCTAACTGGAAATATATAATTAGTTATTTTGTTTCTGAGAACAGAATTGATGGTGCCATTTTAAAACAAAAATGGAGGCTAATATAAAAGTATGCTTCGAAATAGGGCTTACGGTTAGAGCTGTAGTGTGCGATCAAGGGAGGAATAATCAAAAATGCTATGAGCTGTTAGATGTTAATAAAGAGAAGCTATATTTCTATTATAAGCAGAAGAAAATAATTGCATTATATGATCCTCCTCGTTTATTAAAAAATATAAGAAACACACTCAAAGACAGCACTATTGAGACTCCTGACGAAGCTGCGAGTTGGGAAGTTATAAAAAGTGTTTATAGCATAGACGAAAAATCTAAAAAATATAGCCTGTGTCCAAAGATAACAAAAAAACATATTGAACCAGGGTTTTTGATAAAATGAATGTCAAAATTGCAGTGCAAGTCCTGAGCAACAGTATAGGAGACGCAATAGACGCATTATTAGAAAATAACTCCTTTCCACAAGCGATGAAATTATAGGGAGGAGCGACGAGTAAATTCGCTCGTAGTTTTGATAAGGTTTTTGACTGCCTAAATACTCCTAATTGTGCGGAAAAAAATCCATATCGGAAGCCATTAACAAAAAATTGTACTCAATTTAATTATTTAAATGAATTCAAAGAATATCTTACAAAATTCGGTCTCCCTGCAAAAAAAAAACTATTGTTTTGACGGATTATATCTTACAATTAATGGTATTTTAAATTTAAGTACAGATATATTTTCGGACAAATATTTAAAAATTAACTTTATATTAACATCTCGACTAAATTAGGATCCATTAGAGAATATGTTTGCGCAAATTCGGGCAAAGGGCGGTAATAACAAAAATCCTAGTGTCCACGAGTTCAATGGAATAGTTGCGCGCCTAATGTCAATGAGAATTATAACGTTCTCATATGCAAATAAGAATTGTGAAACTGATGAAGACATTTTGTTTAATTGGGATAACCCATTAGAAGATACTTATATTGATAATTCTAATGAAATAACATCCAGATTATTGGCACAAAGTTCTGAAATTGTTTTGGATGATATAGAAAAAGATGCGAAAATAAATGAAACCTTAAACTCCAAGAGTAATTCCGACGTTGCAGACCCAGCAAAAAGATATATTGTCGGCTATGGAATTTTAAAAATTATTTTGAAAAAAATAAACTCGCCAAATTGTGCCATGATAATGAATAAAGACGAATGTGATTTTCTTTTACCGTCGGAAAAAGTTATTAAACACAAAAATTTCGACAAAACTATTAAAAGGACTTTTCTACAAAATCCTTCCGATCTTTTTTTCGAAATTTTACAAATTGCATTTTCAAATATATGAAACTTTTTTTGATAATTATTTGCATTTTACCAACTTAAAACCAAAAATTTTCGAGGAATGCATTCAAAGAATTTACTCCAGTTGGTTTGCTGAGAATCAATGTTTAGAACAGGCGTGGGCAAACGGTCGATCGCAAACAGTTCGACACTCGATCGCAGACATTTTAAATAATTTACTAGGTTAATTTCAAATCTTTTAATTTAAAATGTGTACTAAAAATTTAGCAGACGATGAAACATGAATTTAAAATTAAACACGTATCTATTCGAACAGTTAAAAGTTATAAGCGAAAAATAAAAGTGTTGTTAGCAAATTCATATTTGAAGAATAAAAATTGTAAATGAATTCATATTTGAGAGAGAATTTAAAAGTGTTTTTTAGACTAAGGGTCGATTTACTACTCTTGGTTAAATCTGCGGTTAGGTAATCACGGATTTTGCTTAACCCATGATTATGAATCTGTGAAATGCGTTTGTTCACATTTAATTTTTTTTTTTATCATTAACAAATCATTTTTTTGAATGAGAACATATTCATATCACAAAACTTGTCATAAAAACCAAGCATGAACAAACGAAATTCCAGTAAATCATGCTGATTAACGAAATCGTTGATTAACTAACCAAAGCATGGATTATCTGCTTAGAATTTTGGTGAACAAACACAATCGATGGTTAACCACTGGAATAATCATTGATTAAAGTTAACCAATAGTGAACAAGCCGGCCCTAAGAATTTGTAATTAAAAGACGAGACCCTGAAACTAAATAAGAGATTTTTTAAAATAAAAATCAAGAGAAAAAAAACGTAAGTTGTTTTTATTTATTTATTAAGATTCTCCCCTGAAAAATCGAGTAATTCATAATAATTCCTTCTGTGCAAAAATATTGAATATTAATGATATTATGGATGGGGCAGTGAAAGTTGCTAATTCGATAAAAGCCCGAAGTTTAAGGAGGCGTCAATTCCGCAGTCAACTTGAAGACAATGACTCGGAATATGAAGATTTACTTCTTTTTTATCATGTTAGATGGCTCAGCCGAGGAATCTTTTTGGAAAGATTTCTAAATCTTTTGCCTGAAATTATTGCCTTTTTGAACACATTGGGAGAAAAACATGAACAATTGGAAGATCTTATGGATTTTATGGGCCATTACAACTCGCTTAATTTACAATTACAAGGAAAAGGAAAAACATTATTGAGTTGTTCAGTTCGGTAAATGCTATTAAAATAAAATTAAAACTTTTTGCTTCAGAATTAAAAAGGCAAAATTTTAAATATTTTCCATATTTAGAAAAATATATTAAACTTACTGGTGAATGTAATACTGAAATGTTTTGTTCTAAACTGAAAAATTTTAATCAAGAATTTGAGACGATTTGCAAATCTCAATAATCTTCAACCGATTTTTGAATTTATTCACTTTCCTTTTGGAGAATTCGATATTTCATCAAATCTAGCTCATAGTTTTTAATTGAATTCATCGGATCTAGAGTTGGAAATATTAACAATACAATCAGATATAATTCTGAAGACACGTGCAAATGAAAATTATTTTTGGAATTTATTACCAGAAGAAAAATATCCATTATTGAGATCAGTCGCAATGAGGATATTTGCATTTTTTGGTTCCACTTATCTATGTGAAGCAAATGAAAAACATCAATTCGCAATTTAGGAGTTCTTTGACTGATGACCACTTAATGGCATCTATTCGATTGCGCATCAGTGATTACAAACCTAACTTTACAAGCGTTGTTGATGAAATGGAATGTCACGCATCGACATTAAAAATTAATCCAAAATATTCATCAATCAAAATAGTAGTGTTATGATCAATAAAAACCCTAATTAAATTTTTATTTGTTTTTCATTTAACCCATTTTTCGAAGTCGATCGCGCATAAATAAAAAAAAATAATGTCGATCATACTAGTATTAAGTTTGCCCACCCCCGGTTTAGAACATCGAAAGCAAGTTATAGATTTTTTTATTCTGGTTCTATTAAAAAAGAATTGTTCTTGGGTAAAAAAAATGGAAATAGTTTGCACAATAGTTTTACAAAACACCCACGCTTAAAAATTCTAAATGAATAAATAATCCTGATATATATTTTCCAACCTTCTAACACGACATCATGAAATCAGTTATTTGGTTATTCAAAGCATTACTGAAAAAAATTATGTCAACATTCGATGTTAAAATTGTAGTAAAAGATATGTTGCCAAATATCATCACATATTAACTGTCGAAAGTACCTAAAATGAGTTAGACAAAATTCTTCCAAATAAATATATTATATAATAATCTTTATATATAATATATGTGGGCAAAAGTTAAGCAATCTTGGGTTTTTAGATTAAAACAATTATATATACACTGCGCGGCACTTGGATAGCACCATTTTAATTTTTATCGTCATTTATGGCATAATGGTGCAAATTCTTAGAAACTTTTTCCATATATATAGTTGCACCGAGGCACTAGGTTAGTGCCCGGTGCAACTAGCCGAAAAGACAAAAGTGGGAATTTCCACTCAAGCAAGGGTTTTCCACATCTCGGTCATCAGATAGAATAGAATAATGGGCAATGAATATTATGAAAAAAGTTTCTAAGAATTTGCACCATTATGCCATAAATGACGATAAAAATTAAAATGGTGCTATCCAAGTGCCGCGCAGTGTATTTCATTTGAAAGAAGTTACAAGTCAGAGCAATATTAAAGGACTGCGAAAAAACGTTTTGATGTTGATTGTTTTTTCTTCTAAAAGCATCGCCTACTGTTCTTAATAGTGTCTTTCTAGAAAGTTTCCCACATATATATAATTTCAAATTTACGGAAATCCAATAATCCTTAGTTGACCATAAAATATCAACATATCTATAATTTTTAAAAAAGAAATGAAAGATACATGCATATATCGATTACTTAAAACAAAATTCAATTCAATTCTTGGCCTACGTTCAAAAGATTTTAAATTCTTTATTTAGCATTATCTAAAAGTACACGAGAAACTCTAAAAAAAAATTTTTCAAAAAAATACATATAATCAGTGCTCGAAGTGTGGAGGGATGAGGTGGGATGCCATTCCGCCACTTCTAAATAATTGTAAATTCATCCCACCACTTCTTGGGGAATATATATTGCATCCCGGAACATATTTTTTTTAATTTTAAATCTCGTGATTGCGAGAAAGAGATTTTTAAGTGTTCCGATCTGGCAGCGAGATTTCGTTTGACGTTTACAATTATGGAAACTGGAATTTGAAAAAAAAAGTTTAAAATGGAAACCATCCCACCACTTTTAACCTGCCACTTCGGCCAATGCATATAATACAATCGACATTATCTTGTTACACACACAATCGAGAATACAAAATATTTCTAAAAGTAACTAGAAATGAATATCACCACGTCGTTGTGGAAAAAAAACCTAGAACAAAATATACTCAGCCACGGCATTCATAAGAGGAATGAATTCAAAGCTTAATTTTCTTATCCAGTGCAAAAACCAAAGCTTAAAAACGAAATGTAAAAATAAGAAAGAATTTTCCTCGTATATTTCTTCCTGATATTTCATTTAGCTTTTTAAGTCAAAATTTGTGGGCAAACCCAATTTTACACATCTTATAATTATTTATGTTTTTGATCTAAACTTATTATTTTGTATTAAGGTGCGTTTCCACCAAGCGAACAAACAGTGCGCGGATGCGCAGCGGGCTGTTTGCCCGTCTGATGGAAAAAGAGCGCAGTTGCGGCGCGTTCTGTGCGCGGCGTTGCACGTTTCTCGGCCCTCCGAAAATCTTTGTCGCGTACAGTTCACGTCTACCTCACGCATATGAACGTTTGGTAGAAACGGATGAAGTTTCTGCTTCATGCTGAAACAACATGTACGCGTGTTCGTCGATAATTTTCACAATTCAAAGATAGTGTGATGGGATGGGAATTTTATATGAAGGTAGGAACGATGGTTTTTAATAAAAAAAAATCATGTGTGCTGTGCACACGCGGTAGAAGTGAAACCTTCGGAAAACTAAAGAATGAGACGAATTCAGTATCATGGGTGGGATAGTTATACAGGGTCTACATTAGCCAATATTTCTGGTATACCAATTGGCTTACAGAAATAAAATACTACCAGTTTTTTTTTTTACGTGGGCCAATACTGGTATACCAATTCAGTATCTGACATGCCGCTGAACCGAGAACAGGAAATAAAAATAGCCAAAATATTGGCTTTAAAGTGTCGAATTCAATTCTGTGGCAATATCTTCCCATGCCCTTTCTTGAAATCAATCCTTCTACAATATATTTTTCTTTTTTTTCTCGAACATATTTATCAATTTGATAATTTCACTTCGCAAAAATTTAGTTTCCGCCATTTTATTAAATGCTAATGTCAAAAATTGGTATACCAGCGCTGTCTACGAAAATGGTATACCAGAATTTTCATACCAGAAAAATTGGTATACTAGCAGGGTCTACACTAGCTTTTAAGCAACCAATTTTGCTGGTATACCAGAAATATTGGCTAATGTAGACCCTGTGTTATAGGGTTTATTTATTAAAATATTGGTACCAAGTTTAAAAGTTGTTTTACATTTTATTATTCACACTCTTTTGCTTTCAATTTCAATAAATGACACGAGTTTCTTATGATAACTAAAGTATGAAATGAATGCTTTGGTTTGGATTTGATCAATATATCTTTGAAATACATCGTCATTACTGTTTTCGATCTTTTTGTTGATTGAGTGCAACTACTGCAAATTTTTAAATTTAATTTGGTGTTGAGGAACTCAATCAAAGGGAGCGCTGTATCCAATGCAAAATTAACATTAAAATCCCCACTTAAAATCATCGGAATTTCATCGTAATTTTTTTTAAGTATACGCGAAATTTCTGGTGAGTACTTTAGCAAATTCTCGTGGATGAATTCAATAATTGCATTTTTTGATTGGTTGGGAGAAATATAAATTGCCACAATTATAATTGATTTATTATGGTCCAATCTGCTTTCACAAGCAGATATTTCTCGCACTTTAGAAAGCTGGACAGACAATGACTGCCCTCGCATATTTTCTTTTCTATTGAACAAGAATATCAAAATTTGGAATGTCTGCAAGAGAATTTAGACGCGACCGTCCCAATACCTCTTTTGAAAATGACACAAACAAAAAAATCCGCACAAAATAAGAAAAGAAAATTAAAATTTTTCATTAGAAAGAATGAAGAATTTTTTTTTGTTATATACACCTAGGCCTGGCTTTGCGTCGTTTCATTTTGCGTTTTTTGCAATATTGTTTCGTTCCTAAAAATACACCAATTTTCACTGCGCGTCGTAGATTTGTCGAAGTTGCGTCGTTAATTTTTTTTGGATTTTATTTTTTAAGCTACTAATTTAAATTTTTTTGTTATAAATGATTACTTTACAATTAGAAAATATAATAATATTATTTTGTTTTAAAAAAATTATTAAAGTTTTTTTTATTTATGTTTCGCAAATTATTAGTTTTATTAGCTTTTTTCTTCATACAAAATGTCAATTCACTTTGCGTTGTTTCTGGAATATGGTTGGGAACCTATCTTCAATATTCACATGGCTTCTCACACAATATGTTAATACACTTTGCGTTGTTTCAGAATGCGTCGCAAAATTTTGGAACGTATCTACGATGTAAACCGAGGCCTAGGTGTATTTTTTCTAATATTTTAAATGCTAGTTCCTGTATGAATTGTTATTTAAATAAATGTTAGAAGTGGTTGATATTTTGTGCACGCATACCGTGTATAATATCATACTATCCATCCCCATCCATTTGCCTACGAAACAGCGCACAAAGATGAGACGAAGATAATATTGTATTCTGTATTCTATGTATCCGGAGTTCAGAAATCAAAGCAAAATTTTTTTTTTATTTTTTATGAAATTTTGCCTAACATATTTATCTGAAAATTTTTTGTATGCAAAATCTTTGTTGCTATGAATTCTGATCGACTGGTATTTCATCTTGGTAAAAAACTGTCGCTTTTTTAGCGTTTCATCCAGTTTCAAATCACCTCCAACGCGGCTAAAGAAGTTTTCACTTCAAAAATTTTAAGGGGGAAATTTTTATTATTTATTAGAGGTATTCATGAAAACGCGTAAATCCTTCGTAAATCGTGTAAGCTGCATAATTTTCCCACCTCGTAAATGAACTGTCAAAATTACTATGGAAACTCCAATACACAAACCTGGGAAATTTCCGCGACGATTTTGGTGCGTAAACAGCCTGGTAAACTTACACATATGTTACGTTGGCAATTACTATAGGAGGAAAAAAGAATTTTCTTGGACAACTAAAGAAATACTACTAATTTTTTGTTAAAAATATCGGAGTTAAGTCGAAACTAATCAAATTTAACAATTAAATTCACAAAATTATATTTATGAAACAAGATTTACACAGTTTATACACGAACGCGTTCATGCAACACTCCTCGGAAAATATACATTTACGTAATCGGTTAAATTCCCAGGTTTCATGAATACCCTTATTATTATTATGTAAATGTGGGAAATACTTTCTTATTTAAAATAAAAGATTTTAAATTTTCATTAAATTAATTATTATCGTACCGAAAATATATGGAAAAAGCTATGAAATTTCTATTTTGGAAATGTTGTTTACCTGGAATATCGGTTTGAAAAATTATTTCCAAAAACGAAAATCAAAACATCTTAATACGTATATGGTATATCGAGAATTTTAGATTTTTCATATTTAGATTTTTAGTTTTGAAGTAAACTTTGCCGAAAGAACTATGTATTCTGAAGATGAAAAAGTAATTAGCGCCGCTTCGTTGATTATTTGATCTGAAGCTAATAAACGAAAGTCACCACGATGTTGGGCCAGACCCTATTTAAGATCCAGAGAAAGGGATACGTTACTGAATAATTTGAAAATTGATAAATTAAGTGGTTTTCGGAATTTTTCAAGAATTTCATCGGCAGATTTTGAATTTTTGCCCAAACAATTAGACTAAAAATCGAATTAATTTTCACACATTAGCCTCCGACCACTCCATTTTATTTTTTTCTTTTCAAGAACTAGAACATGAAATTAAATGTCATGATCGCTGTTCAAGAACATAATATAATATCATCATTATTTATCAAAAATTAAATATCAGTTACCTTTATGTGCAATATTAAAGTATATTATGAATAAGCAAGATCAGCACATTTTTTATTATTCGCATGCACAAATTATTTCGATTAAAATAATTCTATTCGGTCTTCGGTCATTTACCTTTATTATTTTACCTTAATAATTAACTAAGTTGCAAAAAATTAAGATCAGCACATTTTTGGTTATTCACCTGTACGCCTTATTTTTGATATAAAATAATTATGTTCGGTCTTACCTTTATGTGCAATAATCAATAAAATATCAATTATATATATGAAATAGATTTATGCTTTGTTAGGATAATTTTAGTATAAATACAGTGATTTTTTGAATAATAAATTAGATTAAAATAAAGTCTCAAACCAACAAGCGTTTTATTCAAACAATTCATCAGCCCCCCGACCGGCGGTAAGGGTATCCATCAACAAGCGTTTTATTCAGTACAACTCATCAACCCCCCGACCAACAGCATCCATCAAGCATCCGACGATCATCAAGCATTCAACGATCATCAAACCAATTATAAAAAAAAGTTCGTTAAGAGTTACCTCTACATTGTAATATAAAATTAATAATTTTATATCTCATAAAAATATTCAAGACTGTAAGGCAAAGAAAAGTAGAGAAAAAGTGAAGAACCGAGACCTGGATTTGAACCAGGGTCTCATCAGTCTCATGAGGCGAGGTCGAGGTCTTAACCAACTAGACCATTCTACACTGTATCTACCAGTCTGTTCATTTGCCTTTTCCTCTACTAACAACAATATTATTCAAATCATTACAACTGTTTTTGTCAAACCTCTCAATTGTTTTATCAAATTCAGTTGTATCCTATTTTTAACTCTTACAAGACACTAATATTCAAGATCTTGAATATCAAAATCAAATTGATAGTGAAATGGCAGAACAATTAGACAGATTAGCATTACGCCAGAAAGAAATTGGTGATGAACTACAGAAGCTAATAATTAATTTTAAAAAGGATCCCAAAATAAGTGTAACTGCTGGGTTTACCTATAAACGATGAATACAAATCCCCTGATGATCTTTACCGCATATCTTCTTCCTTGCGAGGAGAAGATATGAGATGTTGCAGCTAATGTGAACAACTAAAAGGCTGCACGCCAAGCCGAGCTGCGCTTGCTAGCTCGCCGGAGGGGTGGGTCGTTGTTCACCACCATCTATCATCAAATTACACATAATTATTTATACGTGCATAAGAGTGTTAATGTCGTTCAGACTTTAAAGTGATAGCATAAGTTATCAAGCAAGGAAAATTTGGTTGTGGCGAAAACAACCGAATAAATGTAGTGTTCGTTAGTTTGTCGGTCACCGAGTCCGACCGAACAGTCTGCGAAATCCTTGCGAGGCATGTCAGGGCCAATTGGCTGAGGTGTTATGCCAATTGGTCTTATATGGGGCACGTCCCACCCTACTTGGACCAACAGCAGAATGCTGGTCCTCTTTGACGATAACCGCCCCTGCAAATGGTTATCGTCCCTTATATGCAGGCATGTCAAACTCATATGATATTATGGGCCACATGATCTATTTTGTATTAGGTTGGGGGCCGCATATTTTCAAAGTTCAAAAAATTAATAAAATACGATTTTTAGAATGATTAAAAACCCTTTTATTTTAATGAACTCAACTTTTTTATTTTGTACTTTTTCAACGACGATCAAAACTAAACTGGCTGAATCAAGATCGTTGTCGGCGTTTTTTCTACATTAACTATCTTTCTTAACTCTGATAGCCATCTTACAATCATGGCTAAGTGTAGGGCCATATAATTTCTGCGCCTTCAACTCGGAGTGAGAAAAATATTAACGCGGTGAGAGGAACGAAAACGGTGAGCGAAAAGTGTCCATACCGGATATCACTCTTCTCGTTGAACACATTTACGTCTTCGCTAGTTTGTTAGTTAATTAAGAAAAACAAATACAAATTTCTTCACAATTGAAAAAAGAAATCATGGCCTTCTTTTTCGAAAGAGGCGAAGAATTAAATTTTAATTCTTCTCTTTTTTTCTATCGTATCCTGCTTTCAACGAACTCGGCTATATGGCCCCTTCCATTTAATTACACGCGTATATTTATCGTTGCTCTCATCTTCGAAAGTGCGCATAATAAGCGTAGAGCTTATGTGGCCGCAAACTAATGTTTACATAGGATTTATTTCGAATGTTATCATGCAGCTGTATAAACATGTTTACATTCTCGATAGTCCGTAAGTTAACAATGATCATATCGGCATTTTCTTCACTTGATTCATATTTCTTACATCTGGTAGCCATCCTACATGAATAAAAACCAAAATCCACTTTCATTCGCAAACGATTGAGCAAACACTGGACTTTGTCTTGATCGTCTTGTGTTTAATCACCGTTCGGTTTTTTCAAAACGTAAATTTTTTTTCTTTGATAGTGTACAATATGTTATTTATTAACATTTCTTCAAATAATTTTACTTCATGTATTTTTTTTTCTCGTTTCTTATATCATTTTTCATAGTGACATACCGAATTTGATATTTTTACATACATATATAGAAATAATCTCACCATTTTGAATTTTTTTTCTTTTTACAAATATAAGGATAATACTACTAATGATAAAGAAAATTAAAAGAAAACAAAAAAAAAACACCAGTTTGCAGTAGCTTCTTTCTTAATTATTTGGACTGAATTTCTATTGATTCCATTTGCCAGTAAAGAATTGATTTCAGCTTAATTTTCTTTCTTTTGTTTTTCTTTTGCCTTTTCTTATACATTTGCCTTAATTATTTAAATTTACTTGTATTAACATAAATATTGATATAGTATATAGAATTATTATTTCGAAAATTATGAAAATTTTATTAAATTTATAATTTGTTATTTTTTCTTTTTTTCCAGCCAGAGAAATAAAAATTTTATAGTTTAAAATAAAAAATAACCATTCTATGATTTCAAAGTAAACTGTTTTAGATTTGCACTACCCAAATTCCTGTATTCTGATTTGATTACTTTTTCTTAAATTAACCGTTGTTGTTCCAATTTTTAATTGCATTATTTCATTTTTTATCCATAAACTGCCTAGATTCCATGAATACATTTTATGTTGTGCCTGCTTTGTATTCCAAGCAATTTGTTGAATTGAAATCTCGTTATGAGTTTGGTGTTTTGTTTTAATTTGGTAATCTCCTTTCGATTTGAATTTTAATTATGACAATGTTGTGGCGGTAAGCTTTTAAAATTTTGGTTTAAAAAAAAGTTTCTTTTCCATAAATTACCTTATTAGATCAGTTCATATTTTGGTACCTTTTTTCTTTCAATTGGCTGAAAACAAAAAAAGTACATTTTCTTCCTTACACCTTAGAAACAGCATTTTAGTTCACCCTATGAAAATCACTTTACCTTTATGCAATTTTTGTTGTAATTTATTAAAAATTTAGATTAACTTTTCGAAATTTAGATTAAAATGTTTGGTTTCGATTCATTAAAAAAACTGTTTTTTTTCTATTTATGATTTAGTGCAACTGAAGGTTACTTAATTTCATTTGTGTGTAATTTAGTTTGAATTTAAGAATTTTGGTTTAGATTTATAAATTGTATGTTAATTGTTGAAACTGAGCTTAACTTTATGTAATTTTAAAAGGCATTTTATTTTTTAAAAGACATTATATTTTTTTTTTTTAAAATTTTTGTTTTTTTTATAAACTACACAAAAAAAACGGACGTTTCATTTCTTTTCTTCTCTATTTTCATGTTTATAAAATCATTTCATTTCCAAACCGCGCCCATTCGACTCTACCAAGAATTTTCTCCATCCAGCCTCCTCTAAGCTTCAAACAAGACTCCTGAAAAAATGTTTCGTTCTCTCTTATCTCTTCTTTAAAAAAAAAGAAAATCCATTCATTCTGAAACCGGTATTACTTTTTCTATCCTTTATCCTGCCAATCAGAATATTGCACGTATAATTCTCTTTATTCCTCTTTGCCCTCTTCATTTGTTTCCCTCAAGACTCTCTTTTCAACTTATTTTCACCACGGATATGAGGTGAATCGAATTTTTCTAGAATGAATTTATTAAAACCATGCGGTTTTCGCAAAAAGTTGACCACGCAGATGATTTCAATCATGTTACCGTGTAGGTTTGAAAATACAAGTAAGCGTGTAGTTTAGGACACACGTTACATAAGGAAGACGAAGGAATACATCGCAAAACGAAGCGAAAATATATTAAAACTTTTAAAATACGCGAAATTAAAATTAATGAGTTTCTTAGTGAACAACCACATCATTCGTACTTTACATCCAATTTCCATCATGAGATAAATACAGCTTATGAAGAAATAACAAGTCTTTTATCTAATGCATTGTCAGATGTACAAACGGTTGATAAAGGCCAAAATTCTTTAATAAATGAAGAATTAATAAAACTAATTTAAAGGCAGATGGGATTGATAGCAGCAATTTTGACTCATAGAAGCGATTGAGCAAGAACCATCTCAAAATCAACCCAAAGCATATCTTTTTATATATAAAACAATGTGGTGTTAGCTATACCATTTATAACTCAAGAATGGCTGGACCGATTTTTAAGATCTTTGGTTTGTTGGATTTGTCTCCTCCCCGCATAGCAGAATAACTATTAAAACATCGGAAAAATTCACGAAAAAAAAGTTGATGAAGAAAATTAATTTTCTCATACATTTTGTATGGAACGGCTTTTTTGATGATATCTCGAGAACGGATTGACTGATTTCGATGAATTTTTTTTACTGTTCGTCTCGGCCTCGAGAAGTTTCCTCGCGCATTGGAAAAGTAAGAAAATCACAAAAAAGAAAGGGAAGAAAATTAAAATTTTTCATTAGAAAGAATGAAGTAACATGTAAACCACAAATTTTTTATTTTACAACGCACTTCCTATAAAATAATTGAAGCAAGGGATAGCATAAATAGTCTTATGAATTTTGGACCAAAGAAAGAATGAAACAAAGAAAGCAATCGGAACTTTTTTTAAGTCAATTTGTGTAAACAAAACCCACGCCTTTTCTTATACTTTTAGTGTTAAGACATACTGAATCAGAATTTTCATCAGAAAAAAACAATCAGGGGAATAGTTGAAAATTTATTCCTTTTTTCGGTTTTGGAGTTATACTAAGCTGTCAGATTTATATTTAAAAATGCGACCAAGTTGAAAATTTTGAGAGCATCGAATGTTTGTAATTTGTATATTTCTTTTTTTTTAGGTTAAGTACGCCCGAAAATTTTTCTCTGAAACAAATTCTGCCAGGGAACGATTGGTAATGAAATGAAACAAATTGATAATCAGCTGATCCGAAATTTAATTATTGTTCAGGGAAATATATTTGCATAATTTTTGAAGAAGATATTAAATAAAATCAAATCGTGTTATCAAAAATATCAACATTATATAATTGCTGATATTTTGTAATCATTTTTGAAACAAGCTATTGCATATCATGTACAAAAAAAGCAAATGAAGAGAATTCTGATTCAGTATGTCTTAACCCATAGGCGCCAATATGATTTTCCCAACACTTTTCAAGTATTGGTGCATGTATAACAAACATTTTTCATAAGCACGTGTGTTTGCGTAAGTAGAAAAAATTTTTTTATTGCGTGCATTTCAAATACTTTAAGTGTTAGTACCTGTATGAATAGCCATTCTTCTTATTTACATACGTTTTGGAATTGCTTCTTAAAGCTAAATTCAGATTTATCTCTGTTGTCCTAACGTGATGAAATCTACAAAAATAATAGATAGCTAAAAAGATGACTGCTTTAATTTATATGTTTTACTGAGAAAAACCGCACATCCATTGTATTTAAAAATAGGGGCGGAAGCAAAATTGGCATATTTATACAAAAAAAGCGAAAAAAAGGAGGTCACTCATCAGTTTTCATTACCATTGAGGTAGCTGTACAGACGTGCGCCGCCATTTATCAAAATTTTTTTCGAGTTTTTACCAATTTGCATTCAGTTTTCATTTAAATTTTTCGTTATTACATTTGAGTTCGATTCAATTAATTCTCTTCAAACGATTTTTTCACGAATCCATCAGCGAAAATTGATTTTAAAGAGGTAGGTTCACTTTTATGAAGTGCACATTGTGAAAGGTTATGACGTTTGTCATTGGGTGCGCATCGTCAATCAATCCAATTGGTAATTTGGACTGTGCGTTTGATTTTCGAAGCGGATTTGTTCGTAAGTCTGTGGAATCCTATTTTCGATCGTGATTTTTAAACCTGCCTGCCTTTGGAGATATTCACTTTGTGAGGTTATTACATGTGTAATTGTGCGCGCATCGATAATTGTTTCATTATGTAATTTTGAATTGTGAGATTACTTTTCCAGTGTTATTTACAATGCGAGTCAGTAAATCTAATCTTTTACAAGGAAGCCGTAATCCAATTAGACTGCGGAATATTACGTATCAATCCACTGCAGATGAACAAGAAATCGCACGAGAAGAGCGCCGCGTTATTATGGCCGACTTCGTGTTACACAAATACATGAAAAAAGAGAGGCAGTACGTCAAGCGGCTCAGTTGGCAATGAGAAATCATCGAGCTTATCGCACAGATCAACAACGTGAAAATCTTCGACTCAAAGGAACGATGAGGAAGTTCTCATTCCGAGAATTCCGATGATCCCAACCGATATGCCATTTGAGATTAAACGAATTCAATTTCCGATCAACAAATTACAAGGCCAATCCTTGCGTGTTTGTGGTCTGAATCTAGAAAATGAATGTTTCTCTCACGGTCAATTTTACCAAAGTGTAACTATGATAAAGTGTGGAAAGCTAGCGAAGTAGCCAGAAAAAGCACGTGGCAATAAGTGAGAAAGAATAGGCAAGAGTACATACAGTTTTCATAGGCAAAATCCATCAGGAAGAGAGAGAATGAAACGTTCTTAAAAAACGCATGGAATTTAATAAATTACCCTTGGAATCTTAAATATGGGACCAAATCTTATAAATTTCCCACACATACCAAAATAAAAAATTATCGCCAAATTTCTTTTTGCGGTGTGTGTGCATTTGTGTATAAATTTCTGCTTGTGTTTCGTGTACATTTTCAAATTACCCAAAAGCGAGAAATGGGATGTTTTTTAAAATAATGTTTCTCTTTCACCCATACGTAAAATTTTTAGTTCTATCTATGTCAGATAGAAAATTGTTGGAAAATGAACAGGCAAATTTTGAAAGGCGGCGGTACGGTAAGGATAGGAAGTTTCCCGGCTTTATTATTAGTTACACTTTGATTTTACGTAGCATGTTCACGAATCGGCAAACCATCCACTTTGGTCGTTCTCGCACCTGATAACAAACCGAAAAATGTCGTATATCATAAGGTGCATCAATGAAAGGAATCGACCCGGATGCAATCCATCCAGCAAATAGTTAACAGAAAGTAGTGCAACAATGCTACGCGAATCATTTCGATTAGCTTCAATACAGCAAATCCCTTGTTGCCACGTGAATTACATTCATTTCAATTTAATTAAATATATTTCATTTCGATTTTTGTACATTTATTGAACTTAATTCATTTTCAGTATTCATTTTTTATCTTAAAAAAATCTGAATTCAATTCAGTTAATAAGTTAACACGGTACGAAGTTCGCCGGGTCAGCTAGTTTTCAATTAAAAATAAAGATATTAACAGATTATTGGGAAAAAATTATTTTAAAAACAATAATTTTGAAGAAACAGAAGATGTTTGGCATGGAGCTTCAAACTAGGAAAAACAACAACAAGAACGATTATTCTTGAGACTTGTGAAATCTTGTGGAACTCATTGTCAATAGGCTATGTGACGGAACCAAATTTAGAAGATTTCAAACAAATCAGTAAAGACTTCTGGAACTTTTGGGATCTGCCTAATTGTGTTGGCGCGATAGACGGAAAACACATCGCAATTCGATGTCCACCAAAGTCAGGAAGCCAATTTTTTTCTTATAAAAACTTTTACAGCCTCGTGTTAATGGCAGCGTGCAATGCGCAATACGCTTTTACATATGTGGACATTGGATCGTACGGTAGCCAAAGTGATGGAGGTATAATACAAATGAATAAACATTTATCTATTGGTTCATTTGCAATTTCTTTTACATAGGAATATTCCATGAAAGTAGTTTTGGCGAAAGGCTTTTGAGTAAGGATTTACCCCTACCAGCTCCAAAAGCATTGCCAGATACCTCAACAATCGCGGAACATTTTTTCGTGGCTGATGCCGCATTCCCTCTAGGACCAAATTTAATGCGGCCATATCCAGGACGATTATTATCTAAACCAAAAGAAATTTTTAACAAAAGATTGTCTAGAGCTCGACGCATGATAGACAATACTTTCGCGGTCCTTGTTACGCGTTGGAGAATTCTCATGACAACAATACATATGGCACCGGAAAATGTTGTAAAAGTTGTTTTAGCTTTCATTGCTTTGCACAATTTTCTGCGGTTAAATCCTGAATGTAGTAAACAATATTTGCCCGACAATTATGTGGATTATGAAGATGAAAATAATGTAATTAAAGAAGGGTTGTGGAGAGCAGAGGTAACAATGTAACGGTGTGTGTAACAACATACTTACACTTTGGTTTTAACGATCACTAGAATAGCGTTTTCTATTTTAGTTACCATTGCGCGATCTGATTTTCAACATTTTCCCCTTTGTTCCACAAATAATTCTCGGAAAATCATTCCAACGCATATATCCCGGTAACATTAAATAGAATATACAAGAAAGAAGAAACGAAAAAAAAGAGAAAAAAAAAACAAAAAATTTCCCCCTAACATCGGATGTTTTCATGAGATAGGGTACCATGACATCCACTAGTGTGAACGAACGATCACCAAAATTTTAAAGAAAGAAAAAAACAAAAATACCGGTTTTTGTTGAATATTGCAAAATTTTGCGAAAGGGAAGAGAGAGAATGAGAAAAAAAGGTGTAGATCGAGAGTCTTCAGTCTTGGGTGAACCATATTAGAGTCGAGGACTTAATGTATAGTAAAGTGGTGAATTTCAGTAATAATTTTTTTGGTTTCTTAAAACTAGTGATTTCAGAATATCATTTAGTGACTTATAAAAAGAAAAATAATACATAATCGATAACAAGAAAAACTATATAACTATTTCCTTATTGACTATAGTTTTGTATTCAAATAATATACACAACCTAAACAAACAAGAAAGAAAAAGAACTGTTATAAGTAACTGTGTTTTTTTTTTTAGATATAAAATTTTAGACAATTGTGATTCTAAATTAGCGATTTTACTGATGATTAATAAAATAATATTTTTGGGTTTTCAAATAAATTAGAAAAAAAAGGAAAGAATTATAGTAGATTTTCCATAAGTTTCGTCATTTTATATATATATATATATATATATATATATAAATATATATAAATGTATATGTCACTAGTGTACAATTGTACCGTTGTCTAGAAAAAAAAGGTTTGAAATACAAATATATCAATTGATCTTGTGTCTAAAGCTCAGAAGGAGGGAATTCCTTTCAATAACACCAACATTTTGGAGTCATCTTGCATTGTTTTAGAAACGTAATAGCATAATATCACATTTGCTGCAATTTGCTGCTGGAAAATGGCCTCACAAAGTAGTACATCAAGGCTAGCACAAATGCAATGAACCACCAGCTCATAGATTGTCGTCTATTTCGCTATCCCCGATAAGGACCCAAAGAAAATTAATTTCCTCATCACATTCAAGTCATTCACATAAATACCTATCAGTCAAGAACCGGTGGTCAGAAGAGCACATCCCATCAACAATTAATTCAATTAGCGTATGGCATTATGAACACCGGTTTTCCGTACTACAATGTTATAATACCGAATTCACCAACACCAATATTCATTAACATCATGACCAAATTTTACGTGTGCACAGTCCTGTAAGTGCATACCACGACAACGAACATTTGTAATACCGACGAGGATTTTCTGGCAAGGCACTTTTCCTGATTTAATGATAATAATTTAGACACCTTCCGTATTGTATACTTGTCAATAACAAGAATTGTTTATGCCCTATGGTAGGTACTACCAGAGGGTATATTAGTTTTGTCACTAAGTGTGTAACACATAGAAATAATAATCGGAGAAAAATTTCAAGGGTATGGTTGTGTAGGGAATCAAAAGTTATATCGATTTATGCATGTCCGTCCGTCCGTAGACAAAATAACTCAAAAACGCGTTATACGATTTTGATGAAATTTATAATTTGAGTTGCTTATTCCTTAACTTGGTTTGGTATTGCATTTGAGCCAAATCGATCCACGGGGGGCAAAGTTATAAAGGAAAAACCAGAGTGACCAGAAAGTTTTGTCGTTTTTTTGGTTATTGTTTTTCAGATGTAATTGGAAAATTTGTGACCCGATTTTGTTTAAATTAATTATGTAGGTTAACTGCATAAAAAGACGATACGGAATTAATTTTCAGTTAAATCGGTCCAAGGATAGTGGAGAAAGAAATAGTTGTAGCCTAAAATGAGCCTGTTCAAAAAGTTTTTCCGATATATTTTAAAAAGTTATATACCGATTTGAATCAAATTTACGAAACGTGTTTATACTATTAGACTCCAGCCTACCTGTGAATTTGGGCCAATTTGAGAATGAAGAAACGAAGTTATGGAGAGAGAAAACTTAAAATATTCGGTTAAGCAGAAAGTTCGTGGCGTTTTTTTCCAATAGTTGGCTTTAGAATCGTATAACTTTAGTAGTTCTAATCCTATCAAGTTATATTATAGCGCGCGGAAAAGGTGACATCTGATAAAATATTTATGAAAAATATAAAAAAGCTTTTTCCGCACATCATTTATAAATTTTGTAGTAGAAAAAAACTTAATAAACAATTTTATAACTAAAAAAATTGTTTGGCTCGGACGGGGATTCGATCTCGAGCACTCGGTCTTACAAAGACAATCTGCTGCATATATGCCATCGACCTCAATTACAAAAGTGAATCAGATTCGTTAATAAAAAGTCAACACTGAATAAATAACTTAGTAACTGAAGATCTATCTATTAACTATCTATTATAATAATAATAATAATAATAATAATAATAAATAATAAAATAATAAAATTATAATAAAAAAGTTTTTCCGGAACATCATTTATAAATTTTGTAGTAGAAAAAGCTTAGTAAATAATTTATAACTTAACTGGTCTTACAAAACCAACCTTTTTCTTTCCATGCCATCAAGTCCAATTAAAAAAGTGGGTCAGATTCGTTAATATAAAATCAGAACAGAATGATTAATCTATCTGCACGAAGTCTTTTTTACAAATACATACTATTAGAAATGAGGAGAAATGATCACATGTGCTATTATCTATATTATTTATACTATACGTATACACATTTTATATTTCCTGGAATGATTGGGAGAAAATATAAAATGTGTATACATATAGTATAAGTTATACTGAGTCCAAAAACAGTATGATGGAAAGAAGCAAATGTAAAAGTGTTATTTTTGTGAATGTGCCGACTATAAGTTTGATTTAGTATTTTCGTTGTTGGTTATACTATATAAACAACAACCAAAATACTAAATCAAATTTATGGTAGGCGTGTGTGAATAAAGAATGCGGTTAAAATCGACACATTCGCGAAAATAACACTTTTGCATTTGCTTCTTTCTATCATACTGTTTTTGGACTCAGTATAGATTTGATTTACCTTTGAATAACTTCTTGAGCATATCAGTTATTAAGTAAGAAACATTTAAAATGGGTCGCAAAAAATTAGAAAAATTATCAGAAGACGAAAAAAAAATGCGCCGGAAAGAACAAATGAAAACGGCGTATGAGAAGCGCAGAGAATTAGTCAATTCAAAACGAAGAATAGAAAATTTATCATCTGAAAAAATTGAGGCTGAGAGAAAAAGGAAACTAGAATCTATTCAAGAAAATAAAAATAATAAAAAACAAAAAATTATGTACGAATCGGGTCAACCCGTAGAATATTTAGACACAGGCGATTTGAATAAAGAATGCGGTTATTGCTCGGCGCTTACTTACTACCGGGGAAATGTCAAGGTCGAAAAACAGCTGTTGCCATCAGGGAAAAATAAAACTTCCACCGAACAATCCATATCCCGAACAAATAAAGCAGCTTATTTTCGGTAAACAAGAAATCAATCGACACTTTCGCGAAAATATTCGAGTATATAATAACACTTTTGCATTTGCTTCTTTCGATGCACAGAATTTTGACATAAAAGGCAGCGGGCCATATTCCATGAGGATATGCGGTGAAGCTAAACTAAAAGCAACAACATCCCTGGCACACAGTTCCGATAACCCGCAATTCGGCTAAATTTACATCTACGACGACGGCGAGGCGTTGATCGAAAGGGCCAAAAAAGTAAAACGTTCCGATGTACTTGAAATTCTACAACCAATCATGAATGAAAACCCATACGCCGAAAAATTCCGAAACCTGCACGAAATTCAAAAGAACAATGTGGACCAGGAATATTACCTCAGTTTCTACACCAATCCCACAGATCATCCACGCGTTTACAACAAACCTACTTTCCACGAACTCGCCGCAATTATATCATCGAAAGACGGCTCCATTGAAAATAAAGTGGACGTCCGCCTTTATTCGAAAGCGCAATGTGACTATCAATTTCTCCCCTTTAATTCAGCACATGCAGATCCCTTTCTTTTCCCTGGCGAAACTGGCTGGAATTTGAACCTCACCCACGAAAAGCAAAAAGAGAAAAGAAAACGCATAACCCCCAACCAATATTACGGTTATAAGTTAGCAATTAGGCCAAACGAACTGAACCAACTTTTGTGGTCGCAGCGTTTAACTCAGCATTACATAATAAATGCATACTTGAAAATAGAATCTAACAGACTGTTTTATTTGCGACAGAACCAAGCTCAATTAAGAACCGACCACATGCAAGGCCTGATTGACCACATTCAAAATTCGGCCCTAAACAATTCGGACAAATTCAATGTAGTTAAAGCGGTAATTCTGCCATCTTCCTACCAAGGTAGCCCTCGAGCTATGCAGCAACTCTACCACGACGCAATGGCCATTTCGCGAAATATAGGCCGACCAGACTTATTCATCACCATGACATGTAATCCAAAATGGCCAGAAATAAAACGGTACTTGGAAGACTTTCCGCCAGGAACAACCGCGGCCGATATTCCGACTTTTGTTTGCCGCCTTTTCAAACCAAAAATGCGTTGCGCTCATCAGCGAACTTCAATCGGTGTTTGGCGCTATCAGAGCGTACATCTACACAATCGAATTTCAAAAACGCGGTCTACCTCATATGCATTTATTAGTGACGCTGAACAAAAAACTCTTGACCGCAGACGACGTTGATGAATTTGTCAGAGCCGAAATTCCCAGACGCGAAGATGACCCTGAGCTGTGGTACAAGGTGATAAAACATATGTCCCACGGTCCTCATATAAAGGAATTCATGTGTTGGAACCCCGAGATCAAAGTTTGCAAGAAAAAGTTCCCAAAACCGTTCTCCCAATTCACCGATATGACCAAACCCGGGTTTCCGATCTACCGGCGGCGCGACAACCGAAAAGAATGCTACACATACCACAGTAAAAAGAACGGCAAATTTGTTCAAATAGATAACTCAATGATTGTTCCCTTTAACCCGTATCTCTTGCGCCGATTCAATTGCCATATGAACGTGGAATATTGCGCTTCAGTCATGAGCATAAAGTACATTTACAAGTACATTCACAAAGGCCACGATCGAGCTAGAATAAAACTCTCGAAAGACGAAATACAATCCTATTTGCATACGCGATATGTTAGCGCTATGGAAAGTGCCTGGCACATAATGGAGCTTCCGATGCACGCGAGAAGTCACGCAGTTGAAATGATGCCGGTTCATTTACCTGGCCAGCAACAGATCACATTTCAAGAAGGAAAGGAACTTGAAGCTGCACAGAAAAAATACACAACCAAATTGCTGGCGTATTTTGATCTCAACAAAAAAGATGAATATGCAAAAAAATATACATATCCGCAAATTCCACTACATTATACATGGAGCAAACCTAAGTCAGAATGGGCGCCACGAAAAAATAATTGCAAAATAGTTTCGCGTCTAAACATTGTACCTCCGCGCGACGTGGAAAGATTTCACCTTAAACTTCTTCTTCGCGAAAAAAAAGGAGTTACATCATTCAACGACCTTCTCAAAATAGACGGCATTCAACATTCGACCTTCCAAGAAGCCGCTCGGGCCGCCGGATTATCTAAATCCGCTGATTTTATAAATGAAGTAATGGGAGACGCAGCTGATGTCATGATGCCATACAAACTCTGGCACTTTTTTGTATATCTGCTTATCTGTGGCGATAACGATGCTGTTCTATTGTGGGAGAGGTTCAAGAAAAAATTATCCGAAGACAGTAATGAGGCTACAGCTCTCTCTATTATAAAAGATTTATTGGAAAAACAGGGTATGGCCCTGAAACAATTCGGTTTGCCTGAAAATATCGACGAACAAGAAATTATTTACGACACTGCAGTAGACGAAGACCTTGCCATAAATGAACATAAAGCAATTTTTGAATCAATGTTCAAACAACTGAACACTGATCAAGTCAAAATTTTCGAAAGAATTAAAAAGTCGTTGCTTGGCGAGTCTACCGAGAAACTTTTCTTCATAGATGGACCAGGCGGCACCGGCAAGACTTTTCTCTATAAAGCCTTAGTTCATTATTGCAAGACGTTAGAGAGAAAAATCGCAACGACTGCGTCCATATGGACGAACGGCCCATAAGACTTTCAATCTGCCTCTGAACGTAGTCAACGAAAATGCTACACTGAATTGGACGCGAAAAATTAAACAACAACTTGATCAATTTGAGGTATTTGTTTGGGATGAATCGTCTATGATTCCTCAGAACATACTAACTATGATAGACCGGACGTTCAGAGATGTATATGCGTCTGATTTGCCATTCGCCGGGAAAATTATGATACTTGGAGGGGATTTTCGGCAAGTGTTACCCGTGGTAAAAAAGGGAGGGAGAAAGCAAATTTTCGAGGCTTGCTTGAAGAATTGCTCTCTCTGCCCAAGATTTGTGAAACTTGGATTGAAAAAAAATATGCGATATGAGAATGACTCTATTGCTTTTTCCAATTGGTTGCTCGATATTGGTAACAATACCATAAAGATTCTTGAAATACTACAAGATATTTTATGCGACGATTTAATTGATGAACTTTATCCGTATGATATAAACACCGAGGAAATGAGCACCAGAGCCATTCTCGCAGCTCGCAACGAAGAAGTCAAAAAAATTAATTTAACTATTTTGGGTAGATTACCGGCGATATTGAAATATGCTCGTCTATCGATGAGGCTGAAACTCTTGCAGGTGACGACGCTGATCGAGAAATAGATGGCTTTAGAGTCGTATAACTTTAGTAGTTCTAATCCTATCAAGTTATATTATAGCGCGCTTAAAAGGTGACATTTTGTAGAACATTTATGAAAAAAATTGTGAATTTCAGGCAGAACTAATTGGGGTAATTGGGTTTTGGAAATGAGCCAAAATTCTTAAAAAAATTCCCTATATTAATGCTCCATGTTAGCTACTACCGTCCGTCCGTGGACAAGATAAGTCAGAAACACGTTAACCAATTTTGATGAAATTTAGAATGCTAGTTGGTTATTCCTGTAGTGGATTTGGTAATGCATTTCAGCAAAATCGACTGAGGGTCAGCGAAGTTATTAAGCAAAAACAAGGGTGACCATAAAGTTTTGTCGTTTTTTTATATAGTTTTTCGGATTTAATTGTAAAATTGGTAAAGCAATTTTGTTTAAATTAATTGTATTGGTTGACTAAATAAATAGACGATACCATTGTAAATTTCAGTGATATCGGTCTAAGGATAGTGGAGAAAGAAATAGTCGTAGGAGGAAACTAATTCACCGATTGGAATAAAATTTGCAAATTAGACTTATGCTCTGGGTTACTTACAAATTAGAGAAAATTTTGAAAAGGGCAAACAAAGTTATGAAGAAAAAACCTTGATATATTGTTAGTTTTCACAACTTTTCTCTCCCATTTCTACCATAGGGCATCAAACAATCGGCTATAGGCCGATTTTAAATTTCTTTATGTTTTTTATTTTAAAAACAAACCAAAACGAGAACCGCGCTTGTACTTGGGCAGCGTATAGAAGTTTAAGCCAAGAAACATATATATATAATTTGCATTTTTTTTTTTTTACAGATTTCGTGCGACAAAGAAGGCCTTTTTTGGGAAGCTCACGTAAGTCTGTTATTTTAATTTATTTTATCTTTCAAAAATAAAAGAAAAAGAAATCAAAATTTAAAGTAAAAGGTTTAATACTTTTGCCATTGATGAAGTCAATGGCTACGTTTACACCGACAAATTTTTAGGTCACCTAACTAAAAGTTAGGTTTGGGTTAGACGTGTTTACACCGTACTAGACCTAAGTCTAAAACAACGTCATATGTGAACATTTATAGAACATAGATATCAAGAAATCAGCTGTTATCTGTCAAAAGTTCTTAAGTCGATTTAAATTTAAGGTAAGTCTGCAATTTAAGTGACCTAACCTAAGTTACTTTGGGCGTGTTTACACCGTCATATTTAGGTCGACCTAAGCACTTAAGTCTCTTTTTAAGTCTCGGTGTAAACGTAGCCAATGTATAATTCGTGTAAGCCCTGTTCTCCCTTTTGACTTGTTTCACTAATATAAACAAAAATTTTGTTTATACATATTTAAACAAATTTAGTAAAAGGTTATATTTAATACTGTACCTAAAACAAATTCCTTATACTATAATTGTCGAGTTCATTTAAAAAAAAAAAAAAAAAAAACAGGAAGTGTGCTTTTGACCACACTGTAGAAATGAAATAGAAGCTTTTTTTATGGTTGCAGTATTTGAATATTAATCTGTTTTTATTATCGGCGGCTCATGTAAAGATACAAGGGGTTTGTATTAACTGAAGTAGGATGTATATGTTTTCGAGTGTAAATTTGGAAGTTGCCTTGTAAAGCATACACTAACTTTTTTGTCGACATAATATGAAAGAAAAACAACATTTATATCAGATAAAATCTAGTTCTATTCAGTTTCCATTTGTGTGGACTCATATAATGACAGAATAGGTTTGTGGTAACTGAAGTATGATATGAAAATTTTTGATTGAAAATTCTCAAGTTATCTCGTGAAGACTGCATCGAGGGTAGTTCCTGAGTTTGTAGTGGCTTCTGTGGGTTCGTTGTTCATCCTTAGATGAAATGCGTCTTCCAAAAACGCAATCAACGGTTTTGCTTGCTCTGATGCAAAATTTGCGTTGAAGTCTCCGCTGAGTACCATCGGAATTTTGTCTGAATCTGATTGCAGGACTGCAGCACCTTGAACCGTGTACGGGAGTAGTATTTGGTGGATGAATTTAATGATGTTGTTAATTGTTTGATTCGGTGAAATGTAAATAACAACCATCATAATAGTTTTTTTGTCCTCCGTTATGCATTGAGCAGCACATAATTCCCCGATGGCAGTGTTGTTGATATTGAAAATTTGGGTTTGATCAAACTGTAAGTCCATATTGGGTGTGAGAATGTTTGAAGTGTCATTAACGTTGTGATAAACCGCAACTCCTCCCGCTCTAACATTGGAGCGTTTGAAATGGACAACGCAATTGAAGTTAGGGACATCAATATTAGCGTCATTGCTTGGCCAAGTCTCCGATAGAAGCAAGACAGAAGCCCGTTGAACAACATCGCCGGTGAGATCAGCGGCGTGAGCACGTATACTCTGACAGTTGAAAGAGAACATCGATAATCCTCTTCTGCTGGTGATAAAGTCTATCATCAATGTATCAATTGTCTGTAGTCGATTAAGAGATAACCTGCGAAATTCATCTTGCAAAGCGACCATTGATGTCGCAACGCGTCGCCCGTGATGAAACGTAGAGTCATGCTGCCGTGATACGATGTACAGTCCTTGGATATTTGTCACTCTTGATAAAGCCACGTATAGTAGCTGTTGCGAATGTGTTTTATCATACTCATATACTATCTCATTGAACGTGCCTCCCTGTGATTTATGTATAGTAATTGCACAAGCTGACACTAAAGGGAAATGATTTCGTTTCGCAACTATAGTTTTGTTGTGGTTGAGCGAAATAGTCGATGTCCTTCGATTAATTGGAACAGCGGTATGACTGATGTTATTGGCCTTAATGTATGCAGCTGCTTTTTTCCTGATTTTGTTGCCAGTTTTTGGCGAGTTCTGAAACTCTAGCCACGCACGCATAACATCACCATCTTCATTGCGTTCTATGTGAATTAACTTTTCCATTGTACCATTCGCCAACCCATCAGATACGTCGATATTTGTAGTAATAATATATGATTTATTAATTACAAATATAACTTCATATGGTAATCCGGCAGTATCTATTACAGACATTTTATGTAATTTTTGCTTGACGAAGGTTTGCTGTTCGGCGTTATGACAACCAATGTAGACGTCAGTTGCTGTAGAAGTAATTTTGTCAATTGCATTGTTTAACAGTGTGTTGTTGTACTCTGTGACGGAGTTGTTTGTTAAAAATAGACGTATTCCATGCGGACATTGTTGATCAGCTTCTTCTTTGGTAAAGAATCGCGCTTCGATGATTTGCAATTCTTGATTGTCCAGTACTGTGCCATTTCCAATTTTAGTTAGTATAGAGGCGAGGGATTCATTGGACTGCCTCATTACCTGAATCAGTTCATAAAATTTTAATCCCCGCCATAAAATTGGACCCACCAACCGCTGTTTTATATGCTTGTAGATTGGTGTAGCTCGTACAGGTGGGAGTTGGCGTAGGTCACCAATTAAAATGATATCCAGTCCCCCAAAGTTTGTTTCAAAATTGCCAGTGATTTGTTTAAGCCTGGAGTCGATTTTGGACAAGAGTTCAGCACTTATCTTACTAATCTCATCAATAATTAAGACTTGCACATATTTGAAAAGTGTCCTATATTGCTGAGCAACTTCAATCGACAGCGGAAGTAGTTTGGAAAGTGATATCTTCAATGCAGTGTGAACAGTTGTTCCGTCTATGGCCACAGCAGCTTTTCCAGTGGACGCGCAAGTTATGTATGCATTACAGTAATAATCATTGTTAGTGAATCGATTATAAATTTCCATGAGAAGTTGGATGATAAAAGTTTTACCACATCCAGCTGGTCCCGTGAAGAATATTTGTAGCGGTGATCGATTTGTGGACAAGAGGTTTGAGATAACATGGAGCAGAAGTCCTTGTTGTTTTTCGTTTGTTTTTCTCATTAGTTGACAGAATTCTTCATGTGGCCTAACATTCTCCTTCTTCTTTGCAATTGCACCCAGCTTATTCAATGTTGCAAACAGAAGGTCACTGTTAACGTCGGAATGTGGATTGTTGTACAAGTGCTCGAAGGGATTAGGTTCTGGATGTCGATTGACTACGTGTGGTGTGTCTTGGTCGCCCGTATTTCCATCTTCGCGACACAATTGTCGGTAAATCTCGATTGTTTTCTCGATATCCAAGTTTGATTGAAAGTCTTTGCATCGTTGTAAAATTATGTCTTGATTATCGTTATAAATGCCTATGAACTTCATATCAGCTAGAATGTCTCGTTTTTCATTTCTAAATGAAATATGTAGAGTCACCATTTCGCGTTTGTAGTCATTGCAATCCTTGGCCATATCATAATTCCGATACCGAATTATACGCGGATATTTGCGTTCATTGTAAGTCCCCTCGTTAGTTTTCGTATATTTCGAAACAAACTGTGCCAGTGTGAGATTTTCCATGTCTTGAGGTCTTCGTTCGTATTTATCAAACCAATTGTCTTTCCAAATATTAGTCGAATCGTCGCCACCATCTATTTCATGTAACTCTGCTTGAGTTTTTCTGATTCGTTGTCGTTCTATAGGCCAAACCGTCGGAATGTAAACTGCAACGACCGAACTTTTCGATATAGGCTCACGTAATAAGTACCACGCTGCTTATTGACTAGTCATTTCGACACAGTTGAGCATGTCCACACTCATTTTCCTTGTAATTTCAACGATGTCGAACTCTGGATGTTCGTCCATAATTTCTATAATTTGTTGCTGCAAATTACTGATACCCCTACTGCACAGGAGCATTCTTCAGTTATAAATTGGATGTCCATGTTGGACTTTACAACATTGAGTAGGAAAGGATTAAAAGGATTGTGCCACTTTTCTGTCGGTGTACGTTTGTAGAATACTCTTGGTCTAGTTATTCCAGCCCGAAGTATATTGAGATAGTCTTCATCGTCAATAACATTGTTTCTTTTGTAGAAAATGTCAATATCTGGATAGTCATCATTCTCCAAAGTCACTCTGAGGCCTTTGTATCTTTGTGCATCTCGTGCAAATCCCACGTCTGCTTTTGGCATGGGTGTTAATATAGCTGTTTTCCGACAAGGCATGAAGGGTGCTTCAAATCTGCATTTTTGTTGCCTATTAGCAACAATTTTTTTGTAGCAAGTAAATGTATGCTTATGTGTTTGTAATTTGATATTGCCAGAAGCTTGTGTTGATGACACCGAGATTAAGGTGTCAATCAGTTTTACCGCATCTTGTTAATTTACACCTAGTGCATCCAATGGAGCATTTTACAACCATAATAGAATGTGCGCGTGCGGACTACCATGGTGTTGAAGTTCAATGCGCTTGAAGTAATGCATTACGCGATACTTTCCAAACGGCGACGATTTCTTAGATTGCAAAATTGTCAATAAGATATTGACCAACTTATTAAAGTAAATAGCGCAAGTAACTGCATCCTCATTCATGAGCGTACTTTTTGCGATGAAATCAAGCTGAGCCGCGTTGTCTTCCGAAATGTCTGCTCCGTTATTCTTCAATTTATATAAAAGTTGTAGTAAGCTAGTCCATCCAATTTCATTTGCGCTCAAAGTTAGGAATAAGGTTGCCTTTCCTAGCTGTCTTATCATAGCGAAGAGATCCCTTTTCCTTTCAGCCCAGTACGAAGTGGAATTTGGTATTGTCCGAAGGAATGCGAGGTTGCTTTCAATGCAATTGTTAATATACTCTTCAGATTGTATTTGTCGTCGTGTAATGTTGGTATTTCTGCCAACGTGTTTAAAAGCCACAGTGAGAGCGTGACGCACACGCAATCGCATGATCTTCATAGCCATGTATAGCAAATGTTGAGGAGTCACCCCACGCCTGTCGCAGCGCCTCAGTTCACTGGTTGCCACCATAAACGGTGTAACCCTCACACCCTCTCTAAATGTTCGAAATTGCCCTATATATATACCAGGAAAAAAAAGCTCCTCTGCATGTTCATCAAATAACAAACTTTGTGGAACGTTGTTTTCTCCAGGCGCTATTCTTAGAAATTTTCCTCGTTCCATAGTAATGTTTGCTGTTGTGCAGTTAAGCTTTCTTCAATGTCTATGTTTTCGCTCATGTCATCCATTTGAACTTGATCTGGAATGAGGTCTTCATTGCAGAATGACTCATCTATAGTTACATTGTACAAATGGTAGAGCGGTGTATCCACCAAATGCCGCAACCATGCCTTTATCGTCCGTTTCTTAACCAACCCGTGCAAGTAGGAAGATTTGTGAATCTTCTTTTTCTTAATATGAACGTTAATGCAGTGGTCGTCGTTAATGTTTCGTAGTAATCTGTGGGCTATAGTATTAACGCAAACAGGAACATTGATTATTTGCCCATAAATGCCATACTGTCCTAGAACGTGGCGCAGTCTGCGTATTTGCATAAATGGAATCCTTGCCGAAATCAGTCGTTCCGATATCAAATCCAGTGGAGGTAAGGTTGTCGGTATTAGCGGGTATTTAAAGCCATTGTATGTTGACATTGGCGGTATTTGGCTTTATTCAACATTAGTTTACAAGTAGAGCATACCGCAATATTATCAATATCCATGTGTGGAATTATTGTTCTTAAGATTTTGTGATGTTTCTTTCGGCTTTGGTTTTGCCAAGTCTCCTTTGAACCATAATCTATCACAAACGGAGCATGCGTGACCGAACGTATTTCTTTTAAAATATTTATCGAATGCATTATGAGCAGATTTATGTTGATCAAACCCGTTGTATGTCGGCACGGTGATGGCTTGATTTTGTTCCGCTTGTAGTACAAGTTGCCTAGCCCTGGATGACCGTTTCCGTTCTGCACCGGTCATAGCCGTACTTATGGAAGCCGTACCCGTCGAAGCATTGTTAGTGAGTTGATTTTGTTGTCCTTGTGGTGCAAGTTGCCTAGTCCTATATGTCCGCGTCTGTTCTGCACCAATCATATCCGTATACGTCGAAGCCCTACTCGCCGAAGCCTTGTCATCGAGTTGCGTTTGTTCCGCTTGTTGAGCAAGTTGCCTAGCCCTACATGCCCGCATCCGTTCTGCACAAGTCACAGCCGTACTCGTCGAACCCTTGTCCGCGAATTGGTTTTGTTCCCCTTGTTGTGCAAGTTGCTTAGCTCTATATTCCAAAGTCCGCTCTGTACCAATCACATCCGTACTCGTCGAAGCCCTACTCGCCGAAGCCTTGTCAGCGAGTTGCTTTTGTTCCGCTTGTTGAGCAAATTGCCTAGTTCCACACACCCGCATCCGTTTTGCACCAGTTGTAGCCGTACTCGTTAAAGCTTTGTCAGCGAGTTGGTTTTGTTCCGCTTGTTGTGCAAGTTGCCTAGCCCTACATGCCCGCGTCCGTTCTGCACCAGTCATAGCCGCACTCGTCGAAGCTTTGTCAGCGAGTTCCTTTTGTTCGGCTTGTTGTGCAAGTTGCCTAGCCCTACATGCCCGCGACCGTTCTGCACCAGTCATGGCCGTACTCGTCGAAGCTTTGTCAGCGAGTTGGTTTTGTTCCGCTTGTTGTGCAAGTTGCCTAGCCCTACATGCCCGCGTCCGTTCTGCACCAGTCATAGCCATACTCGTCGAAGCTTTGTCAGCGAGTTGCTTTTGTTCCGCTTGTTGTGCAAGTTGCCTAATCCTACGTGCCCGCGTCCGCTCTGCAATAGTCATAGGCGTTCTCGTGAAAGCATTGTCAGCGTGTTGTGATTGAGCAGAATTGTCGACTCGCAAACGTTTCTTACCCGGAGTCATTGTAGCCGTAGTAAGAAGCAATGGTTTGTTTCGAGTAACTGCCGGCAGTTTTTCACTGTTGGCTGTCTCTCAGCGGTAATCGGTTTATTCTGTCCACCTGTAATATTCGTTGAATTTTCTAATTTTTTGCGTGTTCTTCTTTGTGGTTTCAATTATTTGGCTTTTCGCAATTGTAGATGCTTAAACTCTGATATAACTTAATGAAATGTATATAAATCAATAAAACTGTAATGAAACTCAATATAAATCGAGGCACAAAACACGTGTTTGGGGTAGAACAATTAATAACTTTGACTTGTATTGATTTATTGATAAAATGCCAACTTGAATGAATCTAATATGAATTGCTTCCGTTGAATGTTTCGTGATGAATGAATCTAATATTAACTGCTTCTGTTGAAAGTTTCCTGACGAATGAATCTAATATGAACTGCTTCTGTTTAAGGTTTCCTGAAGAATGAATACCGGCTGCATATGTATAGTTTGTTTCTCTTCTCTTTCCTTTTGAACACCATTCGCTTCTCTTGGTTTTATTCAGCGATGTATGTATGAGATCGTGTTGCTTAATATTTCTCCATTGCGTTCATGTGTGTGAGATCCATGGTACAATCTGTTTGTATCTTTTTTCGGTGCCTGTATGCATGCGATCATGATTAAACCTGTTCAATAGTTCTGAATACCATGTTTTCCCTACCTCTTACTATGTTTCAGTGCATTATCTGCTTTCAAGCACATGCTTACAGAGGCACGCAACGCGTGTGCCCGTTAATGTATGTACGATGCGCTGACCGCTTTCCGCTATGCAATATTCGTATGCGCTAGCCTTATGCACAGAAACGACGCGATTGTTAGTCAGCTTACACTGATGTGACACGCTGCGTTACAGAGTTTGCGTTCCATGATTTTTTCCAAATAAAAAGTTAAAAAATTTGTATCGACCACAGCGCCAATCCGGTGGCAGATAGAACTATTTGGTCCTCGACGGAAATATTCCTCAGTATAACTTCCACAATATTGCCGAACATTGTAATCGTCTAGGACGTCCATATAATAAGGTATTTTGTAATGTAATGTTTCGTCAAATTGTTTTTGAATACAGCGCCGAAGTGGTGGGAGATTGAACTATTGTGTCTTCGACGGAATTAATCGCCATAAATATCTCCACAACTTTGTAGAACAGTTCAATCGTGTACAACCTCTACATAAAAAGTTTTAAAAAATTTCAAAAATTTGTATCGACTACAGCGCTAATACGGTGATAGATATAACTATTTGGTCTTCAACGAAAATAATTCTAATTACAACCTCCACAATATTTATGAACATTGTAATCATCTAGGATGTCCATATAATGAGATATTTTGTAATGTAACGTTTCGTCAAATTGTTATTGCATACAGCGCCGAAGTGGTTGGAGATAGAACTATTGTGTCTTCGACGGAATTAATCGCCATAAAAACCTCTACAACTTTGCCGAACATTTCAATCGTGTACGACCTCTGTATAAAAAGTTCCAAAAAATTTCAGAAATTTGTATCGACCACAGCGCCAATACGGTGACAGATAGAACTTTCTGGTCTTCCACGGAAATATTCCTCACTATAACTTCCACAATATTGCCGAAGATTGTAATCATCTAGGACGTCCATATAATAAGATATTTTGTAATGTAACATTTCGCCAAATTGTTATTGAATACAGCGCCGAAGTGGTGGGAGAAAGAACTATTGTGTCTTCGACGGAAAGAATCCTCATACAAACATCCACAACTTTGGCGAACATTTCAATCGTATAAAAAGTTCAGAAAAAATTTCAAAAATTGATATCGACTACAGCTCCAATATGGTGGCAGATAGAACTATTTGGTCTGTGACGGAAATATTATTCATTATAACCTCCACAATATTGCCGAACATTGTACTCTTCTAGGACGTCTATATAATAAGATATTTTCCAATGTAACGCTTCGTCAAATTGTTATTGAATACAGCGCCGAAGTAGTGGGAGATAGAACTATTTGGTCTGTGACGGAAATATTACTCATTATAATAATAATAAGAATAAGAATAAGATAATAATAAGATATTTTGTAATGTAACGTTTCGTCAAAGTTCAAAAATTGTTATTGAATACAGCGCCGAAGTGGTGGGAGATAGAACTATTGTGTCTTCGACGGAATTACTCGCCATAAAAATCTCTACAACTTTGCCGAACATTTCAATCGTGTACGACCTCTGTATAAAAAGTTCACAAAAAATTTCAAAAATTTTTATCGACCACAGCGACAATATGGTGGCAGATAGAACTATTTGGTCTGTGACGGAAATATTACTCATTATAACCTCCACAATATTGCCGAATATTGTAATCATCTAGGACGTCCATATAACAAGATATTTTGTAATGTAACGTTTCGTCAAAGTTCAAAAATTGTTATTGAATACAGCGCCGAAGTGGTTGGAGATAGAACTATTGTGTCTTCGACGGAATTACTCGCCATAAAAATCTCTACAACCTTGTTGAACATTTCAATCGTGTACGACCTCTACATAAAAAGTTTTAAAAAATTTCAAAAATTTGTATTGACTACAGCGCTAATACGGTGATAGATAGAACTATTTCGTCTTCAACGAAAATAATTCTAATCACAACTTCCGCAATATTGTTGAACATTGTAATCATCTAGGACGTCCATATAATGAGATATTATGTAATGTAACGTTTCGTTACACAAAATCGTGACATAATTTTGCTAAACGCCCCCATAGAAGTATTTCACTTCAAAAATTTCAAAAATTTGTATCGACTACAGCGCTAATACGGTGATAGATAGAACTATTTGGTCTTCAACGAAAATAATTCTAATCACAACCTCCACAATATTATTGAACATTGTAATCATCTAGGACGTCCATATAATGAGATATTATGTAATGTAACGTTTCGTTACACAAAATCGTGACATAATTTTGCTAAACGCCCCCATAGAAGTATTTCACTTCAAAAAATTGTTGATTTGTCTAACTCTATTCTTATAACATGATGTCCTATTTTTTCCTATGCGCATTCTAGTGATTCGTTTCTCTATGCCTCTAAACGTAGTAACCTAATATTATTTCTTGCTATGTAGGATTCCTAGTAGCATTTCCTATTATTCGAACCAACAAATTCTGGATTTTGACTTGCCTTCGCAAAGGGCGTAAGTGAATTTCACTAACTTTATGCTAACGTTTGAATAATAAAAAAAATGAAACCAAAATTTGAACATTCACTACGAACAAGGTTTTCACAAAAAAAACATTCGCTCCCAATACAAAAAAAAAATTTCCGTTCTTATTTTCGGATTCCATACTTTTTCGCAACTGGACAACTGATATACGATGCAAATCATATTTTCTTTTTGTATACATATACATTTTCGTTTCGCCGTTATATAGATCTGGATTATTTGTAACCCCAGCAGGAAAGTATGAGTGTATAAACGTTTTCTCAAAATATGATTTGAGCGCATATCCTTTAGTTATGTTCTTGTGCACTTAACTTAAAAAGTTATATCTATGTAAATAAAATCGTAAATGTTCGTTTGTTCCTAACCGGTAATCTCCGAAACTTCTTGACCAATTGCTTTGAAGCTTTCACAGAATGTCCTATGTGATTATGACCATGTTTATTTGTACTTTTTATTTACCTAGGTTATACCTGAGACAGGTAATAATTGATTTAAAAATACCAATCACTAAACAATAGCCACAAGCATCTTTAAAATCAAAATCTTCAAGCGAGAAAACGTGATTATTCTCACTCACACGCGCATACATCAACAAGCTTCTATTATATTAATAGAGATGGGCGTACTGGTGGCGTTAAAAATTTTAATTCGGAGGGGCAACATTGTAAATTGGGTTAATGCTTACGTATTGCGGAACATCAAAATTGCGAATATTGTTTGCGTTATTTATTCCAAAAAACAAGTTTCTCTTAATCGCACAAAATTAATTTATTCACTTTAGATCCTCTTTATTGAAACGAAACGAGCAAATTATATTTCTACTAAATGGCGTAAAATTTTGTAAGCCCATAGCCGAAAGCCATTTCAGTTCTCATTTTTTGGAAACCTTAAAGCCAAAAAAAGGGTATTTAGAATTGGCAAGGCTCCATTTTCAAAATCTTCGACGAATTTTAAGAATTGCCCCCATTTTCACAAAAAAAAATTACTGTCACTGGTAGTTTTCCTTATAAAAAAAAAAAAAAAAAGCGAGGGGTATTGGGCTACGATCGAGAGATTGAAAGTTGATTCAAAAAAACAAATTTTTTAATAAATTATGAATTAACATCATTTTTGTTTGATTAATTATCAAACTTAAAAAACAAGCAAAGGAAATTCCATAAATTTTTTCCCCTCTGAAATTGATAATACGAGCTAAAAAGATATCGAAAAGAAAGAGTTTATGCCTCGCTTGCTTGAATTTCTGTTACAGGTATTGAAAATATGAATTTGGAGGCGCAATACTCTAAATGGGCTGTATGTTCATGCATGGGGGAACATTCGAATTGAAAAAATGTTTGCGTTTTTTATTTCAAAAATCAACTTTGTTTAAAACATACAAAATGAAATTATAAAATTATGATGTGCTCTCTACTAATTGGCGTAAAATTTTGAAAACCCAAAGCCGAAAGACATTTAATACGTACAGTCTCATTTTTTTGAAACCCTAAAACCAAAAAAGGCATTTAAAAATGAAAATGCTGAATTTAACAAAATCTTAGATGAAATTTCCAGCTTGGGACGACTTACAATGCAAAAGCTCTTACTCCCTGGGCAATCCCGGTGGATAGGCATGACATCACAGCACCTGTTTTCAGACAGAAGCTGAAATCGCTGAAGGATTTCATGATAAAACATAAAGTATTTGGGTCTGTGCGCTGCTGGATGTACTCAGTGGAATGGCAAAAGAGAGGATTCAAAACCGTACATATACTAATCTGGGTCTATAACAAAATCACTTCAAGCAAAATCGACGATATAATATGCGCTGAAATACCCGATGCCGATGTCGATAAGGATTTGTATGAACTTGTGAAGAAAAATATGATACATGAACCTTGCGGTACGCTGAATCCAAACTCACCATGCATGATAGTATCCAACACAGTTACAGGAAACAATGAACGATGGATATCCTTTATACAGAAGAAGGTCAGCAGAAGATGGCGGTAAAGTAGCAAAAAAACTCTACACAGTGCATCCCAATCAAGATGAATGCTTCTTTCATCGCACGCGGTTGATAAATGTGGCCGGTCCAACGTCTTTCCACCAATTGAGAATTGTGAACATCTGCAACAGAGTTATAGGAGAAATTTAAAACCCACATAGCTGAAGATATTTTCGGTCGAATATGCAAGGAAAATTCAAATATGAGCATGGATTTCACAGCAGAAATCTACAACGAAGTGTTGATAATGATTAAAGATTTGTGCTTAGAAATCGCAAACAAAGTTCTCAATTAATTGCGAATGCCATCACCGAATCAATCTGCTGCTGCTTTGTTTGATATAGAATTGGGTCCTGAAAATTACAACACAGGTGATCTTTGGTCCTATGTGCAATCAAATACTCCTAAGCTAACGTTTGAGCAAAAGGCCATTTACGATCGAATAATGCAAACTGTCAATAACGGAGTTGGAGAAATACTCTTTGTAGATCCGCCAGGAGGAACTGGTAAAACGTTCCTAATTAGATTAATTCTGGCCACAATTCGATCCCAAAATGACATAGCCTCAGCTCTTACGACATTCGGAATAGCTGCGACATTGCTACCAGATGGAAGAACGGCTCATTCCGCTTTGAAATTGCCATTAAATATTCAATTCATTGAAAATCCCACACGCAAAATTTCCAAAGTATCCGCCATGGGAAAAGTATTGCAGAAATGCAAACTTATTGTTTGGGATGAATGCAGAATGGCGCACAAAAAATCGCTAGACGCTCTTGATCGATCATTGCAAGACTTACGTGCAAATATCAGACCATTTGGGAACGCATTAATATTACTTGCAGGATATTTCAGGCAAACATTACCTCTAATTCCTCAATCGACAGCAGGGGACTAAATAAATGCTTACCTGAAATACTCTACTTCGTGGCGACGCGTAAAGACGGTAAAATTAACTACAAATATGCGGGTCCAGCTGCAAAACGATCGGTCAGCATAGATATTCTCACATCAATTGCATCAATTGAAAGCTAATTGATCTAACGTCAGGACGAATTTCACTGTCTCATAATTTAGTGACGTCAAAAGAAGAATTGGTTGAAAAAGTATTTCCCAATATTCAAACCAATTATAAAAATCGCGATTGGATAAGTGAACGAGCTATTCTTGCAGCCAAGAACAAAGACGTCTATGAACTTAACAATATTATTCAAACTGGCATTCAATGCGAGGTGGTCACATACAAGTCCGTCGACACTGTTGTGGAAGCAGATGAACCGATTAATTATCCAACAGAATTTTTGAATTCAGTCGATCTGGCGGGGATGCCACCGCACGTACTGCAATTGAAAGTCGGTGTGCCAATTATCATGTTGCGAAATATCAACCAGCCAAAGCTTTGCAACGGCACGCGGCTTGCAGTAAAAAAATTAAAGAGCAACATCGTAAAAGCAACAATCTTGACAGGACCTTTTAAAGGTGAAGATATCCTCATTCCTCGCATTCCTATGATTCCAACGGATATGCCATTTCAATTTAAGAGATTGCAGTTCCCGATTCGATTGGCGTTTGCAATCACCATCAACAAGGCTCAGGGCAATCTTTAAAATTGTGCCGTTTAGATCTAGACACGGATTGCTTCTCAGCAACGCGTAATCGGGTACAGCTAGTATATATATATATTGACTATTTAAAACTTAAAATTTATATATTAAAAAAAATGAAACAATTGAATTATACTTAAAATGTAATTTGTTATGTTTTTATATGCCTCGAATAAAAAAAAAAATTTAGGCAATTTCAAAATGTATGCAATCTGAATGCCTTCATTGGTACGGGTTTCGAGTGCTACCTTCCACACAAAAAAAATTTTTTTTTTTTTTTTTGTAATAGTGCCTGCTGATCTCCCAAAGGTGGCAAAATTTGACGAGATATATTTCAGTCACTTCACGAAGAGAAAGAAAATGTTTGTAAGTTAAATCTGACCTGATTTGTTCCTTTTATAACCCAGACAAGAGCTATTGACCGTGATGGGAATCTCCATTGTGGAATACTACGGAATTACCCACAATTGGCTGCTTCTTTTGTTGAATTATGAAGGTACAAATATTTATCTGCAACGATTATCTCTGGAGTTTCCGCAGGAGTTCTGACTCCAAGGTGACACAATTTTGAGTTGAGTGTATCAATTTCGGCACACTTCCAATGCTGAATTATGAATATACAATATTTATCTGCAACGATTACCTCTTGAGTTTCCGCAGGAGTTCTCATTCCAAGTTGACAGAATTTGAGTGGAGTGTATCAATTGCGTCTAATGTTTGGTGATCCGGATAATAAATACTCTTATGGTATTTGATAAAAAAAAATTGCACGTGGTAACGAGTTTTATTCAAATTTTCACCTTTTTTTGTGATATTTTTCCTTTTGAAAGGCGAAATTAGCACTTTGTTGCCTCGAAACTATTTATTTTCTTTTTTCTTCTAATCTCCGATCTTTTTTTTTTGTATCATTTTAGATCCGCCATTATAAAAATTTTACTTTCGCTTCATTTCGAATTATTGTATTAATTGTATTAATTCTTAGGCACGAATTAATTATTCAATATTATTATTTATTTGATAAAAAAACTTGACCCATTATTTTATTATTTTATTTATATAATACATTCTAATTCCCATTCCTTTCTTTTTTCTTTTTTTTTCCCCAAAATCACATTGCCACCAGCCTCTTTCAAGCATCAAACCAGACTGACACTCGTTTAAAAAAAAACTTCGCATCCCCACACAAAAAAAAATCTCACCATCGATCAGGCGATCTAACTGTTTTCCTTCTAGAACCTTTCGAAAAAATTTTAGCACGTTGCTTTTGGCAATAACAGGTTTTCAGTTTATTTCATTCACTCATAAAAATAATAAACCCCGCCTCTTTCATTCTCTTTACAACAAACAATTTTTTTTCTTCACGATTCGAGATCATATAAATTTGTGATAGAAATCCCTTGAAATGTAAAAATGGATTGATTTCCTACTTATATGATTGGTGAAACACGCTAAGTCAAACGCGGGCTTACGCCGTTCAAGTATTATAGTAATGCACAAATTCTTGCACGTTACAAGATCTGAAGATTTCAGTACTGTAGAGTACTGTAAAGACAGTCATATGCTTTATGAACAATCAATAACCGATTCTAAAAAAGTACAGACGCTTGATAATTTTTTCAGGTTCTTGGACCAAAGGTTCCAAACACTGGAGGCAATTGGAGAAAAGTCAAGAGACAATCAAAAAAAAAGGCTAATTTCAAAGGTTCTGGAAAATCAAAACATGGCTTCCATATCACGAAATAAAACAACAATAATGAGTCAACAAAATATAACAATAAGTCAAATTCTGGATCAAAGGAAAATAGATCAGAAAGAAACAAAATTACATGCCCATACTGTGGTGAAAATCATTACATGTATATGTGCAAAAAATATATCCAACTAAATCCAAAAGAACGGTTTGAAACATCGCAACGCCTATGCAAAAATTGCTTAACAGGAGAACATGCAATTCGGAACTGCAACACCAATGAAACTTGTAAAGTGTGTCAGAAAAACATCATACATTACTTCATGCTAATACCTCAAATCAAGAAAAAATAAAAACAGTACACACAGCTACAAGAAAATATAGGGAATTGAAGGCAGATTTAGATGTGAATTCACATCTGGCGAATAATAATGCTACGAATATAAAGGTTTTATTGCCTACTGCAATTATAAAAACAACAGTCAACAATTCCACAAAATACCTTCGTGCGCTGATTGATCAGGGATCACAAGCATCCTTCATCACAGAAGAATCAGTTCAGAGGCTTAAGCTCAAGAAACTCAAAAATGTAGTAAATGTAATGTAATAAAACATTACACATACTTCTAGTTATAAATAATATTTTAAAACCAAAAATTACTATAGACATTTTTCGGCGAAAGTTCTACTTTGTGAATGAAAAATAATGAATTGCAAAATGCATTAAAATTACTTGATGCATTTCGAAACGCCTTATCGGCAGAAAATTATATTGATTTTGTAATACATGTTATTGGCATGAATTACGAAATCAATGAAAACATTCTAGAAAAAAGTAAACCAGAACTATTACGTAAATGTTCTGCGACCTAGAAAATAACGAGCACAAAGTATGAATTTTCTGCCTATAAAAATAGTGGCTTTGAATATCCAAAAAGTCAGTTCTAAAAATATCGGACAGCCGTTAACGACTCAAAACTAAAGTCGTGACGTTTTTAAAAAAAAGTTCAGTTGAGTTAGAAAAACATACGGTACGCGGTAGTGATTGAAAGTAAAGTCGTTGCGTTTTTTTTGAAAGAGAGGTGAAGTTCGGTAAAAGATCATTTGTGAAAGAGAAAATAAAGTTGAAAGGAAACTTCAAAGATTTAGTGTAAGAAAAAAAATATAGTGTAAGAAAAATTTAGAAACAGATCTAAAGGATCATTTGTGAAAAAGGAAATAACGTTGAAAGGAAATTTGAAAGTTTTACTGAAAGAGAAAAAATACAGTGTAAGAAAAATTTAGAAACAGATCTAAAAGATCATTTGTGAAAAAGAAAATAAAGTTGAAAGGAAACTTCAAAGATTTACTGTAAGAAAACAAATAGAGTGTAAGAAAAATTTAGAAACAGATCTAAAAGATCATTTGTGAAAAAGAAAATAAAGTTGAAAGGAAACTTCAAAGATTTACTGTAAGAAAAAAAAATTGAGTGTAAGAAAAATTTGGAAACAGATCTAAAGGATCATTTGTGAAAAAGGAAATACAGCTCAAAGGAAATTATGTAAGTCATTTGTTTTTATTACTTTTTTTTACAACAACCACATTCAAACATCGAAAGCTCCAATCTGGATTCGCGATTCCTCTTCTGAAAGAAAAAGCTCTATCATCTTCTCAAAACAATTTCCCGGAGAGAGCCACGAGGGTCACCTGTAGGGCCATATTACACAACATATAGATAGCTCGACTCTGATCTACAAAAGCAGGCATTACACAACATAGTGTCAAATTGGAAATAAAATACCAATATTCAGAGTTTGAGACAACGGCAAACTGTTTAGTGTTACCAAAGCTAACTAAATGGCGGCCAAGTAAACACATATTAGTATCTCAATGGGATCACATAAAACATCTGAATTTAGCAGATCCCAGCTATAATACACCGGGCCCGATCGATGTCATAATTTTAATTTTAATTTTAATTATTTGGAGATATTCTACTTCATCGTCTAATAAAGGGACCATCTGGAACTCCTATTGTTCAACAGACGGAATTTGGATGGATCATATCGGGTTTAATGCAAAAAATAGACAAGGAACCAAACGATATAATTTGCTGTATCGCACAAACAGACTTAGATGTCAAATTGCCACAATTTCGGGAGTACGAAGAAATACCCACAGAAAAGATTCAATCATCACAAGAAATCGAATATGAACAATTTTATGAGGAAACAACTAAAAGAGGCCCTGATGGTAAATACATTGTTAAATTACCATTTATAAGTGAACATGAAAACATGAATTTAGGCATCTCAAGAAAAAGAGCAATAGCAAGATTACTACAAATGGAAACGAAGTTTGAAACAAATAAGAAATTAGAAATTGCTTGCAAACGATTTATGAAAGAATATCTGGAACTTGGACACATGCAGCTCAGCACCATGGCCACTGAAAATGGAGAATATTTTCTACCACATCACGCTGTAATCAAACCAGATAGTTCAACAACAAAACTTCGAGTAGTTTTTGACGCTTCATCGAAAACAAGTTCAGTAATCAGCCTAAATGACAAAATGCATACAGAGGTCCAACATTACAGCCAGATTTGATATTAATACTGTTACGATGGAGGAAACACAAAATTGTTTACAAAGCGGATATTGAAAAAATGTATCACCAAATATGGGTAGCTAAGGAAGACCAGAAATGGCAAAAAACTGTTTGGAGAAATTCTGCCAAAGAACCAATTCACAATTTTAAACTAACAACGGCTACTTATAGAACTCGATCAGCTCCATACCTAGCTGTAAGAACATTAAGAAAACTAGCTACAGATGAACGGGAAACATATCCTTTAGCATCAAAAATTTCAGTAGGAGACTTCTACATAGACGATTTGATTTCAGAAAATGACTCAGTGGAGGAAACATTACAAGTACAATCAGAAATTCAAGCTTTAATGAACAAAGGAGGATTCACATTAAAAAAGTGAGCAAGCAATTATGAAGCCATTATAAAGGAAATTCCTGAAGAAAATAGAGACAAAGAATCGCAGCAATTCAATGAACTAATCAAAACTTCAATGGAATACATACAGGGATGTTTTTCAATTTAAATTATCAATTCCAATTCACAGCACAAGTCTTTGATCCATTAGGATGGTTGGCTTCAGTCACAATTCAAGCAAAATTAATGTTTCAAGACGTTTGGTTATCAGGTATTACTTGGGATGAACCATTGCCACACAACATTAACATCAAGTGGATTGAGCACAAAAAAGAACTACAACTACTAGAAACACTAACAATTACACGATGGATTGGCTTTACAAAGGACAATAAAGAGTGTGAATAACATGGATTTTGTGATGCATTCGAAAAGGCATACGCTGTAGTCGTATATTTGCGAATTACATCATACACGCACGATGCAAAAACATTTTTATTATCAGCCAAAACAAAAGTAGCGCCACTATCGAAAAAATTAGAACTTAATGGTGCAGTACTGCTAACGAAGTTATTAAAGAAAACCATAGAGGAAATACAAATACCAAATGCAAAAATGGTTGGCTGGACAGACTCAATGATAACTTTAGCATTGATACGAGCCACGCTACAAAGTGGAAAATATTTGTAGCGAACAGGGTTTCAGAAATACAATCCTCATTTCCCCCGAGTCATTGGAATCACGTAAAATCCAAAGATAATCCTGCTGACTGTACCACTAGGGGCATAAAACCATCAGAATTACTTAAAAACTAATTATGGTAATACGGTCCAAAGTGTCTGCAAAAACCAAAAATCGAGTACACGAAATCAGAAAAAATCGAAAAGACAACAATCGAGTGTCGTAAAATAGTCACAACAGCGATCATAAAAATTAAAGAAAATCCAATTATGGAAGTAATAAATAAATGTTTAAAACTCGAAAAGCTAACCAGAGTATTGTCATGGTGCATCAGATTCACATGAAATTGCAAGACAACAAGAGAGGAAAATAAACTGGAGCGTTATCAGTAAAGGAACTAGAGCAGTCCAAAGAAACTATAATCAAAACAATACAAAGAATCGAGTTCAACGAAGACTTAAACAACTTAATATCGAAAAGAAAGCCCAGTTCAAAGTCAAAAATTACATCGTTAAACCCATTTGTTGATCAAAATGGTACATTACGTGTTGGAGGATGGCTTCGGCAATCAGAACTTAAATTTGAAGCAAAACATCCTAAAATTTGGCATACAAATCACATTTTACGACTTTAGTAATTGACGCTGCGCACCAAAGCGCACTACATGGAGGAGCAACCCTAACTTTGGGAGTCATACAACAACAATATTGGATTCTAAAAGGATATAGTGCAGTTAGCAACACATTCAAAAATGCATTAGATGTCACAGATTCAAGACCCAAAATAGAGTTCAGCTAATGTGTAATCTTGCACAAGTACGCGTAACACCAACAAGACCATTTCTAAACAGTGGCGTAGATTATGCAGATCCGATCGAGATTCGAATGTCAAAAAGAAGAGGAGCTAAAGCATACAAAGCTTACATCGCCATTTTTATATGTTTATGTACAAAAGCAATACATATAGAAGCAGTTTCAGACCTCACAGCTGAGGCATTTATCGCAGCTTTCAAAAGATTTACTGGACGGAGAGGACTAGTAGCAAACTTATACCCCGACAATGCAACAAATCTTAAAGCAGCCAGTACAGAACTTGATAAACAAAACAAATCCTTAGCCGACAGTGGTACGCAATGGTATTTCATACCACCCGCCTCTCCACACTTCGGAGGAATATGGGAAGCGGGTGTGAAATCAATTAAGCATCATTTGAAAGGAACAATTGGAGAAACAAAATTAACATACGAAGATTTAACAACAGTGCTGGCACAAATAGGAGCTGGTGTCAACTCAAGACCTTTGTATCCATTAATTTCTGATCTTGAAGATTTAGAAACCCTAACACCAGGACATTTTTTCACTGTTTCAACGCTACTTGCACCGCCACAGTGCAATTTATTAGATAAAAATATAAATAGCCTAACCAGATGGAAATTACTAACAAGAATGCAACAGGAATTCTGGAGCAAATGGTCTAGAGATTATCTCAACAGACTTCAACAGCGTCCAAAATGGATGTCAACCAAAGCGAATCTTAAGGTTGGAGATTTTGTGTTGTTAAAGGACGAGCTACTACCACCAACAAAATGGCAACGAGCCAGGATTGTGGAAGTACATCCTGGTGAAGATGGACTTGTCAGATTAGTTACGGTAAAAACATCAACAAATACCTTTAAACTACCAATAACTAAAATTAGTCGCCTCCCAATTAAAAGCATAAATATGGAAATCAGAAATGAATCAAATGAATATGGAAGCCAAAGTATTGAATGCCTGCATATTACTACATCAAAAGTTAAGGAAACAGCATCTAAAGAAAAGCATAAAAAGCAAAGAATTAAATACTCCAATGTCTTACAGACAACAAGTTTCACCAGTCAAGGGAAATACACCTGTCGACATATCTACAAACCAACTAATAAATAAATCCAAGAAAATAGTGTTACAGAAACCACGTCTAAAACTAAAAATCAACCCAACACAGATTCCAGCCTCCAATAGCCGAACTTATGAAAGCGGCCATCAAGCGCAAAGCAGAAAATCAACCATCTCATCTTCAAAAAAACACACGATTATCATCAACAATAGTATTCGTCTCATGCTATTTCTTTTTATCGCATCACCTTTAGGCGAAGAAATGCATGAACCTTTGAAATTAAGGAGTTTGAAAGTCGTCCAGGAATTTATTTCGAAGAAATAAGACGGATTGATTTATCTAACAACGAGTGGAACCTCATAATATATTATAACTTATCTAATTACTGGCACGAACTAATTGGTTTCAGGAACACAGTTAAAAATATTAATATGCTATGCCACAAATTAACTCCCGAAACACAAAATTATTGTTTGGGAATAACAAAACAATTCCAACAACATTTAATGGACATGGAACACAATAATAAACACAGTGCAAATGGTGAACCATACATTCAGATACGCTGAAAGAGGTGAGGATTAAATATAGTAGGAAACATAGCTAACTCACTTTTTGGAGTTTTAGACTCTGAGTAGGTATGGTGGCGATTGAGCCGTAGGCGTGGCCAATAAAGTTCCGGAACTGATTTCCATATGATTTGTATGGGGTGCGTTCTTGGGGTAAATTGTCGTGGGTTTGAGGGGCGTGGCGGACCAATGGGAGCAAAGCATTTGTCTCTTTCTGTCTTCTATCTCTCTCTATGGGCGTGACAGGGGCGTGTGGAGTGGGGAGAGGGGTGCGGCGGTCTTTTTTAGGTTTGTGGAGTGGGGGGAAAAATGGCTGTTGCGACGCCCCTAAAATGGGCTGGGTTTTTAAACATGGCTGTCGACCAATTGTTTTTAAACATGGCTGTCGACCAATTGTTTTTAAACGTCGCTATCGACACATGTCAGGGCGTGGTATTTAGGACGTATTTTTTTTACAGGATTATTTAACCATCTGCTAATAATTAATTTTAAATTTATTGTCGTCGTCAAAAAAAAAAAAATCGTCGTGAAATGTGAGTCGAAACGGATGTTTTAAAAAACAATATGCTTTAAACATTCCACATGTGGTACGTCGCGTGCGGGTGGGCAAATGTTTATCGATATTTTTTCAGGGTCCAGATTACAAAATTTTAACCTGAATACATCTGGTTACAATTAATGTTTCGGAAAAAACATTTGGATCAGTTGCAATCATTAAAGGCGAAAATGCTGTATTACAAAATGAATTTCCCACAGATTACAAAATACATATGGTTACAATTTCGGGGTTAATTTATAACATTTGGATCATTCTTTAAAACACGGTCCGAAAACGTCGCGTGGGGGTGGGAAGATGTTTATGATCGACAGGACATATTTTTTTTTTACAGGGCATTTTTTCAAGCTGTATTACAAAATCAATTTCCCATACAATTAATTTTTCGTGGGTAAATGCATGTAAGAAATAAAACGCAGGTGTGTGGATAAGAAATTTTGGTATAAAAGGGCCGAATTATCTAAAGATCAGTCATTTATTAAAAGTGTTTTTTATGGATATTTAGAAAATATGTGCACCAACTGTCATCATCAAATTGACATGTTGTGGCGGCATTAGCAATGTGCACAAAGCATAGTGTGTATTCCCCACAGGGCATAATATTTATGCCCCTAGTTGTTATTAAACCTACTTTGTTAATATTTTTGTTTATTATATAATTCGTAGTTATTGTTATCACTTCGTTATGTATATACATATTTATTTTCGTTAATAAAATAGTTCTGTTCACACATTGGATTTATTAAAAAGAAATTTGAATAATACGAACGAAAGTAAAATGTTTAAAATAATTAGTGAACGGGAAGTTTTTGTGCGGAGGTTTAATTTGACCGGGTACAAAATTAATTTCCAAATTAGTTCGATACCCGACAATGAAGATCCAACTCGTTGGATTAAATCAGCGATAGAAGGTGTTGTTGTTAAAGCCACAGAAGGTTTGGAACCAAGTGATTTTATTGGATTCACATTCTGTGGGAAAAGTTTTAATGAAAGTGGACCTGGATGGGTTAATTATAAACCTGTTAGTGAAGTCAAATTTGAGGACATTTGGGGAATGATTTCCAAAATTTTTCAGAGTAATTCTGAAGGAATGAGTACCGATAGATTTTGCTTAACTGCAACTTCGGTAAAAATGCCTGTGGGAAGAGGCCGGGAACGGCGATATAATAGTTTCGACGAGGAAAGTGTGAGGCGGAGAGGTATAGTACGGATTAAAAATAAAGACTACTTGTGTTTACCGCGTGCAATAGTTGTTGCAGTAGCAAATGTGAACAAAAGCGTTGAGTATAAAAAAATTAGAGATAATATAAGAGAGCAAACACAGGCTGTAGAGAAATTACTGGCGGAAAGTCAAATTGAAATACCTACAGAAGGTGCTGGAATACCTGAGTTAACCAAATTTCAGCACCATTTAAAAGACTTTAAAATAACTGTCTATCGATATATCAATAACAAAAGTGGTACAGATGTATTGTTTGAAGGTAGTAATGATGGAAAACGAATAAACTTATTGTACCACGACGGACATTATAATGGGTAACCACATTATAATGTCCGTCTCTAACTGCAGCCTTCTGCTGCGATTATTATTGTGAAATGTGTCATGTGAGGTATGATGATAAAAATCGCCACCGATGTGTTGGATCCTGCCCATGTTGTCAACAGACACCGGCCTGTGAAAAAAGGTGTTGTAAATAAATATTATGCAGCGTGCAATCGGTATTTTAGAGGAACTACATGTTTCGAAAATCATGTAAAAAGTGTTTGTGATAAACTAAAACGGTGTATAGAATGCCTGAAACTGTGTAAAAGAGACAGAATTCACGTGTGCGGGGAAATATTTTGTAAAAACTGTCAAAAACATGTCGCGAGTAATCACCTGTGCTTTATAAGTCCAAATGCGAGTAAAATGGATCAAAGTGACAATTTTTACGTATTTTACGACCTAGAAACGCGCCAAGAAAAAGTTCTAGGTGACGGGGAAGCAATAAAATTGCATGAACCGAATTTGTGCATTTTTTCTAAAAGATGTAATGTATGCATTAATGTAGAAGGACAATATTGTTGTGAAAAGTGCGGATATAGAGTGGAAATTTTACAACAAAACGTTATTGGAAATTTTTTAAAATATTTATTAAATGTGCGGAAAGTTCATAACCGTGTTATAGTGCTCGCGCATAACGGCCAGGCGTTTGATCATCAATTTATTTTGAACTATGTGCTCCAAAAGACTAATATTAAACCGGAATTGATCATGCGAGGTACAAAAATCATATTGATGATTATTGGGAATATAAAGTTCATAGATTCGTTGAACTACTTCCCGATGCCACTGTCAAAAATACCGCAAGCCTTTGGTCTGGCAGATAAATTTAAAAAAGGATACTTTCCCCACTTATTTAATACAATAAGTAATGAGAAATATATCGGAAAATTGCCAGCAGTTGAATTCTACAGTCCAAATACTATGAATGTTGATGATCGTAAATGCTTTCTACAATGGTATGAGGAACACAAAAACGACGAATTCAACATGCAGCGTGATCTAATAGATTACTGCAAGAGCGATGTGGAGATTCTAGCAGAAGGGTGTCTCAAATTTCGAAGTTTGATGCTGAGGGAATGTAATATATGCCCATTCGCGGAAGCAGTAACGATAGCGTCTGCGTGTAACCTGGTATTTAGACGTAATTTTCTTCGGTCGTATACAATCGGCCTAATACCAAAAGCAGGCTATCGTGAAGAAAAAATCGCATCGAAAGTTGCTATACAGTGGTTGCTTTGGGAGGAAAAACAATGTAAAATAAAAATCCGGCACGCGTACAACCAGAAAGAAGCTGTTATAAAGGGTGTAAAAGTTGATGGCTACTGCGAGGAGACGGGACAAATTTTTGAATGTCTCCCTCGGAAAAGAGATGCTTGTCGGTATGAAGGCTCAGGCGAGACATTAAATTCCCGATACGAATCTACTGTATTTAAAACTGAAAGGCTTCGATCATCGGGATATGAGGTTATAGAAAAGTGGGAATGTGAATTCCGAAAGGAAATGTATGCTGACACGGAAATGAAAAGGTACGTGAGTAACCATTCTGTACTAGTTAGTGCTCCACTTAATCCTCGCGATGCATTTTTCGGTGGTCGGACAGGTAACGCCAGAACTTATTATAAATGTAAGTCAGGAGAAAAAATCAAATACATTGATGTATGCTCTCTCTACCCGTGGGTATGTAAAAATGAAAAATTCCCAATCGCTCACCCGAAATTATATGTTGGTAACTTGGAGTGCTCCAAGCTGAATTTAACAAAAATTGATGGCCTGATTAAATGCAAAATTTTACCACCACAAAATCTGTATCATCCTGTCCTACCGATGAAACAAAACCAAAAGTTAATGTTCTCATTATGCTTCACATGCAGTTTGGAAAAAAGTCAAGAGGATTGTACTCATGAAGAAAATGAAAGGGCATTAACTGGAACATGGGTATTGGATGAGGTAAATAAGGCCATTCAAAAGGGTTACCAACTGCTGGAAATTTATGAAATATGGTCTTATGAGGTGCGGCAAAAAAGAGATGGACTCTTCACAGAAATGATGAACAAATTCCTAAAAATGAAACAGGAAGCTTCTGGATGGCCTAGTACTTGTGTTACAGAGGAGGAAAAACATGAATATGTAAAAGAATTCTTTGAGAATGAGGACATAGTATTAGAACCGGAAAAAATAGAAAAAAACCCTGGTTTAAGATCCACTGCTAAGCTGATATTAAATTCATTTTGGGGTAAATTTGGTCAGAGGGAAAACCAATCGAAAACCTCTATAATAACACAGCCAGCTGAATTATATACACTTTTATCGGATCCATCTAAAGCAGTTAACCATATTTTACCAGTTAATGATGAAACTCTGATTGTGAACTGGGAGTACAAGGAAGAGGCTGCAGATACTCTGACTACAATCAATGTATGTATAGCAGCCTACACTACTACACAAGCACGGTTGAAACTGTATTCATATCTGGAGAAATTGGGAGAAAGAGTATTATATTACGATACCGACTCTGTTATATACATAAGCAGAGATGGTGAATATGACCCCCCTGTTGGAAATTTTGTTGGAGATATGACTGATGAATTGGACTGTTACGGCACTGGCAGTTATATTGAAGAATTTGTGAGCGGAGGGCCAAAGAACTATGCATACCAGGTATTTTCAACAAAGGACAACAGTCGAAAAATGGTTTGTAAAGTAAAAGGCTTTTGTTTAAACTATGAGGCGTCGAAATTGGTAAATTTTGAAAGTATGCGTGACATAATTTTAAGCAGCGATGGAGAAGCGATGCCGATCAAGAACATTTCTTCTAGTATACGGCGCACCGAAGATCATCGAATTATAACGACACCGGTAGTAAAACAATACAATGCCAGATCAGAAAAAAGGAAATTTTTGGAAAATTTTGATTCCATCCCCTATGGGTTCAAACACACCAGGCATTATTAAATAAAAATACTATTTTTAATAAAAATATATATTTAAGTGGAAATATAATTGCAAATATATATCGATTGTAAGAAAGATTATTTTTAAGTGTAAATATAATTGTAAAATAAAACGAATATTATTTCACATCGCGTCTATTTTATTTCTATTACATTGTATTACATACTGTTTTAGCAAATGAACATTAGTAGTCTAAATCAAATACCGTTGCTCTATTTCCGAGAATTTCACCGAGATATTTTTTCTTCTCCGATCCTTTAACATAAATTATTTTATTTTTCAAATTCGTCTGTAAAAATTGTATCACGTGATTAATTGACGTGTATCCGCCCTCCCACGATAACCCATGATGATTTATGGAAAGCCAGGTAGCTTGAGTCTGCAGTGCTGATGGTAGTCTGTTAAATTCAAATGGCGGTTTTAGATGAAAATGACGTACTTCATTCGCATTGAACAGGATCGCAATTTCCTTAGGAATGAAACTATTACTTTCTCCTTTAAAACCTTGTAAATCGACGAAAATAACCATGTTTACTGCTTCAAGTACCAGCCTCAACTGATCTTGGCAGGGTTTCAAATGGCCCCACGTGTTGTCGCATACAGTTCTATATGATTTGACTATATTTTTATAAGAGTGCTTATAAACCGTTGCCTATTAATATGTAGCAAATTTGTCAGCTGTATCTTATTGCTACTATTGCATAATTATACTGCATTACATACTAGACGAAATGTGTTAATAAGAAAGTATACAGGCGTACCCCAGGATAGTTAATTTCACCCTGTTATTATCTGCATGGTTTTTTTTGCATTATGCGTGTTAACGTTAATGGGACTATATTTACATAACTCCCACCTTTCTTCTTTAAAATGAAAATCCGGTGATAATACATCAGGGTTTATTGGAAGAATCGACATCACGAGGATTGAGGGCTGTTCTGTGACGAGTCTTACTGTATCGATTGTAAACTATCAAACTATTCAATATTTCGAACGCACAATCGACAATTGGTCCTTGTTGTTGTAAATCTGCACTAATACCCCCAAAATGGAGATTAGGACTTGCACAAACTTCGCAAAATTCTTAATACCCCTTTTTTTTTGTTAAACAGGGGGGTCAGTGCGCATTTTTTACAAAATTTTTTCAAATAGCACCTGTATTTCCTGTCCGCATAAAAAAATGATTTTAACACGACCTGTCTGCATCAGAACCGATTTCAACAGGACCTGTTCGTATCAGAACCGTCTTTAACAAGACCTGCCGCATCAGAACTAATTTCAACAGGACCTGTTCGCATCAGCACTGCGTTATAACAGGGCCTGTCCGCATTAAAACTGCTTTCAACACGACCTGTCTGCATCAGAACCGATTTCAACAAGACCTGTTCGTATCAGCACTACGTGTTAATAAAGCCTGTCCGCATTAAAACTGCTTTCAACAAGACCTGTCCGTATCAGAACTGCCTTTAACAGGACCTGACTGTATCAGAACTGCTTTTAACAGGACCTGTCTGCATCAGAACCGGTTTCAACAGGACCTGTTCGTATCAGCTCAGCGTTTCCACGGGACCTGTTCGTATCAGCACTGCGTTTTAACAGGGCCTGTCTGCATTAGAACTGCTTTCAACAATACCTGTTCGTATCAGCACTGCGTTTTTATAGAGCCTGTCCGCATTAGAACTGCTTTTAACAAGACCTGTCCGTATCAGAACCGATTTCAAGAGGACCTGTCCGCATCAGAACCAATTTCAACAGGACCTACCCGTATCAGAACTGCCTTTAACAAGACCTGTCGGTATCAGCACTGCATTTTAACAGGGCCTGTCCGCATTAGAACTGCTTTCAACAAGACATGTTCGTATCAGCACTGCGTTTCAACAGGACCTGTTTGTATCAGAACCGTCTTTAACAAGACCTGTCCGCATCAGAACTGCTTTCAACAGGACCTGTCCGCATCAGAACCAATTTCAACAGGACCTGCCCGTATCAGAACTGTCTTTTAACAAGACCTGTCGGTATCAGAACTGATTTCAACAGGGTCTGCTCGTATCACAACTGCTGTTTTTTTAACAGGACTTTTCTGTTTGAAAAAATTTTGTAAAAAATTCGCACTGACCCCCCCCCCTGTTTAACAAAAAAAAAGGGGTATTAAGAATGTTGCGAAGTTTGTGCAAGTCCTAATCTCCATTTTGGGGGTATTAGTGCAGATTTACAACAACAAGGGCCAATTGTCGATTGTGCGTTCGAAATATTGAATAGTGTGATAGTTTACAATCGATACAGTAAGACTCGTCACAGAACAGCCCTCAATCCTCGTGATGTCGATTCTTCCAATAAAACCTAATGTATTATCACCGGATTTTCATTTTAAAGAAGAAAGGTGGGAGTTATGTAAATATAGTCCCATTAACGTTAACACGCATAATGCAAAAAAAAACCATGCAGATAATAACAGGGTGAAATTAACTATCCTGGGGTACGCCTGTATACTTTCTTATTAACACATTTCGTCTAGTATGTAATGCAGTATAATTATGCAATAGTAGCAATAAGATACAGCTGACAAATTTGCTACATATTAATAGGCAATGGTTTATAAGCACTCTTATAAAAATATAGACAAATCATATAGAACTGTATGCGACAACACGTGGGGCCATTTGAAACCCTGCCAAGATCAGTTGAGGCTGGTACTTGAAGCAGTAAACATGGTTATTTTCGTCGATTTACAAGGTTTTAAAGGAGAAAGTAATAGTTTCATTCCTAAGGAAATTGCGATCCTGTTCAATGCGAATGAAGTACGTCATTTTCATCTAAAACCGCCATTTGAATTTAACAGACTACCATCAGCACTGCAGACTCAAGCTACCTGGCTTTCCATAAATCATCATGGGTTATCGTGGGAGGGCGGATACGCGTCAATTAATCACGTGATACAATTTTTACAGACGAATTTGAAAAATAAAATAATTTATGTTAAAGGATCGGAGAAGAAAAAATATCTCGGTGAAATTCTCGGAAATAGAGCAACGGTATTTGATTTAGACTACTAATGTTCATTTGCTAAAACAGTATGTAATACAATGTAATAGAAATAAAATAGACGCAATGTGAAATAATATTCGTTTTATTTTACAATTATATTTACACTTAAAAATAATCTTTCTTACAATCGATATATATTTGCAATTATATTTCCACTTAAATATATATTTTTTTTAAAAATAGTATTTTTATTTAATAATGCCTGGTGTGTTTGAACCCATAGGGGATGGAAGCAAAATTTTATAAAAATTTCCTTTTTTCTGATCTGGCATTGTATTGTTTTACTACCGGTGTCGTTATAATTCGATGATCTTCGGTGCGCCGTATACTAGAAGAAATGTTCTTGATCGGCCTCGCTTCTCCATCGCTGCTTAAAATTATGTCACGCATACTTTCAGAATTTACCAATTTCGACGCCTCATAGTTTAAACAAATGCCTTTTACTTTACAAACCATTTTTCGACTGTTGTCCTTTGTTGAAAATACCTGGTATGCATAGTTCTTTGGCCCTCCGCTCACAAATTCTTCAATATAACTGCCAGTGCCGTAACAGTCCAATTCATCAATCATATCTCCAACAAAATTTCCAACAGGGGGGTCATATTCACCATCTCTGCTTATGTATATAACAGAGTCGGTATCGTAATATAATACTCTTTCTCCCAATTTCTCCAGATATGAATACAGTTTCAACCGTGCTTGTGTAGTAGTGTAGGCTGCTATACATACATTGATTGTAGTCAGAGTATCTGCAGCCTCTTCCTTGTACTCCCAGTTCACAATCAGAGTTTCATCATTAACTGGTAAAATATGGTTAACTGCTTTAGATGGATCCGATAAAAGTGTATATAATTCAGCTGGCTGTGTTATTATAGAGGTTTTCGATTGGTTTTCCCTCTGACCAAATTTACCCCAAAATGAATTTAATATCAGCTTAGCAGTGGATCTTAAACCAGGGTTTTTTTCTATTTTTTCCGGTTCTAATACTATGTCCTCATTCTCAAAGAATTCTTTTACATATTCATGTTTTTCCTCCTCTGTAACACATGTACTAGGCCATCCAGAAGCTTCCTGTTTCATTTTTAGGAATTTGTTCATCATTTCTGTGAAGAGTCCAGCTCTTTTTTGCCGCACCTCATAAGACCATATTTCATAAATTTCCAGCAGTTGGTAACCCTTTTGAATGGCCTTATTTACCTCATCCAATACCCATGTTCCAGTTAATGCCCTCTCATTTTCTTCATGAGTACAATCCTCTTGACTTTTTTCCAAACTGCATGTGAAGCATAATGAGAACATTAACTTTTGGTTTTGTTTCATCGGTAGGACAGGATGATACAGATTTTGTGGTGGTAAAATTTTGCATTTAATCAGGCCATCAATTTTTGTTAAATTTAGCTTGGAGCACTCCAAGTTACCAACATATAATTTCGGGTGAGCGATTGGGAATTTTCCATTTTTACATACCCACGGGTAGAGAGAGCATACATCAATGTATTTAATTTTTTCTCCTGACTTACATTTATAATAAGTTCTGGCGTTACCTGTCCGACCACCGAAAAATGCATCGCGAGGATTAAGTGGAGCACTAACTAGTACAGAATGGTTACTCACGTAGCTTTTCTTTTCCGTGTCAGCATACATTTCCTTTCGGAATTCACATTCCCACTTTTCTATCCCGACGATCGAAGCCTTTCAGTTTTAAATACAGTAGATTCGTATCGGGAATTTAATGTCTCGCCTGAGCCTTCATACAGACAAGCATCTCTTTTCCGAGGGAGACATTCAAAAATTTGTCCCGTCTCCTCGCAGTAGCCATCAACTTTTACACCCTTTATAACAGCTTCTTTCTGGTTGTACGCGTGCGGGATTTTTATTTTACGTTGTTTTTCCTCCCAAAGCAACCACTGTATAGCAACTTTCGATGCGATTTTTTCTTCACGATAGCCTGCTTGTGGTATTAGGCCGATTGTATACGACCGAAGAAAATTACGTCTAAATACCAGGTTACACGCAGACGCTATCGTTACTGCTTCCGCGAATGGGCATACATTACATTCCCTCAGCATCAAACTTCGAAATTTGAGACACCCTTCTGCTAGAATCTCCACATCGCTCTTGCAGTAATCTATTAGATCACGCTGCATGTTGAATTCGTCGTTTTTGGGTTCCTCATACCATTGTAGAAAGCATTTCCGATCATCAACATTCATAGTATTTGGACTGTAGAATTCAACTGCTGGCAATTTTCCGATATATTTCTCATTACTTATTGTATTAAATAAGTGGGGAAAGTATCCTTTTTTAAATTTATCTGCCAGACCAAAGGCTTGTGGTATTTTTGACAGTGGCCTCGGGAAGTAGTTCAACGAATCTATGAACTTTATATTCCCAATAATCATCAATATGATTTTTGTACCTCGCATGATCAATTCCGGTTTAATATTAGTCTTTTGGAGCACATAGTTCAAAATAAATTGATGATCAAACGCCTGGCCGTTATGCGCGAGCACTATAACACGGTTATGAACTTTCCGCACATTTAATAAATATTTTAAAAAATTTCCAATAACGTTTTGTTGTAAAATTTCCACTCTATATCCGCACTTTTCACAACAATATTGTCCTTCTACATTAATGCATACATTACATCTTTTAGAAAAAATGCACAAATTCGGTTCATGCAATTTTATTGCTTCCCCGTCACCTAGAACTTTTTCTTGGCGCGTTTCTAGGTCGTAAAATACGTAAAAATTGTCACTTTGATCCATTTTACTCGCATTTGGACTTATAAAGCACAGGTGATTACTCGCGACATGTTTTTGACAGTTTTTACAAAATATTTCCCCGCACACGTGAATTCTGTCTCTTTTACACAGTTTCAGGCATTCTATACACCGTTTTAGTTTATCACAAACACTTTTTACATGATTTTCGAAACATGTAGTTCCTCTAAAATACCGATTGCACGCTGCACAATATTTATTTACAACACCTTTTTTCACAGGCCGGTGTCTGTTGACAACATGGGCAGGATCCAACACATCGGTGGCGATTTTTATCATCATACCTCACATGACACATTTCACAATAATAATCGCAGCAGAAGGCTGCAGTTAGAGAGGTAACCACATTATAATGTCCGTCGTGGTACAATAAGTTTATTCGTTTTCCATCATTACTGCCTTCAAACAATACATCTGTACCACTTTTGTTATTGATATATCGATAGACAGTTATTTTAAAGTCTTTTAAATGGTGCTGAAATTTGGTTAACTCAGGTATTCCAGCACCTTCTGTAGGTATTTCAATTTGACTTTCCGCCAGTAATTTCTCTACAGCCTGTGTTTGCTCTCTTACATTATCTCTAATTTTTTTATACTCAACACTTTTGTTCACATTTGCTACTGCAACAACTATTGCACGCGGTAAACACAAGTTGTCTTTATTTTTAATCCGTACTATACCTCTCCGCCTCACACTTTCCTCGTCGAAACTATTATATCGCCGTTCCCGGCCTCTTCCCACAGGCATTTTTAGCGAAGTTGCAGTTAAGCAAAATCTATCGGTACTCATTCCTTCAGAATTACTCTGAAAAATTTTGGAAATCATTCCCCAAATGTCCTCAAATTTGACTTCACTAACAGGTTTATAATTAACCCATCCAGGCCCACTTTCATTAAAACTTTTCCCACAGAATGTGAATCCAATAAAATCACTTGGTTCCAAACCTTCTGCGGCTTTAACAACAACACTTTCTATCGCTGATTTAATCCAACGAGTTGGATCTTCATTGTCGGGTATCGAACTAATTTGGAAATAAATTTTGTACCCGGTCAAATTAAACCTCCGCACAAAAACTTCCCGTTCACTAATTATTTTAAACATTTTACTTTCGTTCGTATTATTCAAATTTCTTTTTAATAAATCCAATGTGTGAACAGAACTATTTTATTAACGAAAATAAATATGTATATATATAACGAAGTGATAACAATAACTACGAATTATATAATAAACAAAAATATTAACAAAGTAGGTTTAATAACAACTAGGGGCATAAATATTATGCCCTGTGGGGAATACACACTATGCTTTGTGCACATTGCTAATGCCGCCACAACATGTCAATTTGATGATGACAGTTGGTGCACATATTTTCTAAATATCCATAAAAAAACACTTTTAATAAATGACTGATCTTTAGATAATTCGGCCCTTTTATACCAAAATTTCTTATCCACATTTCTTACATGCATTTACCCACGAAAAATTAATTGTATGGGAAATTGATTTTGTAATACAGCTTGAAAAAATGCCCTGTAAAAAAAAAATATGTCCTGTCGATCATAAACATCTTCCCACCCCCACGCGACGTTTTCGGACCGTGTTTTAAAGAATGATCCAAATGTTATAAATTAACCCCGAAATTGTAACCATATGTATTTTGTAATCTGGGAAATTCATTTTGTAATACAGCATTTTCGCCTTTAATGATTGCAACTGATCCAAATGTTTTTTCCGAAACATTAATTGTAACCAGATGTATTCAGGTTAAAATTTTGTAATCTGGACCCTGAAAAAATATCGATAAACATTTGCCCACCCGCACGCGACGTACCACATGTGGAATGTTTAAAGCATATTGTTTTTTAAAACATCCGTTTCGACTCACATTTCACGACGATTTTTTTTTTTTGACGACGACAATAAATTTAAAATTAATTATTAGCAGATGGTTAAATAATCCTGTAAAAAAAATACGTCCTAAATACCACGCCCTGACATGTGTCGATAGCGACGTTTAAAAACAATTGGTCGACAGCCATGTTTAAAAACCCAGCCCATTTTAGGGGCGTCGCAACAGCCATTTTTCCCCCCACTCCACAAACCTAAAAAAGACCGCCGCACCCCTCTCCCCACTCCACACGCCCCCGCCACGCCCATAGAGAGAGATAGAAGACAGAAAGAGACAAATGCTTTGCTCCCATTGGTCCGCCACGCCCCTCAAACCCACGACAATTTACCCCAAGAACGCACCCCATACAAATCATATGGAAATCAGTCCCGGAACTTTATTGGCCACGCCTACGGCTCAATCGCCACCATACCTACTACTCTGGCTTTGCAAAACATCATGAGGAACCACTGCAAAAACTAAGAACGAACGAAAAGTACTTATTAACACTATTTAAAAACGAGGCATCCATCACTGAAGCTACTATGAACATAATTTAAAAAATCCTGTGTGCTGTGCACACACGGTAGAAGTGAAACCTTCGGAAAACTAAGCAGCGAGTGAATGAGTTCGTCAGTATCAGGGATGGGATAGTTATGGGGTTTATTTACTAAAATATTGGTACCAACTTTAAAAGTTATTTTACATTTTATTATTCACACTTTTTGTTTTTAATTTCAATAAATGACACGACTGGCTTATGATAACTGAAATGTGAAATGAATGCTTTGGTTTGGATTTGATCAATACATCTTTGAAATACAGCGTCAATTACCCTTTTCGACCTTGTTGTCGATTCAGTGCGACTACTGCACATTTTTAAATTTAATTTGGTGTTGAGGAACTCAATCAAAGGGTGCGCTGTATTCAATGCAAAGCTAACATTAAAATCCCCACTTAAAATCATCGGGATGTTATCGTAATCTTTTTTAAGAATCCGCGATATTTCTGGTATGTACTTTACCAAATTCTCTTGAATGAATTCAATAATTGTATTTATTGATTGCTTGGGAGAAATTGCCACAATTAGAACTGATTTATTATGGTCCAATCTGCTTTCACAAGCAGCTATTTCTCCCACTTTAGAAAGCTGAACAGACAATGATTCTAGTTAGTGCACATTGAGATCTATTTGTGGAGTAACAACACGGGCTGTCATTTATATTATTACTAGCTGATCCGGCGAACTTCGTACCGCCTCAGAATCAATAAATGTTGTGTTAACTTATTAGCTGAATTAAATTCAGTTTTTTATTATGATAAAAAATAAAAACTCAAAATGAATTAAGTTCAATAAATGTACAAAAATCAAAATGAAATGAATTTAATTACATTGAAATGAATGTAATTTACGTGGCAGCAAGGTATTTGCTTTATTGACGCGAATCGAAATGATTCGCGTAGCATTGTTGCACTACTTTCTGTTAACTCTTTGCTGGATGGCTGGCACCCGCGTCGATTTCCCTCATTGAAGCACCTTGTGATATACGCTTAGATTAGGGAAAATATGGATAGGCCTTTTTGAATACACTTGCATTTTTATTGCTTATGTGTGCGGCGTAGTGGTGGCGTTAAAAACATGAATTCGGAGGGGCAACATTGCAAATTGGCCAAAATCTCATGCATTTTGGAACATCCGAATTGCAAAAAAATGTTTGCGTTTGATTGCTAAAAAAATTAAGTTCTTCTTAAACATACAAAATTAAATTATTAAATAATAATTATAAACACGTATGTGCCTATATATGTCCTATCCTGCGTAAACCAATAGCCGAAAGCCATTTCATACGTAGAGCCTCATTTTTTGGAAACTTTGAAACCAAAAAAAAAAAACATTTAAAACTGAAAATGCTGAATTTTCAAAAATTTCGACGAATTTTAAGAATTGCCCCCATTTTAACCAAAAAATGACTGTCACTGGTAGATTTCGTTAGAATCAAAATAAAAAAAAAGTGGGATTTGACGTTTCCGCGTGGATTAAAAAAAACGAATTTTTTACTAATTTATGAATTAACATAATTTCTATTTGATTACCAATAAGTAAACACCATAAAAACTTTTTTTATACGGCAAGAACGAAAATTCGTAAATTTTAATAAAAAATATATCAAACTTAGTTGTGAAAGAAAGTTCCACGAATTTTTGGATGTTGTTTGTTATTACACCCAGAAATTAAACACTTTATATAGCAAATTTATTAACTTTGATTATTTAATTCAAAAGAATTTGGTTTGGAATCCGAAACGCACTAAAAATTATAAATTAAAAAACGCAATTTTTTCCCCCTCCAAATTTGACAGTTCGGCGTGAAAATCGATGCTTCAGACACAGATATCGTAAAAACGAGTTAAGGCTCAAATATAATGTGCTCTGCCTGGCATAGCAAAACTGACAGATTGTACTAATGTACATGAATCCTATTCCAAGATTATATTATGCATACGCGTGCATTCGTTAAGTTGGATTTCCGTTTCGTTATGTTTAAGCAATACAAATCAGTTAGTACATTCCGTACGGAAATTTTGACAGTTCAATTGGAAATATTTTTCTCATGAACCGTGACTTGATGATTTGGTTTTTTTTTTTTGAAAATTTGTTTTCTAAACGATTCTCAATTTTTTAAAATCACTTTTACATTACAAAAAACAATTAAAAAAACAAAATTTTTTGAGTCAAGTGATTATTCTTGCTTATGCACATTATAATCAGTTCTACGGATTTGACATGCATAAGCTGGCATAAGGTTGCATTCGTTCAGTTTTTTTGTCTTTCCTATGCCAGGCAGAGCACATTATATTTGAGCCTTTAATGCCTACGCTTGGATATACGACATTTTTCATTGTGTTATCAGGTGCCAGAACGATCAAAGTGGATGGTTTGCCGACACGGGAACATGCTACGTAAAACTGACCGTGAGGGTAACATTGATTTTCTAGATTCAAGCCACAAACACTCAAGGATTGGCCTTGTAATTTGTTGATCGGAAATTGAATTCGTTGAATCTCGGAATGACATATCGGTTGGGATCATCGGAATTCTCGGAATGGGAACTTTCTCACCTTTCCTTAGAGTCGAAGATTTTTACGTTGTTGATCTGTGCGATAAGCGCGACGATTTCTCATTGCCACCTGAGCCGCTTGACGTACTGCCTCTCTTTGTTATAGTGTTTGTGAAGCACAAAGTCTAACGCGGCGCTCTTTTCATGCGATTTCTTGTTCATCTGCAGTGGATCGATTCATAATATTCCGAAGTCTAATTGGATTACGGCTTCCTTCTAAAAGATTAGATTTCCTGACTCGCAGCATTGTAAATAACACTGAAAAAATAATCCCACAATTCAAAATTACATAATGAAACAATTATCGATGCGCGCACAATTACAAATATGATAACCTCACAAAGTGAATATATTCGAAGGCAACTTACCATTTAAAAATCATGATCCAAAATAGAATTCCACAGACTTACGGACAAATCCGCTTAAAAAATCAAACGCACCGTCTAAATTACCGATTGGATTGATTGTCGATGCGCGCCCAATGACAAACGAGCAAACCTTTCACAATGAGCACTTCATAAAACTGAACCTACCTCTTTAAAATCAATTTTCGCTGATGAATTTCAGAAAAAATCGTTTGAAGAGAAATAATTGAATCGAACTCAAATGTAACAACCGTCGGAAATTCAATCAAAATTGGTGAAAACTGGAAAGAAATGTAGATAAATCGCGGCACGCGTCTGCATAGCTACCTCAATGGCAATGAAAACTGATGAGTGCCCTCCCCTTTTTTTGCTTTTTTTGTATAAATATGCCAATTTTGCTTCCGCCCCTATTTTTAAATACAATGGATGCGCGGTTTTTCTCAGTAAAAACATATAAATTCAAGCAGTCATCTCTTTAGCTATCCATCATTTTTTTAAATTTTATGACGTTAGTGCAACAGAGATAAATATGAATTTAGCTTTAATTAACTTATGTAAAACTTATGTAAATAATAAAAATGGCTATTCATACAGGCACTAACACTTAAAATATTTGAAATACACGTAATAACAAAATTTCTTCTACTTACACACACACGTGCTTATGAAAAATGATTGTTATACATGCACCAATACTTGAAAAGTATTGGGAAAATCATATTGGCGCCTAAAAGTATAAGGAGACGCGTGGTTTTCGTTTACAAAAATGGAGTTAAAAAAATCCGATTGCTTTCTTTGTTTCATTCTTTCTTTAGTTTAAAATCCATAACACTATTTATGCTGTCTCTTGCTGCAATTATCTTATATGAAGTGCGTTGTAAAATAAGAGATTTGTGGTTTATAGGTTACTTCATTCTTTCTAAGGAAAAATTTTAATTTTCTTCCCTTTCTTTTTTGTGATTTTCTTACTTTTCCAATGCCCGAGGAAACTTCTCGAGGACGAGACGAAAAGTAAAAAAATGTATCGAAATCATTCGATCCGTTCTCGAGATATCATCAAAAAAGCCGTTCCCTACAAAATTTATGAGAAAATGAATTTTCTTCATCAACTTTTTTTTTCCTGAATTTTTCCGATATTTTAACGGTTATTCCGCTATTCGGGGCGGAGACAAATACAACAAACCAAATATCATAAAAGTTGGTCCTGCCGTTCTTGAGTTATAAATGGTGTAACTAACACGACTTGGTATTATATATAAAGATAGTATATTGCAACTCCCCCTGCCCTTGTATGTTCTCTTTTATATTGAACAACAATATCAAAATTTGGAGTGTCTATAATAATTCATAATACATGACGCTAGCTATGAAGCTTATGAAATGAATGCTTGGTGTGTATTTGATCAAAATACAGAACAAATTATTTTTCTGAAAAAAATGCTCATACTTATCTGCACAATTTTTGTTATACAAAATTTTTGTTGCTGTTCATTCTGACCGCCTGGTCTTTTAGTTTTGTACAAAAGTGTCGCTTTTTAGCGTTTCATCAAGTTTCAAATCACTTCCAACGAGACTAAAGAAGTTTTTACTTCAAAAAGATGAACTCGCAATTGATCATCAATTCAAAATTATGCAAGAACAAATAGAAGCTTTACAAAATAATACTCTTAGTGGTAATATTGAATTAATAAACCAAAACAGAGCACAACAATTAAATAATTTGGCGATATTTACGACTTTAATAATGGAAAGATATCAAAGAATACAAACAGTGTGGGGTTATATTTTAAATGAATATTTTTGGTATATACTTATTTATATTGTGTGTTTCGATGTTATGAAAATGATAACAGTTTCTTTTTATGTGAATTTAGTGTTTAAACTTTATTTATAATTATTTTTGCGATAGCAATAAGTCTGTGTCTTTCAATAATTAATTATTACAATTAATTTATCACAGTTTTAACAAAATACACAATCCCTATTTCCACTAATTGATCACTATTTGTACTGTTAGATTCAAATCACCGTTGTAATCGCTTGCCGAAATAATCACGTTTCAAAGCACTGTTTTTATTCAATCTCGGACGAAGTTTAGACTCCAACTGTTGGCGTTTCGACGATGTTTCTTCTTATTTACTCGTCGTTTTCAACTCGAGAAACTTCTCCGTCTTCATCGAAACGTGTTTTCTGTAAAATTCAGGAACGTCAAAGTCAAAGAACGAATGTCAATAAATTTGTTGCTTTTCTTAGAATGTTCGATGATTCTCGAATATCATCAAACATTCTAATACGTTCTTTGTAATTATTTCGATTAATTACGCGTTTAAGTGTTTTAAATAAGTGAAATGTAGTGCAATATAAAGAACCAAAAAACACAATTAATATTTTAATAATTTATTGAATAGATATTCCCGATATTGAATTATTATAATGTCCGTTTTAAATTATTTTAAAATTCAGGAAAATTTATAATTACTTAGAAATGTATCTAGTTCGAATTCAGAAAATTATCTGAACCAGAAATAAATTAGTAGAAAAAATGAAAAACAAAACATACAAACTAGATTAAAATAATTTAGTAAATTAATAATACTACAAGTAAATTAACTACTAGATAGAAAATTAAATAACGGGTACACCACAATACCGCCTGGCAGATAATGAATCAAACACAAAAAGAATTAATATCAATCAAATGTAACCTTTTTCTTTGGATAAGTAAGAATATTGTTAATATGCAATAAATTTTCTTCAGTTAAATAAGCTGGTTTAATTCTGTCAATATGTATAGGTTTAATTTTGTTGTTTTGTTTAATGTACACATGTTCCATGTCTCTACTTTCTACTTTAAAAGGTCCTTCATAAGGTAGATAGTCCTGGTCTAATGCCATCTACTCGAATGAAAATATAATTACAAGATCCTAGATCCGTGCTGATAAAAATTCCCCTTTTTCCGACATGAACAACTAGACGCCGTTTTCAATTTTCAAACAACATTTCAATTTTTTAATAAAAATAAAAGGTAAACCGTCAAAAGAATTTTCCGAGGAAGTAAACATTTCGCCTGGTATACGTAAAGTCTAACCATATACCAAATCGGCTGGAGAACATTTAATGTCTTTGATTGCTGTTCTAAAACCTAACAAAATTAAGGGAAGTTCCTCAGCCCAATGTATTGAGTTGTTTTTTGCAATAAAAGCTGTTTTTAAAGTTGTAACGTTGTTTTCTGCACGGGGTGAGCTCGCCGGCTCCAGGGGTCGGATACGGGCGGTTGAAATAATAAGTCAGTTTTGTGTTTAAAAATAATATAATTTTGTCTTTTATTAAATCTTTATGCCTGCCTGCCTATTTGGAGATACGGTTGTTTTAGTATCGGGGAAGGAGGTTATTTTGGATGTTTCGGGGTGGGGAGCAATACATGGGATATGTATGGCTCGTATCGGTCGGTATTTGTTTGATATTGCTTGGTTCGGGTGACGCAAACAATATCAAGCACAGGTATCTCGTATATACGAGCAGGTCAGTAGTTTTACCTACTACCTCGGAAATCTGGTCTAGAAGATCTTGTTGAGTGGTACGGGGGACTCAAAACAACAAGCGGTCTATACTGCCGGTTCGGGTGACGCAAACAGTATTTTGGATCAGGGGCAGGTACCTCTTTACAAGGCAAAATCGGTTATGGTATCACTGCTGAGGTGTACCACTTATCGGGGTTCCACTGTACTGCCGGTTCGGGTGACGCAAACAGTACTGTGGTCGGTTATTTCGTAAAAAGAAAGAGAATTCCGTATTTAGTCAGAGCGGTCCAATATCAATTAGGTCCTTCCTATAGGAGTTCGGGTGACTCGAATAAGTGTCCCTTATGAAGAGGTCCTACTATACTATGAAGGATTCCTAAGTCGGGGTACGGGTGACTCCCAACACAGTCTCCTAAGTATAGATTTCTTCCTAAACGGCTTTCTCTGAGTCTGGTGATAGACTGATTATACTAGAGTTTATTTTGAGTCTTATACTCCAAATGACTCTTTTTAACTGCGAATTATATTCGCAACTGAAAATATTTTTCCAAAAAAATATTTTCCGTTAAAAGTTAAATTTTTATTTGTAACTTCGTTACAAAGTTCTATTTAAACATTCAACCCATAGAGTTACATTATCTGGAGATTTCGTTTACCTCATTTTAATACAAAATTATGGAGGAGAAATGGTCTTTATTTTATCTTCTCGCTCGCTTACTCCAAGCGATAGAAGCCCAAGTTTTCCAAGTTTCGGAGATAACGACTAGCCGCTCAACCAATACGATATAATAATTTAACTTGGTTTCCCCTCCGTTAGCATTTAAAATTTGCGATGTTTTTATTTTCCATACAAATAAACCCAAGTTTCATATTCCCCTCTGTCGGCCCACATGAGACAGAAAATTAATATCCCCAGTTAATGTACCTCTGTGATTCAACCATTCCATTACTTTGCGGGTGGTAGGAGCTTTTATGTATTTTTTGTGAACCGAGAAATTTGGAAAATGAAGAAAATAATTTTGATTCGAATTGGGTTCCTTGATCCGTTGTGATGGTATGTGGAACACCAAAACGCGGTATATAATTTAAGAAAAGTGCTTTAGCAATAGTTAAAGCTGACATATCCTTAAGAGGATACGCTTCTGGCAATCGTGTAAACCTATCAATTATAGTTAATATATAAAAATTACCATCAGAAGGTGCCAAGTAAATATGTTGTAATCTACCTTTTGGTAGGTTACATTCATAAATCTCTGACTTGGTGTGCCTTGTTATTTTGCCCCGTTGGCAATTTAAACATTGTTTGGACCATGTACCAATGTAGGTATACATTCTTGACCAGAAATATCTTGTACATATTAATTTACGAGTCGATCTAATGCCCGGATGTGAAACGTTATGTAATTTTTCAAAAATTGTTCGTCTCATTACTTGAGGAACGTAAGGTCTAATCTCTTTCATAGAGATATCACACCAAAGCATAACATTTGAAATTGAAATATTAATTTTTTTCAGAATGTAGTTTGAATTTGAATTTTGAAGCAAATTTTTTAAATCTGCATCTTGTTTTCGAGCTTGCTTAAGAGAATGAATATTTATATTAGCGGCTGTGACTTCTGAAATTTCTTTGTCAAAAATGCGTGATAACATATCGGCGACTATGTTCTGGGCTCCGCTTATATATTTGATATTGTTAGTGAATTGTGCAATGTAATCCAAATGTCGTGCTTGGCGGGACGTTTTTTCGGCTTTTGAAAGTAGTGCTGTTGTAAGTGGTTTGTGATCGGTATATATTAAAAATTCTCTTCCTTCAAGAAAATATCGAAAATGTTTAACAGCTGTATACATTGCCAAAAGTTCTCTGTCAAAGACTGAATATTTAATTTGGCTTGATGATAATTTTCGTGAAAAATGGGTAATTGGAATGCAGGTAGAATTTTGTTTCTGTTCTAATGTTGCCCCTATGGCTATATTTGAAGCGTCCACAGAAAGAATGATTTTCGAATTCTCCGTTGGATGTGTTAACAGGGTAGCAGTAGCTAGTTTGTGTTTAATGTTTTCAACTCGCATTTGGTTGGACTTACATTAATTCCATGAGCAACTAATTGTTTGAAGACTATTTCTAAATGCTTAAATGCTCTTCTTCATTTTTACTCGCAATAAGAATATCTATATACTAGGGGATTCCGCCCCTGCCCGTTTTGCTCGCCAACCCCGGGTCCCGGAGTGGACTTCGAGTAGATTTTAATTTTTAGTTTTCCTGTAATATAATGGTAAAAAATGAAGCATAATAGAGTAAGAAGCAAAAAAATATGTAACTGCTTTTGTGATTTATTTCACGGCTTTTTCAAATACAATGTTTTTATGACCTTTTGTTCTAGCTTGCACTCTATTTTTATACCTCCTCTGCTTCTACATCGTGATAGAGTGAGATACAGTTGACCAGGTATGAATAGAAATGATTACATGCGATAATAGATAGATTATTTATTCAGTTCGGTTTTGATATTAACGAAGCTGAATTGGTTGAAGCATTTATCTCGGTGGCGCGGCTGGTAAGCGCAGAATTTAGTAAAACTACTGTACGTAAGTTGTGTGAGTTCAAGCCCCGCCGATGGCGCATATTTTTTTGCAGTTATAAAAATATTTATTCAGTTCTGATTTGATATTAACGAATCTGAATTGGCTGAAGCATTTATCTCGGTGGCGCGACTGGTAAGCGCAGGATTTAGTAAAACTACTGTGCGTAAGTGGTGTGAGTTCAAGCCCCGTCGATGGCGCATATTTTTTTTTCAGTTGTAAAATTATTTATTAAGTTCTGATTTGATATTAACGGATCTGACTTACTTTAAGAATTGAAGTCGATGGCATAGTTAGCAAGAGATTCAGTTAGTAAGACAAACTGCCCTGAGATCGAATCCCCGTCGGTGCCGAAAATTTTTTTAGTTGATATAATTTATTAAGTTTTTTCTACTACAAAATTTATAAATGATGTGCGGAAAAAACTTTTTTATTATAATAGATAGAAGATAGATACAAAAATAAAGTCTAACCCGTGAAGTACTGTATTAATAAATCGTTGAAATGTTTGAGCTGCATTTTTTAATCCGAAAGGTCGGAAATGGCTTATAATGGCTGTTTTAAAAATATCTTCTTCAGCGACCGGAGTCTGATGATATACACCCGAATTAAGTAAATTTTACTGAAAATTGTTCATCCATGTAGATGCATATTAAAATTTTGAATATGTGGCAATGGATACCTGTTTGGAACCGGAATTGTATTTAATTGTCTATAGTCGCCACACGGACGCCAATCTTTCGAATCCTTTTTTGGAACCATGGGAAGGACTGAACTCATGTTAGATAAAGCTATTTTATGTTTTATTAAATCAAGGCGGCGAGGACGAGAACACGGTAAATGTACTTTAGTAAAGATATTATGTTGAATTTTGTGTTTAATCGGTAAAAAATAATTCGGTTGTTCCGTTAATAAAGGAAATTATCGTATTAACTTTATATATTTATTATCCAAACTCAAAATCTTCGGAGTTGGTGTGTTAGTTATTTGAGTACATCCTTTAACCACTAACGATGTATTAGTATCTACCAATCTTTCGCGTTTCAGATCAACCATTAAACCAAAATGTGACAAAAAATCAGCACCAATAATCTCTTCTCAGACCCAAATTAAGTTTCAGAAGTTTTTTTACCATAAGTAGAAATAGTGGAACTATTAATCGCTGATAAATACGTATTTACATCATTGTCATTGGATTTAAAAATTTGTTTAGGAATTATCGAAATATCTGTACCTGTATCCACCAAAAAGTTTAATTTAGTTATAGAATCAAAAACAAAAAGCGACGAGTTTTGAAATTTCCATTTCCACTGCACGTCGCAATAACTGTTTAATTATTTAGCTTTTTGCTTCATTTCGAGGTGTATAAAAGGGGCACCAAGAATCGAGACATTTATTTGCATTTATACCAAATTTTCTATGATAAAAACACATTGAAAGATCTGGTCGATAATTGTTACGCCCAGGAGAAGAGTTATTGCGTGAAGGACTGCGATGACGATTAAATTAATTGTTATTATTATGTTACAACTTAAAGGGGAGTCGAAAAAAACGATCCTTTATTTGTACATAAATATTTTATTTATTAAGTTTTATTGGGTTTTCTTTTGTTTTATATTAATAATATTATTATTATTTGATTTCGCTCGCTTGATCCTGCTCTTAGTTCTTAAACTTCTAACGCAGCCTCACGTTAGGGAATTTATGGCTTGGTCCAGTTTACGAAACTAAGGTAAGGTCAGCTCGCGTGTATATTCTCGACTGACTCTGACTCCATCTTCAGTTCGTCCTTTTTATAGTAAATTTTTGGTATTTAAATGCGGGCGTTAGTTCCCACCAAAAATTCTATAAACCGAAAAGAAATTCCTTTCTCAATAGTTCTTAGAACTGAAGGATAATTGCCTAGTTTGCTTTTATTACCTAATGCATTTTGTTAGACGAAAATGCATAGCGATGACTCAGGAAACACTTATGTAAATCCCTTTAACGATACGAAAACACTTAAGCACAAATGTCTTTGACGAGGTCAAGAAAAGGATTGAAATAAGTATTTAGGACCCGCCAAAGAAATTCCTTTCGGCAATTACAAACGTAATTGCGTCGATGGTGTAAAAACATGTTCATCCGCTTTAGTCGGTAATAAAAAGGCAGTCAGGATATGATATAAGAAATGCCGCCGGCAGAGAAATATGTAATAAAAGAATATTGGAATAGGTCGTGATAATGAGTTGCATTTATTGGCTTCATGTGTATACATATATATATATATTTATACATGACGCTCAACTCATTATAACACCATACCCCTTATTTGCGAAAGTTGATATTTTTGAAATGAAACTTTCGGTTGTAGGAACGAATTGAAAGATTGAGTCGTACATTTTTTTTTTTTTTACTTCTAATTATTTATATAATAGTAATTTTTATTTTTTTTTTCTAAATAATTTGTTTCATGAAAAATACTTAAATATCGTAAAAATACATTTTGTGTTTTTATATATTTGAATTAGTTAATTTAAAAAATTTGATAAATATATGAATGTTTGTAATACATTTTTTTTTTTTTTTTTTTTTTTTTTTTTTTTTTTTTTTTTTTTGTACATTTTGTGTTTATATATGTATTTATGAATGTTAAAATTATGGACCCCTTTTTTTGTTTTTAGTAATTTCTCTCAATATTATTATTATATTTTGTGCAATTTTTCTTATTAGTAATCGGTTGATTTTTTCTTTCCCTGGGTATCCATTGCGTGTTCATTTTCATTTCTAGATTTCTACTCTAGTAGAATTTTATCGGGAAGTGTATATGATAAATAGGTAGGTATAGGATCTTTACTGAGAATGTAGAAATTGGGTGGAATTTCGTCAATTTCACATTAATTTGGATAGCTTGAAGATGAGTTTTTGTTGCATACTATATCAATAGTTTTAATCGAAAAAAGGTTTGAGGTTGTTGTTATGAATTCTTTTTTGTTTATTTCCAACTCGTATTGTAGAGTTTTCTCTGGAATTTATTTCTGTTATTTCGTATGGACCTATCCATAGTGCTGAGAATTTATTTTTCTTTACTTGATTTTTTAGTAATACCTTGTCGCCTATAACAAATGTTTTTGTTTTGCTGCCTACGTCATAATAATTTTTTGATCTGTTTTTATTCTGAATAAGATTTTCTCGTGCGATTTTGTAACTATTTTGAAGGCGAGCCTTAAGTTCGTTGGCGTAGTTGTCATAATTATAGCTAATTTCGGGTTCTCTTTTTAATGAGGATGGTATCGCTGGTGGAAAACCGTATAATAGTTCGTGTGGAGTATAATTGGTACTTGAATGAGTAGAAGAGTTATACACGAACATTGCGTAAGGTATCCAAGTGTCCCAAGTGAGTGGATCCTTGTTGACGTAATGACGTAAATATTCAGTTAAGGTTCTGTGACTTCTCTCTAATGCACCATTCGTTTGCGGGTGGTATGGGGTAGTTTGTATTTTGTGTATTTTTAACAATTTACATACTTCTGAAAACATTGAGCTTAAAAAGTTAGATCCTTGATCAGTTAGAATTATATCGGGGATACCGTGTTTGCAAATAATTTCTTCTGTAAAGTGTTGTGCGATTGTTGCTGCTTCGGCATCTTTTATTGCAATGGCCTCAGAATACTTTGTTAGATCATCTTGGAATGTTAACATATATTTATTGCCTTTATAGCTCACAGGTAGTGGACCTACTATGTCTAGAAATATTTTTTCAAAAGGTTTTGAACTTGTAGTAGTAATTTTCATCGGTATTTTTTGGTTTTTTCGAACTTTATTAAGTTGACAAGTAGGGCATTGCCTTATAAATTTCTTTATATCATTAGCCATACCGTTCCATTTATAACTACGTTTTATTCGTTTCAAAGTTCGGTTTTCTCCTTGATGGCCACCTAAGGGTGAGTTGTGATATTCCTTCATGACTTTATTTATTTCTTCAGGATCTGTGAGCGTTAAAATTTGGTTTAAATAGAAAATAGGTTGAATCGGAGAATTTTGAAATATTTGAGAACAAATAGATTTGGTTAGGAAGTAGTGAGCATTGTTTAATATCTGAATAGAAATATTAATTTCTTTTTCTTGTGTTTTTTCACATGATTTTTTGAAATTGGAGAAAATTTCCTCGAGACCTTTTTGGTCTTGTTGCATAGGTACTTTGCCTATAGTGTAGTTGATTTTGTCTGCTTTGAACTGTTTTATATCCCCTTGTCTCATATCTTTAATTTCTTTAAATTTTTCTTCTAGTTTCTTGTTATTTCCGAAATAAACGAAATATTTATTTTTTATGTTTCTTACTTCCAATAGGCAATTTTTGTTTTCCATGATGATTTTATTTTCCTTTTTATTTGCAGCTTTACTTCTAGTTATTACTTGAATTTCTTTAGTATTTTCATTTTCCTGAGACATATTATTTATTTCCTTAATTCCTTCTATAATTACTTGATATGCGAATTGTAATTGATCAGCCGTTTGAACAAGTCCCATTCTATATTGCCGTAGTTGACACAATATATGTTGTACTGACACAGACTTTTTTTCTTCTTTGTCGATAACAGCAAGACAACATTCGATTAAACAGAATGTTCCTGATCGACCGATGCCGGCCCTGCAATGTATTACAGGTGGTCCGACTTCAGTGTTAAATGTGCCTGAGTTTTTAATTTCCTTAAGAAAGTTCAAAAGTTCGGTTGGGGAATTTGGAATTCCGAAATCCGGCCAATTTTTATAGTGGAAATGTGTAATTTTTCTGCTTTCTTTTGATTCAACATCTGTAAGTTTAAAAGTTCGTTTTGCAAAATTTGCATATTCTTCATACTTAATATATTCAACAGTGAGACCAACATCTGTTAAATACAATAAATGTTTCCTTTCAAAATTCGTCGGCCAATATATATGACTTTCAATGTTTTTAAGTAATTCGTTTAACATTATTATTGTTCTACTGTCTTGTTCCCAGATCATTGACCAGAAATGACTTATGGTTTCCTTAAGAGGTTCTTGAGTTAAAATGTATTTTCGTTCTACTTTATTTATTTTGATTAGGTTAGCATTGATATAATCGGTTTTCGAGCGATGAATTTTTATTCGAGAATGATCATAAGGGATTATATCCGAATATCGATTGAAGGGTTGATTATTGCTTTTTTGAGATTCGTTCGACGAGAGTGAATTCTCTTTCGCTTCTTTTTTACATTTTTTGTTAATCTTTGAAAATATTGTATTCCATTCGTTTCTAGATTCGATTTCGTCATATTCTTCTTTGATGTCATTTGTGTTACTTTGACCAAGTTTTTCGATTTTTATTCTGCTTAAGGCATCTGCGTTTGAATTTGCTTTACCCGGTTTATACACAATTTTGTATTCATATTCTTCGAGTTTTATTCTCCATCTCATTAAACGAGAGGTTGGGTCTTTCAGACTCATAAGCCACGTAAGCGGTTTATGGTCAGTAATAATGGTAAATTTTCTGCCATAAAGGTAAGGTCTAAATTGTGCAACTGCAAATATAATTCCTAACAGTTCTTTTTCGATAGTTGAATATCGCGTTTCTGCATTATTGAGTGTTCTACTTGCATAGCAGATAGGTTTATCTTCGCCTATTTTGCCTTGGGATAGTACTGCTCCAATCGCAAAATCGCTGGCATCAGATGTTACTAAAAATTCCTTATCATATTGTGGATATTGTAATAAAGGGGCTGTAATTAGTCTTTGTTTTAATTTTGTAAAAGATTCGTCACAAAAGGCATCCCATTTAAAGTTTTCACCTTTTTTTAATAATTTGGTCAAAGGTTTTGCCAATTTGGAAAATTCTGGAATAAATCGTCTATAGTATCCCACGAATCCGAGGAAAGCTTTAATATCTTTTTCTTTTCTTGGTACTGGGTAATTTTTGACAACTTCTATCTTATTAGGGTCCGGTGATACGCCGTTTTCTCCTACTGAATGTCCTAGATACTGAATTTGTTTGCTAGCGAAGTGGCATTTTTCAGGTTGTAATTTAAGGTTATTTGACCGCAATCGTTGTAATATTCTTATTAGTTTTTCATTGTGATCTTTTAAATTATACCCGTGCACTACAATATCATCCATATAAACAAAGCATTCGATTCCCTGAAGACCAATAAGTACCGTATTCATTAATCTCTGAAAGGTAGCTGGGGCGCGTTTTAGACCGAACGGCATCCGATTATAATGATAATGTCCGTATGCGGTACTAAACGCCGTTTTTTCTTTATCGTCTTCACACATTGGTATTTGATGGAATCCATTTGCCAAATCTAAGGTACTAAAATATTTAGCTCTACCCAACTGATCGAGTATATCAGTAATATTTGGTAATGGGAATGCATCTCCAACAGTGATATCATTTAGACGACGAAAGTCAACAACTAACCTCCATCTTTTATTTCCAGATGAATCAGTCTTCTTTGGTACAAGTAGTAGAGGAGAATTCCACGGACTATTACTTGGTGAAATTATACCTTCATCTATTAGTTTGTCGATTTGTTTGTTGATTTCTGGACGATGAGCTTGCGGTAGTCTGTATGGTTTTACATTCACTACCGGTTTGTCAGATAAAATCGGAATTGTATGGGTAATTGCATTTGTGCATGTTAAATAATCTCCTTCTAAATAAAAAACATCATTAAATTCTCGGCAGATATCGAAAATGGATTTAGCTTCTTCTTTATTACAATGGCTTAGATTTATTTCGTTCTCCAATCGATTTAAACGATTTTGTATAGGGTCGTGCTCTGTATTTAAGAGTAAGATGTCGTATTTGTCTAAAGGTTCGACATGTAGTTTCAGCTCATGGATATTCAAGTATTCGTCGTTTTTATTCGAATTTAATATTGGAACTTTTGCATAACCACTTTGGTCAGCTGTCACTATTACATTTCCCAAATATACACCCTGTTTTAATGTTTGATTTAAAAAAAATACTTCGCCTTTAATTTCTGTTTTTATGACCGCTATGACCTGAGAACGTGCAGGAATTTTAATTTTCCTATTTGCACACATAGCTCTCATTACAGATGATTTAGATACGTCTTCAGTTTCGATTACTGAATCATTTTTTGTTTTTTCTCCGATTTCTTCGGGTTTTGAAAAAAATTTTGTAGCATTTTGGGGTTTAGAAATTCTGTCAAAAGATTGTACAGGTTGCTTCGGAAATACGGAAAGGGATAGAAATTGGTTTGAATAGTCGATATGACATTCAAATTTGTCAAGGAAGTCGTGGCCTAAAATACCATCGTAGCTTAATAATAAGTTATCTCTTATTATTTGAAAAGAATGTTCGAATACTTGGTTCGATATATTTATGTTTGATTTGGCTGTGCCGATTGTCGAGATTGTTTTACCGGCTACTGAAGATATTTTTATAGTTTGCGATTGATTTATTATAGTTTCACCCGATGTAGAAGATGCTTTATGAAGTGAAACTTCGGCACCTGTGTCGATAAGAAAAATGCTTTTTCCTGATTTAGATAAGTCATTTATTAATGTTACTGTCAGGTCTTTTCTAGTAACGTTCAGTTTTATTTTGATTTGTTGTGGGTTTATTCGTGGTGTATGTCGGCTTCTATTGTTATTTGATTGAGGCGGGACGCGAGTTGATTGGGGTTTCGATCCCGCCCATGGGAGTTTTCCGATTTATTTTGGGCTTTAATATTGTTACTATTCTGGCTTTGTTCTGTGGTTGCGAAATTTACTCGCCTCTCCACAGGGCTTCGATTTCGCGATTGATAGTTTTGATCGTTTGTAACATGGTTGTTGTTTCTTGGACTATTGTAATTCGCGTTGTTGTTTCTAACGTTGTTATTGTGATAATTTACATTATTGTTTCCAGAATTGTACTTGGTGTTAAACTGGGAGTTTTGATATGTTTGTGTCATGGGAATTCTCTGAGAGGAAGTGTTTAGTGGACCTTGTTGCCGCGAACTGTTGCTGAACATTCTTGTTCTACATTCCGAAATATGGTGATTAGGTCTTTTGCAATAAGAACAGAAGACACTTCGAAATTCATTTTTTATATGTGAGTTTCTTCTTTTATTTGCGAAACATTGCTCTTCAGCATGACTTTCACTATTACATTTGGAACATTGTTTGGGGCTACTCTTATTTTCTATCCTATCAGATTGGTCGATAGCATAGTCTATGGCTTCTTCCAAAGAATTTTTTGATTGACACTTTGTTAATATTTTAATGTGTTCATTTGATAGCCCTTCTTCAAAAGCTCTTTGAACTAATTTTTTGTTTTCTGAGATTAACAGATTTTGTAAGGTTGTGTTTGTTTGGGAGTTTATTGTTACTTCGTTTAACAAGGATAGAAGTTTTTTTGTCCTAAATGAATATTCGTAAATATCCTCTTTCTGTTTTTGCTTTAATGCAATTGCCTCGTTTTGCAGAGACAACCGAGATCGCTTTTCTGAAAACTGATCTTGAAGCAGTTTTTTTAATTCCTCCCAATTTTCTATTAAGTTATATTTAATTATTTCGTACGCTTTTCCCGTTAATTTTGTTTTAATTAACGTTAAAAGGCATACTTTTTCCGTTTCTGTAAAAGGAGTAGCTGTAAATAATTGGCAACACATCAAGAATCGATGCAAATCTATAGGGTTACCATCGAACTCAGGGATAAGGGTTGCAGCGTCCCTTATGTTTAGCCCTGGGTTTGGAGTAATGGTATTATTGTTGGTCATTTTGCTCTTACTTCTAGTGAACGGCCCTATGACGGAAATGTTAATATAATTGTTGACAGAAAGGAAATGCAAGGAACACAAAAATTCAACCGATCACACGTATTTATATAAAATTTTATATTATTATTATTTTTTTTCACTTTTGCACTTTAAAAAAAAAATATAGGGTCTTACAAAAATATTTTATATACTTATTTATGTGTATTCTTAAGAATCTATCATACACTTTATTTTCTAAAGATATTTTCAAAAAAAAAATACAATATTTGACTTACTACTTTTCTATTTATTTTCTTCTTTGATTATTCTGGTCTTCGCTATTTTGGTTTTGTTGATGCTGCTATTAGCGCGTTGATTTGATGCTGCTTATGTTGCGTTACTTTTGTTTGTTGTTTTTCTTTTTGTATGGGCACGCTCCTCCCTAAATGTGTTGGCCAGGAATTTGTTCCTCTGACTTTATATATAGTACTTCGTACACTTTTTACACTCCCACGTATTTGTTTCACTTTTTTCACGGAGGGTTTTTTTTTGTATTATTCCTCGCGGGTGGCCGGTCAAAACCTGGCGCCACGATTGCGCGATTTTTTTTTTTTTATTATTTTTTTTTTGGGGTAACACGCTTAACAAACCTGCCGTATCAATTTCACGATTATATTTTTCACCCTTTTTTATATTTTCCACGATTTCGATTTTTTTTTTTTTAAATTAATTTGTTATATTTTTGGTGTGACCGGTCTTACAAACCTGTCGTCACATCCCACCGCTGCCACCAAATTTATGTTACAACTTAAAGGGGAGTCGAAAAAAACGATCCTTTATTTGTACATAAATATTTTATTTATTAAGTTTTATTGGGTTTTCTTTTGTTTTATATTAATAATATTATTATTATTTGATTTCGCTCGCTTGATCCTGCTCTTAGTTCTTAAACTTCTAACGCAGCCTCACGTTAGGGAATTTATGGCTTGGTCCAGTTTACGAAACTAAGGTAAGGTCAGCTCGCGTGTATATTCTCGACTGACTCTGACTCCATCTTCAGTTCGTCCTTTTTATAGTAAATTTTTGGTATTTAAATGCGGGCGTTAGTTCCCACCAAAAATTCTATAAACCGAAAAGAAATTCCTTTCTCAATAGTTCTTAGAACTGAAGGATAATTGCCTAGTTTGCTTTTATTACCTAATGCATTTTGTTAGACGAAAATGCATAGCGATGACTCAGGAAACACTTATGTAAATCCCTTTAACGATACGAAAACACTTAAGCACAAATGTCTTTGACGAGGTCAAGAAAAGGATTGAAATAAGTATTTAGGACCCGCCAAAGAAATTCCTTTCGGCAATTACAAACGTAATTGCGTCGATGGTGTAAAAACATGTTCATCCGCTTTAGTCGGTAATAAAAAGGCAGTCAGGATATGATATAAGAAATGCCGCCGGCAGAGAAATATGTAATAAAAGAATATTGGAATAGGTCGTGATAATGAGTTGCATTTATTGGCTTCATGTGTATACATATATATATATATTTATACATGACGCTCAACTCATTATAACAATTATTTGAATTGTTTGAAAAATGTGTGTGTTGTTATTGAAACGCATCAATTTGAATCTTTTGTTGTGACAATGTTTCTGTAAGTTGGGATATGGTATTTTGCTGTTGCATAATTGTTTGTATCAATGAATTAAATTGATTTCAACTTTGCGACTCACAGCAACTAGGGGGCAAACAGATTGACGCAATATTTATTGGCTGATAAACTTCCAAAATCTTATCAGCTAATCTTAGGATTTCTTGTGAATTAGAAAAACTGCTAGAAGTTACTGCAATCAGGACGGGTTTTGGAAGTTTTCTCTTCCATAACGACATTAAGAGATCAGAATTAACTAAGGGCGAACTTCCTGTCTTCAAACTCATATCTCTATATAATTCTGAAGGACGCCTATAACCAATTTCAATCCGAGATAAAAGTTCGTCTAACTTCCTCTCTTCACTCTGCGTAAACCGTGAAATCATTGTTTCTTTTAAATTCGTGTATAGATTTTCATTTGGCGGATTTGTTATTTTATCACACACACTACTTAATACTTCTGGTGGAATGCTCGTCACTATGTAATTATATTTAGTCATATACGACTAATATTGGAAAGACAAAATTGTGCTTCCACTTGCTTAAACCACAATTCGGGATTTGCAGACCAGAAAGGTGGGAGCTCAACAGATACACTTGAAATTGAAATATTATCACCAATAACTTCACCAACACTATCACCCCGGTAGACATTTTAATGAATTCAAGAAATAATAAAGAAAAATAAGAAGTATGTATTGTATAATAGATTTTATTATTTAAATTTTTATTCGTGTTCGGTTCTATATTGGCTAGAAAGTAATATATGATATACATACTTACAATTTTTAAATCAGTCTAGATACAAGATGTTAATATATATTATAGATGACTTCAAATTTCGGTATGGCCATTCCATTTCAATTGGTTTTCAAATATTCCTTGAATTTAGGAGTTAAATTGGGTTCTAAAATTCAAAGGTGTTGTAAATCTGTAATTTTATTCTTGAATTCTAGTTGATTTGCTTTTTCTATTATTTAATCTCGATTTTCTCTTTTCAAATTCTTGAATTTGGATCTTTCTGGTTGATTTTTGAAGTGAAATACTTCTATGGGGACGTTTTGCAAAAATGATGTGACGATTTTGTGTGACGAAACGTTACATTACAAAATATCTCATTATATGGACGTCCTAGATGATTACAATGTTCAACAATATTGTGGAGGTTGTGATTAGAATTATTTTCGTTGAAGACCAAATAGTTCTATCTATCACCGTATTAGCGCTGTAGCCGATACAAATTTTTGAAATTTTTTAAAACTTTTTATGTAGAGGTTGTACACGATTGAAATGTTCAACAAAGTTGTGGAGGTTTTTATGGGGATTATTTCCGTCGAAGACGCAATAGTTCTATCTCCAACCACTTCGGCGCTGTATTCAATAACAATTTGACGAAACGTTATATTACAAAATATCTTATTATAAGGACGTCCTAGACGATTACAATGTTCGGCAATATTGTGGAGGTTATAATGAGTAATATTTCCGTCACAGACCAAATAGTTCTATCTGCCACCATATTGGCGCTGTAGTCGATATAAATTTTTGAAATTTTTATTTGGAAAAAATCATGGAACGCTAACTTTGTAACGCAGCGCAACATGTCACATCAGTGCAAGCTGACTATCAATCGCGTCGTTTCTGTGCATATGGCTGGCGCGGATAGCGGTCAGTGCATCTTACATACATTAACGGGCATTGCTTCTTGCTACGGCTCCAATGACTCCGGGTAAGAAACGTTTCCGAGTCAAAAATTCTGCTCAATCACAGCACGCTGACAACGCCTATGACTTTTGCAGAACGGACGCGGGCACGTAGGGCTAGGCAAGAACAAGCGGAACAGAAGCACCTCACTGGCAAGGCTTCAACGAGTACGTCTATGACTGGGGAAGAACGGGTACGGGCATGTCCGGCAACTTGCACCACAAGCGGAACAAAATCAACTCGCTGACAAGGCTTCGACGGGTACGGCTATGATTGGTGCGGAACGGATGCGGGCATGTAGGGCTAGGCAACTTGCTCAACAAGCGGAAGAACTGGAGCTCGTTGACAAGGCTTCGACGACTACGGATATGACTGATGCAGAACGAATGCGGGCATGTAGGGCTAGACAACTTGCACAACAAGCGGAACAAAACCAACTCGCTGACAAGGCTCCGACGGGTACGGCTATGACTGGTGCAGAACGGACGCGGGCATGTAAAGCTAGGCAATTTGCTCAACAAGCGAAAAAAAAGCAACTCGTTGACAAGGCTTCGACGAGTGCGACTATGACTGGTGCAGAACGGACGCGGCCATGTAGAGCTAGGCAACTTGCACAACAAGCCGAACAAAACCAACTCGCTGACAAGGCTCCGACGGGTACGGCTATGACTGGTGCAGAACGGACGCGGGCATGTAGAGCTAGGCAATTTGCTCAACAAGCGAAACAAAAGCAACTCGTTGACAAGGCTTCGACAAGTACGGATATGACTGGTGCAGAACGGATGCGGGCATGTAGGGCTAGGCAACTTACTCAACAAGCGGAACAAAAACAACTCGTTGACAAGGATTCGACGAGTACGGCTATGACTGGTGCAGAACGGACGCGGGCATTTAGGGCTAGGCAACTGGCTCAACAACCGGTACAAAACCAACTCGCTGACAAGGTTCCGACGGGTACAGCTATGATTGATGCAGAACGGACGCGGGCATTTAGGGCTAGGCAACTTCCTCAGCAAGCGAAACAAATGCAACTCGCTGACAAGGCTTCGACAAGTACGAATGTGACTGGTGCAGAACGGATGCGGGCATGTAAGGCTAGGCAACTTGCTCAACAAGCAGAACAAAAACACATCGTTGATAAGGCTTCGACGAGTACGGCTATGACTAGTGCAGAACGGACGCGGGCATTTAGGGCTAGGCAACTTGCTCAACAAGCGGAACAAAACCAACTCGCTGACAAGGTTCCGACGGGTACAGCTATGACTGGTGCAGAACGGACGCGGGCATTTAGGGCTAGGCAACTTGCTCAACAAGCGGAACAAAACCAATTCGCTGACAAGGCTTCGACGAGTACGAATACAAGGAATTTCCAAAGTAAACAGGACTTTTTGAATCTAGCGCCCCTAGTGGCGCCGTCTATATGTCGACTGGTGCGTTAGAATCTGCTATCCTTTATCGACTTCCTGTGAGAATTTCATGACATTTCATCTATTGAAAGTGAAGTTATTGCGTTTTAAGTGTCAGTATGTTTGTGTCATCGGTGCGAAAATGAGCTTCGAACAAAGAGCCAACATTAAATTTTGTTTTAAAATTGGTAAAACTTTTACCGAAACGTTTCAATTGATGAAACAAGTTTATGGCGATGATTGCCTATCCCGTAGCAGAGTCCACGAGTGGTTTCAACGTTTTCAAAGTGGTCGTGAGGACATAAATGACGATCAACATGTGGGCCAACCAAAATCCGTGATCACCGAAAATTCCATCGAAACTGTGCGTGAATTCATCAAAAATCAGCCGAAATCATCATTGAAATTCATGGAAATGGAATTGAACATCTCCAAAACATCGATTTATCGCATTTTGACCCAACATTTGGGTTTACAAAAGGTGTGTGCACGGTTTGTTCCGCACAAATTGACTGACGACCAAAAATTGCTCAGAATTCAACATTCGAAGGACATCATTAAAGAGGTCAAAAAGGACAAAAACTTCCTTTATAACATTGTGACTGGTGACGAAACGTGGTGTTTTCAATATGATCCCGAAACGAAACACCAAAGTGCTGAATGGAAGGCGCCGGACGAGCCGAAACCCAAAAAATCGCGCCTGGAGAAGTCAAAAGTGAAGACAATGCTGATTTGTTTTTATGATTCCAAGGGTATTGTCCACAAAGAATTTGTTCCACCCGGTCAAAACGTTAATGCGGTATTCTACGTAGGAGTTTTGAAGCGTTTGGTGCGCCGTATTCGACGTGTTCGGCCCGAATATCGCGAAGATGGAAGTTGGCGTTTGTTGCACGATAATGCGCCGTCTCATCGATCGACGCTTGTGTCCGATTATCTCACCAAAAATCACATTTTAACCATCAACCACTCCCCGTATTCACCGCATATGGCACCGTGCGACTTCTACCTTTTCGGAAAAATGCATTTGCCGATGAAAGGAAAGCGTTATGCAGACGTAGAGGCCATCCAAAAGGCTTGCACCGGCATACTGGCGGCCATACAGGCCAACGAGCTAAAACACTCGTTCGACATGCTTTTGGACCGTGCAAAAAGCTGTATTGAAGCAGAAGGAGACTATTTTGAATAAAATCAATTGATTTTGCCGAAAAAACCATTTGTTCTGTTTTTTTTTTAAAGTCCTGTTTACTTTGGAAAGCTCTTTGTATGAATGTTGCTGAACGGATGCGGGCATGCAGGGCTAGACAACTTACTAAGCAAGCGGAACAAATGTAACGCGCTGACAAGGCTTCGACGAGTACGGCTATGACTGGTGCAGAACCGATGCGAGCATGTAATGCTAGGCACTTTGTTCAACAAGCGAAACAAAAGCAACACGCTGACCAGGCTTTGACGGGTACAGCTATAACTGGTGCAGAACGGATGCGAGCATGTAATGCTAGGCACTTTGCTCAACAAGCGGAACAAAAACGACTCGTTGACAAGCCTTCCACGAGTATGTCTTCGACGAGTACGGCTATGACTGGTACAGAGCAGACGCGAGCATTTAGGGCTAGATAACTTGCTCAACAAGCGGAACAAATGCAACTCGCTGACAAGGCTTCGACGAGTACGGAAATTACTGGTGCATAACGGATGCGGGCATGTAGGGCTAGCCAACTTGCTCAACAAACGGAACAAATGCAACTCGCTGACAAACCATAAAGAAAAGCTTCTATTTCACTTCTACAGTGTGGTCAAAAGCACACTTCCGTTTTTTATTTATTTTACTTTGATTTTTTAAAAATACGTTTCCACAATTTAACAATTATATTGCGTAACTTTTGAAACGTAAAATAGTGCCCGGTACAGCCTCACACCGGAGATAAAGGCTTGGTCCGCACTAAATCACGTCGGGGTCACCAATTTGTGGAGTTATATTTTAAATGAATATTTGTGGGTTATATTTTAAATAAATATTTTTGATATATATTGCACTACACAGCACTAGAAATTGCTGGCAATATTTTGATTTATTTATTAAATCAAAAATATTTCCAGAAAACTCCAAAATCAAATTGTTCACGCGATCGAAACAATAACAACGACTAATGTCATAAAAAAAGCACATACAATACACTTCTCAATAATAATATCAATGACTCATGCCATAAAAATAGCACATGCAAAAGATATTTTTTTTAGAAGTAAATAATAATCGATCACTGTTACGAACCAATGCAATGATTGACAATAGAGGAACTTTCGGGAAACTATTCTTTGTGTATTGGATAAGAATTTTCTAGAGATCTTCTTTGTGTAAATGTTGCCACCTAGTTTTTAGAAAGCCAAACGACCAGGCTTTTCGAGAATATTCCGAGACATATCAATTTTATATAATAGCAGGTGTAGGGTCGAGCCTGAAATCAATTCAGATCAGAACTTCAAACTGTGAACTTGAAACATTCGGAGTAAAACTAAAGCTTTGATCTTAAAAGTAATTAAAAATAGTGAAGCTCTAAAGCTGTGATAAATAATTGTAATAATTAAATTATTGAAAGACAAATATTTTTAAGACCAATTGTTAAGCAGAAATAAGTACAAATAAAGTATATACACTAAATTCACATAAATAAAAAGTGTTATCATTCTAATAACATCGAACCGAAAGAATAACACGTCACAATATTTATTTATATAATAAACGAAAAATAACAATTAATATTTTAATAATTTATTTAATAGATATTCCCGATATTGAATTATTACAATGTCCGTTTTAAATTATTTTAAAATTCAGGAAAATTTATAATTACTTAGAAATATATCTAGTTCGAATTCAGAAAATTATCTGAACCAAAAATAAATTGGTAGAAAAATTGAAAACAAAAAAAAAGGTGTGCGCGACGCTGCTCTCACGGTAGTTGATGTGTAAACATGTAGGCTCGTTAGCGTTGCATGTGGGAATATCGCAGAGGTTGTGGTTTTAATAAGCTAGAGTTTTGGGTCTTTTATTGAAATAAAGCCATTATATATATTTAATGTAAAAGACAAAATTTATTTTTAATGTTTAAGTGAACAAATAATTGGTTTGTGGTAAATGAAATAGGAGACGTATACCGTCGTCTCAAGTGTATCGATGTACCGTGAAAATATCGCATCGATTGTCGTTTTTGTGTTCGTCGTTGGAATGTGTCTGTTCGAATTCATTTCCAAGTTTAATTTTTCCCGCAAGAATGTAATGAGCGGCTCTGCCTTATCTAAGGCGAAGTTAATGTTGAAGTCGCCTCCCAATATCATGGGTAATTTGTCGAGGTCTGCCCCAAGCTCAGCGGATCCGACCGGAGTGTATGGTAAAAGAACAAAATGAATGAATTTTATAATTGCGTCGACGGGTTGATTTGGCGAGATGTACACGACTACTGAAAGTATCTTCTGCCCGCTTTTCATTACAAATTCAGCTGCACAAACGTCTCCGATTGCTCTTGACGTCATTGTGGCGCTCGAAATTTGGCGATCTGTAATAGTCACATTAGGTTTATTTATACGTGCTGTATCACGCTTCTGATATATCGCTACACCACCAGCTCGTTGTCCTTCTCTTTTAAACTGCACGTAATCAAAGTTTGGAACTGAAATATGCTCATCGTTACGTAGCCAAGTTTCGCTGTTCAGTGACCACATCTGTGAGGTCGTTGTTGTGTGCCCTAAGACTTTGACAATTAAACACGAAGACCGATGTACGTAGATTGTGATCCAAAATTTCTAAAATCGAGTCCTAATAGGTGTGTAACAAATTATTTGCAAGTCTAGCAAATTCATTTTGGAGTGGAATCAAGCTGCGTGCAATTCTCCGCCCATGATGAAATTGTCGATTGTTGTTTGGTGCAACAATGAAAAGTCCACCAAGATTACTTACTCTCGAGAGAGCCACGTAGACGAGCTGTTGGTCATGCGACTTGCCGTAAGCGTAGACAACGTGGTCGAAAGTTCCACCTTGTGAATTGTGAATCGTCATACCACAGGCAGGAATGAGAGGAAAATGATTTCGCTTGGCAGTTATTGTTCGATTCGTGTTTAAGTAAGTAGTAGAATTTCTGCGTGCGATGGGAACCAAGTCTTTCGCTATATCATTTCGTAGTACGTATCTTGTCGCGAGTCTCATCACTTTTCGACCAATTTTGCAATTTTCAGGAAATCGTAACCACACGCGCTTCACCGTGCCGTTGGCTTGCCGAATGCTATTGTTTTCAAAGTTCCCTTCGTCGATATTATTGTCATCAGCTTGGGTCTCGTTTTCATATTCAATGAGTTCCAAAAACCCGTTTGCTAAACTATCCGACACGTCAATACTCGTCGATATCATGTAAGGCCGCCCTTTAACGAGCATAAGTTCATATGGCAATCCTCCAGTATCCAAAGCGGCCTTTTTGTGTAGCTGTTGTCGAACGTGTGCTAGTTGTTTAGCGCTATTGTAGCCGGCGAAAATGTCTTTCGCTACAGATAACACTTTCTCTGAGGCAGTGTTAAGAATGTATCTGTTGTAATTATCGACGTCGTGATTTGTGAAGAACAACCGTACTCCGTTGGGACATTTTTCGTCAGCTTTGTCTTTAGTGAAGAAGCGAGACTCAATCAAATTCTGCTCGCACTCGTCCAATGTTTGGCCGTTTCCGACTTTTGTAAGCAAACCCGAGAAGCTGACGTTGGCTTGATGCATGACTTCGTTGAGTTCGTAGAATCTCAGGCTCCGCCACAATGCAAGGTGACCATTTCACGTTTGTATTCATTTGGATCAGCCGTCATGTCATATTACCGATACCTAATGACTCGCTGAACCTGCTTTCCAGATACGCTTATAAATCGTTGAATACGGCATGCGACGTGGATCTGTTTGTGCCATAGGTTGAAGTATAATTGTTGAGCGACTTGGCATGAACGGCGCCTCAAAACGACAAGCGTTGGAATTTCTTTTCTTGTAACACGTGAACGTATGTTTATGTCGCTGAAGCTTTTAATGACCAGAAGCTGGCGATACGGAGACAAGTCTGTCAATTAGACTCTCAGCTGCAGCCTTATCTTCTCCTATGGCATCGTTTGGAGGTTCATTCACCCAAAGCAGTATATGCGCATGTGGACTACCGCAGTGCTGAAATTCGATCCGTTTGAAGTAATGCTGGACGTAGTGATTTCCAAAGGCGCTGAAGCGTTTCGATTGTAGTATACCCATAATGACTTGCACGAGTTTACTGAAATGGATAGCACAAGTGACGGGATCCTCGTTGATGAGAGTCGCTTTGGAATTGTAGTGCATATTCGCGAGATCGTCTGAGTCGATGTCCGCCCCCTTGTTTTGGAGTTTATACAGGAGTTTCATTAATTTTGGCCAACTAATTTCATTCGCGCTCATCGTTAAGAAAAATGTAGGTCTTCCTAACTGGCGAATCATTGCAAAAAGGTCTCTCTTTCTTTGCGACCAGTAGTAGACGGAATTAGGAATCGACCGCAAGAACGCCAAATTTTTTTCGAGACAGCCATCGATGAAATCAGTTGATTCTATTTGTTCTCTGGTGAGTTTCGTATCCTTCCCAACGAACTTGAAAGCGACTGTCAATGCATCTCGTGTACGTATTCGTAAGATTTTCATTGCCATGTACAGCAAGTGCTGTGGAGTAACTCCACGTCTATCTGCTCTTCGCAATTCACTGGTTGCTATCATGTACGGTGTTACAACGAGTCCTTCCTTGAAAGTACGAAATTGTCCGAGATAAATAGAGAGAAATGACAACTCCTCGCAGTTTTCGCCGAACAGTACACTCCGCGGAACCTCATTTTCTGCCGGAGCTATTCGTACATATTTATCTTCGTTCCAGTAAAGAGTTTGTTGCTGAGCATGTAGACTTTCTTCTATGTTGATTGCTTCACTCAGATCTTCGATGGAATCAACCGCTGGCACATTCGTTGAGAAGTAGGACTCATTAATAGTAATGTCATATAATTTGTACATTGGTGTGTCGACGAGATACCGTAAACAAGTCTTGATAACGCGTTTCTTAACCATGCCGACAAGGTAACTTGATTTGTGTATCTTTTTGCGCTTTATATGAACGTTGATGCAGTAATCGTCGTCGAGCTCTCGAGCCTGACGGTGAATCATAGTATGAACGGAAACTGGAACATTTATAACTTGTGCAAGAATTCCATATTGACCTTGATCATGTCTAAGTCTTCTTATTTGCATAAATGGCAAGCGAGGTGATATTAAACGTTCAGATACTAAATCAAGCTGTGGCAAATTATTTGGCAATGGAGGATACTTGAAGCCGTTTTTCGTAGATAAAGTAGGTATTCTTCCTCTCCACAATGAACTATAACAAGTGCCGCACGCTCGTGTCGATTGCACATTTATATCAGCAAATTCTGCTGAGAGAAGAGTTGTGGAATCAGACGGAACTGGCTTTAAATCGTTCTTGTACCATAATCTGTCGCATATGCGACATGCTAATCCAAAATTATTCTCTAAGAATCTCTCTCCGAACTGAGCATGAGCTTTATCGTGTGTAAAGAAAGCTGCATAAGTGGTGGTTGGCACTGACGGCGTCAATTGTTCTTCGATCTCCTGGTTTGGCTGTACTTGAATTGTTGCCGTCGAAGTGGAATCCACTGGCATCGGTGTGGGCTCATTGGAAGCCAATGGAGTTGTTCTCGTCTCATTCGTTGCCAGTTGAACTGTTGGATTTATAGTTATTGCAGTCCTTTATCGGAGCCGATAAGCCCTCGTGTTTACAGCAATTTTGGCTCTTCGATGTTGAATACTTTCAAGTGACTTCGTAGATGCCGTTTTATTTGTTTCCTCAGCCTTTTTTCGAGCTCGATAAGCACGGAAATACCCAGCTGCTTTTGCTTTTTTCGCAGTAGCTTCATCTTGATCGGACGTTTCTTGAGTGTAATTTTCCCTCGGTGGATCCGATATTTTACTAGCAGACCAAAGGAAGCTGAATCCTGAAATTGATATAAATATATTAAAATATCAACTTTCCCAGGCAATATGACCAGAAATTATATTTATAGATCGATCCGCTGTATGAATTGACTTCGTTGAGTCCTGATTCTCCTCGTGGGGATGTTTTAATAGGAAAATGTGGCGGAAGTTGATATAAATCAAAATTATAAAAGAGTTAACATTGTAATGATAACATAAAATTAAAATTTTGGAAAATCTGGGGACAATTGTAATGCGCAGAGACAAAAATGTAAAAAGGAGACATTTCTCTATTAAAACGTGTCCCCTCGAAGTAAATAGAACCTCCGCTAAGTCAATTCACACAGCCGTTGGCAGTTATCTCTTAAATCATGTCCATTTGAAGTAAATGAGACCTCCGCTAAGTCAATTGACACAGCTGTTGACATTTTTCTATTAAAACCTGTGCCCTTGAAGTAAATGAGACCTCTGCTAAGTTAATTGACACAGCTGTTTTAATTATATGCAGACTGTTAAAATTGATTTCACAATTTCGTAGAAAACAGAGGTTCAAACGAATTTTCATGGGCGGAGCCTATGATGATCACAGTCGATTTTTCAACTAGCGTACCGAGAGCAAAGATGTTTACACATCAATAATCCTCATGAAAACCTTCACAACTTTGCTGAACATTGTAATCGCGTGTGATTTCTATATAAAAAGTTCAAAAGTTTATATTGACTACAGCGCCAAAGTGGTGAGAGATAGAACTATATGGTCTTCGGCAGAAATAGTCGCCATGAAAACCTCCACAACTTTGCTGAACATTGTAATCGGGTTTGACTTCTATAGAAAAAGTTCAAAAGTTTATATTGACTACAGCGCCAAAGTGGTGAGAGATAGAATTATATGATATTCGACAGAAATAGTCCCCATGGAAACCTACACAACTTTGCTGTACATTGTAATCGCGTGTGACCTCTATATATGAAGTTCAAAAGTTTGTATTGACTCCAGCGCCAAAGTGGTGAGAGGTAGAACTATATGGCGTTCGACAGAAATAATCCCCATGAAAACCTACACAACTTTGCTGTACATTGTAATCGCGTGTGACCTCTATATATGAAGTTCAAAAGTTTGTATTGACTCCAGCGCCAAAGTGGTGAGAGATAGTACTATAAGGTCTTCGACAGAAATAGTCCCCATGAAAACCTCCATAACTTAGCTGAACATTGTATTCGCGTGTGACTTCTATATAAAAAGTTGGTAAATTTGTATTGCCTCCAGCGCCACAGCGGTGGCTAATTGAACTTTGTCGTGGGTGTCAGAATATGCGCCATAAAAATCTCAATAACATTACCTCAGGTCAGAATCATGTCCCATGTATATTTCACTTTTTATGGTAGAAAAATGAACTAATTTCGGCGTGAGAGCTGCCCCTGGTCTGAAAATAGTGTAGGATTTGCACTTTTGTTGTTTTTGTTTTTAATGTAATAATTTGCTCTACCCTAGAGCAAGTGGCAAATAAAACAGACCAACAATTTGTTTCAGGAATGCTTTGAATAACCAAATTGTATTGTATTGTATTGTTTTATTGAGGCTTTAACAAGTACATTGAAATTTTACAAACGTATTGATTTTACTGATACTAAGCTTAAAATTAATTAATACTAGAAAGCTTATTTGTACTATAAGGTAAACATTAAGGCACATGACATGTGTTTATATTTTAACATAACTATTATCTACTTATCACTTAGTTTAAAAAAATAAAATGCAAAACGAGTAAATGATTCCTATTTGAACACTTTCATGAATCAAAAATATTATTTAATTAAGTGATATCATTTAGATTTTTATTGATTTATGTTACGGTTTCAGGCAAAGAACTGCTGAAGAAGAACACGTAGTTTAAAACTTGCAATCCCGAAGGTATATTTTAATATTGAACATTTATTTCTTAGCAAGTGACGAGCAAAAGCTGAGGTATGCTTGCATTTTTTCGAATTGGTTATTGATTTGTAAATACTTAGGCCAAAATACTTGTAGCTTTTTGAGCAGATCCGCTAATGGCATGCCAAAAAGAACATTTGATTCACCTAGAAAATCATTCATTAGTATTCCATCTGATGGGTTACCCACAGAGGCTTTAGGCGCAACAACGTTGGCAAAAGTTAGGTTAGAGTTAATTAGGTTGTTAACAGATTTGTTAATAAAACTACGTTTATTTTCAATTTTCAATTTAAACTGTTCTTTTCTTTCCAAATAGTTTTTGTATTCCGGGCAACCCCTATAGCTAGCTGGGTGTCCCTCTTGCATATAATTTGTGCACAAGGCCTTCTGAGAATTTGCCCTAGGGCAATTGTCCTTGACATGATTGGTACCGCACTTTACGCATCTCCTCTCATACGCACAATTTTGGCTGATATGACGAAATCTTTGGCATCGAAAACATTGTATAGGGCCCGACCTATTTATCTTTTCCCAAGTTATTTTTTGATATAACAAGTATTTAATATCAATCAACTCACTGACATTTTGCCCTGGTTCCAATTGTACTATAAACATATTTAAATCGAGTCCTTGATCCCTAGATCTAGGGGTAGAGAAGGGAGAAATTTTAAAAATTGCAACAGTTGGAGCTTTTTCCTTAATACTTGCAAGTATCTCCACAGGAGTATACTCAGACGTAATTCCCTTTAGAAGCAGAGTGTCCTTCTTCAAAGCCTTTGGTGTGAATGTGAAACCGTTCACTTTCACCGATATCAAAGTGTTGAAAATATATCTATGTATCGTTGAATCAGACACAAAAACTTTAATTTTACCTATTCCAGTATTTTGTACTTTTAAATTTACTTTATTGGAGTAATTAAGTGTAATGGAATCAATCACTCCTCTTGCATTTCCCCCATGAACATAAATTGGAGGACACCAATCTATTTTTTGCCTAAGATTATCTGCAGATTTGTTATTATTACGTAAATTATTGTTATTAACGTTAATATTGTTATTATTCTTATCTTTTGATGTTCTTCTAAAGTTAGTGTCCACTTCCTTGTCTTCTAACTCCTCCAGTACTTTGAAACGATTCTCGGAATTTTTCGTTGACATATTTTTCCAATTTGAGTTATCCAGATGACCACTAGATTCGTCCATGCTGTCTTCATTACTCGGATTTAATTTTGGATAAGTCCAGCTATCATTTAAACCAGATCCAGAAGCTAATGGATCCGCACCATTGTCATCAACCAAATCATAAGTAAAAGGCAATCTTAATTTAGCCATTGCTTCTTTTTTTTGTTTTTTCGACATATTGTTATCTGGGTCCATAATCTTGTCATTCACAATTTGCAGTCTTTTTACTTTCGCCGTAGCGCCGCAAAAGTTATATTAATTTTGTTATTATGAAAAACTTAAATTAAACCCTTACTTGACCTAATCTTAGGCAAGAAGGAGAAAAAATTAATATTTTATATTTTTATCAATTTGATTTTTTCTTTTATTTTTTTTTTCAGCGTAAAAAAAGTCGACTACTTTTCTCGACAACTCGAAAAACTCCTCATAGGAAATAGTAAAATAGTAGATCCTAACAGTTTGACAGTTTAAGTCCGAGTGATGCTGTGCTCACACATACTAATACACTCCTTGTGTAGCTTGTATAAAAGACTGTGGTATAAACATTCCACGTCTAATCGGTTTGGTAGTTTTCTACCCAAAACTTGACGGTAGAATTCTACTGCGTGTAATCTTGCACTAGCGACAAAAATATTTTAAACAATGTCATAGAAATAGAGAATTTTCCAGCATCAAAAAAACTTAAATATTTCTCTCAAAATGGTTAATTTGTAATTGTTAATGATAATCCACTTAGAATAAATAAATCTGTAATGATTTTTATTTTACAACAAATATGTAAAGAATTTAATGCAATTACACGATTCTTCATTCATATAATATGTATTTAAAACATTTTAAACTAAAGTTATTGTTTCTTTAATTCAAAACTTTCATAAAAATGTCGATTTCTGTTTTCGAATGCATATAATTACATTGATGCAAAATGTTCAAATATTTCAAATATTTTAAATTAATTGTGTGTTTAATTAAAAGCTTAAAAATAATGATATCATGCGCAATTTTTTCCAATTTTAATGTTAAAATGCAATTTCTGAAATGAAAATAGTGTTTTCCAATTATTGAAATATAAAACAAATCTGCAATGCTGTTTTCCAATTATTGAAAAATAAAAAAAAAAAAACAATTTCCTCTATTTAAAAAAAACCCACGTGCTTATCAAAAATGCTCTAACACTTGAAAAAAAACTTTAGTACAATTTATTCTTACAGGTACCAATCCTTGAAAAAAGTCTCAGTACATGGATTAGGCGCTTAAGAAGCACGCGGGGTTTTTCGCTTTCTTCGTTTCATGCATTCTTTTGTCGAAAATGCATAAGACTATAATAAAACTATTATTGGTCTGCCTTGCTACAATTATCTTATAGGGAGCACGTGGTAAAATTTAATATATTTGATTTATAGGTTACTTCTTTCTTTCTAATGAAAAATTTTGATTTTCTTTCCTTATTTTGTGCGGAATTTTTTCTTTCTGTCATTCTCAGAGGAACTATTGGGAAGATCGCGTCTAATTTCTCTACATTTCCCAGTCAAATTACTGTCTGTTTATTATACTGAGGCTGTAGTGTGCGATCAAGGTATGAATAATCAAAAATGCTATAGGCTGTTAGATATTAATAAAGAGAAGCCATATTTCTATTATAAGCAGAAGAAAATAATTGCATTATATGATCCTAATCGTTTATTAAAAAAATATAAGAAACACACTCAAAGATAGCACTATTGAGACTCCTGGCGGACCTGCGATTTAGGAAGTTATAAAAAGTGTTTATAGCATAGATGAAAAATCTAAAAAATATAGGTTGTGCCCAAAGATAACAAAAAACATATTAATCTAGGGGTTTTTGATAAAATGAATGTCAGACTTGCAGTGCAAGTCTTGAGCAATAGTATGGCAGACGCAATAGATGCATTATTAGAAAATAACTCCTTTCCACAAATGATGAAATTATATGCAGCAGCGACGAGTAAATTCGCTCGTAGTTTTGATAAAGTTTATGACTGCCTAAATAGTCGTAAATGCGCGGAAAAAAATCCATATCGGAAGCCATTAACAAAAAATGGTACTCAATTTAATTATTTAATTGAATTCAAAGAATATCTTAAATTGCGTCTCCCTACAAAAAAAAAACTATAGTTTTGACGGATTATATCTTACAATTAATGGTATTTTAAATTTAAGTACAGATATATTTTCAGACAAATATTTAAAAATTAACTTTATATTAACATCTCGACTAAATCAGAACCCATTAGAGAATATGTTTGCGCAAATTCGGGCAAAATGCGGTAATAGCAGAAATCCTAGTGTCTACGAGTTCATTGGAATAGTTGCGCGCCTAATGTCAATGAGAATTATGACGTTCTCATATGCAAATAAGAATCGTGAAACTGATGAAGACATTTTACTTAATTGGGATAATCCATTAGAAGATACTTATATTGATAATTCATGGAAAGCAAGTTCTAAATTTTTTAATTCTGGTTCTATTAAAAAAGAATTGTTCTTGGGTCAAAAAATGGAAATAATTTACCCAAAAGTTTTACAAAACACCCACGCTTAAACATTTTAAATGAATAAATAATCCTGATATATATTTTCCGACCTTCTAACACGATATCAAGGGCTTTTCCGACAATCCTTTCAGAGATCACCTCATCTGGCTGAGTTAGACAATCTTACTTAGATAAAATCCTTCCAAATATATAGTATATAATAATCTTTATATCTTTATATATATGTATATATATTCAAATTTACGGAAATCCAATAATCCTTAGTTGATCATAAAATATCAATATAACTATAATTTTTAAAAAAGAAATCAAAGATGCATGCATATGTGCATTACTTAAAACAAAATTCAATTCAATTCTTGGCCAAGTTCTAAAGATTTCAAATTGTTTATTTAGCATTATCTAAAAGTACACGAGAAACTCGCAGCAAAATACATATATACCATTCGACATTACCTAGTTACCCACACAATCGAACATAAAAAATATTTCTTAAAATCCATTTTAAAATAGAATAGCAAAAAACCAACAACAAATATATCAATCGATGCCATTCATATTTCACCATATATTCAAAGCCACAAATTCCTTACATACGCACATGAATTGAACAAAAGTTTCTCATCCATCAAATATTATAATTTTAAAATTAGAAAAAAAACCAACAACCAAATATACTCATCCACGGCATTCATAAGAAGAATGAATTCAAAGCTTAATTTCCTTAAAACAAAAAAAAACAATTTCTAATCAGTGCACTTGATTATTTTTCACAATTCGTTGAACGAATCAAAATGCTTAAAAGACTTCGCAGATAAGCTTATGTCAAAAATAAACATGCCCTGGAGCTGATTATCTTTTTCATTTTTGACAAATGCATTTTTAAGTTTATTTGAACGGGTTTTTCTTTTGGAAATGAATACCAAAAACTATTAAATTGTATAAAATGTCCAAAAAGGGAAATTATTAAACTTTTTAATTCAAAATGCATTTTATATTCAAAATAACTGACTGCCTAATGTCATTTTTCCGAAATGAAAAATTTTATTTGCGAAATGTTGACACGGGTACAGATTATTTTAAGTTCTCCCTGACCAATCAGAATTATCTGTCAAATTTGCGAAAAATTTTCGCAAAAATAATCAAGTCTCGTGACAAGCCCAATTGTAGGGAAAAAGAAAAAAATATATGAGATTGTAGCAGCAACAGCAACAGCAACTAAATTTTTAATTTTAATTTTGCTGTTGTTGCAAGTTGATCAAGATTATAATAAAAATATTGAAAATATTAATTATCGTTTTTTTGGGTTTTTTCGGTTTGTTATTACTTTAATTTAATTTAATAATTAATTTAATTTTAATTTAATAAAGATTATCAGTTAAAATCGAATCATAGTTTTATTTAAAATGTGATTATATTTATTTATTATTTTTCAATTTTCAATTATTTACATATTCTTGTAGTTTCAAAAGTAGCATTCACGACGTTTTCTGTTGCTGCTTCAATCTAATTCAATGTAATTCAGCCTTTAAAGTTTCGAAATTCGAGATCGAGATGACATTTGATCATTCAATAGTCAGAAATTAGCTTAGATTAGGGAAAATATGGATAGGCCTTTCGCAGGGGAAATTGAAGCACTTTTGGAATACACTTGCATTTTATTGCTTATGTGTGCGGGGTAGTGGTGGCGTTAAAAACATGAATTCGGAGGGGCAACATTGCAAATGGGCTAAAGGCTCATGCATTCTGGAACATACGAATTGCAAAAAAATGTTTTCGTTTGATTGTTAAAAAAATCAAGTTTTTCTTAAACATACAAAATTAAATTATTAAATAATAATTATAAACATGTATGTGCCTATATTTGTCCTTTCCTACGTAAACCAATAGCCGAAAGCCATTTCATACGTAGAGCCTCATTTTTTGGAAACTTTAAAACCAAAAAAAAACATTTAAAACTGAAAATGCTGAATTTTAAAAAATTTCGACGTATTTTAAAAATTGTCCCCATTTTAACCAAAAAATGACTGTCACTGGTAGATTTCATCGAAATCAAATTAAAAAAAAAGTGGGATTTGACATTTCGGAGTGGATTAAAAAAAAACGAATTTTTTACTAATTTATGAATTAACATAATTTCTATTTGATTACCAATAAGTAAATAAACACCATAAAAACTTTTTTTTATACGGTAAGAACGAAAATTCGTACATTTTAATAAAAAATATGTCAAACTTAGTTGGGACAGAAAATTCCACGAATTTTCGGATGTTGTTTGTTATTACACCCAGAAATTAAACACTTTAAATAGGAAATTTATTAACTTTGATTATTTTGTAACGTGCAGCTAATACAGCACACGTACTTATAATTTTAAGCCTACACGGCAACCCTATTTAAATATTAGCGTGGTCAGCTTTTGCGAAAACCGCATGGTCTTCAAAAATTATTTCCAGAACATTCTTTTCCACCTCATATCCGTGGTGGAAATAAGCTGATGAAAGAGCCTTTCCCCCCCCCCCCGGCGAACGAAAACGAAAGAATGGACCAAAGGAAAATGGAAAAATGAACGTGTCGCATTCCGATAGGCGGATAAAAAAATTAAAAACTAGAAAACCGGTTCTTTTTATCCCAAACAGAAAAATTTTGCGAACAGGAGATGGAAAATGAAAAAAAAAAATTGCAGACAGTCTGGTATGAAAGGTGATGGGAAGAAGTCTAGTTTTGAGTTGACCAAGAAAAAAAAAAAAACAAAAAAAATAAATTAAAGAAATGTAAGAATGGAGGAAAGTGATTTTAAATCAAAGTTTAAAAGATTAAAAATAGAAAAAAAAGGGGAATTATTATTACAGGGGAGTTCAGAAAAGATTACGAACGAAGAAAGTGATAGAGTTTGAAAAAAAAAGATGAATAATAAAAATTAAAATTTGAGGGAATGGGAGCTTTTGATTCTTTCTGAATTTTTTTTTTTAAATAGAAAAGAGTTTTTTTTTGGGGGAATTAGAGCAAAACAAAAAAAAAAAACAAAAAAGAAAAAAAAAAAAAGAAAAGAAAATGGAGGAAAGTGATTTTATAAAAACGCATTTTTTTATTGGAATTTAGCCAAATGGAATGAAAATAAAAAAAAATGAATGAAAAATGAATTAAAAGTGGTAGTTTTTTTTTCTTCAAAAAAAAAGAAGAAAATTTAGTTGTATTTTTCTTTTACGCAATTGGGAAAATTTAAATTAAAGAAAAAGAAAAATTTGAAAATTAGTTTTTTTGACAAAGATTGAATGAATTAAACAAAAAAAAAAAAGAGAGAAAAGGATGTTAATCTATTGTATAATTAAAGTGGAAAAGTGAGAAAGAAAGAAAAAAAAAAAAACCAACAAAAACAAAATTGTGTAGAATAAAGAACAAAAAAAACCCAAAAATTAATAAATTCAATGTAAATGTTTTTTAAACGAAAAGAGTTTTTTTTTTCTCCTCTCATCTTCAATAATTTTCGTCAATATAAAAATTAACCACAAGAAAAAGGAAAGTTCGGTGAAAACAAGGAGTTTTGCTAAATCTCACATTGACGAGGACTCGATTCTGGAAGTTACCGGATGCTTTGCAGCGCAAGACATAGCACTGAAGCTCATCATCATCACAAGTAAGGCAAGTTAACCGATTTGGTATTTATTTTTTTTTAGCGTGGTTAGGTCCCAATATATTGAAAAAAAGTAAGGAACCCATCCAGAACACAGCAGATGCATCAAAACTCAATCAAAAAAAAAAAAACAAAAACAAAAAGGAAACAAAAGGAAAAACTATTTGTAGATCTCGCACAACGGGAATCCAACCACCGTATTTCTTTTTTTGCATGATATTATGGATAGCGACAATGATTTCATGGTGATTATGGCAGAAAACTGAATCAACATTCTTCGAGCTGAAGACCTTCACATTTTGATATTGGGGAAAACGAGGAATTAATAAATCATTATAAATTTAAATTGGAATTATATTCAAAACTCAATTAAAAGAAAAAAAAATAAAAAAAAGAGAAAAAAAAAATACTATCTTAACTAAAATACATATATTTTTATATATTTTTGTACATTTTTATATTTTCTTTTTTTTGTGAAATTTTTACAAAACATTCCATTTACCGGTTAACTATATCAGCACACAAAAAAAAAAAAAAAGGAAAATCGAATTATTAGGAAGAAAACCAAATTATACTTGAAATTCGCATTCATTTAATGATCAATTTTCTTCATTGGCGCTCACTCTACGTGATATAAAATAAAAGGGAAAAGGGAGAAAGAAAATTTGGATGGACCACACTATTTTTTTTTTTTTGTTGTTTTGATACTAAATTTTTTTTTTTGCACACATGTAGTAGGATGGACTGTAAGGAAGAAAGAAAACGAAATAATATGAAATGGCAATAAAATTAAAGCAGGCATTATGAAGTACAGATAAGGGAATCAAGGGATAGAGAGAGGGACATGTGAGGGGAGGATGCGAGAAGCATAAAGGAAAAAAAAAATATATTAAGGGTCCATGCTCATTTGTAGGGGCGAGCATGGACATACGGGGATCGGCATTCTGCTGTCGATCCAAGTGGGAGGGTAGTGCCCCAAAGACCGGTTGGCATTACCACCTTTGCCAATTGGCCCCGACATGCCTCGCAAGGCTTTCGTGGATAGCTGGTCAAGTTCGGTGACCAGCAAATTAACGAACATCCCCCTTATTCGGTTTTTTTTTCTCGCGAAAAACCGAATTTCCTTGCTTGATAGCTCGCGCTATCACAATAAAGTCTTAACGACGTCTTCATACATCTTGCACGCATATAATTTATGTGTAACGCGATGGCAGATGGTGGTGAGCAGAGACCCACCTCTCCGGCGAGCTAGCTAGTGCGATCAGCTAGGCGTGCAGCCTTTTAGCTGCTCACATTGCTGCACCATCTCATATCTTCTCCTCGCAAGGAAGAAGATATGCTACATAGGTCATCTGGGGATTTGCTTCTTCGACAGAAAACCCTAAATATGTGCAACCCCCCTTGTTACATATATGGCGCCCAACGGTTCGTTGGTTCAGCCAGCGAATTTCTTTAATTTTGTTTGCCATTTGTCTTTTCGACTTCGGTTGAAATTACAAATGGAGTTCAAACAAAATTGTTTTGACACATTTTCAAACGAGTTGATGTTTGGAAATGGTGTTTTGGTTGTTACCTTTAGGTAAACCAATATTTTCCGAAAACAAATTTTTTTATTTTATTTTAAAAATTTGAAAAATTTTGAGTCTAACTTTCAGTTTTACTAAATCACCCTGTCTTCACTTTTAAAAATTTTCAATCTTTTTTTTATTAGTCAATTTTTTTTCTGAAGGTGTGTTCACATCATCAAAATTTCTAAACGAAGTTTTGGTGTGAACATAATTTCGGATGTTCGTTTTTTTGTGCTATTCGCGATCGCGTTTATGTTGAGTCCAACTGTCGTCATATTATATTTACGGTTGCGTAGTAGCAGTACTTCGGTTTTTTTATTGAATATTCCGCTTGCCGCAAAAGCGTTTGAAATGTGGATTACGTGCTACATGAATATTGTAGTCATTGCAACGCTTCACGTTCCAATGCAGTTGAGACTCCGGGAAATGAAGCAGATGCGGATGTATGAGCTTTAGTGTACCTTTTCGCACATTCTCGTGCTTAATTAAGCCCATGAATAATGCGGTGAGGACACGAGAGTCATGCAACCACATCACACATAGTGATTCGGGATTGTGCCAGTCGTTTGGATCGAATCACATGCTACAGGCTTCGTTGCCATTGCAGGTGTCCGATCACTCGACTTGGTACCAATCGCGGGTTACCCATCAACATCCAAGTTTTCGTTTCGTGAGTGCATGTCGGGTTTATGTTTTCTTCGTGTCGTCCACTTGTTTCGTCTCTCTCTCTCGCTCTTACGTTAAATATACGTTTGATAAATTTGGGAAATAATATATTAATTTTGTTTTCGCAAATAATTTTTGGAAATTGAATAGAGTTTGATTTTGAGAAGTAGTTTCGGAAATTCCTTTTTGGAATTCGCTTTGAAAAATTTTGTTTTTGGAAGTTTCCTCAAATATTTTCACAAGGGATTTCAAAGATGGTAATTTTGAAAGGATTTTTTTTTGTTTCAATAAAGTTTAGTTAAGCCTATTTTAGTTTATTTAGTTAAGTTTATTTCAGTTTTTTTTTCATTTTCTTGATTTAGTTTTTTTATTTTCGGTTTGGGGTTTTTTTTTTATTTTACGGGATTTTTTTTTATTATTTTAGTTTTAGTTCATTTCAGGTTTAGGCCATAAATTTTTTTTTTGAATTTATTATTTCATCATTTTTTTTTTGGAAATATATTTCGAACATTTTTTTTATTATTATTTTCATTTTATTAAATTTTGGTGGGGGAGTTTTTTTTCTTACTATTGTTACTATTATTATAAAAATTTTCTTTTACTATATCACAATTTTTTTATTACATTTTTTTTTTGTCCTTGTTCGGTCTGAAAATTTTTTTTTGTCCCTGAATTATTCCGTGAGAAGGAATAAATCTCAAAATACCCGATTTGACTTTTGATTGTGCTGAGTTTCTGGCTTCGTTTTGAGTGAATTTGATTTTGTGCGATTGTGACTTGGATTTTGGGAATTAAGGTGTGTTTACAAAATGGAGAACACAAATACAGGTACAACGCCTAAAACCAACTCCACAGTTGTACCAAATGCGTCACCGGAGCCAACTACAAATGCTCAAGGTGCTGCAGTGGATGTATTGAGAGGTCGAGATGAATCTCGAGTTACTCGAGGGCAATCACAGCTTTCGTTGGATTTTACATCAGCGTCAAAATCAGTGGCTTCAGCTACAATGACGACTCGCAGTCGTAGTGGTAGAGGAAGAGGTGCGGCAAACCCAATTATCACAGGATGGGGTTCTAGTGATGGCGCCTCTTCCCTCTCTCCGTCAGATCCAAGTGCCTCAACAGAAAATATAGGCACTATGATCGAAGCGGCTGTGAGCAGTCAGATGGCTAAGATCCAGAGCGAGTTGCTCAATCAAATTAAAAGAATGACCTTAAATGCACCGCCGCAAACACAATGTTCAGTGGCTCCGGCAAAATCCGTTGACCAGTCTGCTAACTTCAATCTTTTGAACGACAATTATAGTTTGAACGTTCCTCAGAGACGAAGTCAACCAGTATTAAACCAGAATGTAAACAGACCACCTCCTTTATATAGTGCCAATGACCAAAATCCTAATTACAACGTGAATGCTATCTTAGCTTCAAACGATAGTCACCACGTCGACCCCAGTCAGGATCCGAATCCACGCCCGCCTTTTAACCCAAATAACAATCAAAGGCGTAGCCCAAGTAGGAATTCAAATCTTAACTCAGGCACGAATCGTAATGGTCAGGAAGTTCGTCACGCTAGTTTACGACATGATACCCGAATCGACAAATGGGGATTCAGGTTCAGTGGAAAGGCTCAAGATATGTCAGTGGAAGAGTTCATATTCCGCATAGAAACCATGCAATCGCGTGGGGATAATTCGTGGTACGCCATTTGCACCCAATTTCATACCCTTCTCTCCGATAAGGCTGAGCAGTGGTATTGGCGACTACTGAAAAGAGAACCCCACATCGATTGGCATGGCCTAAAGGCGGCCCTCCGACATCAATTCAAGAGCCTGGACACTGACCATGAAATCATGCGTCGGATGTTACAAAGAAAGCAATCCAACAGTGAAACTTGTGATGATTTTTACGATTCGGTGATGTCTTTATACCATCGGTTAAGAATTCCTATGACGGAAATAGAATTGGCGGACATTATGAGAGAGAACGTCAAAGATAAGATCGCAAATCTTATTTCGGAATGCCTGCAATGAGTCTGAGTCGTTTTCAGGAAGTATGCCGCAAAGCGGAACGCTAACTTTCTGACAGAGAACCAAGACGAACTTGGCAAAATCCAACACGGCCCATCCATGAATTGGATGATCTTGACGAACGTAATCTCTCATATGGACCTGATACGGCAAATAATGGGATTGACTTGGATTATGATAAACTTAGACCCACTAAAGAAATGTTGTGCACCACTGATTTTCGCAAGAAAGTAAACGGTCAGGAATTTAGTACAAATAACTCACCTGCTAGAACAAACTTTATGCCAGACTCTCGATTTAGACAAGAAAATGATTCTCATCTCCCATATCAAGAGTTTAAAAATGATTGTGACCCAAGGAGTTATTCGTATAATCACCAACAATACACCAGAGGTGGCCAATCTTTTCTCACGAACCGGTATCGAATCGCTATAGTATTAATTCATCCCATTTCGGTAGTAGTCTACCATATCAACCTGCCGAGATTTATAGTAGTATTCGAGGGTATGTGAGCGAAAATATGTGGTCAAACGGTATGCAAGATCATTTAGAAGCTGTAGATGCTAATGGTAGATCACGGTTCAAGTGTTGGAACTGTGACAACATTGGTCATGGTTTTTTCGAGTGTACGATCCCACAACGGTCCTTCTTTTGTTATCGTTGTGGTAGAAAAGATGTGTCGTTACCGATGTGCCCAAAATGTAATCCGGGAAACGCACAAAGGCACCGAGAGACGCACGGGAATCCCTGGTTGCCTATAATGCCCCCGGACCAATCAAAATAGAACCAACCTTGAGTCCGAATCTATCATTACAACCAAATTCTCCGTCTGTCATTAAAATTTTAAAACGAGAAACGTCAACTAAAATCCCATCTAATAATAATATACTGGAAAGGTCGAACAAAACATTACATCAAAATCAAATGGAATATGACGAAGCTAGGAATAGAATAATCGGTGCTTTACTAAACCCGAGTAGAATTAGTAGGTTTAGAGAAAGATGTAAGCAAAAAAAGTTGTTAGGTAAAACGGTGGAATCTGCTTTTGTGAAGCGTTAACATGACGATCGACCATATGCTAAGGTGGAAATCTACGGTGAATCCCTTTTTGGCCTTTTGGACAGTGGTGCAAGTGTGTCCTGTCTAGGCGCTGGCGCTTTAGATTTCCTCGAACGTCATAAAATTTTGATTACTGGTCGTCCCACCACAGTCAAAACGGCTGATGGTAAAGCCCAACCGGTACACGGGCAAATAGCAATTCCAATTACATACAATAACATTATAAAAACACTTTCTCTATACGTCGTATCAGGACTTACCCAAAATCTATATCTAGGCGTAGATTTTTGGAAAGAATTCGATATAGCTCCGACTATATTTTCTAGAAACGAAACTTTAGATTGTTTGTCGATTGACGATCCCAACACACACGCGCTAAATTCGGAACAACGCGCGCGTCTAGAAAGCATCTTAACTTTATTTCCTTCCTTCAACCAAGTCGGTTTAGGAAAAACACATTTAGAAGAACATGTTATTGAGGTAGAAAACGCGGAGCCTGTAAAGCAACGCGACTACCCTGTTTCCCTGCGGTGCAAGCCCTCATGTATGCTGAGTTGGACCGTATGTTGGAATTGGGTGTTATCGAAGAAAGTGTCAGCGCGTGGAACTCTCCTGTAGTCTTGGTACGCAAACCTGGAAAGGTTCGCCTCTGCCTCGACTCCAGGAAAGTGAACACCCTTACGAAGAAAGACGCTTACCCACTTCCACATATAGAAGGCCTTCTCAGTAGGCTTGAGAAGACGTGTTTCATTTCAAGCATTGATTTGAAAGACGCCTTTTGGCAGATACCGTTGGAGAAGCAGAGTAGGGAAAAAACTGCTTTCACAGTGCCTGGTAGACCGTTATATCAGTTTACAGTGATGCCATTCGGGCTCTGTAATGCTCCTCAAAGAATGTGTAGACTGATGGACAAAACAATTCCAGTCGAGTTAAGAGAAAACTGTTTCGTCTATTTGGACGATCTGTTAGTAGTTTCTGAGGATTTTGATTCTCACGTTAAACTTTTGGCAACCATTGCACGTTGCTTGTCCTCTGCTGGACTTACGATAAATTTGGAGAAAAGCAAATTTTGTATGAGAGAAGTTAGATATTTGGGTTACATCGTTGGAAACGGATGTTTAAAGACCGACTCAAATAAAGTATCTGCAATATTTGACTTTCCTGCACCTACCACTCCAAAACAGGTTCCTCGATTTTTGAGTATGACAGGATGGTATAGGCGGTTTATTGCCAATTATCCCTCCTTGTCTTCTCCAATTACTGACTGCCTAAGTAAGAGTGCCAAGTTTGTTTGGACAGCGGAAGCTCAAGTAGCGTTTGAAGCCTTGAAATCTTCATTAACTACGGCCCCGGTATTGGCCAACCCCGATTACACCAAACCCTTTATTATACAGTGCGACGCGAGGAAGACCGGTGTCGGAGGTGTTTTGCTGCAAAGCGACGACGAAGGCAATGAGAAACCCATCGCCTATATTTCTCAAAAGTTGAACTCTGCACAACGCAACTACAGCGTGACGGAGCTGGAATGTTTCGCTGCGGTGTTGAGCGTTAAAAAGTTCAGAGCCTACGTCGAAGGTTTGCCGTTCAAAATAATCACCGACCATGCGAGTTTAAAATGGCTCATGAGTCAGCGCGACTTGAGTGGACGTTTGGCTCGATGGAGCTTAAAGCTTCAAGCCTTTGATTTCGCGATTGAACATAGGAAAGGTTCAGAAAATGTGGTGCCAGATGCGCTTTCACGTGTTTACGTGGACGCGATTTCGGAAATAGTTTCGGCACGTAGCATAAACTTGAATTCTGAAGCCTTTAAATCAAAGGAATATCTCGACCTGATCGATACAGTGCAAAGCAACGCGGATAGGCTGCCTGACACGCAAGTGTCAGATGGCTACGTGTATTTCAGAACAAGCTTTAGCACTGGCAATATCTTTTAGGAAGATCGATCGTGGAAGCTTTGGGTTCCATCTAGCCTTACGGACGAGCTAGTTCGCCTGGCGCATGATCCTCCACAAGCTGCGCACGGCGGTATTACCAAAACCTTATATCGTTTGCGGCAAAGATACTTCTGGCGTGGTATGGCTAGCGAAGTACGTAAATATATCGCGAGTTGCATCGTATGTAAAGAGTCTAAGGCTCCAAATAGTGTGTTGAGGCCGCCAATGGGCAAACAAATTGAAGTTGACAGACCATTCCAGTACCTATATGTTGACCTGTTAGGACCCTACCCTCGGTCTAAGCATGGTAACACCACTCTCCTAGTTGTTTTGGACAAATTTTCGAAATTTGTTTTGTTCAAGACACTACGTAAGGCGTCTGCCGTGCAGATCACCGATTTCTTGGAGGAAAGCGTCTTCAATTTATTCGGCGTACCCGAGATTATATTTTCAGACAATGGACCGCAATTTATATCAAAAGAATTTCGCAAATTAGTTGAAGCGTATGGTGTGAAACACAATCGTACAGCTATCTACTCACCACAAGCTAACGCATCGGAACGTGTAAACCGTTCATTATTGGCGGCCACCCGCTCTTATGTTGGCACCGATCATAGGGATTGGGATCAGAATTTGGGAAGCATCGGCTGTGCTCTTCGGAGTACAGTCCATGCTTCTACGGGGATTGATCCATATTTTCTTGTGTTCGGTTCCCACATGATCACACATGGCTCGACCTATGAACTGATGCGAAAGTTAAATGGTTTGAATGATGGTGAATTGGTTGTGTCCTCGAAAAAAGACCAGCTTGAACTAATTCGCGAACGCGTCAAAAATAATTTGTCGAAAGCTCATCAACATCATGAGCGGATTTATAATCGTCGAACCCGAGTAAAGAGATTTATTGTCGGACAAGAAGTCTACCGAAGAAATTTCACGCTTAGTGACTTCGCAAAAAATGTCAATGCTAAGCTAAATCGTAAATTTCTGAAGTGTCGGATTGTTCGTGCGATTGGTGATTCCCTCTATGAGGTCGAGGATTTTCAGGGTAGAACCATAGGGGTTTACCATGCCAAAGACTTGAGGCAATAGGGAGGTAAGAACCGACATCCACTGCCGCGGTTTACGACGGATCATTTCCTTTTCTTTTCTTTCGTTTCTGGTGCCCGGCTAGCTCAGTCGGAGAGCAACGGAGACTCTTTTGGGTGTGGTCGAGCCCCACGTTGGGCAGTACAAGATTCCACGTACCACTCAAACCACCTACACGCTTTTCAGTTACGTCCGGGTTGATAGATCAATCCCTGACGTATCTGTGTTGTAACGTGCAGCTAATACAGCACACGTACTTATAATTTTAAGCCTACACGGCAACATTATTTAAATATTAGCGTAGTCAGCTTTTGCGAAAACCGTATGGTCTTCAAAAATTATTTCCATAACATTCTTTCCACCTCATATCCGTGGTGCAAATAAGCTGATAAAAGAGCCTTTCCCTCCCCCCGCGAACGAGAACGAAAGAATGGATCGAAAGAGAATGAAGACAAAATGAACGTGGCGTAATCTGATAGGCAGGATAAAAATATGGAACTAGAAAAACCGGTTTTTTCATCCAAACAGAAAATTTTTGGCGAACAGGAGATGGGAGATTAAAAGAGTCAGTCGATATTTGGAGCCTGATAGAGTGAGTCTACTTTGAAATATGATAGGAACGAGTCTGGTTTTTAAATAAAAGTTCAAGTTTTTTTTTTTGAATTGATAAAAAAAAAAAAAAAGAAAATTATTTTATGGGATAAATTTATATGTAAAATGGACATCAGTTTTTTTTGAAAAAAAAAAAGAAAAATAAATAATAATGCAATCGATACAAGTGACAAAGGAATGAGAAAAAAAAGAAAAAGTGGAATAAATTTTGATTTTTGGCGATATGCACTTATGTGGTGATAGGAAATTAAAAATAACAAAATAAAATAAAATGGCGTGCGTGTAATTTTCCTCACCTGGGTTTTTTTTTTCTGGGAAAAAAGGAAATAAAGAAATAGTTATAACAGGTTGGATTTTTATTTAAAGGAGGTTGTCTAAGAGAAAAAAAAAAGAAAAAAAAATCGGAAAAAGGCAAAGAAAGATTTTTTTTTCTTTCTTCAAAATGGTGGAGTGACAAGTTTCATTTAAATCAATAATACGATCGTTTATTACCAAGAATACATAAAATGTAATACAGAAGAGGAGAAAGCACGTGATCAATCTAAGAAAAAAAAAATATAAAAACAAAATAAATGAAGAACTGAGCGGATCCACAGGCGGAATGAAGAAAGGGCTTTTTTTTCTACTCATTTTAATTTTCGGCGAGAAATTCTGGTGCTTTCAACATATTTATTTCATTGTTGCAGTTTGTGAAGAGAGACCCTTTTCACGTTGAGTGAACGCACCCAGATACGCACTCAAGGAACGGAAGCACCGCATCATGGGAATTTTAATTTTGCCTGATTGGGCGAAAAGGAATTTATTTTATTTGTTATCTTCGTCTTGATTCCGAAAAATATTTCTTTCCTTTTGGTTCATATTTTCTTAAGAATTGTGTAAAAATCAGAATTTCAATAGCTTACTGTCAAATAAGACTAAATTTTTGGGAAAAAATAACTAAAAGAGAATATCTTTAAAAATAATTTTAAAACTTAATTTGTAATAAATATGGCATTAGTTCATCGTAGTATTTAATAAATTTTCTTTTTTGAAGAAAAAGTAGAAAAAAAAAGAAAAAGAAAAAAGAAGGAAAGCAAAAAGAAATATTTGTAAAACAAGGTACAGGGTCGGAAAGGAAAAGACGTTGGTATGGTCTTACAATATATGTTGCCTTAAAAATTTGTTTATTTCACAGTCTTGCAGCTGCCGCAGAAAGGGCCTTTTTTGAGGAGCTGATAAGAAAGGAAAAAAGTGAGTGCAACTTATTATATATTTATTTATTTTATTCGGACTTTTTTAGTAAGAAAAAAAAAGAAAAAAATAAGAATATATAAGAATACGTACACAATGGAAAAGGTGGGAAGGAAGGAAAGTTTACTTCCGTTTCCTTTCGTTCTACGGACTTGGGGAGAAGATGGGATTTAAAAAAAAAAAAAAAATAAATAAAGAAAAAAAAAAATGATAAGATTTTCAAACACAATTCATGGGTTTCTTGTATTTTCTTTTTGTTTTCAAACAAAAATTTTTTTTTCTTTTTCTTTTGCTAAATATATAATTTAAGTGTCATGAAGACAACTTAAGATCCGCGAGCAATTTTTGAATGATGTAAAAATGAAGAAAAAAAAAACGAAAATAAATTAACGTTGTACTACATGGTAAACTTATTATAATTGTATTAGGGTTTTTTCTGTATAATAAATAAACTGTTCAGAAGAACGACGATTGTTATCACTTGAATTTAAATTAGGAGATAGTAGTTCATTCTTTTCATTACCGTACATTTTGATGGTATATTTGGGTATGAAATAGCATAATGGTTAGGAGATAATAAGAATTACGTTGCGAGGGAGGGAGAGAGACGTGGATGAGGAGGCGCGAATGAGACATTAAGCAAATAAATAAGGGTCCATACTCATTTGTAGGGGCGAGTATGGACATACGGGGATCGGCATTCTGCTGTCGGTCCATGTGGGAGGGTAGTGCCCCAAAGTCCGGTTGGCATTAACACCTTTGCCAATCGGCCCCGACATGCCTCGCAAGGCTTTCGCGGATGGCTGGTCAAGTTTCGGTGACCAGCAAATTAACAAACACTCCCCTTATTCGGTTTTTTCCTCGCAAAAACCGAATTTCCTTGCTTGATAGCTCGCGCTATCACTATAAAGTCTTAACGACGTTTTCACACATCATGCACGCATATAATTTATGTGTAACGCGATGACAGATGGTGGTGAGCAGCGACCCACCCCTCCGGCGAGCTAGCTAGTGCGATCAGCTAGGCGCGCAGCCTTTTAGCTGCTCATATTGCTGCACCATCTCATATCTTCTCCTCGCAAGGAAGAAGATATGCTACATAGGTCATCTGGGGATTTGCTTCTTCGACAGAAAACCCTAAATATGTGCAACCCCCCCTTGTTACAATTTAATTCAAAAGAATTTGGTTTGGAATCCGAAACGCACTAAAAATTATAAATTAAAAAAACGCAATTTTTTTCCTCTCCGAAATTTGACAGTTAGGCTTGAAAATTGATGCTTCAGACACAGATATCGTAAAAACGAGTTAATGCCTACGCTTGGAAATTAGGCATTTGTTTTTGTAAATACTATTTGACCATTTCGAAAGAAAACGTTGCCTATGGGGCCCTTTACCCCTGAATCAGATTGAAGCAACAACAGCAAAAGCAACAGCAACAGCAACAGTGAAAGTCATGAATGCTGCTTTTTGACACACATTAAACGACAGCAACAGCAACAGCAAAATTTTGAGGAAGTCTTTTTTTTCAGACTTATTTTTGCCATATTAAAACGAAATGTATATATTTTTACTTTTTTTTTCCCGAGGAGCGGAGGAAATCTTACAGACACTAAAAGCACGTGCTTTTAGTAGTGTGGACCCTTCATCCACTAAAACCTCCCCTCCTTTTATCAAGACCAATCCAACGATTGACTATTGATTTCCTTCTCTCAGTAATCGCGTGTTGGGGAGAATTATTATAAACAATTTCCACCGCTGGTTAGGACAACAGTTCTTGAGGCTTGATTCTTTTTATCCTACGTACATTATGTACATCCAGTAAAGATGCCATTTCAACGTTAGCATGTGACTGCAATCTCTGATTATGTTTCGTAGCAAATTTTTTCATTTCGTCGGTCACAAGGTTTTGTTGCAGGTCACGGTGGAGGTCGTGATTGCGTATGAACCAAGGAGCATTTACTATTTCTCTCAATACTTTGTTTTGGAATGTTTGTATCATTTTAGCGTTTGTTTTATATGTACAGCCCCACAGCTGTATGCCATACGTCCAGACGGGCTTCAGAATCTGATTATAAATTAATAGTTTGTTGCTTATGGATAACTGGGAATTACGTCCCAACAACCAATAGAGTTTTCTGTACTTTAAGTTTAAATCCTCTTTTTTCTTTTTAATGTGTTCTCTCCATTTGAGCTTAGCGTCTAAATACATTCCAAGGTACTTGGCTTTATTGGCGTGGGGAATGACTTGTTGGTTGATAATGATTGGCTTCGCAGTTATATTTTTGTAAGTGAAATTTACTTGCGTTGACTTTGATTCGTTAAGTTTTATGCGCCATCTATGAGTCCAGTCTATAACGGTATTTACTGCATTCTGTAGCTTTCTTGTTGAATTCTCCATATTATTGTCAACTGCTAGGATTGCGGTATCATCAGCAAAAGTACTTATAAATGTGTTTTGATCGCTTGGAATGTCTCGAGTGAACATCAGATAGAGCACCGGTCCAATAACACTTCCCTGTGGAACACCGGCCGCGATCTTCTTTAGTTCGGAGTACTCCCCTCCGTAACGTACACGAAATAATCTATTTGATATGTACGATTTAAGAAACTCATAGAACTGTCTGGGTAGATCTCTATGCAGTTTGTATTCTAGGCCTCCATGCCAAACTTTGTCAAATGCCTGGGCAACGTCAAGGAATATTGCAGAGCAAATTTTGTTCTGTTCATACGTTCTTTCCACCAAGTCTGTTAGACGATGTATTTGATCTAATGTGGAGTGCTTTTTCCTGAAGCCGAATTGATGGTTAGGTATAAGTTTTCTTGTGTCAATAATTTTTTCTAGTCTGGCCAGAAATAATCTTTCAAATACCTTTGACAATATTGGCAATAGTGAAATTGGCCTATAAGATGAAACATCTGAGGTTGGCTTCCCTGGTTTTGGAATAACAATCACCTCCGCAATCTTCCAATGTCGGGGCACATACTTTAGTCTAAAGCAGGCATTGATAATATACTGTAGTTTTAGTAGTGCAAGTTCTGGCATTTCCTTAATAATTTTGCCTGTAATCAGGTCATAACCCGGTGTTTTTTTGTTATTAAGACGATTGCAAATATTTTTAATTTCTCTCAGTGTGACAGGTAAAATTTCTTCTTCATCTACTTTTTCTATTAGGGTAATATTCTCCTCATCCGAGTTTTGAGGATAAGGTTTGAATGTATTACACAAATGATCTGCAAAAATGCTAGCTTTCTGTTTTGGATTTCCAACCCACAATCCATTCTGATCTTTAATAGGTGGATCTTGTAACTGTGGTCTCTTTAAATTTTTAGCAGCCTTCCATAGAGAGTAGTCCGTATCTTTTCCTGGAGTAAGGTTTGAAAGAAATCTGCCAATAGATTCATTTTTGATTTCGTACATACGTCTTTTCAGTTGGTTGTTTAAATGATTAAACACGACTTTATCATTGGGAATCTAGTAGATTGCCATTTTTTTCTAGCTCTCCACTTATCTCTAATAAGGCTAAGGACATCTCTGGGGTATTTTATTTCGTTTAAGACATTGTTACCAGAGGAGGGAGTGTTATCAATTGCTGCTTGTTGAATATCAGCAATAAACTGTTCAAGTTCTTTGTCAATATCTTCTGGAGAATCTAGAGGAGCATATAAATTTATATGCTTTTCGAGCTTATGGTGAAAATTTGTCCAATTTGTGGCATTGCTCGCAATTCTTGGATTGTTGTTCCTGTAGTGTAGAGACTCACTTAATGTTAGGATTACTGGTGAGTGATCTGATGATAAGTCATTGCTGTTTCCTATATGTATTTTGTTTCTTGGGCCTCCTTTGCCCACAAAGAAATCAATCAGGTCAGGTATCTTCAAAGGATCAGTGGGCCAGTAGGTAGGCGATCCGGTTGAAAAGAAGTCACAGTTGCAGTCTCTTGCTGCTTTGTAAATTTTTCTTCCTTTAGTGTTTATCAGTCTGGATCCCCAAAACGTGTGTTTGGCATTGAAGTCACCACCAATGATGAATTTGCATCCTAGGGACTTGAATAGGTTAGCATAGTCTTCATCGGCAGATCTAGTGTTCGGTGGGCAGTATATTGCTGCAACTTTAAGTTGGTTATTTTTTACGCCTATGCTGATTATAGTGACTTGCATTATGTGATTACTTGTGTCTGGTTCTAGGTAGTGCTGGATATTTTTGTTTAATAAGATTGCTGTGCCACCTCTCGATGTATCAGATGGGTGAGGGCTATGGTAGCAGTTAAAGTTTGCTATCTTAACATTTTGATTTTTTGCTAGATGGGTTTCCGATACCAGACAGATGTCTACTTTATTTCTCCTAAGGAAAATTTCCAGTTCGGCAATATGTTGACAAATACCGTTTGCATTCCATGTTACAATCTTAATTTCATTAGACATTTCTGCTTGTCTGCTGTGTAAGTCCGTGGCCCTTTATTTTTTGGGCAACTTGATTCGCTAACAATTTAATAGACTTATCTTGCTCATTTAACCTTTGTAGGATGGTGTTTAGTATTTCACTCACAGAATTATCTGCTTGTTGTCGTCCGTTTTTTACGATTTGACTGAAAGTCTTAGTTGCGTCTGTGTGTTTACTTTGATTAGTAATTCCACTTTGGATTTGGTTTGCGTTTTGTCTTAGATTTTCTTTACTGTTGTCTTCTCTTTTCTTTTGATTTAGTGTTCTTAAGAGGGTATTTTTTCTCTTTTGTTGTTCTACTGCAATAATGCAACCTCTGTAGCTAGCTGGATGTTCCTCTTTGCAATTCACACACTTAGCCTTTTGTCCCTTAGTCAAAGTGCAGTCTTGTGTATGATGTTTACCTGCATATTTTACACAGGCTGGGTTGTTGTTACAATACGTTTTTATGTGACCGAACGCTTGGCATCGTTTGCACTGAGTTATTGTGTGTGCACTTTTTCTTAATGGCTCGATTTTTACTATTAGTCTCAAAATTGTGTTTATGCCATAGATCTTTTCAACTTTTTCTTCGGTGTCAAAAGTGAGCATAAATAGTGGTAAGTCTCTTTTTTCTATGGTATTTTCGCCTAGATTATTTGTTACTCTTACTTTTTTGATTACATTTTTCGCATCACTTATGTTAAAACCTTTGTTTTTAAGATCTTCAATGATTTCCTTTTCATCACATGATGGATGTAGCCCCCTCACCATAACTTTGATTGGTCTTGTGGACTTGTTTTCGTAGGTGTGCCATTGGAAGGCGTTTTTGCTCAGTTCGCTTGTAACATGTCTGTATGACTCTAAAATTTGGAAGCTGTTTTTAGTCTGTATTTCAGGGCTGTTTTCAGCTTTGCGTTTCTTTGATGACCTCTTTTTCTTTAGGATCCAGTTTGTCTCTCTTTCGAGTTCCTCTTGGTCAGTGTTATAGACTGGCTTGTTGGTAGCGTACTTGCCTACGCTTAGCTCTAGCACCTTTTTTTCGAGTTGAACAATGTGTTGCTGCAGGACAATTAGAGTGTTTTCTAGTTGATTTCGTTTGTCGACTTCAATCTTCCACTCATTGTAATAATTTGCACTTGAATTCTTGTCGCTCACAGTAACGGAATCTGGCCTGATATCCGGCGAAGAGACTGAGTAGGATCTACTCTGTATGTTCACTTTTTGTGGTGATCTCTGCACTTTACTGTTAGTTCTACTGAAAGGATTATCTACCTTCTTTTCTTCGGTTATTGTATATGTAGGGCGTGATTGGTCTCCCTCGAAATCCATGAGACCGGCACCGACCACCGGGGCTTTAACCCGATCATAATCGATGGTGGGATTACCCTGATTGGGGCCCACTTGAGGTAATAAGTTATTATCATCGCTCATCATAATGTTTGGTGAGTTTTGGTCCGCGTCGAGTATTTTATTTCCTCGATACCTGTTACCGGTATTCCACTATGGTGAGAAAACACACCAAACTAATAATTATTCAAAGCTTTTGTCCATAACTTTGTTTTGTCTTCTTCAAATTCGCTCTAATTCATAGGAAGGGGGATTAATAGCATCGACATCTTATACAAATTTTATTCAAATCGGTATATTAGTTTTTTAAAATTCATAGGAAAAACTTTATAAACAGGCTCCTTTTTTTGTACAACTATTTCTTCCTCCAATATCCTTGGACCAATTTACTGAAGCTTAACATAGAATCGGGTATTTATGCATTGTTGAGTCCCCTACTCAATATTTATGTGACTCAATTGTAATTGTTTATGAGCTGTATACTCCTAACCAATTACAACCTAATCACGCTGAAAAATAATGTTGGATAGGTTGATGGTAAATAAAAATATTGAGTTGTTTAAAATTCGGCTTTTTTTTATTAATTTTATATCTTATTCTATTTCATGTAGTTAATAATTATTTCGCCTTAAAACTAGATAATTTTATCTGCAATCGACAATACTCTCCAAATAAATGCTATTTCTACTCAAAAGCTATAATCAGACAAAAATGTTAAGGATTCTAATTGGTACAAATCAGGCAAACGATGTCCGTGATTTAAAATGAGAAAATCAGCAAAACGTTGTCCGTGATTTAATTGGGAGTAAATCAGGCAAACGATGTCCGTGATTTAATTGGAAACAAATCAGGCAAAAGCTGTCCTTGATTTGAGTTGCAAAGAAAATCAGGCAAACGATGTCCGTGATTTAATTGGGAACAAATCAGGCAAAAGCTGTCCTTGATTTGAGTTGCGAAGAACATCAGGCAAACGATGTCCGTGATTTAATTGGGAACAAATCAGGCAAAAGCTGTCCTTGATTTGAGTTGGAACAAATCAAGCAAAAGTTGTCCGTGACTTGAATTGGAACAAATCAGGCAAAAGTTGTCCGTGATTTGAATTGAAAAAAAAAGAACAAAACAACACTTTATTTCGTTTGAAATTGCTTTTGGCTATTTACTTTATGTTGATTTGGCAACGAATGTCCAAAATCAATCCCGATTGGAATTACTAAGGCAAATATCCGTCACTAATTTCAATGTATTTCAAACAAGGCAACGAATGTCCTTTGTTTGATAACCCGACATAAAATTAATTGGGCAAATATCCACAATCAATTTTTATGATTTGAAATCAAAAAAATGAATTTCAAACGAAATTAATCTGTTAAAAAAAAAAATACCTTTTTTGTTTGTTTGGTGTGGTCCTGGATTAGTTTCCTGCTTGTTACTCTCACTGATAGTTCAAAACAAGTGACTTGTTACTGAAACGACACCCCCTTTTATACTCGGATCGTAACGGGTCCTGGAAAATTTCAGTATTTTTCAGTCGTTGTATGGAAAAAACGGAGTTTTGGGACATCAAATTTCTAGATTATCTGGTTGTGCGTTGTTTCCCATGATCTAGATTTAGTTTCTTATCGTTGCTTATTTTCGTTTTTAAGGCTCAAATATAATGTGCTCTACCTGGCAGAGCAAAACTGACAGAAATGGACTAATATACATGAATCCTATTCCAAGATTATATTATGCATACGCGTGCATTCGTTAAGTTCGATTTCCGTTTCGTTATGTTTAAGCAATACAAATCAGTTAGTACATTCCGTACGGAAATTTTGACAGTTCAATTGGAAATATTTTTCTGATGAAACGTGACTGGACGATTTAGTTTTTTTTTTTTGAAAAATTGTCTTCTAAAAGATTTTCAATTTTTTAAAATCACTTACATTACAAAAAACAATTAAAAAAACAAAATTTTTTGAGTCAAATGGTTATTCTTGCTTATGCACATTATAATCAGTTCTACGGATTTGACATGCATAAGCTGGCATAAGGTTGCATTCGTTCAGTTTTTTTGTCTTTTCCTATGCCATGCAGAGCACATTATATTTGAGCCTTTATGCTTTTTCTCAACGAATTTGTTTTTTCCATACTTAATCTTTCTTAAAATTTGAAAAAATTTTCTTCTTACACATGTATGTGTGCATCTGTATTTCATCTGTTTTGTTTTAAAAGTGTTTATTTAGCCAATAAATTTTTTTACAGTAGCTCTTTGAAATACTTAGTTACTAATAAACAAATAACTTATATAATAATTCTTAAACTAACTTACTGACATTCATGATGTACTCTAAGTTATACATTTTATTAAATTTTATTTCCCTTGTTAAGGTTTTACTTTAGCATTTACATTTCAATTATTTAACATTGATTATGAAGTTTTATTTTGTAAGCAAAAAGGCTATAAAAGCTTACTTTAATTAAAGAAACATTTTTTTTTTTTTTTTTTTTTTTTAAAGCTAACTTAACCTAAGTATTTACAGATCTTACAAACTAAACTTAAATCTACCCATCACCAATTTCCGTTTAGGATTACTTATTTTAGTTTATTTATTATATATATGTACATATATTCCTCTTATATAATAGTATATTTAATAATATTATATTATTTACTATTATTATTTTTGTTTTGTTTTATTTTATTTCTCCAGCCACCAGTATTTTCGGGAGTTTTTTCTGGCCTCGTCTTCCTTGTCTCTCTTTGGGATGGTCCTGTTGAATCTCCATATCGGCAGGTTCTCCAAGCCATCGAGGTTCCTGTATTTCATCTGTATTCTTTGTAACATGATCATGTCGTTGTCCTCGCTTTTCGTTAAGTTTAGGTTTGAACCATTTAAATGATATGGATGTCGGAATTCTATCCATTTTAATAGCAAATCGTTGATCTAACTGATTATGACAATACTGTCAGCGATTGATATTGATATTGTTTTTATTGAGATACTGTCAGGTAAACAATGATTCTTTTGTTTTCAATTTTTTTTTTATTTTCTTTTATTTTAGCTTTCAATAATATACAAAAATATAAAAAAATGTTGAGAGGCCTCAACATATTCCGCCCACCGTACTACCCCCTAGGACGTTTTGCTGGCGGTTTTTTTGATCTGGTTGGTTCCTGTATGGTCCCAAAACAATTTGCTTCCCTGGTGCAATTTTTATGATTTGGTAATATTGGATTTCTAATTTGAATTCTAATGCCTGAGCAAATTTGCAAATTATACACCAGGCAATGACTCTCAATAAATTTGTGAGTGACGAAAATTTCGTAAATAAGTCGAATTGACTTTTTATTTGCAGGCCAAACCTTTCACCTGTTTCAATTCGGGTGGTACTTCTATTGAAGGAGAATTTTCAATGGGCCAACATTCTTCGTTGTTTAATAACCATGATGGCCCATGCCACCATGAGTCTAGATCCTTTAATATAATTGGATCTATGCCTCGAGAAGCACAATCAGCGGGATTTTCCTTGGTCGGAATGTATCGCCACTGGTTGAATGCAGTATTTTCTTGTATTTCTACTACTCTGTTGGCCACAAAGGTTTTGTATTTGTTTGGGTTGCCTTTGATCCAAGCAAGAGTAATTTTAGAATCACTCCACGATATTGATCGTACATTGGTTATGCGCATGTCGATTCTGATCTGTCCTATTAACCTACTTAATAATACTGCGGCACATAATTCTAATCGACGAAGTGAGACTGGTTTTAGTGGAGCAACCCTGATTTTGGATGTAAGTAAATTAATATGGGTTCCTTCCTCGTGTCTAACTCGGAGGAACACCACTGCTGCGAATGCTTTAGTTGAAGCATCGGCAAAACCATGAATTTCATATGTAGTATGATTGTTTGTTTTTACCTACCGAGGGATTTTTATGCTCTTTAAATGCTTGATAAGCTGACTCTTTGTGGTTTTCCACTCAGTTTCTAAATTTGATGGTATTGGTTCGTCCCACGAACACCCGGTCATACACAATTGTTGCACTAAAATTTTGATTTCGATAATGCATGGAGATATCCATCCCAAAGGATCAAACAATTGTGAAATTTCTGAAAGAATTTTTCTTTTTGAGTAAGTTTCTATTTGATTTTCAGTGAGGTTTACTTCAAAATCAAAGCAATCCGTACCGGGATGCCAAAGTATCCATAATGTCTTAATTTGACCCTTTTCGTCAAACAATAAAGGGAGATTAACTTCCCTATGCTCTGGTGGTACTGAAACTATCAACTCTTCTTCATTACTTGCTCATTTACGCAAGTTGAACCCTCCGGTTCTCAATAAATTTATTAATTGGGTTTGAATGGCAAGAGCTTCTTTCTTTGTATCTGCCCCTGTCAAAACATCATCGACGTAAAAGTCTCCTGATATTGCCTTGGCGGCTAATGGGAATTTTTCTTTGTCAGCTGCTGCCAATGTTTGTAGCGTCTTGATAGCTAAATATGGGGCTGACGTTGTTCCAAATGTCACTGTGTTTAGTAAATACTCTCCTATTGGTTCCCTTGGATCATCTCTCCAAAGGATTCTTTGATATTGTTGGTCTGACGATTCTACATTAATCATTCTATACATTTTTTCAATGTCAGTCGTTAAGGCATATTTATATTTTCTCGACTTTAAAAGTGTGGCTGATAATTTCGGTTGAATCATTGGACCAACCATTAAATGGTCATTTAAAGTTTTTCCATTCGACGTCTTTGCAGACCATTGAATACCACCTTTAATTTGGTGGTGCTACTGTCTTTGAACACCGCGTGGTGTGGGAGGTAACAAAATGTAGATGGTTGTTTTGTTTGACGTTCTTTGTCTGACAGTGGTCTAATGTGCTGCAAAGCCAAATATTCATGTATACATGATGCATAGTCTTTACCAATTTGTGGATTTTTTAGAAATTTGTTTTCCATGTGTTGAAAACATTTTTCGGCTATATATCTAGAGTTACCGAGATCAGGGGGTTCAACAAATGGAAGTCGAACCTCGTAGTTCCCTGATTCTAACCGCTTGTGTGTTTCCTCGAAAAAATTCTCGCACCTTATTTCTTCTGAGGTCATGTTCCGGGAAGGTAATAGCTCCTCTATTTCCCAAAAACTTCTTAGTAATTTGTCCAAATCGTTTTCAATTATTACATTGTATGTAGTACATTCTGATGTTGCTCGGTCGGCGTCATTGAGCCCTCCGAACAATATCCACCCTAATAGTGTGCGCTGAGCTATTGGAGATCCAATAGGCCCTCTCTTAATTCCGTCTAATAAGATTGCTGAGTAAGCTTCAACTCCTAGCAACATGTCAACCTTTCCAGGTTGATAGAATTTTGGATCGGTTAATTCCAGATCCTTTATATGTGTCCAATTTTGCTTTTGGACACTTTGAACTGGAATTATCCCTGTGAGCTTTTTAAGCACTAATACTTTCATATTTAGTGCGAACTTGGATTTATTCAGTGACTGTATTGCGCAAGTCACTTGTTTTTCCACAGTTGCGACTTCTGACTTACTGAGTCCTGTAACTTGCATGTTAACTTTGGAGCTCTTCAACTATAGTCGTTGAATTGCTCGCTCCGTGATGAAAGATACTTGGGAGCCAGAGTTCACTAAGGCTAGCAGTACAAGTGATCCCCCATTTGATCTACCTACTCGTACCAACGCGGTGGCGAGTAGTCCCTGTGTGTTTCCTATTGACTTTGATTGAAAGGTTCTACTGTTTGTAGATAACATTGTTGTCGTTTTAGGAAAAATAGGTTTGCATTCCTCCGAACTGGAGTGCACCTTTTGGGTTTCGTTTGACCTAGTAGGCGTAACTTTGTCAGAGTGAAGTAATGTATTATGTCTTTTATTACATTTCTTGCATGTGGCTTTGCTCTGACATTCTCTTAACTGATGCCCCTTTCGGAGATAGTTGTAACAACAACCTTCCTCGTATAAATGCTTTCGTTTCATTTGAAGATTCATACCGAGGAATTTCTGGCATGTGGCTAATCTGTGTGATTCACCACATAACGAACACTTTGTAATATCTATATGATGGCTGTTCGTTTTGATAATGTTAGGTTTTGTATCTGACAAAGCCTCTAATGTTCGATACCGCGCTTCTAAGAACTTCATAAGTTCTTCTAATGACGGTATTTCTGCTATATTGGCTAACGACTGTTCCCACAAAGTCCTAGTTTCGATAGGAAGTCGCTGCGTAACTTGGTAAACTATTATTGGGTCCCAATTATTTATCGGAACCTGCAATGCTTCTAACTGATGCAAACATTCTGAGGTTTGATCAATAATTGACTTAATGCCGTTTACTGATTCAGAATAGTTTACGTACAGAATTCTCAATTGAGTATTGACTAATACTCGTTTGTTGTGGTATCGTTTGACTAACGTATTCCACGCAGGACTATAATTGTCCCCTATTGTTTGGTATTGTCATAAAAGCCTCTCTGCTTCGCCGACCAGACTCGTTTTTAAGTAATGAAGCTTTTGAACGGAGGGAATTCCAGAGTTGGAATGAATTAATCATATAAATAGATCATGGAATGACCGCCATGATCCATAATCCCCATCGAATTTAGGTAGATTTATTTTTGGTAAATTAATCTCAGATCGGTGCTGATTTCTACCTTCACCATAGTTCAAATTGAACGAATCGTTAATAGGGACAGGGTTTGTAGGTCTACTTGTGATTTCAAGTGCCTCTTGAAGGTCCCCAATGAACTCGAAGTATGTTCCTTCTATTTCAGCAAACATCCCATTAACTATGTACTTGGTGTCTTTTAATGCTTCACCTTGCATTGAAATCAACACCTCTTTATTCGAAATTTCCTCCCATAATTTTTCTACTGCAGCTATTCTGCGAGTTAAATATCCTACCGTTCGTCTTGATTCTCCAGTTTTCTTATGATTTATGATCGCCTTTTTAACTTGGTCGATCAACCCCACCTGTTCTAAAATGATTTTTGAATCACCCATTGTAACCCTCTGAAAATTTTCAACAACAATGTATTTGAGTGAAACCTTTCCTTACAATGGCCTTTAATGTACAGATTCGAATACTACAAAGATAATGCAAATATTTTCGCGAGGTACATGAAATAATCAAGCAAATTAAAAAAACGCGAATCCTTTCTACAATCAATCTATCCGGCTCGAAGGACCAAAATGTTGAGTCTCCTACTCAATATTTATGTGACTCAATTGTAATTGTTTATGAGCTTTATACTCCTAACCAATTACAACCTAATCACGCTGAAAAATAATGTTGGATAGGTTGATGGTAAATAAAAAGATTGAGTTGTTTAAAATTCGGCTTTTTTTTATTAATTTTATATCTTATTCTATTTCATGTACTTAATAATTCGCCTTAAAACTAGATAATTTTATCTGCAATCTTCGTTCGATACTTTTCCTAAATCAGCAACTCTACACCGTTCGACAATACTCTCCAAATAAATGCTATTTCTACTCAAAAGCTATAATCAGACAAAAATGTTAAGGATTCTAATTGGTACAAATCAGGCAAACGATGTCCGTGATTTGAAATGAGAAAATCAGGCAAAACGATGTCCGTGATTTAATTGGGAGTAAATCAGGCAAACGATGTCCGTGATTTAATTGGGAACAAATCAGGCAAAAGCTGCCCTTGATTTGAGTTGCGAAGAAAATCAGGCAAACGCTGTTCGTGATTTAGTTTGGAACAAATCAGGCAAAAGTTGTCCATGATTTGAATTGAAACAAATCAGGCAAAAGTTGTCCATGATTTGAATTCGAACAAATCAGGCAAAAGTTGTCCGTGATTTGAATTGGAACAAATCAGGAAAAAGTTGTCCGTGAGTTGAATTGAAAAAAAAAAGAACAAAACAACACTTTATTTCGTTTGAAATTGCTTTTGGCTATTTACTTTATGTTGATTCGGCAACGAATGTCCAAAATCAATCCCGATTGAAATTACTAAGGCAAATATCCGTCAATAACTTCAATGTATTTCAAACAAGGCAACGAATGTCCGTTGTTTGATAACCCGACATAAAATTAATTGGGCAAATATCCACAATCAATTTTTATGATTTGAAATCAAAAAAATGAATTTCAAACGAAATTAATCTGTTAAAAAAAAATACCTTTTTTGTTTGTTTGGTGTGGTCCTGGATTAATTTCCTGCTTGTTACTCTCACTGATAGTTCAAAACGAGTGACATGTTACTGAAAGGACCCCCTTTTATACTCGGAACGTAACGGGTCCTGGAAAATTTCAGTATTTTTCAGTCGTTGTATGGAAAAAACGGAGTTTTGGGACATCAAATTTCTGGATTATCTGGTTGTGCGTTGTTTCCCATGATCTAGATTTAGTTTCTTATCGTTGCTTATTTTCGTTGTTATGCTTTTTCTCAACGAATTTGTTTTTTCTATACTTAATTTTTCTTAAAATTTGAAAAAACTTTTCTTCATACACATGTATGTGTGCATCTGTATTTCATCTGTATTCTTTGTAACATGATCATGTCGTTGTCCTCGCTTTTCGTTAAGTTTAGGTTTGAACCATTTAAATGATATGGATGTCCGAATTCTATCCATTTTAATAGCAAATCGTTGATCTAACTGATTATGACAATACTGTCAGCGATTGATATTGATATTGTTTTTATTGAGATACTGTCAGGTAAACAATGATTTTTTTGTTTCCAATTTAATTTATTTTCTTTTATTTTATATGCAAAAATATAAAAAATGTTGAGAGGACTCAACATGCAGTCAATCCATGTAAATAATTTAAACGAAATTGCTCCACAAATTATGAAATGACATCCGAAAAACTATAAAAAAAACGACAAACTTTCTGGTCTTTATAACTTTGCTCCCTGATAGATAACGTGTTTTTAACTTATCTTCTGTACGGAGGGACGGACATGCAGAAATCGATATAACTTTTCATTCTCTACACAACCGAACCCTTGAAACCTCTCTATGGTGTGTTACAAATGTAGTGATGAAACTAATATACCCTCCGATAGTATCTACCATAGGGCATAAATATTTATTATCCAGGAATTTGTTGGATGAAGGTTTTTAAAATATTTCATTCTCTTTCTTCCTGTTACATTCTGCTTTGAAAACAACTGGCCGTCTTTTTTACACTTATTGTAACATATATTAGTATTAAAGATTTGTGTTGATTGGTGAGTTTTAATAATTATTAGTTTCTTTTGAGGGAATATATCAGAATGAAAATGGCGTCCCATTTAATCATCTCCTCCAATAAAACTCAGGGATTTCACTGTGATAATCCTGGCGGTTTCTTTTACACGGATAGGAAAACTCATGGAGCAAAATAATAATACAGGGTTTGATTCTCTACTAGTATTGTATGCTTTTTGTTGTAACAAAACGGTTGCCAGAAGTTAATCGGAAAACGCCAAAAAGTAAATAAATGCAGCCTTGGTTAATAATACCATAGACTAAATAATACTATATATAGACTTGAGAAGTAGCAGAAATTTATTTTCAGATTTTTCCTTAGATTAGGGAAAATATTGATGGGCCTCTCGCAGGGGAAATTGAAGCACTTTTGGAATGCAATTGCGTTTTTATTGCTTATGTGTGCGGCGTAGTGGAGGCGTTTAAAACATGAATTCGGAGGGGCAACATTGCAAATGGGCCAAAAGCTCATGCATTCTGGAAAATCCGAATTACAAAAAAATTTTTGCGTTTGATTGCTAAAAAATCAAGTTTTTCTTAAACATACAAAATAAAATTATTAAATAATAATTATAAACATCCCGCGTAAACCAATAGCCGAACGTCATTTCATACCTAGAGCCTCATTTTTTGGAAACTTTAGAACCAAAAAAAAAATATTTAAAACTGAAAATGCTGAATTTTCAAAAAATTCGCCGAATTTTAAGAATTGTCCCCATTTTAACCAAAAAATGACTGTCACTGGTAGATTTCATTAAAATTAAAATAAGAAAAAAGTGGGATTTGACGTTGCGGCTCAGTGTAATAAACAGACAGTAATTTGACTGGGAAAATGAAGAGAAATTAGACGCGATCTTCCCAATACTTCCCCTGAGAATGACAGAAAAAAAAATTCCGCACAAAATAAGGAAAGAAAAGTAAAATTTTCCATTAGAAAGAAAGAAGTAACCTATAAATCAAATATATTAAATTTTACCACGTGCTCCCTATAAGATAATTGTAGCAAGGGAGACCAATAATAGTCTTAAAATAGTCTTATGCGTTTTCGACAAAAGAATGGATGAAACGAAGAAAGCAAAAAACCCCGCGTGCTTCTTAAGCGCCTAATCCACGTACTGACATTTTTTTCAAATTGTACTAAAGTTTTTTTCAAGTGTTAGTGCCTATTTAACAGCAGTTTTGATAAGCACGTGGGTTTTTTTAAGTAGAAGAAATTTTTTGTTATGGATTTTTCAAATATTTTTAGTGTTAGTGCCTGTATGAATTATTATTTACATAAATGTTAGAACTGTTTATTAAAGCTAAATGCATATTCATCTCTGTTCCACCAACATAGCGTAATCTAAAAAAAATAATGATAGAACATAAAAAGATAGCGTTTTTTTGTATATACATTTTTTATTGAGAAGAAGTACACATGCATGGAAAATAACAAGAATGGGTGGCAAAAGCGGGCGGAAAATTCTAAAAATAGACGCAAAATTGGCGAGGTCACTCGTAATTTTTCACATTTTGTTCGCCAGTTTTCTTACTGTTTATTATAGTGTGGTTGCGGTCTAGATTCAAACTCTAAATTACGAATTAACATAATTTCTATTTGATTACCAATACGGCAAGAACGAAAATTCGCACATTTTAATAAAAAATATGTCAAACTTAGTTGTGAAAGAAAATTTCACTAATTTTCGGATGTTGTTTGTTATTACACCCAGAAATTAAACACTTTATATAGGAAATTTATTAACTTTGATTATTTAACTCAAAAGAATTTGGTTTGGAATCCGGAACGCACTAAAAATTATAAATTAAAAAAATGCAATTTATTTCCTCTCCGAAATTTGACAGTGCGGTCTAAAATCGCGGCTTCAGACACAGATATCGTAAAAACAAGCCTACGCTTGGCTTGGCTTTTTCTGATTTCTATGTGGATAAAACTGCGCCATCTTTATTAAAAATATTATTCAAAACTTTTTGGTGTTTGTATTCGGATAAATTCTTTAAAATTTAAAATGCTTTTGAATCTTCTTATTCACACTGGCATTTATCAATTCCATATTTTTCTCTTTTTCTTGCGAAATGTATTTATTATTTTTTTCTTTCATGTTGCTACAGGAAGCGTATATTGTGCGTATTTTCCAGAGATGCGAACCGGTTTCTTTGAACCACTTTGAACCGAACCAATACCACTGAACCATCGAAATTTTCCGACGCAAAACCAAAACCAAAACCAAACCACTTTTAAAATGATTCGGTCGAACCAAACCAAAACCAAACCACTTTTAAAATTAATACTTGAACCGAACCATAAACCGAAATTTTTCTATTGGTTTATGGTTCGGTTCAACAGAAAAAATTTGTCCTATAATTTACATTTTCCTTTTAAAAAAAACTAAAAAAGGCTACTACATTTTCTTATAAAAACGATGGTTAATCAACATTCAACAGTTTGCTAGTTTTCAAATTTGTTTTTAAAGAGTAATCAAACACGACATAGTTTTTCATTTAGTGAAATCATAATTAAAATAAAAACAGAAACAAACACAAGATGGAAGAATATACTTAAAATTAAAAGATATAAAAATCATATCTAAATGACAAATGTAAGCAAGTCTGTATATTTTTGAGTTTAATAAACAAAGATAAAAAATACCCGGTTCTTAAAAAGATTTGTTTGTGATTCAATAACAAATAGCAGTAAGTACAATGAATGCTGTATTGTTATGACAAATAATCACCCAAAAAATTTAATGCGGCATCTTAAAAAGAAGCACTCCGAATCCTACGACATAATTGACACGAAGCGAACAAAAAAAACAGCTGAAAAAAATTTGCCAAGCAAATCTACATTGGCTTCCTACGTTTCTGTCACAACACCTAAAAAAAAACATATTTGTTCTGAACCAAAACCAAAACCAAACCAAAACCAAAACCAAAAATTATACAGTCTTTAAACCAGAACCAAACCAAAATCAAATTTAGAAATATTTAGAAACCAAAACCAAACCAAAAACCAAAAAGAATGTTTATGCTTAAACGAAAACGGAACCAACTGTAAAAAAGTCTTGGTTTGCATCTCTGGTAGTTTCAACTTAGAATTTCTTTTTTTTGTGTATACAACGACTTCTTATAGAAGAATTGAACTGAATTTTTTTTTTGTTTTTATGAAATGGTGTGTATGTGTGTAATATTTTTCACTATTTATTATATGCTGTGTGGAATTGGGTTTAATAGCTATGATTTTAACAAATTCAATTTCAATAATAACTTCTTGGCCGCATATGAAATTTTAACATCATCCAATATTGGCAAATTTTGAAAAAACAAATAATTGATTTCAGTATGGAAATGTAAATGCGTGTGTGTATTTTTAATTTAGGATTTCGATTTCTTAATTGAATGAATGAAAATTTTTACGATATGATTCACTATCGGCGATAAACTTCCATTCTTATTATTGCAGTTTTGGATGCGTTGTTTTGATCATTTATCCAAATACAATTTTTTCTAATTAATACTAAAAGTAGAAAATCAAGAATTTTAATTTTATGTTCTCTACAATCATTTAGTGCAAACCAAAATGTTGATTAGAGTGCTTAATACATTTTATACATAAATTCTTTTTTAACATTTTATTATGAAGATTCCTTTCAAAATAACTCTCGAAGCACTTTATTTGCGCTTCACATACGAGAAAGAAAGTCTCTGTAGGACATTTCAAATAAGTTCCATGATTATAATTTTTATGGGAAAGTAGGTACTCCCTAGGCATGCCCATGACATTTTCTTTATGCATTATCAAATCATGACAAGCCTGGCAAGAGAGTTTCGATGTCATTTTAAAAGCAATTTATCTTACAAAGTATGAAATGGAATTTTGCTGTACAACGTCAGTTATTAAAAAGTTTTCAACATATGACACCTCTTGTACCCAATCGTCATCCTCGACTAATGTAGTGCTTGTGGAATTTGTTTGTATATCTATGGAATTGTTAAACGTTTCAGCGTGGCCCTCGTCATAAATGAAGTCACAAGCTGGTTCACAATTAGAAGATTCTGCAACCATTTCTGCTCGAATATACTTTTGTGAAATGACATGCTTATCATGTATTGAGAACTCTTTAGCTGAAGGGTATCTATTAAATCCACCCGTGGATCTTATTACAGAAAACATATTTTCTAAAACATCTTGTTGTCGGTTAGCTGTTAATAGAAATTTGAATCCTTCAAGCTCGGAAATAGTGTCAATCAACAACAAAACCCCATTTGCATACTGCACCAAACCATCAAGGGCTTAAACTTTCGCTGCGGTTTTTGATTTCACTGAAATATCTTGAAAATATTTTAACATTTCTTTCAGCATATTAATAGATCGGACATTACCTTTGCTCAATTTCGTGGTTTTATTTTTATCAAAATCGTACAATTCTTTGATAACGTCCATTAAACTTCACCATCTTGAGTTGATAAGTTTTGATTATAAAGAATGGTTCTAAATGATTTTATTAGATGAACGATATCAAATAATGCAAAAATACGTTTTCCTTGGAAAATAAAAAACGGGTTTTCTGAAGAAATTCCTAGCAATTTACAGCATTGATCACAAACAAGAATTGATATTTCAATATTGGAATTTTTGCATTGTTTTAAAATTTCCAAATTTAAGATAATATCGAAAAAAACAAACCCAAACTCTAATCGAAAATTGCAATATTAAAATTCGTATACAAAAAAAAAAATAGCCAGTCATTATTGAAAATTTCAATATGAAATATCTTCTTATCAGACGCACAATTCACTCAAAAATGAAACAATTACTCAAAAAGAATGCAGAAAATAGGTAGTTTACATACCTCTAATTTTAACACTTGGTTTTTAGAGCGATTTCCCCCGTTTGTTTTTAGTATAGAAGTGCTGCTATTAAAATCAAAACCACATCAATTCCTATAGCGAAAATTTTTTTAGAGCAATTCCACACAGCAGTTAATAAATATTGAAAAATATTACACACATACACACCATTCGGAATTTCATAAAACAAAAAAAATTCAGTTCAATTCTTCTATAAGAAGTCGTTGTGTACACAAAAAAAATGCGATTCTAAGTTGAAAATACACACAATTTACGCTTCTTGTAGCAACAGGAATGAAAAACATAAAGTAATTTAAAATCGGCCTATAGCTGATTTTTTGATGCCCTATGGTAGAAATGGGAGAGAAAAATTGTGAAAACTAACAATATATCAAGGTTTTTCTTCATAACTTTGTTTGCCCTTGTCAAAATTTTCTCTAATTTGTAAGTAACTCAGACCCTGGTAGCATAAGTCTAATTTGCAAATTTCATTCAAATCGGTGCGTTAGTTCTGAAAATACATCAAAAAAACTTTCTGAACAGGGTTATTTCTTCCTACGACTACTTCTTTCTCCACTATCCTTAGACCGATATCACTGAAATTTTCAACGGTATCGTCTATTAATGTAGTCAACCAATATAATTAATTTAAACAAAATTGCTATACCAATTTTCCAATTAAACCCGAAAAACTATATAAAAAGAAACGACAAAACTTTATGGTCGCCCCTGTTTTTCCTTAATACCTTCGCTGCCCCTCAGTCGATTTTGCTGAAATGCAATACCAAAACCACTATAGCAATAACCAAGTAGTATTCTAAATTTCATCAAAATTGGATAACGCGTTTTTAAGTTATTTTGTCAACGTACGGACAGTAGTACCAAACATGGAGCATTAATATAGGGAATTTTTTTCAGAATTTTGGCTCATTTTCAAAACCCAATTACCCGAATTTGTTCTGCCAGAATTTCACAGTTTTTTTTCTAAGTATTCTATAAGATGTCACCTTTTCAGTGCGCTATAATATAACTTGATAGGATTAGAACTACTAAAGTTATACGATTCTAAAGCCAACTATTGGAAAAAAAACGCCACGAACTTTCTGCTTAACTGAATATTTTAAGGTTTTTCTCTCCATAACTTCGTTTCTTCATTCTCAAATTGGCCCAAATTCACAGGTAGGCTGGAGTCGAATAGTATAAACACGTTTCGTAAATTTGATTCCAATCCGTACATAACTTTTTAAAATACATTGGAAAAACTTTATGAACAGGCTTATTTTAGGCTACAACTATTTCTTTCTCCACTATTCTTGGACCGATTTGACTGAAAATTAATTCGGTATCGTCTATTTATGCAGTTAACCTACATAATTAATTTGTACAAAATCGGGTCACAAATTTTCCAATTACATCCGAAAAACCATAACGAAAAAAACGACAAAACTTTCTGGTCACCCTGGTTTTTCCTTTATAACTTTGACCCCCGTGGATCGATTTGGCTCAAATGCAATACCAAACCAAGTCGTCCAAATCGGATAATGCGTTTTTGAGTTATCTTGTCTACGGACGGACGGACGGACGGACGGACGGACGGGCATGCATAAATCAATATAACTTTTGATTCCCTACACAACCATACCCTTGAAATTTTTCTCCGATTATTATTTCTATGTGTTACACACTTAGTGACAAAACTAATATACCCTCTGGTAGTACCTACCATAGGGCATAAAAATAATAAATACATTTTCCCAAGAAAAAGAGAAAAAATATCGAATTGATAAATGCAAATGAATAAGAAGATTTCAAAAATTTAAACCAGAGGTTCCCAAACTTTTTTGTCTCGTGGACCACTTGCCATGTTTTTCGGTTTTGGGTAGACCCCCTGCTTACCTATATTAATTTTTTGCGAATTCATCAACATCAAATGAATCACCAATTTCGAAAAGGGCTCATGTCGGTTTTTTTAAAATGTACTTTTTTACCGTTTTTTTATCTTCACGTATAGACGACATGAGAAACAGGGACTCATATTGTGTTTTCCAATGTGGAAAAAGTGCATGTCCTTCTGGAGGTGAGACTTTTGGAAGCTAATTCAAGATATCTAGCCTATGCGAACTATTTCAATGTCAATTTTAATTTGTCATTTTGGAGACCACAACTTGAAGTGTGCTCAAAATACGAAGAAATTAATTAATAGTTAAGAAATTAACTACCTGTTGAAGACTCATCAGTATGCTGACCTGAAATTATAAAATTGCATCAGAAAGAAGTTAATAATAATATTGAATGGAACACTACTCACCTATGAACATCTCCAGATAATACCTAAAGAAATAAAACATTAATCCAATTATTTAATATTATTTTTTTTTCTTACCAGAATGTTGTTTACATCTGAACTGTCACCCGATATCGATATGAAAACTGATCGTTAATTGAAATGCACAACAGGAAAACTAAAAAAAAAAAAAAACGAAAGTATGGTTTGAAGCTCGGCTCCAACATTCTTTCGACCTTGTAAAGAAATTAGTATATAATCGGTCGACGAACTTAAATAGAACGTTAATTTTCCTGTTTTCTTTTCTTTACATTGGTATTTTATAATTTACAAGAAAAAAAAGGATTTTTTCAGGGAGTTGAAAGAAAACCTCTAATCGATAACATATTAAAAATTTCGTTCCGTATTTATTGTAGATCGTATCAAAAGTAAAAAAATATAAGTTTATTTCTTGTGCTTTTTAACGTAGAATTTTTTAATTGCATTTGTAACATAATTACTAGTAGAATTTAACAAAGTTTGGATTATTTCAATTTCATATTTTTTTTAATATATATACTTTTTTTTGAATTTCACAAATAGACATTTTTTTTGAGTGAATTATCAATTGTATGTGATTTAAAATAAAAAACCAATAATAAAACCTAAGTGTTATTATTTTCTATAGCAACTTATTTTTTTGTTTAAAAATCAAGAAATTTTTCTTGAAGAAAACTCGAAACCTTTACAGAACAAAACATTGGTCCTTCGAGCCGGATTTAGCCAAATATCAATAGAAAATATCAAAGAAAACGAGTTTTCTTAAAGAAAATTAAAAAGTGAAAATTTCAAGGTTTTATTATCAGTGATATAGTGAAATTTAACGGTTACGGTTACGTGTCGGGAGTGTTTTTTAGACGAAGTCGATTGGTAAGTCCTTTCATATTTCCTTTTTTTCTTATTATTTATTGTGTGAGTTAAAGATTTTAACAAATATAAAAGAAAGTTCTTTATTGAAAAATATATATATTGTCGAACGAAATGGAAACATATATTGAACAACAACAGAATGCATATCAAACTATGTGTAAGTCATTCGAAAATTACAAAAAGGACGGAAAGAATCGAAAGGAGAGTCCAACGTATTACTAGTTTCGCATAAACCAATTCAATGAGTATTGGAAAGAGTTCAAAAGGGTGCATGATGAAATTCTTCTATGTAAAGATACAACTTCAGACGCCCTTCCATATTTCACAAAAGATTTCTTCTCTGTCTTTGAATCAGCCTTTATAGATGCTTTGTGTCGTATTAAAGACGATCAAACGAAACAGTTTCCTATTGCAGTATCTACTAAAATAGAAACGAAAGAAATTCCTACTCCAGAGTCACGTGAAGAAGTACAACTTCCACGAATTTCAATACCAAAATTTTCTGGAGATTATTCATCTTGGACATCATTTCATGATTTATTCAAATCATTAATCCATGATAATAAACGCATTCCATCGGTACAAAAATTACATTACCTGAAAACAAGTGTAACGGGACAAGCAGAGCATCTTTTGAGACATTATCCAATTTCCGAAATGAATTATATACCTGCTTGGAATCTTTTGGTGCAGAGATACGAAAATAAAAGAGTACTCGTAAATACGCAATTAAAAAACCTATTGAATCAGCCAATTCTTAATATAGAATCATGTGAGGGAATAAAACAACTTGTGGATACTACATGTGAAAGTCTACATGCGCTGACAAACTTAGGAATAGACACAAGTACTTGGGACTCCATTATTATTTATTTGATAGTTCAAAAATTGCCAACTGAAACTCACCAACAGTGGGAAGCAGCATTAGGTGCGAGTATTGAATTACCAAAACTCTCTCAATTCAAAGAGTTTCTTGAAACTCGGTTTAGGGTATTAGAGGCATTGCTTGATAAAGCTAAAACGACATCTAAGGAATCTAGAATGCCACCAAGAAATAAATTCGAAAATAAGTTTATGCAATCATTTCACTCTGAAACTACATTAATTTGTTTTATTTGTTCAGAACCACATCATCTGCGTAAGTGTCCCATATTTCTTAAAATGGATTATGCCAATAAATTGAATAAAGTTAAAACACATGGTCTGTGCATAAACTGTTTAGGAAGAGGACACATTATAGCGAGCTGTCCCAGTAAAATGAATTGTTTCCACTGCAAGAAACGACACCACACGCTTCTACACATTCAACACGCTGAACAATCGCATAAACAAAACAATAATAGCAATCTTTCGTTACAAAATACGACATCTGCAACATCTAATGAAGCTTCGACATCAAATCATCATCTCCATGCGGAAGCAACTCCATTTCAAATGAATTCTTTAAGCAGTCAAATCAATAGAAACAAACAAGTTCTTTTGGCCACAGCAGTTATCAAAGCTATTTGGGATGATGGGAATCAAACATATCTTAGAGCTTTGATAGATCAAGGATCACAGGCATCATTTGTATCTGAAACTGTCGTGCAAAAACTTAAACTGAAGAGACAATCAATGTATGCTAATGTTACTGGAGTAGGTGGATTCAATGCAGGTAAAATAAATAGTTGTGTAAATTTCTTCTTAACAACGAGATAATCGAACACACCTAACATTAAGATAGAAGCGTTCATACTGAAGACTCTCACAAATTGGTTACCCAATAACTCAGTTGAACATCATGATTTTAGTCATCTTGATGGTTTGATATTAGCAGATTCATGCTACAAACGACCAGGAAAAATCGACCTTATCTTAGGTGCAGATGTTTATGCCAAAATACTTTGCGGAGGCCTTCGAAGAGGAAACGAAGGAGAACCAATAGCTCAAGAGACTATTTTTGGCTGGATAATATCTGGTGAAGTTCCGAACATTACAACCGCAAATCCGAAAAGAGGTATCGTAAGTTTTCATGCAGCATTTAACTTAGAAGAACAATTGAAGAAATTCTGGGAAATAGAAGAAATGTCAATTCCGATTCCAAAACGACCTGAACATGAAATATGTGAGCAAATTTTCCAGCAAAGTTGTATGAGAGACTCCAACGGACGATATCAAGTGGATTTACCATTCATACATGAACCTAAAAATCGCGGATTGGGAAAATCGCGAGATATTGCAATTTCTAGCCTCCTTCAAATGGAACGCCGTATTCAAAAGGATCCAACATTCTCTGAAGAATATCATAAATGCATATCAGAATATATTAACCTAGGACATATGCTAGAGGCGAAGACCAAAGAAAATGACACCATAAGGAATACGAATGAAGTCTCATTCCTGACATGCAACTATTTACCTCATCATGCAGTGAAGAAAGAAACCAGTACTACTACTAAATTTCGAGTTGTTTTCGATGCTTCCAGAAAAACTACAAGCGGTGTCTGTTTAAATGACACTCTTTATACGGGACCCACCATACAAGATGACCTTGCATCAATTCTATTAAGATGGAGACGTCATAAGATTGCTTTCACTGCAGACATCGAAAAAATGTACCGTCAAATCAAAGTCAAACAACAAGATGCTGAATATCAAAGAATTGTATGGCGAAATTCATACAACGAATCAATTCGCGATTACTACCTTACAACGGTAACATTTGGAGTAACATGTGCCCCATATTTAGCTATTCGAACGCTTCAACAATTAGCTAGAGATGGAGCCGATAATTTTCCTTCAGCATCAAACATCATATTGAACGACTTTTACGTAGATGATCTCTTATCAGGCAGCGATACTTTAGAAGAAGGCCTCAAACTTCAAACAATTTGATAAAACTATTGGATTCAGGAGGATTCCAATTTAGAAAATGGTCAGCAAATGACAACAGACTTCTGAATACATTACCAAAAGAATTTCGAGAAATTGATTCGCACCATGAATTCGAAACTAGTTCTGTCAAGACTCTTGGTATTCACTGGTATCCAAACGCAGATTATTTTACATACAAGGTGAATATCGAAGCGGATTTAAGCGATTACAGCAAACGTAAAATACTTGGCGACATAGCACGATTATATGATCCACTGGGATGGCTTGCACCTGTAATAGTTTCGGCAAAGATGTTTCTTCAATCACTGTGGCTTGCAGGTTTAACTTGGGATGAAAATGTACCATCGAACTTAAAACATTTCTGGGAAGAATTTCGTAAAGAGTTACATGCGATCGAAAGTATAAAAATACAAAGATGGCTACACACTGATGCGCAATCTAGAAATTATATACACGGATTTTGTGACGCATCAAATAAGGCATACGCAGCAGTGTTGTATTTGATAAGCATAGATCATCAAAATAGAACACATACTAATTTACTGACTGCCAAAACTAAAGTTTCTCCCATTAAGACCATTTCCATACCAAGATTAGAATTGTGTAGTGCCACTCTCTTAGCCAAGTTGATAAAACGAGTCAAGCAGTCATTACAAATAAATATAGAAGACGTATTTGTTTGGACTGATTCCGAAATAGTAATTTCATGGCTACAAGGTCATCCAACCAAATGGAAAACCTTTGTAGCAAATAGAGTAACGCACATACATGAATTGGTGGGCAATATTCGATGGAGACACGTTCCTTCGAAAGATAATCCCGCTGATTGCGCCTCTAGAGGACTATTAGCACAAGAATTGATATCATTTGATATGTGGTGGAACGGACCAGCTTGGTTGAAAAAATCTAAAGAAAATTGGCCAATTCAGAAGGAAATTATTGACACGACAGTGGAAGTAAAAAAGTTAGTTGTTAGCTGTGCATTAAATGAAGACTATGGCATTGAAATTATGAACAAATTTTCCTCAATGACACAACTAATTTCGGTCATAGCATGTTGTCAACGATTTATTTTCAATTGTCAATCAAAGAATAAGTCCAAGGGTAGCCTTCGGCCATCTGAGTTACGTCAGGCACACGACACCATCATAAAAATGATCCAAGAAAGAGAGTTTTTAAATGAAATAAATCAAGTTAAGTTAAAACAAAATATAAAAACAAAAAGCAAAATAATCAATTTGAATCCAATGCTTGATAATAACGGATTACTTCGAGTTGGAGGGCGTTTACAAAATTCTGCTCTACCATATAATGAAATACATCCGATTATTTTGCCCGATAAAAATCATTTTGTCACATTACTAATCAGAAACACTCATAAAGAAAGCCTACATGGTGGAACACAATTGGTATTATCATTAGTAAGACGAAAATACTGGCTTCTTAATGCACGAAATACAATCAAACTAGAACTTCACAAATGTACAGTGTGTTATAGATACAAAACTCAAACGATGAAGCAACTGTTTGGCAATCTTCCGACTCCCAGAGTAAACATAACTCGTCCATTTACTCACACTGGAATTGACTACTGTGGGCCGTTTCAAATACGTATGTCAAAGGGGAGAGGTTCTCGTTCACATAAAGGATATATAGCAGTTTTCATTTGTTTAGCAGTGAAGGCCATTCATCTAGAGGCAGTTTCAGATTTATCATCCGAAGCATTTCTTGCTGCATTCAGAAGATTCACAAGCCGAAGAGGACTATGCTCTGATATATACAGTGATTGCGGTACAAACTTCGTCGGAGCAAATACTACACTGACAAAGGAATTACAACGTACTCTGAAAGAAGTCACGAAGGAATCAGCTGATATACTCACGAAACAGCAAATCACTTGGCATTTCATACCACCAGCATCTCCACATTTTGGAGGTCTATGGGATGCTGGAGTAAAGTCCGTTAAATTCCATTTGTGCCGTACACTAAGAAACACGACTTTAAATTTCGAAGAGTTCTACACGGTTTTAACGCAAATCGAAGCTGTTTTAAATTCACGGCCTCTAACAGAATTAAGTAGTGATCCAAAAGATATGAATGCTCTTACTCCAGGACATTTTCTAATAGGAGAAGAATTATTATCTATACCAGAACCGTCTCTTTTTGATGACAAGATTCATAGTTTATCTCGATGGAAATATCAACAACAATTGTTTCAAAACTTTTGGACCAGGTGGAGTCATGAATATTTAACCCGCTTACAACAGCGGCCGAAATGGTTGTCACAACATCCGAACATAAAAATTGGACAACTAGTGCTCATCAAAGATGAACGATTACCACCATCCAATTGGTTATTGGGTAGAGTAATAGAAACACACACTGGGAAAGACAGTTTGATACGAGTTGCGACAGTAAAAACACAACACTCTACAATGAAAAGACCTATTACGAAACTATGTCTTTTGCCAATAACTGATAACGAAACAAAACGTGATTCATCAGTTGTAACACACGATTAAACTACACTAAAAACTTAAATAAATTTTAAGATCAAATCGATCATCCCAACGACAAAATAAAAAAAAAATCGTGAACCGTAGATAATATGATGCATCCATGGAATATACATATGTGCACTAAAAAGAAAGAAATATTAAAATTATATTAAAAACGAAATGCATCATATTCATACATTACCCATAAACTTTAATACAAAATCACCTTTAAAAGCTAAGGAATCTCACACAGTAAATATTTGAAATTTCTTTCCAACATTCCTTTAATTCCTTAATTCACGGCGAGTCGGAGCGCCCAAACTCCATGTTCGGGGAACATAGCAATTACTGCACGGAGGAAATGCCGCAATAATTACTATATTTATAGTTTCGTATATATATTTTGACCCACTTTTTACTGGGTCAAGGCCGGGGAGAATGTTGAAGACTCATCAGTATGCTGACCTGAAATTATAAAATTGCATCAGAAAGAAGTTAATAATAATATTGAATGGAACAATACTCACCTATGAACATCTCCAGATAATACCTAAAGAAATAAAACATTAATCCAATTATTTAATATTATTTTTTTTTCTTACCAGAATGTTGTTTACATCTGAACTGTCACCCGATATCGATATGAAAACTGATCGTTAATTGAAATGCACAACAGGAAAACTAAAAAAAAAAAAAAACGAAAGTATGGTTTGAAGCTCGGCTCCAACATTCTTTCGACCTTGTAAAGAAATTAGTATATAATCGGTCGACGAACTTAAATAGAACGTTAATTTTCCTGTTTTCTTTTCTTTACATTGGTATTTTATAATTTACAAGAAAAAAAAGGATTTTTTCAGGGAGTTGAAAGAAAACCTCTAATCGATAACATATTAAAAATTTCGTTCCGTATTTATTGTAGATCGTATCAAAAGTAAAAAAATATAAGTTTATTTCTTGTGCTTTTTAACGTAGAATTTTTCAATTGCATTTGTAACATAATTACAAGTAGAATTTAACAAAGTTTGGATTATTTCAATTTCATATTTTTTTTAATATATATACTTTTTTTTGAATTTCACAAATAGACATTTTTTTTGAGTGAATTATCAATTGTATGTGATTTAAAATAAAAAACCAATAATAAAACCTAAGTGTTATTATTTTCTATAGCAACTTATTTTTTTGTTTAAAAATCAAGAAATTTTTCTTGAAGAAAACTCGAAACCTTTGCAGAACAAAACACTACCAGTTCATAAAGGCGTCTAAATCTTACTAAATCAAAGAAATCACTGAAAACTCTCAAGTGGTACCACTATTATGGGTTTGGAGTTTGATTATATGCAGAATCTCCCACTGCCAGTTTTGCCCGTCCAGGAAGTATTTTAATTCCGACAACTATGACAGCGGCGAAAAGAACTTTTTACTCCTACCACGAGGTTCAAGCCCTCAAATGACCCAACGAAGTCGTATCATGTTTCAATGATTATATTCGTAAAAACGTCCCTGAAGAAGTAACGGAGTTCCACTTGTTGTGCGACGAATGTTCCGGACAAAGCTAAAACAATTAGTCAGTCGAAAGTTCAAAGTTTTCTTTATTTTCCGCAGAGGCTCGTACAATGATTGTGATAATGATGGTTTCTGATTAATAAACTGACTATCTTATGATAAAGATTCTTTATTTGCCATTTTATTACTAAAACCACCTGCGTTCTTCAATCAATTTGGAAAAGGGCTCATCTCGGAAAACTCTAACAGCTGTTTTTTTCGGGACTCTTGTAATAAAGAAAACCATTTCAGTATGTTATGACGCAGTCCAATGGTTAGCACTTTCAAAAAAATATGCCGTCTAAAATTCCATATAGTTTGGCAGAAATTCAGTTTTTTCTGTCTCCTGAACAATTTGAAAAAACTAACATGAGCCCTTTTCGAAATTGGTGATTCAAATGCATTTTTGACAGCTGGTATAGTGCTACTCACTTTGAAGGGGCTAAAAGTGAGTATACCACCCCAAGATCATAAATATTATCTAAGATACTATGCGACGTTGTAAATTGTATATTGGAATAGACAAGAATTTCCACTGCGCGTATGTGTGTAACATGATGATATCGGTATATCATTATGTGCAAGTTTTTACAAGTTTAAATTGTATGGCGACCACAAAGCGGAGGGCAACTACTTACAAAAACGGAGTAGTGTGTAATTCTTAAACAGTTTCATATATCACAAAATATACCTAATAACTTAAATTTTAATATAATTCTTCTTCACATTTCAAGAACATTCATGTTTTGAAAATTTTTTTTTTTTTTTATCGGATGAGAAAACTCCGGAATATTGACGCTGTTTTCGAGGAGCACCAGGGATGTCTTCGACCAGATACCTATCATTATTTAGAAGACTCGTTATGATATATGGTCCTTTGTACTTTGGTTGCAGTTTCTTCGGTTGTCCAGTGGCTGCTGGTTCGTTTTCTACCATTACGAGGTCATCAATTTTATAAATTGTTGGCTTTCGATGACGTTTATCAAATCTTTCTTTCCAATCTTGTCTTTTCTTATTAATTTCATCCGCTGTTTCCGCTCGAATTATCGAAAATTGTTCTCGATCATCGTCAATTTCATCATGTAGATGTAATATAACTTTATTTTTAAGTATATCACGCGGTTCGAAATCAAAAACTATTTCATGTGGACTTCGTCCGGTGGTAGAAGATTTCATTGTATTTAGTGACCACTGAATATTTCGCAAAGTTTCATCCCATTTACGTTCGTCTTTGGTTGAAGCAGCTATAGCGGAAGCTATAGTCCGGTTTACACGTTCAATTTGTCCGTTTGCCCTAGACGTACGGACAGCAATTTTAATGTGCTGTATTGCATGGTCCTCGCAATAGTTCTCAAAAGATTTGAACGTGAAAGCTGTCCCTCTGTCGCTTATTATTCTTGTGGGTGTACCAACGTAACTGAAGAATTCATCAAAAATCTTTAAAACTGCTGCAGTATTTGTAGCTTTCACTGCTCGCAATAGAACAAACTTACTAAAAGAATCAGATATTCCCAATACGTGTATGTTTCCTTTACTGCTTTTTGGGAATGGTCCAAATGATCAACGTGAATTGTTTTAAATGGCACCGATTCGATCTCATCAAAATGCAATTCACCCTCTATTTTGCCACCAGGCTTCTTGTAGTAGCAACATTGAATACACGATTTTATATATTTGGAGACATAGTCTCGCATTTTTGGAAACCAATACCAACTTTGAATTCGCTCTAAAGTTTTCTCCAATGCTAAATGTCCGACCAGATCATGACATTCTCGAACTATTCTCCAACGTACCATTTTGGGAACTATCCACCTTTTGTTTCCGTTAATTTTTTTATAAAGCCGACCATTTTCAATACAATACTCGTTCTGGATGTGTTTATCAACGTTCGTTTCTTGTAATTTACTGACAATACCTTTTAATTTTTCATCCTGCAGTTGCATAGTGAGTAACCAATCTACATGACTTATTTCAATATTCAATATCTTCAATGAAGCAGTCTCCATTTCATCGTTAACAACTTCATCCGGTTGTCGGCTTAAAGCATCAACGTGACCCATTCGATTGCCGCTTCTATGTTCCAAACTAAAATCAAAATCTTGAAGAGTTAACCACCATCGTGCCACACGAGGTATCAATTCTTTTTTCTGCATAGTAGTCTTAAGAGAAGCACAATCTGTTACAACTTTAAACGATTTTCCAAGAAGATAATATTTGAATCGCTTTAATGATTCCACAATCGCTAAAGTTTCAAGTTCATAACTATGAAACTTTTTCTCTGATTCGTTTGTCGTTCTACTAAAATAAGCTACGGGTTTAAATAACTTATTTTCCTGTTGCAGTAAAATTCCGGCAAGCCCATTTGCGCTTGCATCCGTATGAACTTCATGCAATGTGTTCTTATCGTACGATGTCAATACTGGCGAATCTGTTAATTCTTTCTGAAGTCGATAAAAAGCAGCATCCTGTTCTGACTTCCAGACGAATGGTTGATCTTTCTTTAACAGCATATTTAATGGTTTTGCAATAATTGCAAAATCTTTCACGAATTTCCTGAAGTAACTACATAAACCCAAGAACTGTCTTATCTCGGTTAAATTAGTTGGCTTTTTAAAGTTTTGTACAGCACTCGTTTTTAATGTTCCAGCACTAATACCTTTGGGTGATGTTTTATGACCCAAATATTCAATTTCTTGCTGTAGAAATGTACATTTTTCCAAATTCAATGTTAAATTAAATTCTTTCAAACCGTTCAAGACAATATTTAATTTCTCGAATCCTTCTTCGACTGTATTACTTCCAATTAGAATATCGTCCATATATATTTGGATTAAATTATTTACATGCTTTTTAAATTTTCCCATCAACTTTTGAAAAACTGCTGGGGCATTCTTAAGCCCGAACGCCATTCGAACAAATTCATACAACCCATTTGGTGTAATGAATGCTGTAAACTTACGAGAATTTTCATTTAATGGTATTTGATAGTAGCCGCTATTTAAATCCAATGTCGTAAAATATTTAAAAGAACTTGCGATCTGTAATTCCTCTTCTATATTAGGAGTTGCACACATTTCTTTTGTAGTAATTTGATTCAAGTGTCGATAATCAACACACAATCTATCCGTACCGTTCTTCTTCTTAACAAGCAATACTGGACTGGCGTAATTTGAATTTGATTGCACTACTATACCATTGTCGATTAGTTGTTGAACCATTTCATCAACTCGTTCTCTTTTCGCATAAGGTACCCGAAATGGTTTTTGTTGAACTGGTTTTTCACTTTCAACTTCAATAGTTATTTCGGTTTCGTTCGTTAAGCCGATTTCAGTTAAATCTTTTGCAAATAATCCTTTATTTTCGTTCAAGATTTTCACTAAAGATTTACGCTCTTCGTTCGTTAAATCACCATATTGAATCCCGTTATCATCAATTGGATTACGATTTCGATTATTCTCGACGATGGTCTTACTGACAGATATGTCATTTCGTTCTAAAATGAGTTTTCCATTTTCTTTTATCATTCTCATACCAGGCGCATCAATAATATCACGTCCGATTAGCAATGGAACTGGTAAGAATGTACTTTCAATTATGTAGACAAAAGTTTCAACTTTTAGCCCATCAATATTCAAATCTAGATTCATCATTTCGGTTGCAATATGGGAACCTCCCAAAAATCCAATAATATTCATTTGACATTTTATACGTTCTTGCTTTAGATTTCTTGCATCTTCGGCTCTAATTATCGTACAAGGACTACCGCAATCGATTTGTCCAAGGATTTCGTAATCACCAATTTTGATTAACTTGTGATACTCTGTGTCAAACTTTTGGCATTTAACCAATCCGATTTTTGCTTCACTAGGACACTCAGTTGGTTCACCTTTCCGATGTACTCGTTTGCACGTGTTACATCTCGGTTTTCGAGGCGGTTCAGTGCAATCGCGTGCATAGTGACCCGTTTGAAAACAATTGTAACATTCGTTAGAGTTTTTCTTTTTATCTTTTGAAATTGGTACCAAAATATCTTTCTGAACTGTTGCGTCTTTATGCCCTTCATTACTTTGTAAACTTTTGGTCACCTTTTTCTCTTTAACGTTATATTGCGCATTTCTTAAACTTTGACACCATTCAATTTTATCCCGCAATATTTCCAAACTTTCGATTCTTTGACCTTGAAAAGCAGAATATAATTCATCGTCTTTCATACCCATAATGAAGTATTTTGTGATCGCCCTTTCTGTCAGTTTTCCTTTTAAGCCCATAGACGAAATTTCATCGAAATATTGCATCAGACTCTCTGTAGGTTTTCTTTTTCTAGCCATCATTGCCATGTGAATATCTGCTTCATTAATTTCTGGAATAAATTTTGTTTTAAATGCATTCGAAAAATTTAACCAATTTGTATAAATTTCTTCAGTTCTATCAAACCATATTCTCGCATTTCCTTTCAATTTAACTGGTACAACAATTAACAACAATTCGTCGTCCCATTTATAGTACGATTTCAATTTTTCCACTCTTTTAATCCAACATTCTGCAGTTAAATCTCGTTCATCACTTGGATTAAACTCTGGTAACAAATCTTGAATGTCTTTCGGTGCAAACTGTATTTTTTTATCTTGTATTTGCGGCTGTTGAACAATATTTGGTTGAACAAATTCATCATCAGACATGTCGTTGGTTTGCAGGTCAAAATTTTTTAACCGGTTTATAAGTACGCGTTTGTTACCGACACACGATAAGTTATGTCTTTCTAAAATTTTCTTTAATTCCTTTACCGACACGTGACTGTAGTCACTCATTAGCAAATGTATTGCGAAATTCAAAGAAACAATAAAAAATATAATTCCCGGAATTATATACCGTTCCCGTTCCCGTTCACTGTTTGTTTGTTTTCTTACAAACACAACAATTTCTGTTTGTTCACTTTTTTTTCGCAGCACTTTTGTTTTTTTTTTGAGTAAACTTTCCACTTCTGAATTGTAAAATTAAAGTCCGAATTATAGTTTAAAATTAATATATTTAGACTTCAAGTTATACAAATAAAATAATGAGTTTAATACAGTTAAAATGTTAGAAATTAAGAAAATTGACGTTCGTCGTTCATCGTTCGGTTCGTTCAAAAGGTCAGACAAGACTAAAGGCTAATGAATAGAAGATGGCCTCTTCGTTCCTTTCTGGCTTAATTTAGTGTTGCCAGTCGTTTGTTTTCCGCTTACAGTAGTATTATGTAAGTAAATAGGTACTATTTGTGTATGGGGATTATTCCATTCATGGAATGCCAAAATTAATGTCACGACCAGGAATGGAATTTTGTATTTCGATTTGACCCAATTGGATCGTATATACGATTCGACCAATCAATTTGGTATCGGCTAAAATTGGATCGAAAATATTTTACACTGTGATCGTATAAAATTCATTCGATCAGTGTTGAGTTGTCGAAAACATATTTGTTTTATGTTTATTGTCATATTTTTAATTTCTTTAATGCAAAAAACCCAAGTACAAGAAATTTAACAATTATTTCCTTAAATTGTTACTAAATAATTGTAGTTTTCCCAAAAAAAAAGAAAATAAAATATTTTTTTAAAAATTTTTTTTTTCACTTGAGTTCATGCAAAAAAATCCCAAGCTTGCAAAAGTTAACTTGAAATTATTGAATTTAAAAAAATTATCAAGATTTTCATGAAATTACAACCAAATAAGATGCTCTAAGAGCGAAGTGAAAATTATCATTATAACAAAATAAAAAAAACAAATTTAGGGCCGAAGACACTTGAAGATATTTTGTTTCACCAACAATTTCAAAATTTATTATTAAATATTAATTGAAAAATAATTCAAAACTATAAACAAATCTAAAACACAAACATTTTAAATTAATGTTTTCAAAAAAAAACTATCAGCTGTCAAAATTTCATTAAATTTCATCGAGCAATTTGAAAATTTATACCATTTGTGTGGAATTCTCAAAGGCCACACTAATTTACGATACGATAATTTTACAGGATGCCAAAAAGAATTCAGATCGAATATTAAATCGAATCGAAAATTCAGTTGGATCGAAATACAAAATTCCATTCCTGCTTATATGAGATCCACTAATGTTGACCCCCATTTTCGTTTTATGAACCCCCAAATTTTTTTCTCGCTGACATGGACCCCTTGCAGATCGTAATCGACCCTTGGGGGTCGATATAGACCACTTTGGGAATCACTGATTTAAACCATCATACATCCAAATAAAAAGCAAAAACTGTTGACTAATATTTTTGATAAGAGATGGCGTAGTTTTATCCAACTAGAAATTAGAAAAATCTGAAAAAAACTTTCCTCTACTTCTCTACTCTAGTTAATATTTACTCAATGATAATAAGTAAAAGAAAAGATCAAGCTTCAAAAGACCTCTCAAGCAGCGAAGATGAAGATAAGCAAATAAAAAAGCCCGATACTCGCGATCAAATAAAAGTGAAGGAGAAACAGCCATAGCCCAGTCAATGGGTACTTTTACCTTGCAAAAGGTATAGGAAACTTTATATTTGGCATGCTTTTTCAGTTAGGTGAGTGATGGAAAATTCCAAGTTTTCGACCTTGGGGGGTGCCGCTCGCACCCCCACATCGGGTTAAAGGGGTGGAAAATCGCTTTACGCGATTATCTCGTTACTGGTACGAGATACGATGATTGAGGTTAGTATAAAAAATGTAGAACGTACAATTGTCTACATTTTTGACTTAACACATTTTTTTCTAAAGTTTATAGTTTTGAAGCTACAGTGCGTAGAAAGTGAGCATTTTCATCAGTTTCTTGGAAAATTTGATTTCCGAACGAAATTCCTCCCTGTTTATTAATTTTTTACTCTTATACTTTACCCCTTTGCACACCACCGTAGAGGTAGAGTAATAGGGCGGCTGATTTTAACGCGGTAGCACGAAGCATTCATCATGTTGTTGGAGATAATTAATGATTTGACATTTTGACTTTTCTTGTATTCATTGATGAACCCGGTTGTTCTGAATCAGTTAATGTTGAAAAACATAGTGCATCAGAGATTATGCACTCTAACTGAGAATTTTGCTCTTGTTCTTCAGGATCATTATCATCATCATCATCTGGAATTTGGAAGGACAAAAATTGACTGATTTCAAATGGTTCATCGTCTTCATCGTCGCAATCGGATATTATTTTCGGAACATTATTTCATGAAATTCCTGTGCAAGTGGCGCATATGATCGAACATTTTAGACCTGCCTCTCTATAACTGCATGTTGTCCCACATCCTTTTTTACATTTACATGAAATGCATGTTAACAGTACTTCAGGTGCGGGGTCGTTCACCATAACTAGTGGAGTAAATCCGAATTTATTACTCTTCCATCCCCAATCACTTGCATTCTTGGATTTATTGTGCCATAATTGAACTTGAAGGTAGGTCCGCAAAGAATGATTTCCTGCAGCATCGCTTGTAGGGGGCAAAGAGGCCAATGCAAATTAATTTTTTGTTATGCATTTAATAAAATGTTGGTAACGCAAAGCATTTAAGGTAACGTCAGCATTATTTATTTTGTAAAGTGGAACCAAAAATGTTTCCCACCACAAATGATATCTTCGCTGTTAGTATTCTCATCTTTAAATACTTGTATTGATTCACTCAGTGATTTATTGTTCTAAAGTAGATTGAAAAATTTAATTTTACCTTTATTATAGAGATAAGACGTGGTATCGCAACCACTGAATGCATGTAAAAATAAAATATTATCAGCTACAACGTCACAGTATTTCAAGCTACGAGGAGAGAAAATTTTTTCAACGATTTTTCCTTTACCAGGTTTTCTAAAATAAACATTTTGAAGAGATCTTGCTAACGCAGTTAAAAGGACAAGGAGATCTATATCTTCACCTACAACAAAAACTAAAGCATGCGATGGAGACATTTGAATTGCTGTTTTGATTAATGTTTTAATAAATCTGCATCTTCGACGACTTGTATCCTTGCTATGTTATGTTCTTAAAATTTTGTTTGGAGCATGGAAATCAGGCGAACTTTATTTTATTCATTTGATAAGAACTTTTCTTGAGAAACATTAGCTTCCATTGTCTCATCAAAATGTATCTCTATACAATTATTTTTTCTTGATCGACTAGCTCTTTCTGCACTCTTGGTACTTTTATCAGCTGTGCCACGAGGATAACCATCAAATACAATGATGGCATTTGCACCATAATGATTCTGGATATATAGAATATAATTGGAGCAGAACGATGCAAATGATTGATTTTTACTCCAAACGACTCGATGTAGCTGATAACCACCATCCACAACATTTATGCTGTTACTACTTTCAATGTTAGGAGAAACCTGTGATAAAATTTTAAAAAGATATGACTTAGTGCCTTTACGCATTCCTTGCTCCAAAAAGAGACATGGGAAAAGGAGCACGTTCATATTTAAGATATTGCTGCAATTCCTCTTCGGATTGTTTCACTATACACATTCTCTGAAATAAAATTTCTGCGTTAATGGGAACTATGTTGTCATGAATTTAAATACTGCTGTTAGCGATCGCTAGAGTAAGAACTCTTCTATCACGTTTAAATTTCACTGATTTCAATGTGCTACCAATTATTTTTTTAATACCAAGAAGGCCTACTTCACGAGACATGTGGCAGTCAGTTTTTTCAGTTCCGATGATTCCAGTTACAAATGAAATCAATTCTTCCATTCTTGAAAAAGGAAAATGCGAGGAGAGCCATTCACTGAGCTTCTTTAAATCTTCATCGTCACGAATAATTCGTGCACTTCTTGCATCCACGTGTTGTTCAGTTGTTCTCAATGATACGCCAGTGAACATTTCAATATCATCGTGAACTGCCTTCACAAAGGGCATCAAATATTTCTCTTATTTGCGAGCTCTGAATGTGTACAACCCACATGTAATCATTTCTATATAAATTGAGGAGAGTTTTGCAGCGCTGCAAACATCTCATCAATTTACATAGAAATGATTACACGTAGTACAACGCTGAGCGTAGTGTGTTCTCACAGATTTCATAAAAGCAAGTGAGAAAGAGTCTAGAGCACGTTAGGAATAAGCCTTTTTGTCTTTCCTCTAAAATAACCCAGCAATAAAATATGCATTAAGACCCCATAACACTAATAATACTTTAAATTCGACAATATGCTTACATTCTACGCGCTGTAGCTTCATAACTATAAACTTTAGAAAAAAATGTGTTAAGCAAAAATGTAGAGAATTGTATGCTCTACATTTTGTATACTAATCTCAACCATCGTATCTCGCACCAGTAAAGAGATAATCGCGAAAAAGCGATTTTCCACCCCTTAACCGGGTGTGGGGGGGCGAGCGGCACCCCCCAAGGTTGAAAACTTGGAATTTTCAATAACTCACCTAACTGAGCAATCATGCCAAATATAAAGATTCCTATACCTTTTGCAAGCTGGAGCCGTTTTTTACGCTCTATTGACTGAGCTACCAGTGTAAATGAAGTTGAAAAGAAATCCGAACAAACTAAGTGAACATATAACTGTTGTTTTCCTAATTTGAATTTGAATACATTTAATTTAATGTTAAAAGTTGCTATTTCTTATTAGTATATAATTCAAAAATTCCAAATTCCATTGAACTAAATTTGGTAAATATATTGTATTGTCATTAAAAACATAACCTTAAAAAAGCGCAGTCATCTCATTCAAGTTTAGAGAATTACAAGTAGTTTGCAATTGGACCTCGAAGAGTCCACACACATTTGGAGGTTGTAAAGCAGCTTTGCAATTAGTGAAGGGAAAGGTTGTAAACTCAGAGTTGAAGCTGGACCTCGAACATTCCACACACTTTTGGAAACTGCAGAAGTACATTGCAGTTGGTGAGGGAAAAGGATGTAAACTCGCATCGTAAAACAAGAAAAATCGTGTATAAACAAAAAAATCTGTGTAAAAACAAAAAAAACTTCGTAAAATGGCGAATTAAAGCGTTGCTTTGGCCAAGTAAATCTATAGAATTTTTCGACTTTGCGTTGCATAACCGTAAATTGGCTCTGGAGTAATATCTAGTTTTGTAAAACTAGAATTCAAAAAAAAAAAAAAGTTTAGAGAATAGAAAAGTTGAAAGGTTTGATTTTAAAAAGAAAATTGTTAGGATGTCGATATTAGCATATAGCGGCGGTAGTGTTGTTGCAATCCGTGGTAGAGATTGTGTAGCAATTGCAACCGATCATTGATTTGGTGTACAGGGTCAAACAATTGATACAAAACTTGAAAAAGTTTTCCAAATAAATCCCCATATGTTTTTGGGTCTTGTTGGACTACAAACTGATATTTTAACAGTAAAGGATCGTTTAAATTTTCTCAAAAATTTATATGAAGTACGTGAAAATCGTCAAATAACACCGGAGAGATTTTCGGCGATGCTTTCCAGTTTTCTCTATGAACGCCGTTTTGGCCCATACTCCGTAGACCCTGTTGTTGCTGGTCTAGACCCAAAAACTTTCCAATCATTTATCTGTAATATGGATTTGATTGGATGTCCAAATTTGCCAGATGACTTTGTTGTAGCTGGTACTTGTGGAGAACAACTTTACGGTATGTGCGAAACATTGTGGAAACCTGACTTGGAGCCAGTACAATTATTTGAAGTCGTTTCACAAGCATTGATAAATGCATTCGATCGAGATGCAATTACTGGTTGGGGTATTATTGAAAAGGATAAAATCACTGTCAAGACACTCAAAACACGAATGGATTAGATTTTCTTATATATAACCATTTTTTTTGTGAAATATTTTTTGAAATATTGTTTATTTCTAAATTGCAATTTTTTTAATTTTTTAATTTGGTAAATAAAACAATATTTGTGTACAATTTATAAAATCATTAATTTGTATAATCGCCATTTAAACTTTCTATTGCCATTTTTAGAGTACCTTCTCTGGATTTAGCACCGCCAATAAAGCCTGTGTTATGACAGAAAATAGCGTCTTCAATTTTGGAAACTTCTATTAGCTCGTCCGATCTAATACCTCTCCAATCTATGTAAATATTTTCGGCATATAAAACTGGTTGGTTGTATAGGAACACAAATAACTCTTAAATCGTCATTATCTTTCATCGTATTCTTTTTCCAAATCAAACAAATGCTCTTTAAATAGACATGGTTTTGATAATACCAAAATTTCGCCAGTCTCATGAACCTTACTAGCCTTTTTAGTAGCATCTTTAACTATTCCCCGAGCCGGTAAGCATGATATAGTATAATACAAGACTTTGTCCACAAATATTTCACCTACTAATCCTTTGCCTTCTCAAATTGTCCATTCTCGTCAATCTCCTCACAATTCCATGCCGGATAGAAATTTCCAACCCGTGCACTCAAATTACTTGTTATCCGATATCGAGGTTCGCCATCGCATATTTGAAGACCATTATCGATGGCGTCAATCTCTTCAATGAGGTTTTCATAAACTTTCTTATAAATTGTACTTAATGAATCTGGATCAAGAATTACGCTTTTATACTTTTTAGGTACTGCAGCAATAATTTCCTCGCCGAAATAAGTATAAATGAGTCCAGCAGAACTCAATCTAATAGAGAAATCAGTATTATTGAAGTTTATTTTATTACATATATTATTATATCACAATTAGTTTATATTATATTTGGGTCCCATTTTGGGCTTTAAACTGCTAAGATTTTCATTAAAACTCTTTTGATGATGATCAAAAGGATTGGATTCTACACTGAATACATCACCGACATCATCGCAAGTTTTTGATAAGTCCAAATCTCTTTACCTCACTATTTCAGCATTTTTATATTTATCTAACTGTTGGAGCATAAAACAAGCTAAAATCTCGTCGCAATGGAAAACTCCACTATGCGTCCCAATTTTAAGAGGCTCTGATTTCCGCTTTTTCGATTCTGTTGACATATTAAATATTTTTCGAAAAAATAATTTAGAAAGAGAATTTTGATGTTAACTTCTAATTTTGGAAAAAGACTTTTAAATTAATGTAAAATTCGGCGAAATTGTAAATTTTGCTAAACGGTTACTACAAATAAACACGCGGAACTTGGCCAAAGTGTAATAATAAAGTCCTGAAACTTCCTATCATTACCGTACCGCCGTTTTTCAAATTCTGCCTGTTCTTTTTCAAAAAATTTTCTATCCACTGCTGGCATAGATAGCTACATATTGTACGTATGGGTGAAAGAGGAATACAATCTAGAAGAAATATAAGGTTTTTAAGAGTTTTTCATGTGCTGTCTTAAGAACATTTCATTCTCTCTCGTCCTGATGGATTTTGCCTATGAAAACTAAATCTACTCTTGCGGATTCTTTCATACTTATTGCAACGTACTTTTTTTGGCTACTTCGCTAGCTTTCCACATTTTATTATTACACTTTGACTTGGTGTGCAACCGTGCACAAATTAAGTCGTTATCATAACATAATTTTCTCACCAAAATATGAAATTAAGAAATTATGCTGGGAGCTTAATATAGATATAAGAATTCTACAAAAAAACTGAATTCTTACAATCATATTTCGTTCATATTTTTTACAATACATTTTCCCACAAAATGCAGATTCATAGACACATTTTGTTCCCATATGAAAATGCAATAGTAGCAAAATTGTACTTTCTCATAATTATTATAAATTCAAGTAATTCAATATTAACCAAATTTACTTTGTTCAATCATATTATTTTAAAGTAATCGAAAACCTTAAAATAATTCTAAAATATCTGTAATATTCTTTAATAAATTTCTGGGAAAAATATTTAATTATATATTTTTTAAAATGCAATATTTGCATTATTTTTGTATAAATTTGAAATATTTTATAGAACAAAGTTAGTTATCTTTCAAAACTCATCGTTTCAATATTGAGCAATCCTGAATTAGCGGAAAAAATCTTCAAGAATTCAAACATTGCGGCAGTTCCAGCTACAATAACAATTGAGGAACAATCTACAGCAGCAGTGTAGGCAGCAAATACAGCAGCAATAGAAGCTATCAAAAGTTTTAGGCAGCAACTCCATAGCAGCAGTTCCAGCTATTAAAAAATTGGGGAAGAATCTACAGCATCAATCCAGGCAGCAGATAAATAGGAGCAACACAAGCTATCAAAAGTTTTAGGCAGCAAATCTTCAGCAGTAACAACCCCAAAAACTAACGATGGCCCACGTAGAAGAGCTTGCAGGAAGACAAAAAGAGATTGGGGAGAATATTCAGAAGATATTAATTAATTACAAAAAAGATTCAACTGACCGAAAAACCAAAGTGTACGTAGAAAAACGAACTACGAATATAGAAGCATTTTGGGAATTATTTCAAGTACAACATAAAGAAATAAAGGCATTTGAAACAGATAAACCACAGCATGCCTACTTCCAATCAATGTTTTATGATAAAATACAGACGGTATACCAAGAAACAAAAATAATCCTAGAAGAGAAATTACGGGAATTAGATGAGGGGGGTAACAAGGCACACATCAAAACCTCAGATCTAGCGGCGTCAACATCAGGTAACCAAAATATCGACGACGAGATAAAAAGTGTTGAATATAAAAAACAACTGGCGGTGATTAAGGTTATTATGCGAATAATCAATAATATCGCAAGTGAGGAAGAAAAATATCATCCAAAAGCATATTATCAACAAAATATGCAAACATTAACGAACTATTGGAATACAATAGGAGCGAATCATCTAGAAATATTGACACGTCATAACAAAGATGAACTAGAGGAATACTTTACTAAGAACTGTTACGAAGAAGTTGAAGACAAGTATCAAGAAATAATGATTGCTCTTACTTCAAAACAGGACTAATACTACCCAGAGCAACAGATTGCTAGAGGTCAACAGAACATGAATCCAGAGCCACAAACAATTAAATTACCAGCTCTGCAAATTACAAAATTTAACGGGGATTATTACACCTGGAAGTCGTTTCAAGACCTATTTATTCAACTGATTCATCAAAATAATAGCTTAGGTAAAGCTCAAAAGATGTATTATCTTAAATCAAATTTAGGGGGAAATGCCAGTGAATTACTGCAGAACTTGCAAATAACCGATACAAATTATGACACAGCATGGGAAATACTAAATAATCGATACAATAACAAAAGATTACTAATATCAACCCAATGCAAAAAATATTGTCACAAGCAACATTACAACAAGAAACAGCAGCTGGCTTAAAGAAGCTCCATGACACTTCGAAGGAATTCCGGTTAGCTATCAACAATATGAATGTTCAAACAAAGCACTGGGATCCCATCATTATTCATATTCTTGCACAAAAGCTAGACAAGGATAGCCACAAATATTATGAAGGAAGAATAAAGATAAGATTCCAATCGCTAGAAGCATTAGGTGACAAAAGCAAGAAGGAGAGTAATCCAGCCAAACCCAAGAGAGAAGGCAATATCGCTAATTGTGACAAAAAAGCAAGAACAGAGGGTAACAACAAAACCAAATCAGCAAAAAGATGCCAAATCTGCAAAGCGGAAGATGTTCATAGCATATATACATGCAGTAAGTTTTATGGCATGAGTATAAACGAGTATAAACGAGTATAAACTATGTACCAACTGCTTACAAGCTAATCATTTCAATGCAGAATGTAAAACTATTAAAACATGCAGAGTTTGTAGGAAAAAACGTAACACTCTACTTCACACAGAGGCCGTTGAAACAAGCATTACTTGCTCCCTCGCAGCTGTGAACCAAGAAGTCGGTAATACCGAAGGTACAAATTATAATGAAGAAAATGTCGTTCAACCAGAATGGCAAACTCAATGGCAAATGAATGTGAATTAAATGATGTATTATTGGCAAAGCTCAAATAAGGGTAAAATCAGCAAATGGAAAACATCATATATTACGAGCATTGGTTGACCAAGGGTCACAGGCTAGCTTCATAACGGAAAATGCTGCTCAATTACTTAATCTGAGTAAATCAAAAACATATCGACATTTCAGGCGTAGGAAATAATAAAACAGCAATAGCTAGAAAAAGTATATTACACAGCATACAACCTTCTACAAGCTTCTCGTCAAATAATTTCGACACGTTTCGATGAAACTTCTGGAACTTAGACCGATAGGTATATAAGGGAAAAACGTCGTCGAAACATCATCAGTTGAAGTCTAAAGCTTCGTCAGAGATTATACAAGGCAGAGATTTGAAACGTGATTATTTTTGTGGTTGGTTTACAAAGGGATTGTAAAAACAATTTGTTTAAAAGTAATAATTGTGATCAATTATTGAAATAATTTTTAAAACTGTGATAAATTGATTCTAATAATTAAATTATTAAAAGCCAAATATTTTTAAGACTAATTCTTAAGCAGAAATAATTACAAATAAAGTTTATACACTAAATTCACATAAATAAAAAGTGTTATCATTTTAAAGAACATCGAACCGAACGGGTAGAACGTCAAACTATACCACTATACCAGTTAATACAATAACTGGCAAGGGATGAGTGCCATAGTTATCCTACAGCATCAGACATTGCGTTAAAAGATTTTTATGTTGATGTCAGGAAATAATACTCTTGAAGAGGCTATAGAAACTCAACAACCACTTATAAACTTTTTATCGAGAGGCGGATTCAAACTAAGAAAATGGTCAACTCATTGTAAAGACAAATTAGAAAAGGTGCCAAAGGAATCAACAGAAATAGGTCTATTTGAAATAAATGAGGAAAATTCAGAATCAGTCAAAGCATTAGGCGTTCATTGGCACCCTGGTAATGACCAATTCCAATTTAAAGTAAATCTACCAATAGATAACACTGCACCAACTAAACGAAGTCTTCTGTCAGAGGTGTCAAAACTATTTGACCCACTGGGATGGTGAACACCAGTAACACTTGTAGCAAAAATTATGTTTCAAGAGCTGTGGTTAGCTGGCATAAATTGGGATCAGGCATTATCGCCTAACATGAACAAAAACAGAATTACCTGCCCTAGAAAACATAAGAATACCCCGATGGATAGAATATGAAAAGGGCAACGAAATTTGTGAGCTGCGACGCATCAGAGAAAACATATGCAGCAGCTGTATACATACGAACATTAAACGATAGTGGCTAGATCATTACACACCTCTTAGCAGCAAAATCAAGGTTAGCGCCAATAAGTAAGAGACTTTCACTACCCCATTCAGAATTATGCGGAGCCGTATTATTAGCCAAACTTATGGAAAAGGTAAAATCTGCTATGGAGTGGAATGAACCAACTGTTTATTCATGGACAGATTCAACAGTTGTTTTAGCGTGGCTAAGAAATCAATCCAGTAAGTGGAAAACCTTCATGGCTAATAGAGTGTCTGAAGTACACTCAATCCTAAATGCAAACCAGTGGCATCATGTCAAATCAACGGAAAACCCGATAGACGTTGCATCGCGAGGAATTAATCCAAAGGAATTAATAAAGTGTGAAGAATGGTGGATAGGACCATCATTTTTGATAGAATTATCATTATGCATGCCTCAGATAGAAGATACAGTAACAGATCTTGAAGTGCAGAAAATTTCAGTAAATATGGCATTTACTGCAGATAATACTATAATGGCAGAATTATTAGAAAAGTATTCAACCTTGCGAAAATTATCCAGAATAATTGCCAATTGTCTTCGATTTTGTAACATTGCAAGAAAATCAAGAGAAAAGCGAGAATTTGGACAACTAACGAGCAAAAATATTCAAGAGGCAACTAGTCGATTAATACAAGCAGTGCAAAATAAAGAATTCCCTGAAGACATCCGTAGTTTACAACGCAACAAGAGACTGAAATCTGACAGCAAACTGTTATTATTAAATCCATTTCGAGACACAGAAGGAGTTGTACTTGTTGGAGAAAGATTACAATATGCGGACATCAGCTACAATGAAAAGCATCCTATAATATTACCCAGCAAAAACAGATTAACCCAGTTAATAATCGACGAAGCTCACAAGACTACCATGCATGGGGGGGTTCAGAACACTAGCACAAACTAGACAACAATATTGGATTATCGATGGACACAGCTGTGTGGCGTTCCCATTTTCTACTAAACCATTAAAATTTACATTCAGTTTTAATTTGAATTTTTCTACTCAGTATATAAAATAAAACTTAGTTTATGTTTTTGTATTTTTTCAATCTAGAGTTAATTATTTGTTTTTTCATTTTAAAATATTAAATTAAAACAAAAAGAATTTTCAGTTTTTTCATCAAGCTTCCAAGCAGAAGTTCAATTTTAAATTAAAAATATCACATTTGAAATTAAAATTATTAAAATAAAAATCTTGTATTCAAACTTTAAAATAAAAATAAGTATTAAAATATAATAAAAGTGCACTTATTTAAAATTAAATTAGTTGAAAAAAGGTTTTATTCAAAAAATAAAACATATCCAATATTAATATTGGTGACCCCGACTGCACGATATTCGTGCACGAAAATTTTAAGTTTTAGTAAAGTGCGTGTGAATACAGAAGTGGGGAAAAGGCCTATATTCTGGCGTGGGGCCGCGCCAGGCACTCCCTGTGTAATATATTACATTTTATAATATATTATATTAAAAAATGTGATTTAATTTAAACAGCTGGTAATTCTTATAATATATTTATTACATCCGTTGACAGCTGATTCCAAATTGCAACTGCCTGACTAGACTTTTTTTTTTTTATGGAGGTGGGTGCCAAAGCACCCCGTACCTAGGCCTTGCGGCCCAATGTAACCTCGGGAGAATCTGGACATATGTCCTGAGATCGCACAAGTTTTCCAAGAAAACCTATGGGAAAAAAGATTAATTACCTGTATACCGCTTACAGAGTGGTAACTTGTCCCAACTCTGGAAACAGTTCTGTCTTCTTCAGGCAATCGATTAAAGATTCCACCTTCAGATTCCGGACATCCGATAAAGTCAAGAATGGTTTTCCGAAGATCTTCTTTCCCAGGACCGTTAAGGCATCACATAAACTAATAACGTGTAGTGATGTTTCCTCAACGGTTCTGCACTTACGACAGGTGGGATCAGATAGGATACCTATCGTATGTAGATGCTTGCGGAGGCAATGTCCCGTGAGGGCCCCCACCAGCACTCTGGTTTTTTTACGGTCCAACTTCAGTAACGAGTCCCTGATAAGGCCTGGTTCTGTTATGAAAATTTTGGATTGTCGAAGAGACTCATTTCGCCACTGAATTTTGTGTTGTACGGTGATCCATTCTCTAATGGAGAGTTTGGCTGTGCTCTTAGGAATACCAATGATGGGTTCCGGCCCGATAGGTTTCCTAGTGGTGCCCATCTTGCCATCCGCCATTGTATTGCCTGCGAGGCCGAGGTGTCCCGGTATGTAGTTGAGTACAACTCTGTTGTGCTCAGCTAGTTGGTTGAACTCAATCTAATAGAGAAATCAGTATTATTGAAGTTTATTTTATTACATACATTATTATACCACAATTACTTTATATTATATTTGGGTCCCATTTTGGGCTTTAAACTGCTAAGATTTTCATTAAAACTCTTTTGATGATGATCAAAAGGATTGGATTCTACACTGAATACATCACCGACATCATCGCAAGTTTTTGATAAGTCCAAATCTCTTTACCTCACTATTTCAGCATTTTTATATTTATCTAACTGTTGGAGCATAAAACAAGCTAAAATCTCGTCGCAATGGAAAACTCCACTATGCGTCCCAATTTTAAGAGGCTCTGATTTCCGCTTTTTCGATTCTGTTGACATATTAAATATTTTTCGAAAAAATAATTTAGAAAGAGAATTTTGATGTTAACTTCTAATTTTGGAAAAAGACTTTTAAATTAATGTAAAATTCGGCGAAATTGTAAATTTTGCTAAACGGTTACTACAAATAAACACGCGGAACTTGGCCAAAGTGTAACTAATAATAAAGTCCTGAAACTTCCTATTATTACCGTACCGCCGTTTTTCAAATTCTGCCTGTTCTTTTTCAAAAAATTTTCTATCCACTGCTGGCATAGATAGCTACATATTGTACGTCTGGCTGAAAGAGAAATATAATCTAAGCAAAGAAGCACGTGTTGAAATTTATATGCAATGCACAAATACTAGAAGAAATATAAGGTTTTTAAGAGTTTTTCATGTGCTGTTTTCAAAACATTTCATTCTCTCTCGTCCTGCTGGAATTTGCCTATGAAAACTAAATGTACTCTTGCGGATTCTTTCGTACTTATTGCCACGTACTTTTCTGGCTACTTCGCTAGCTTTCCACATTTTATTATTACACTTTGACTTGGTGTGCAACCGTGCACAAATTAAGTCGTTATCATAACTTAATTTTCTCACCAAAATATGAAATTAAGAAATTATGCTAGGAGCTTAATATAGATATAAGAATTCTACAAAAAAACTGAATTCTTACAATCATATTTCGTTCATATTTTTTACAATATATTTTCCCACAAAATGCAGATTCATAGACACATATTGTTCCCATATGAAAATGCAATAGTAGCAAAATTGTACTTTCTCATAATTATTATAAATTCAAGTAATTCAATATTAACCAAATTTACTTTGTTCAATCATATTATTTTAAAGTAATCAAAAACCTTAAAATAATTCTAAAACATCTGTAATATTCTTTAATAAATTCCTGGGAAAAATATTTAATTAAAAAAAAAATCTTCAAGAATTCAAACATTGCGGCAGTTCCAGCTACAATAACAATTGAGGAACAATCTACAGCAGCAGTGTAGGCAGCAAATACAGCAGCAATACAAGCTATCAAAAGTTTTAGGCAGCAACTCCATAGCATCAGTTCCAGCTATTAAAATATTGAGGAAGAATCTACAGCAGCAATCTAGGCAGTAAATAAATAGCAGCAACACAAGCTATCAAAAGCTTTAGGCAGCAAATCCTCAGCAGAAACAACCCCAAAAACTACTTTAAGTGCTAACGATGGACAACATAGAAGAGCTTGCAGGAAGACAAAAGAGATTGGGGAGAATATTCAGAAGATATTAATTAATTACAATTAGATTCAGCTGACCGAAAAGCCGAAGTGTACGTAGAAAAACGAACTACGGATATAGAAGCATTCCAATCGCTAGAAGCATTAGGTGACATAAGCAAGAAGGAGAGTAATCCAGCGAAACCCAAGAGAGAAGGCAATATCGCGAATTGTGACAAAAAAGCAAGAACAGAGGGTAACAACAAAACCAAATCAACAAAAAGATGCCCAATCTGCAAAGCGGAAGATGTTCATAGCATATATACATGCAGTAAGTTTTATGGCATGAGTATAAACGAGTATAAACGAGTATAAACTATGTACCAACTGCTTACAAGCTAATCATTTCAATACAGAATGTAAAACTATTAAAACATGCAGAGTTTGTAGGAAAAAACGTAACAGTCTACTTCACACAGAGGCCGTTGAAACAAGCATTACTTGCTCCCTCGCAGCTGTGAACCAAGAAGTCAGTAATACCGAAGGTACAAATTATAATGAAGAAAATGTCGTTCAACCAGAATGGCAAACTCAAGCATATATTGCAAATGAATGTGAATTAAATGATGTATTATTTTCAAAGCTCAAATAAGGGTAAAATCAGCAAATGGAAAACACCATATATTACGAGCATTGGTTGACCAAGGGTCACAGGCTAGCTTTATAACGGAAAATGCTGCTCAATTACTTAATCTGAGTAAATCAAAAACATGTCGACATTTCAGGCGTAGGAAATAATAAAACAGCAATAGCTAGAAAAAGTATATTACACAGCATACAACCTACATTTTCATCTGCATATAAGGTTACAACAACAGCACTCGTATTAAAAAGACTAACGAAAATGATTCCTTCTACAAGATTAAAAGAAAGATTAGTTTGGAAACATCTTGAAAAACTTACACTAGCAGATCCAACTTACAATGAACCAGGTATCATTGATGTAATATTGGGAGCTGACATTTTTATGGAAATACTTATGCCAGGTGTAATGCAGCACAGCAAACATGACTTGGATGGATAATCTCTGGTAGTATCAACGGAAACAATACGCCAAAAAATATTAAATGCTGTATAACATACACAGAAATTGATGAAAATTTAAGAAGACTTTGGGAAATTGAAAATCTTCCGACACAAACAATTTTAACAGAAGAGGAAAACAAATGTCAACAATTATACAGGCAGAACGTTAAAGATCTGAAAATGGCAAATATACTGTTAGCTTACCGTTGAATGACAAACACAAACATGAATTGTTAAGTGATTCAAAATGAAAAGCTATAGCGAGGCTATTACATATGGAATGTAAATTGAAAACAAACAAGCAGTTGGAAAAAGAATACAAGGCCTTCATGAATGAATATTTAAAACTTGGCCATATGATACAAGCAAAAACTAAGCAAAGCATTGATCAAGAAGTATTTTATCTACCACATTATGCAGTGAGCAAACCTGATAGCACAACTACCAAACTACGTGTACTGTTCGAAGCATCCGCAAAAACCTAACCAGGAATTAGTTTAAATGACAAGCTACTAGCAGGTCCGCCCTTTAGCAGAAGTAAATCTACCAATAGATAACACTGCACCAACTAAACGAAGTCTTCTGTCAGAGGCGTCAAAACTATTTGACCCACTGGGATGGTTAACACCAGTAACAATTGTAGCAAAAATTATGTTTTGAGAGCTGTGGTTAGCTGGCATAAATTGGGATCAGGCATTATCGCCTAACATGAGCAAAAATTGGCTCACATTAAAACAGAATTACCAGCCTTAGAAAACATAAGAATACCCCGATGGATAGATTATGAAAACGAAGTTTGTGAGCTGCGACGCATCAGAGAAAGCATTTGCAGCAGCTGTATACATACGAACATTAAACTTATGGAAAAGGTAAAATCAGCTATGGAGTGGAATGAAGCAACTGTTTATGCATGGACAGATTCAACAGTTGTTTTAGCGTGTCTAAAAAATCAATCCAGTAAGTAGAAAACCTTCATGGCTAATAGAGTGTCTGAAGTACACTCAATCCTAAATGCAAACCAGTGGCATCATGTCAAATCAACGGAAAACCCGGTAGACGTTGCATCGCGAGGAATTAATCCAAAGGAATTAATAAATTCTGCAGAATGGTGGATAGGACCATCATTTTCGATAGAATTATCATTATGCATGCCTCAGATAGAAGATACAGTAACAGATCTTGAAGTCCGGAAAATTTCAGTAAATATGGCACTTACTGCAGATAATACTATAATGGCAGTGTTAAGTTATATCAAATATTTGGTTTTTTGTCGTAAAAAACCAACAGATATTTCCCAGACTTATTTTGTGCAACGCGTAAATTTTTCTATGATAAAATTCCCACAATAATATTTTTTGCATAAAAAAACTCATATTGTTCAAAATAAAATACTCCGATTTCAATTCCATATATCCAAATATCAAATGAAACTTTTATATTTAATTAAATTTGATATTTGGATAATTTTTATAAATGTACCATTCCCACATTTAGAATATAAGAATTTTGTATACTCAGCATTTAAATTGTATAAATTCCAGAATTTTTGTCAAATAAATTCAGTTTAATTTTGAAACCCAACAGGCAGAATTATTAGAAAAGTATTCAACCTTCCGAAAATTATCCAGAATAATTGCCAATTGTCTTCAATTTTGTAACAATGCAGGGATATCAAGAGAAAAGCGAGAATTTGGACAATTAACGAGCAAAAATATTCAAGAGGCAACTAGTCGATTAATACAAGCAGTGCAAAATAAAGAATTTCCTGAAGACACCCGTAATCTACAACGCACCAAGAGACTGAAATCTGACAGCAAACTGTTATTATGAAATCCATTTCTAGACACAGAAGGAATTCTACTTGTTGAAGAAAGATTACAATATGCGGACATCAGCTAAAATGAAAAGCCTCCTATAATATTACCCAGCCAAAACAGATTAACCCAGTTAATAATCGACGAAGCTCACAAGCCTACCACGCATGGGGGAGTTCAGAACACTAGCACAAACTAGACAACAATATTGGATTATCGATGGACATAGCTCTGTGGTGTTCCCATTTTCTACTAAACCATTAAAATTTACATTCAGTTTTAATTTGAATTTTTCTACTCAGTATATAAAATAAAACTTAGTTTATGTTTTTGTATTTCTTCAATCTAGATTTAATTATTTGTTTTTTCATTTTAAAATATTAAATTAAAACAAAAAGAATTTTCAGTTTTTTCATCAAGCTTCGAAGCAGAAGTTCAATTTTAAATTAAAAATATCACATTTGAAATTAAAATTATTAAAATAAAAATGTTGTATTCAAACTTTAAAATAAAAATAAGTATTAAAATATAATAAAAGTGCACTTATTTAAAATTAAATTAGTTGAAAAAAGGTTTTATTCAAAAAATAAAACATATCCAACATTAATATTGGTGACCCCGACTGCACGATATTCGTGCACGAAAATTTTAAGTTTTAGTAAAGTGCGTGTGAATACAGAAGTGGGGAAAAGGCCTATATTCTGGCGTGAGGCCGCGCCAGGCACTCCCTGTGTAATATATTACAATTTATAATATATTATATTATAAAATGTGATTTAATTTAAACAGCTTGTAATTCTTATAATTGTCCTGTCCTGGGGTCGCACAAGTTTTCCAAGAAAACCTATGGGAAAAAAGATTAATTACCTGTATACCGTTTACAGAGTGGTAGCTTGTCCCAACTCTGGAAACAGTTCTGTCTTCTTCAGGTAATCGATTAAAGTTCCACCTTCAGATTCCGGACATCCGATAAGGTCAAGAATGGTTTTCCGAAGATCTTCTTTCCCAGGCCCGTTAAGACATCACATAAACTAATAACGTGTAGTGATGTTTCCTCAACGGTTCTGCGCTTACGACAGATGGGATCAGATAGGATACCTATGGTATGTAGATGCTTGCGGAGGCAATGTCCCGTGAGGGCGCCCACCAGCACTCTGGTTTTATTACGGTCCAACTTCAGTAACGAGTCCCTGATAAGGCCTGGTTCCGTTATGAAAATTTTGGATTGTCGAAGAGACTCATTTCGCCACTGAATTTTGTGTTGTACGGTGATCCATTCTCTAATGGAGAGTTTGGCTGTGCTCTTAGGAATACCAATGATGGGTTCCGGCCCGATAGGTTTCCTAGTGGTGCCCATCTTGCCATCCGCCATTGTATTGCCTGCGAGCCCGAGGTGTCCCGGTATGTAGTTGAGTACAACTCTGTTGTGCTCAGCTAGTTGGTTGAACTCAATCTAATAGAGAAATCAGTATTATTGAAGTTTATTTTATTACATACATTATTATACCACAATTTCTTTATATTATATTTGGGTCCCATTTTGGGCTTTAAACTGCTAAGATTTTCATTAAAACTCTTTTGATGATGATCAAAAGGATTGGATTCTACACTGAATACATCACCGACATCATCGCAAGTTTTTGATAAGTCCAAATCTCTTTACCTCACTATTTCAGCATTTTTATATTTATCTAACTGTTGGAGCATAAAACAAGCTAAAATCTCGTCGCAATGGAAAACTCCACTATGCGTCCCAATTTTAAGAGGCTCTGATTTCCGCTTTTTCGATTCTGTTGACATATTAAATATTTTTCGAAAAAATAATTTAGAAAGAGAATTTTGATGTTAACTTCTAATTTTGGAAAAAGACTTTTTAATTAATGTAAAATTCGGCGAAATTGTAAATTTTGCTAAACGGTTACTACAAATAAACACGCGGAACTTGGCCAAAGTGTAACTAATAATAAAGTCCTGAAACTTCCTATTATTACCCTACTGACGTTTTTCAAATTCTGCCTGTTCTTTTTCAAAAAATTTTCTATCCACTGCTGGCATAGATAGCTACATATTGTACGTCTGGCTGAAAGAGAAATATAATCTAAGCAAAGAAGCACGTGTTGAAATTTATATGCAATGCACAAATACTAGAAGAAATATAAGGTTTTTAAGAGTTTTTCATGTGCTGTTTTCAAAACATTTCATTCTCTCTCGTCCTGCTGGAATTTGCCTATGAAAACTAAATGTACTCTTGCGGATTCTTTCGTACTTATTGCCACGTACTTTTCTGGCTACTTCGCTAGCTTTCCACATTTTATTATTACACTTTGACTTGGTGTGCAACCGTGCACAAATTAAGTCGTTATCATAACTTAATTTTCTCAGCAAAATATGAAATTAAGAAATTATGCTAGGAGCTTAATATAGATATAAGAATTCTACAAAAAAACTGAATTCTTACAATCATATTTCGTTCATATTTTTTACAATATATTTTCCCACAAAATGCAGATTCATAGACACATATTGTTCCCATATGAAAATGCAATAGTAGCAAAATTGTACTTTCTCATAATTATTATAAATTCAAGTAATTCAATATTAACCAAATTTACTTTGTTCAATCATATTATTTTAAAGTAATAAAAAACCTTAAAATAATTCTAACACATCTGTAATATTCTTTAATAAATTCCTGGGAAAAATATTTAATTAAAAAAAAAATCTTCAAGAATTCAAACATTGCGGCAGTTCCAGCTACAATAACAATTGAGGAACAATCTACAGAAGCAGTGTAGGCAGCAAATACAGCAGCAATACAAGCTATCAAAAGTTTTAGGCAGCAACTCCATAGCATCAGTTCCAGCTATTAAAAATTTGAGGAAGAATATACAGCAGCAATCTAGGCAGTAAATAAATAGCAGCAACACAAGCTATCAAAAGTTTTAGGCAGCAAATCCTCAGCAGAAACAACCCCAAAAACTACTTTAAGTGCTAACGATGGACAACATAGAAGAGCTTGCAGGAAGACAAAAAGAGATTGGGGAGAATATTCAGAAGATATTAATTAATTACAAAAAAGATTCAACTGACCGAAAAACCAAAGTGTACGTAGAAAAACGAACTACGAATATAGAAGCATTTTGGGAATTATTTCAAGCACAACATAAAGAAATAAAGGCATTTGAAACAGATAAACCACAGCATGCCTACTTCCAATCAATGTTTTATGATAAAATACAGACGGTATACCAAGAAACAAAAATAATCCTAGAAGAGAAATTACGGGAATTAGATGAGGGGGGTAACAAGGCACACATCAAAACCTCAGATCCAGCGGCGTCGACATCAGGTAACCAAAATATCGACGACGAGATAAAAAGCGTTGAATATAAAAAACAACTGGCGGCGATTATGGTTATTATGCGAATAATCAATAATATCGCAAGTGAGGAAGAAAAATATCATCCAGAAGCATATTATCAACAATATGCAAACATTAACGAACTATTGGAATACAATAGCAACGAATCATCTAGAAATATTGGCACGTCATAACAAAGATGAACTAGAGGAATACTTTACTAAGAACTGTTACGAAGAATTTGAAGACAAGTATCAAGAAATAATGATTGCTCTTACTTCAAAACAAGACTTATACTACCCAGAGCAACAGATTGCTAGAGGTCAACAGAACATGAATCCAGAGCCACAAAAAATTAAATTACCAGCTCTGCAAATTACAAAATTTAACGGGGATTATTACACCTGGAAGTCGTTTCAAGACCTATTTATTCAACTGATTCATCAAATAGTAGCTGAGGTAAAGCTCAAAAGATGTATTATCTTAAATCAAATTTAGGTGGAAATGCCAGTAAATTACTGCAGCACTTGCAAATAACCGATACAAATTATGACACAGCATGGGAAATACTAAATAATCGATACAATAACAAAAGATTACTAATATCAACCCAATACAAAAAATATTGTCACAAGCAACATTTCAACAAGAAACAGCAGCTGGCTTAAAGAAGCTCCATGACACTTCGAAGGAATTCCGGTTAGCTATCAACAATATGAATGTTCAAACAAAGGACTGGGATCCCATCATTATTCATATTCTTGCACAATAGCTAGACAAGGATAGCCACAAATATTATGAAGGACGAATAAAGATAAGATTCCAATCGCTAGAAGCATTAGGTGACAAAAGCAAGAAGGAGAGTAATCCAGCCAAACCCAAGAGAGAAGGCAATATCGCTAATTGTGACAAAAAAGCAAGAACAGAGGGTAACAACAAAACCAAATCAACAAAAAGGTGCCCAATCTGCAAAGCGGAGGATGTTCATAGCATATATACATGCAGTAAGTTTTATGGCATGAGTATAAACGAGTATAAACGAGTATAAACGAGTATAAACTATGTACCAACTGCTTACAAGCTAATCATTTCAATGCAGAATGTAAAACTATTAAAACATGCAGAGTTTGTAGGAAAAAACGTAGCACTCTACTTCACACAGAGGCCGTTGAAACAAGCATTACTTGCTCCCTCGCAGCTGTGAACCAAGAAGTCAGTAATACCGAAGGTACAAATTATAATGAAGAAAATGTCGTTCAACCAGAATGGCAAACTCAAGCATATATTGCAAATGAATGTGAATTAAATGATGTATTATTGGCAAAGCTCAAATAAGGGTAAAATCAGCAAATGGAAAACACCATATATTACGAGCATTGGTTGACCAAGGGTCACAGGCTAGCTTTATAACGGAAAATGCTGCTCAATTACTTAATCTGAGTAAATCAAAAACATGTCGACATTTCAGGCGTAGGAAATAATAAAACAGCAATAGCTAGAAAAAGTATATTACACAGCATACAACCTACATTTTCATCTGCATATAAGGTTACAACAACAGCACTCGTATTAAAAAGACTAACGAAAATGATTCCTTCTACAAGATTAAAAGAAAGATTAGTTTGGAAACATCTTGAAAAACTTACACTAGCAGATCCAACTTACAATGAACCAGGTATCATTGATGTAATATTGGGAGCTGACATTTTTATGGAAATACTTATGCCAGGTGTAATGCAGCACAGCAAACATGACTTGGATGGATAATCTCTGGTAGTATCAACGGAAACAATACGCCAAAAAATATTAAATGCTGTATAACATACACAGAAATTGATGAAAATTTAAGAAGACTTTGGGAAATTGAAAATCTTCCGACACAAACAATTTTAACAGAAGAGGAAAACAAATGTCAACAATTATACAGGCAGAACGTTAAAAGATCTGAAAATGGCAAATATACTGTTAGCTTACCGTTGAATGACAAACACAAACATGAATTGTTAAGTGATTCAAAATGAAAAGCTATAGCGAGGCTATTACATATGGAATGTAAATTGAAAACAAACAAGCAGTTAGAAAAAGAATACAAGGCCTTCATGAATGAATATTTAAAACTTGGCCATATGATACAAGCAAAAACTAAGCAAAGCATTGATCAAGAAGTATTTTATCTACCACATCATGCAGTGAGCAAACCTGATAGCACAACTACCAAACTACGTGTACTGTTCGAAGCATCCGCAAAAACCTAACCAGGAATTAGTTTAAATGACAAGCTACTAGCAGGTCCGCCCTTTAGCAGAAGTAAATCTACCAATAGATAACACTGCACCAACTAAACGAAGTCTTCTGTCAGAGGCGTCAAAACTATTTGACCCACTGGGATGGTTAACACCAGTAACAATTGTAGCAAAAATTATGTTTTGAGAGCTGTGGTTAGCTGGCATAAATTGGGATCAGGCATTATCCCCTAACATGAGCAAAAATTGGCTCACATTAAAACAGAATTACCAGCCTTAGAAAACATAAGAATACCCCGATGGATAGATTATGAAAACGAAGTTTGTGAGCTGCGACGAATCAGAGAAAGCATATGCAGCAGCTGTATACATACGAACATTAAACTTATGAAAAAGGTAAAATCAGCTATGGAGTGGAATGAAGCAACTGCTTATGCATGGACAGATTCAACAGTTGTTTTAGCGTGTCTAAAAAATCAATCCAGTAAGTGGAAAACCTTCATGGCTAATAGAGTGTCTGAAGTACACTCAATCCTAAATGCAAACCAGTGGCATCATGTCAAATCAACGGAAAACCCGATAGACGTTGCATCGCGAGGAATTAATCCAAAGGAATTAATAAAGTGTGAAGAATGGTGGATAGGACCATCATTTTTGATAGAATTATCATTATGCATGCCTCAGATAGAAGATACAGTAACAGATCTTGAAGTGCAGAAAATTTCAGTAAATATGGCATTTACTGCAGATAATACTATAATGGCAGAATTATTAGAAAAGTATTCAACCTTGCGAAAATTATCCAGAATAATTGCCAATTGTTTTCAATTTTGTAACAATGCAGGGAATCAAGAGAAAAGCGAGAATTTGGACAATTAGCTAGCAAAAATATTCAAGAGGCAACTAGTCGATTAATACAAGCAGTGCAAAATAAAGAATTTCCTGAAGACACCCGTAATCTACAACGCAACAAGAGACTGAAATCTGACAGCAAACTGTAATTATGAAATCCATTTCTAGACACAGAAGGAATTGTACTTGTTGAAGAAAGATTACAATATGCGGACATCAGCTAAAATGAAAAGCATCCTATAATATTACCCAGCAAAAACAGATTAACCCAGTTAATAATCGACGAAGCTCACAAGACTACCACGCATGGGGGAGTTCAGAACACTAGCACAAAATAGACAACAATATTGGATTATCGATGGACATAGCTCTGTGGTGTTCCCATTTTCTACTAAACCATTAAAATTTACATTCAGTTTTAATTTGAATTTTTCTACTCAGTTTATAAAATAAAACTTAGTTTATATTTTTGTATTTTTTCAATCTAGATTTATTTATTTTTATTAATGATCTAGTTGTTTTTTTAATTTTAAAATATTAAATTAAAACAAAAAGAATTTTCAGTTGTTTCATCAAGCTTCGAAGCAGAAGTTCAATTTTAAATTAAAAATATCATATTTAAAATTAAAATTATTATAATAAAAATATTGTATTCAAAGTTTAAAATAAAAATAATTATTAAAATATGATAAAAGTGCACTTATTTAAAATTAAATTAGTTGAAAAAAGGTTTTGTTCAAAAAATAAAACATATCCAACATTAATATTGGTGACCCCGACTGCACGATATTCGTGCACGAAAATTTTAAGTTTTAGTAAAGTGCGTGTGAATACAGAAGTAGGGAAAAGGCCTATATTCTGGCGTGAGGCCGCGTAAGGCATTCCCTGTGTAATATATTACATTTTATAATATATTATATTACAAAATGTGATTTAATTTAAACAGCTTGTAATTCTTATAATTCATTTATTACATCCGTTGACAGCTGATTCCAAATTGCAACTGCCTGACTAGACTTTTTTTTTTTTTTTTTGGAGTGGGTGCCAAGGCACCTTGTACTTAGGCCTTGCGGCCCAATGTACCCTCGGGAGAATCTGGACATATGTCCTGGGATCGCACAAGTTTTCCAAGAAAACCTATGGGAAAAAAGATTAATTACCTGTATACCGTTTACAGAGTGGTAGCTTGTCGCAACTCTGGAAACAGTTCTGCCTTCTTCAGGTAATCGATTAAAGATTCCACCTTCAGATTCCGGACATCCGATAAAGTCAAGAATGGTTTTCCGAAGATCTTCTTTCCCAGGCCAGTTAAGGCATCACATAGACTAATAACGTGTAGTGATGATTCCTCAACGGGTCTGCACTTACGACAGGTGGGATCAGATAGAATACCTATGGTATGTAGATGCTTGCGGAGGCAATGTCCCGTGAGGGCGCCCACCAGCACTCTGGTTTTATTACGGTCCAACTTCAGTAACGAGTCCCTGATAAGGCCTGGTTCCGTTATGAAAATTTGGATTGTCGAAGAGACTCATTTCGCCACTGAATTTTGTGTTGTACGGTGATCCATTCTCTAATGAAGAGTTTGGCTGTGCTCTTAGGAATACCAATGATGGGTTCCGGCCCGATAGGTTTCCTAGTCGTGCCCATCTTGCCATCCGCCATTGTATTGCCTGCGAGCCCGAGGTGTCCCGGTATCTAGTTGAGTACAACTCTGTTGTGCTCAGCTAGTTGATTGAGGGTGTTGAGGCATTCTTGGACGATACAAGATGTTATCTTGACTGCACTCAAAGATTGTAGCGCAGCTTGGCTGTGCGAGAAGATGTTAATATGCAGGTTTTTCTAGCCCCTGTTTAGGTTCGCATTGGCGCATGTCATTATGGCAAAAATTTCAGCCTGAAAGACTCTCACAATGAGTGCCCAAGGCGATAGATATTGCCTTTTTGGGCACCGTACCAACGACACCTGCCCCAGTTCCCGCATACGATTTAGACCTATCCGTGAACCAGATGCGGCCGGGTGGTTTTGCGAGACTCTCACCGTGCGCTATCCAGGATTCTCTGGGAAGCATGACAGTCTGGAATCTGCGTTTGAAAACAAATGCCGGGGACATAACGTCCGATGGCATCGAGAGCATGGGGTATGATTTGATCAGATTAGCTAGGATCCTGGTATGGCCCTTGACATCTGATCGATCAATCCAGAGTCCAGCATTTCGCAGTCTGTAGGACGTTGCCATTGCTGTACTTTGAACCGCCAAGTGCAGCGGTGGGGTTCCCAAGAGGGCCTCCATGGCTACAGTTGGCGTGGTTCTGATTGCACCCGTAATGCCTAAAAGAGCAAGTCTTTGAATACGGTTTGTAAGATCTCTGGCATTGGATACTAGGGTACGAGGCCACCAAACAATCGATGCGTAGGTCAGCAGAGGTTTAACCACCACATTGTACAACCAGTACAACATTTTTGGTTTTAGTCTCCAGGTGGGTCCAAAGGTTCTGCGACAGGCCCATAGGGGCGCCGACGCTTTCTGTTCTTTGAGCTCCACGTGCTTCTTCCCGGTCAGCTTTTTATCTAGATATACTCCTAGATATTTCACTGACTCGAAGAGTTGCAGTTTCGTTTCACCTAAGCAAGGAGCCTCAAAACCTTCGAGATTCCTATTCCTGGTGAACATAACGAGTTCAGTTTTGTCAGGATTGACGGAGAGTCCCTTGGAAAGGGCCCATTTTTGAACCTTAATAAGAGCTTGATGAGTCAACTCAGCTAATGTACTGGGGAATTTGCCCGATACAAGCAGAGCTATCTCATCCGCATACGCTTGATCATAGTAGCCCGAGGTGTTTAAAATCCTGAGAAGGTCATCTACAACCAGACACCACAGCAGTGGAGATAGTATACCTCCCTGCGGGCATCCTCTCATAACTGAGATTGATTCTGTATCTCTTCCCAGACTGGTCGATGCAGGTCGAGTGGACAGCATGGTTCTTATCCATCTAGTAACAGTCAGACTCGCGCCGTGCACTTCGGCTGCCTCGCTGATGGCATCAAAAGTGACATTGTCAAATGCCCCTGCTATATCAAGAAAAGCACCAAGAGCGTATGATTTAGTATCTAGAGTTTATTCAATTTTGAACACTAGTTGATGGAGTGTAGAATCCGTGGATTTGCCCTCTTGATACGCGTATTGGTTTGGGTGGAGAGGGAGGATACTTGGCATCCTCTCCTTCAGGTATCTGTCCACCAGCCTCTCCAATGTCTTAAGCAAGAATGATGTGAGGCTGATGGGATGGAAACTCTTGGCCTCGGTGTAGTCAGTACGACCAGGCTTAGGTATGAAAATAACACGTGCCTTTCTCCATGGCGAAGGAATATAGCCATAGGCGAGGCTCGTGAGGTAGATTTGACAGAGTGGTTTGATTAGCAAATCAGCTCCTTTCTCAAGAAGTGCTGGGAAAATGCCATCAGGCCCTGCTGATTTGTATGGGGCCAAGGTTTTGATTGCCCAGTTAGTTCTATCGTATGTTACAATCTCTGAAGCCGTTCTCCAGTCGGTTTTTTGGGGAGGAGAACTTTCGGCTTGTAGAGACGAGCATGCCGGTGATTCACCAGATTCCGGAAAATGGGTGTGGTGCAGCAGTTTCAGGGTCTCCTCATTACTTGAGGTAAATTCCCCATCCGACTGGGGCAGCACCGTTAGTCTAGATCTCGCATCTTTGGAGAGGGCTTTTTGGAGTCGGCAAGCCTGAGGGAGGTCCTCAATTTGGCCACAGTAACTCTTCCAAGCTTCTCGTTTTTTCCTCCGAACAGCCGATTTGCACTTGCGTTAGGCCGCCTTCCAGGCTTCCCACTCACTGTTCAAACCATGCGGTTTGGCTCGGTTGAAACTTTTTCTCGTTTCTTTTCTGAGGCTCTCCAAGGATATATCCCACCAGGGCGTTTTCTTGGGGAGCCTGTTAGTGCGTAAGACGCAATTACTCTCGTATGAGGAGTAAATGGCTTCCGATGTTAGAGCGACTGTTTGCTCTAGTTGTGGAATATTCCGGGCTGCTTTTGGGACTTCCCGGGTTCTTTTTGACAGCTCTTCATTAAAGGAGAACCAGTCAGTGGATCTAAGATTCCTGTAGGAGACCGGTTTCAAGGATTCTGAGAACAGACTGAAGAGAATGTGCCTATGGTCCGACAATGAAGGTTCGGAGGACACTTTCCATCCTTGAAAATCTTGAGCAATGCCCTATGAGCACAGCGTTATGTCCAACACTTCTTCACGTGTAGAGGTGATGAAGGTTGGTGCTGTACCCTTGTTTGCAATTTCCAGGGTGATGGAACCAAGGTATTCAATAAGTGTCCTACCTCTTTGGTTGATGTCCGTACTGCCCCACTATGTGTGGTGCGCGTTGGAGTCACAGCCAATTATAAGAGGTAGATTATTTGTATCACAGAAGGACACTAAGTCGACCAGCTCCTCTGAAGGGGGAGGGGTGACTGTGTCGTAGGGCAGATATGAAGAGCACACTACTACTTCCTTGTCGCCAAATTCTGTGGAGTAAATTATTTTGACTGCAGTAAGGTCTGCAGAACAAAAGGATTTAAGAAGGACGGCATCATTATCATTGGAGATGTAGATGCTTGTCCTGGGTCTGTTCGCAGTTGTGCTGTATAATACAGACCCCAACTGGGTGTCGTAGCCCCGTACGATTCCCATGTAAACCCGAGGTTCTTGCACGGGCTATATGTTCGCACATCCGATAGCAACGTGCGTACCTATTATGTCGGTGGCCGCTTTGCAGTGGTGCGCATTTATTTAGAGAAAATTTAGTCCCGAATTTGGCATTAGTTCTGTCCCGTCTTTTCCTCCTCTTTCTCCCCTTTCTCTGGCTTGCCTAGAACCGTGCAGGTAGCCAGGCGAACTCGCGAGAGGGGGAGGAAATTCACCTTCTCCTGGGGCGTCCACGCCTACAATTAGTTGGTTACCTTCCGGCGCCCGACTTTATTTGTATTCGAAGACCCTCCAGTTCTCCGTGCTCATTGAGTTAAGGAATTTCATAGTGGTGAGTATCTGGGTCGCGCTCCTTTCGGGGCCCAGCATCCTCCTGAACTTAGGTAGAATGAAGTCATGGACCGAAAGGTCTATTCCTTCTACCAGGGGTTTGGATTCAGCCAGTTTAACTACCCAATCTTTGGTCGCTTGGTTCTCGCATAAAAGGATGAGAGAACCTTGCGTCAGTCTACAATCATGTGTGCGTGGGACTTCACCATTGGGAAGTCTCTCAAACGCTCCGATGATTGCAGCCTTTATGCGATTCGCCTCCATTGAAGTGATGTCTCTCTTCACAGGGGTCTCGCACGTTAGACAGACTTTCATTTTTAGTTCGTTTTAAGGATCTCCGCAAATGACGCTCTCTGTCCTTTTTAGTGAGAGGTGTCTTTGGGTCCGGGGTTAGAGGGTTTAACCCTCTTCGCCTGGGGGGTACTCGCTTCGGGAGTGGAGGAGGCTGGGATAGTCTCAGAAGTGCGCGCTTTTTCGGCGGCACGGTCTGTTCCTGCTCCCTTCCGCTTCCTCTTTTTGCGAGGTTTCGCTCCAGCGGAACCCGAACTGGTCCCTGCCACTGGTTCTAGTGAACTGGCAAGCGGTTTCTGTTCAGAGGTCAACGCCAATTGGAGTTGTGCAGACTTCAGGAGGGGGCTCCGTATGTTTGGGGTGCCCATCCTCTCGTTGCCTGCCGCGGTTGGCATTTTAGGGGGAGAGTTGTGGATCTCGCCGGGTCCCCTTTTAGCAGGGTTACTAGCCGATGCCGTATCTCTTGCCCTCCTTTGACGCCTTCTACTCGCTCCGCTGCAACTTTTGCCGTCGCTGGAGGGTGAGTTTATTCACGTCGTCGTTGTTGTTGTTGTTGTTAATTTTATTTGTTGGTCCAAAATGTTTCGATGTTCAAGTAAGGCTATCCATAATTCCTGTTTCGTTTCCATTGCTTTCTTTATTAAATTTTTTGATTAATGTTATGTCCCAAGTTGTACAAAATTCATTAAATTGATAGGAATTGAAAGGCATATTATCAGCAATAACTGTTCGGGGTATTCCATGAGTTGCAAATAATTCTTTCGATTTTTTTATTACCATACCAGGCGTTTTAGATTCCAACAGTTCAATTTCTAAGTATTTTGAGAAGTAATCAACACAAATTAAATATGTTTTCTTCGAGTACTCACATATATCTATGCCGATCTTGTTAAAAGGAAGTTGAGGAACTTCATGCGCTATAAGTGGTTCCTTTATATTTGAATTACTATACTTCTGACAAATTTCGCAATTGCTGACGTTTTTCCCAATTTGCTCATTGATACCAGGCCAATACAAGAGCTCCCTTGCTCGAGATTTTGTTCTTTCTATTCCACTATGACCCATATTAAGAGCTTTTAACATTGATTCTCTTAATGATACAGGTACTATCAGCCCCTAGCGCCCCTAGTGGCGCCATCTATATGTCGACTGGTGCGTTAGAATCTACTATCATTTATCGACTTCCTGTGAGAATTTCATTACATTTCATCTATTGAAAGTGAAGTTATTGCGTTTTAAGTGTCAGTATGTTTGTGTCATCGGTGCGAAAATGAGCTTCGAACAAAGAGCCAACATTAGATTTTGTTTTAAAATTGGTAAAACTTTTACCGAAACGTTTCAATTGATGAAACAAGTTTATGGCGATGATTGCCTATCCCGTAGCAGAGTGCACGAGTGGTTTCAACGTTTTCAAAGTGGTCGTGAGGACATAAATGACGATCAACATGTGGGCCAACCAAAATCCGTGATCACCGAAAATTCCATCGAAACTGTGCGTGAATTCATCAAAAATCAGCCGAAATCATCATTGAAATTCATGGAAATGGAATTGAACATCTCCAAAACATCGATTTATCGCATTTTGACCCAACATTTGGGTTTACAAAAGGTGTGTGCACGGTTTGTTCCGCACAAATTGACTGACGACCAAAAATTGCTCAGAATTCAGCATTCGAAGGACATCATTAAAGAGGTCAAAAAGGACAAAAACTTCCTTTATAACATTGTGACTGGTGACGAAACGTGGTGTTTTCAATATGATCACGAAACGAAACGCCAGAGTGCTGAATGGAAGGCGCCGGACGAGCCGAAACCCAAAAAATCGCGCCTGGAGAAGTCAAAAGTGAAGACAATGCTGATTTGTTTTTATGATTCCAAGGGTATTGTCCACAAAGAATTTGTTCCACCCGGTCAAAACGTTAATGCGGTATTCTACCTAGGAGTTTCGAAGCGTTTGGTGCGCCGTATTCGACGTGTTCGGCCCGAATATTGCGAAGATGGAAGTTGGCGTTTGTTGCACGATAATGCGCCGTCTCATCGATCGACGCTTGTGACCGATTATCTCCCCAAAAATCACATTTTAACCTTCAACCACTCCCCGTATTCACCGGATATGGCACCGTGCGACTTCCACCTTTTCGGGAAAATGCATTTGCCGATGAAAGGAAAGCGTTATGCAGACGTAGAGGCCATTCAAAAGGCTTGCACCGGCATACTGGCGGCCATACAGGCCAACGAGCTAAAACCCTCGTTCGACATGCTTTTGGACCGTGCAAAAAGCTGTATTGAAGCAGAAGGAGACTATTTTGAATAAAATTAATTGATTTTGCCGAAAAAACCATTTGTTTTGTTTTTTTTAAAGTCCTGTTTACTTTGGAAATCCCCTTCATTTTCCAGAAAAATTTAATATCATTGCTCAAGTGTTTCTTATCTTCTGGCCACCCATTTCGTAATGTTTTCATCATTAAATGCAATACCGGATCTTTATACGCTTCAGCAATAAAGTTAGCTATCTGCTTATTACTGAAATTTATACTATGTATCACCTCATTTAAACCTTCAATTTCTATATTCTCCTCATTTACACAAGCAAGTATATCAAATTTATTTCATACTTTAGTAACCTAATTCTCATTCTTTGTAGTCTGGCTGATGGAACCTTGACAATGTCCTTACTGAGTATACCAAGAAGGGGTTTATGATCAGTTAAAATATCTATTTCTCTGCCATATATCCAATTGTGGAATTTGTTGCAAGCAAAGCAAATAGCAAGCATTTCCTTTTCAATTTGCGCATAATTTTGTTCAGCCGATGTTAGGCACCGAGAAGCGAAATAAATTGGTTTTCCTTCTTGTTGTAAGCAACAACCTAGACCATCTTTGCTACTATCAGCTTGTATAGTTATTTTCTTTGCCAGATCAAATATTTTTAATATTGGTGCATTTTTTATCATTTCTTTTATTGTATCTAAGCATTTTGTGTGATTCTCCAACCACTGGAAAACAATATTTTTCTTCAACAACTCTCGAAGTGGTTGGGGGCAGTCGGCTAAATTGGGAAGAAATTTACGTAAATAGTTTATCATGCCTAATATCTTTTGCATTTCCTTTTTGTTTTTTGGGATTTTAATTTCATCAAACGCTTTGACTCGATTCAAATCGAAAATGATTCCTTCCGAGGAGATTATATGTCCTAGGAAATTCACTTTACTTTCTTTATACTGTACTTTATTTTTATTAAACTTCATATTAAATCTCTTAGCGCTATCTATTACAACTTTCAAGGCCTTATTATGTTCCTCCAATGTATTAGTTGCTATTAACAAATCATCTAAATATATGCTTACTCCATTTATATGCCCGAAATTCATTTAGTCTCTGAAATGCCTCTGGAGCTATATTAAGACCAAATTGTAGTCTTCTAAATCTATAACATCCATATGGTGTTATGAATGAACATAGTTTGCTAGATTTTACGTTCAACTTCACTTGCCAATATACATCCTTCAGATCAAGAACGGTAAAATAGTTTTTATTTGCAAGTTTTGAAGCTAATTCTTCAAAGGTGGGTATTAAATAATTCTCTGTTTTTAAAGCTAAGTTCAATTCTTTCGGGTCTAAGCATGTTTGGCCAGCACTGATCACAATCCCTAAAAATAAAATGAAAAAAAAAACATGTATTAAAAAAACGTCATTACTACAAAATGTAAACAAAAAAACACTAACAACAACACGCGAAAATTGAAATGCAATTATTAAAGAAAATATCAAACATTTTCTTTAAATAGTTACATTGTGTAATTAACACATAATGTACAACAATTTGCAATTATTCATATCACATATGAACATCAATTTTACACAAAACAAAACAAAATATCGCACATGACATTTCAAAAAAAAGAGAAAAATTACACGAACAAAATCACACTTAACTTTATACTTACAGTATATCCAAGTGTTTTAAAACCAACCGCGACTATTTTTCTACGGATGTTGGTAATTTTTGCTAAAAAATTTAATTAAATTTATTATTAATTTAATAAAAAACTAAAATGTCATACTTACCTGTGAGAAAGACAGAGATGACAAATTAGACAGAGAGGGCCAACATTTATAAAATTAAAATGGATGAACATATTCCACATTTTAAAATTAGTACTGCCCAATGTACAATTAACAAATTTCCCAAATGAAAAATGGATACATTATTCATACATTTTATGCGACCCTAAGATTTTTCTAAGAAAAATTTCGTATAAAAGGCCGAACAAACTTGGGAATTAATCACTTCTTCTGATTATCCAGCAGCCTACAGGCCAATTGGATAAGATTAAAACCGCTCAAGCAATTGTTGTAAGGTTTTAATTGTTCCAATTGGAAATATTGGGTTATCGTGCACCGGCGATTGGATTTGGTTAAAACAAACAAATAATGTCATAATTTTCTTTCAGTTGTTATAATTTTTCATACAAAAATCATTTTCATTTTTTCTCGTTAAATTTTTAATTTTTTTATTTTCATTAAAAACAAATTTTTTTTTTATGCCATTTTTTTTTTATATTTTTTTATTTTTTTTATATTTTTATTTTTTTTAATTGCTAAATCTAATTTTTAAGAAGAAAGAATTGTTAAATTTAAGAAACCGAATTTTTTTCAATAAACAAAAAATCGAAACGTAAACCGGACAATTTTCAACGTTTGTTTCTCTAACAAACAAAGCATATTCTAAGTGACTTGTTGGACTTTTCAACTATAACGAGGTTGGATAGCCAATCTGTTGGTTCCTCCACTTTTTCAATAACACCTCTTTGTGTTAAACGTTTTAACTCTTCTTTTAAAGGTTTTTCAATTTTCAATGGTATTCTTCGTGCAGATTTCGCTACTGGTTTTGCATCATTTTTCAGTACCAAATTAAAATCTTCTACGAAGCACCCCAAACCTTCAAACACTTCTTTATTACTTGCAATAAATTCTTCTTTTTCGGAGCACGTTTTAACGGCATTTATGCCTTTGATTAGGTTAAATTCAGTATAACCTTTAAGACCCAATAGGGGCATTGCTTGATTTTTTACAACCACAAATTTTTGGACCGAGATTTCATTTTTACAAAAACAAGGTAATTCCGTTTCACCAATTATCTCTAATGTAGCACCACCATAGGCTTCAAGTTGAATCGAGGTATTCTTTAGATTTGAGGTTTTGTAATTTTTTAAAGATAATGATAGGCAACACATTTACTTGCGCACCTGTGTCTTATTTGAATTTTATTAATTTGTCACCGATTCTTATTTGTTCATCCCAAGATCTTGTAGTGTTATTGGAATTATTATTATTTACAGTATCAATATAATAGTTTTCGCTTTCTTCTTCTTCACTTTCATTCGCAATGTTTAATTCTCTAATTTTTTTTAAGTAGCAAGCAAAAGCAAAATGATTTAACTTACCGGTTTTTTTTGCATATACCGGACACCTACCAATTTTATGAGAACCTGAACAAAATTTGTATCTTTTATCACAATTTGAGAGCCTAAAATTTGAATTTGCATTATTTTCTTCATTTTTTTTAGCCTTAAAATTATCATTTTTTTAAATATTACCATTACTGTTAACTCTATTTCTAGAATAAGTTTCATTATTTTTTTTATAAGTATACTGTACCGAATTTTCATTTGTTCTTGATGACGATAATTCATCCAAGGCCATAACCCCAACATTTTTTTGAAGTTCATTCAATGGCTGCCTAGTTATTTCTGATGACCTTGCAAGTTCCATTGCCCTTGATAACAATAGATCCTCCGTTTCTAACAATTTCTTTGCAGCTGTTTATCTGCCACGCCCAAAACGATTCGATCTCGAAGCATTCTTTCTTCTTGTTCTTCAAATCCACAATTTTTGACTAATTTTTTAATTTCATGTAAAAATGCATCAAATGGTTCTATTTCATCTTGATCTCTTCTATGAAAGACGTAACTTTCACAAACTTCATTCACTTTTAGGTGTACAATATGCTTCGAAAGCTTTGACTACTTTTCCATAGTTACCCTTTTCCTCCGGTTTCATATCAAAAGTGTTAAAAATGTCCACCGCCTCTTCACCAACTGCATTTAAAAATATTGCATCTTTCACTGACTCTTCCTTCGTCTCCAATTCAATGGCTATAGCGAATATCTCGAAATTCTGTTTGAATTTTCTCCAGCTTTCCGCTAAATTGGTCGAATTCACTTACAATTTTTCAACTTTTCTTATATATTCCACATTATTTATTACGTTTACAATTCTGGCTTTTGGTGGTCTTCCACGAGGAGCTTTGTATATTTCGGACGCTTGATTTTCTTTTTTAATTTTTACCATTTAATTATTTATTTTCAGGAAGATTCTTTTACAGACTGCGCCATGTAATATTACATTTTATAATATATTATATTATAAAATATTATTTAATTAAAACAGCTTGTAATTCTTATAATTCATTTATTACATCCGTTGACAGCTGATTCCAAATTGCAACTGCCTGACAACTAGACTTAGAACTCATTTTGTACTAGAACTACCTACTACTACACCCTGTATTCAATATAGCATAAAAATTCAACACAAATGAAAGAAGAAGGAGAAATTGAAATTTCGCTTGGGTGCTGATCTCATTTCATCTCTACCATCAAATCATCTCTATCATCTCTACTTTATCATTTCAAGGAAAAGAAAAAACAAAATAGAAGAAAAAAATAAAAATCAAAAGCTGTTTGCGTATTGATCCAAAATCGTCTCAAATTCATCTCTAATTCATCTAAGAAAAATTGAAATTCTCGTTTGTGTTGATCCAATATCATCCAAGCAAGTAAATATATTAAAGGAATATACAATTAAAGTAAGATTTTTTTTTAACCTATACAAAATTTCGAATTTGAAAAGATTTTCACACATATTTTACTTTCAAAAAAATAATAAAGAAAATAATAAATATATTTGTGTAAAATCAAAGAAATCGGTCCTCTGTTTTCTACAATTTATTTCAAAAAACAAAAATTAGAATGTTACCAAAGCACTTTATATTAAAAAAAACAATTTTCCCGCCTGCTCAGTTATTTTCTTTTCTCGACTGACAGTTGAAATCTTCTTCTTCACTTAGTCCTACGCCGCCTATATCCGTACGTACGAGCCGCATCTCGTGCATGTTTCCTTTTGTGGTCGTTTACAGTCGGCCCTATCTGACCACCTAAAGCGTCCTCGCTTTTCGCATCGTTTGTTTCATATTCGCCGTCATCTCCAGGGGGAATTTCACACCAACGTTTCAATTTATCGCTCGCATGAATTCCAAAATATGGCCGTTTACTTCGCTGGAAATATGGTAAGTCTTCAATCACGTATCGGTCTCGATCAAGTTCTTTCGTGATGAGGTATGGTCCCTTATATTTCGTTTCGAGTTTCCTGGATTGTCGAGTGCTTGCAACCTCATTTTCTATCATGACTAAGTCGTCAATCTTATACTTCGTTGGAACTTTATGTTGGGCATCGTATCGCTGTTTCCAGTTATGTCGACCTTTATAGATGTTATCCGCTACTTCCTCTCTTATTTCCTGGATTCCCGTTGTAGCCGGTTCATCATCATGTAAAGCTGACAGTAATTTATTTTTGAGAATATCTTTCGGATTATAGTCAAAAATGATTTCGTGTGGACTTCGTTGACTTGTTTGGTTTCTCATCGTATTGATACTCCATTGAATATTTCGCATCTGTTGATCCCATTTCCTGTCGTCTTTCGTAATCGTTGATAACATCGTCAAAATAGTCCGGTTAACTCTTTCTATCCGCCCATTCGCACGTGGTGTTTGTACTGCTGTTTTAATATGATGTATTGACTTATCCTGACAATATGTTTCGAAAGCTTTCGATGTGATAATACGAGTTGGCATCCCAACGTAGCCAGTTAATTCGTCTAGCACTTTGATGACTGCATTTGATGAATGGACCCAAATGGTCGATGTGCAACGTTTTAAACGGTACTGGTTCTATATCACTAAAGTGGAGTTCACCTTCTTTTTTTCCTCCAGGTCGTTTATTATACGCGCATTCGCAACAGGATTTAATGTACTTCGCCACGTAATCTTTCAGTTTAGGAAACCAAAATGTTTTTCGCAAACGTTCCACCGTTTTATCCAAACTTAGATGTCCAACGTCATCATGAAAACCTTTAACAACTCGCCATTTTACATCTTTTGGTACAACCCATAATTTCTTGTCATCATATTTTCGATATAATCGCCCTTTTCAATGATATAATCATTCTTCTGCTGTTTGTTACTACAGTTTACGTCAGTTAGATTATGAATAATCTCGCGCAAATAGTTATCTTGAAGTTGCATAGTATACAACCAATCAGATTCATCTATGTTCATTTTAAACATCTTCAAACAGGCTGTTTCCATTTCATTCGGTGGTTCCTCTGGTGTTCTACTCAATGCGTCTACATGTTTCATTTCTTTTCCGTTTCGATGTTTCGTTATGATGTCAAAATCTTGTATTCGTAACCACCATCTGGCAACTCTTGGTATCAATTGTTTCTGACTTTTAGTAGTCGCTATAGCTGCGCAATGTGTGACGACGGTAATCGTTTCACCTGACAAATACTACCTAAATCTTTCCAACGTCTCTACCACCGCGAGAACTTCTAATTCATATGAATGATATTTTCGTTCTAAGTCTGTAGTTGATCTACTGAAGTAAGCAACTGGTTTCCCTTTGCTATCACCTTCTCGTCGTTGTAATAAGATTCCGGCTAGGCCTCGCATACTAGCATCTGTGTGTATCTCGTGTTCGGCTTTAAGTTAGAACGGAACTAATACTGGTTGACTCGATAATCCACGTTTAAGTACTTCGAATGCTTCTTGCTGTTTATCATCCCATACGAATTTAACATCTTTTCGTAATAAGTCATTTAATGGACCAGCAATTAGAGCAAACCCGGAAATAAATTTGCGGATATAGCTGCAAAGTCCCAAAAACTGTCGTACTTCGTGTATGTTCTCTGGTGTTTTGAAGTTACAAATTGCTTGAGTTTTCACCTTCCCCGGCTGTATTCCTTGAGGAGTGATCACATGACCTAAATATTCAATCGATGTTTTCATTAATTCACATTTTTTTGTGTTCAACGTTAAATTAGTCTCTGCAAGAACGTTAAGTACTCGATCAAGTTTTTCTAGCGCCTCGCTTACGGTTTGACTTCAAATTAATAAATCATCCATATATATTTGAACATCGTTATGTTTTAGCTTAGATTTTACCTTGGCCATTAACTTCTGGAACACGGACGGTGCATTTTTCAATCCAAACGGCATTCGTTTAAACTCGAATAATCCTTCAGGCGTTATAATGGCCGTAAATTTTCGACTTTCGACACTGATAGGAACTTGATAGTACCCACTGTTTAGATCTAGTACGCAAAAACATTTATAATTCCCAGCTCGTTGCAATTCTTTTTCTATGTTCGGTGTTGGATAAATCTCTTTTCGGGTGAAATTATTTAACTCTCGAAAATCGATACATAAACAATCGTCCCCGTTTTTCTTTTTGACCAGTAAAACATGACTGGAATAGTCAGAGTTAGACTCGCTGATAATATCATTATCAAGTAATTCTTTCATCATCGTTGTAACTCGTTCTTGCTTCGGAATTGGTATTTTGTATGGTCGTCGTTGTATTGGTTTGTCGGACGTCAAACAAATACTCATTTCTACTAGATTAGTGAGCCCAATTTCACTAATATTATTGGCGAATACACTTGCATATTTATTCAAACGTCATAAACCTGTTGTTTTTCTTCATTCGTTGTGTCACCAATTTTTATTTCGGCCGCCGCTACTCCTAGACATCGTTTCTGCGTGTTATTTTATTGTTTTGGAAAACTGAAAATAACTCATCATCGCACATACCCATTAAGAAGTATTTCACAATTGTCTCTTGTGCCAGTTCGCCTTGTCTACCTAAAAACCACATTTCTTCCAAATATTGTAAAAGATTTTCATCGTTCAAACGTTTTCGTCCCATCATTTTTATGTGTACATCGGCTTCACATACTCTTAACGTAAATTGTTTAATTATCGCTTCGTTAAACTCTTCCCAAACAGTATAATTTTTTTCCGTATTGTCGTACCAAACACGTCCTGAATTCTTGGGTTTCGTTGATACTGCAAATAAAAGTAATCCCCAATTATAAATTTCTTTCAAATTATTAATTTTAGACACCCATCGTTTCACCGTAATACCATTTCTATTGTCAGGGTCGAAATCCGGCAAAACATCGATAACTTCTCGTGGTGAAAACTGCGTGTAGAAACAGGTACTCTCAATATTTCGTTTTGCGGTTTCTACGTTCTTACCATTTTCGTTCTTAGTTTGTTGCTCTTTTTTTCTGCAAGACTTCCGCCTTGGTCACCAAGCTTTGCACCAATAATAGGCGCATCACAGCCTGACACCATTTTATTGTTGTTCAGTCGAATAATTAATTCGTTTTTATTACCACTCGATGGTAAATTATTTTCCTTTAAAATCGATTTAAGTTCTATAAACGTTAATCATTCCAACTCTTGTCGTTCGGTCATAATTAAATTATTTTTCACCCCACATCTGAACTGTAAAATCAAAGAAATCGGTCCTCTGTTTTCTACAATTTATTTCAAAAAGCAAAAATTACAATGTTACCAAAGCATTTTATATTAAAAAAAAACAATTATCCCGCCTGCTCAGTTATTTTCTTTTCTCGACTGACAGTTGAAATCTTCTTCTTCACTTAGCCGTACGCCGCCTATATCCTCGTTTTTTAGATTAGCCGCATCTCGTTCATGTTTCCTTTTGTGGTCGTTTACATTTGTTCCAATTAGTATTAAGTGTAGGATGGGGGCAACAATTTCAAAAACAAATAATCAAACAATAATGTTTCTTTCACCCGTTTTATTTTTTCTTTATTAAAATAACACACTTCGATATACCTTCGGTTGATATGATAATGATACATTCGCTTTGCTTCTTAATTCATTCCGCCTTCTAGATCATTTGATCCCTTATTTTAACAAATTCTACCATACATACCTTGTGTTCAATACAAAGTTATTATATTGCATTCAAGCTTTTTTCGTATACAAATTCAAATACAAAATTCCTACACATTCGAGCTTTTGTTCGTGATACAAATTCATACATGTTCATGAATATGAAAACTCCTACAGTTTCGCCCATTCTGACCCACAAGGCGCCCTCGCCCTATTTCTTCACTACTTTAAAACAAAGCATTCGCCTTCTTTAGTTTATTTAAATTATTTTTACTTTCCCGATAAACGAATGTTTAAAGGAAAGTACTATAATCGTGCGAAAACCTAACTTTTGATCTAGAAGGGCTAGGAAGATGAAAATAAGTGCAAAATCCGTTTCGTCAAAAATAATTAGCCCCATGTCCGTACGTCCGTCCGTCCGTCCGTCCATCCGTCCGTCCATCCGTCCGCTTTTTTAAATCGTTAATAAAATCTGAATGGATGGTCTGATTTCCATGAAACTTTCACCATTTTGGTGTTGCATCAAATGCCAGATGGTGTTAGATTTTGGGCGAAAGTAATATATGGCAACACTATATGGTAACGCCTTTTCTGTCTAAAAACGACAAAATTTTGTCCGCACGGTTCAGACTAAACTATTGGGCCAATTTCGATAAAATTTACACAATTCATGTACTCGATCCTGGCTTAGATGTGATTACTTTTTGGGCCATATTCGACTATGGCAACACTGTCTAAAAATACATTTTGTCCAAATATAGTCTATTTTTGCACTTGTTGTAAAACCGAAACTGCTTGTCGAATTTTGATGACATTTGCACAGTTTGTGTACTATATTCGAAATCAGAACATATTAACTTTTCAGCAGAATTTACATCTGGCAACACTAATGTGCAAAACTTTTTTAAAAAATGTTGTGGCGGAAATATAGAAATTTCCCTAATTCGGTTAATAATAGTCGGATTTTACTGAAACTTCAAATGTACGTTTGGGATGGACCAACCGAAAAAATGAAATATGTCCCCCCGCGGTGGCGGGTTCTGGGGGGCTAAAAAAGAGAAACTTCAATAATTCACTTAATAATAGGCAGATTTCTTTTAAACTTGGTGTGTGCATTCTGGATAGGGTAAGTGAGAAGATAGAATGTGTCTCCCCTCGGTGGGGGTCCTCGGAGGGTGAAAAAAACCCTAATAATAATGAAATATAGAAACTTCCTTAATTCGGCCAATAATAGACGGATTTTAATGAAACTTCGAATGTACGTTTGGAATGGATGAGCTGAAAAAATGAAATATGTCTCCCCGCGGTGGGGGGTTGTGGTGGGTGGAAAAAGAAAAACTTCAATAATTCACTCAATAATAGGAAGATTTTCTTTAAACTTGGTGTGTACATTCTGGATAGGGCAAGTGAAAGGATAGAATGCGTCTCCCCTCGGTGGGGGTTGCGGGAGAATGATTTAAAGAAACCTTAATAATTCGGTCAATAACCGGCTGATTTTAATGAAACTTGGAATGTACATTTATAATAGGAGAACTGAAATGAATATTTGATGACATTATCGGGAAAATTCCATGGTGGTCCGGCCGATATAGAGAAAATGTGAATTCACTACTATGGTTTGCTTTGCTCATTTTTAAATTTAATAAAACTATATACTATACATTATGATTATACTATTATATACACTATATAATTATCTACCTTAATTATGATATAAATTATATACATTTTTTAAAATTTTTTTTATTATTATAAGGTTTCATTCGAGATACGTCAAACACACCGCTAAATGGTCTCTGAGGAATTGAAAATCCGTCTACATCTTGGATCAAATATCGGTCATTTCGCAATGCCTTTTGTACTTGATATGGTCCACGATACTTGGGAATCAATTTCTTACTAGCACCAGGAGTGGTATCGACATCAATCATTACCAAAATATGTTTATTTCTTCTTTTTGTTTGTTCTAGTGGACCGCAGTGATCAATATGAATGGTGTCGAAAGGACTTCCCACCTTAGGTATGGAATGTAAAAATCCCTCCAATCGTCCACTAGTTCTATTATATACAATACATTTTGGACAATTCTTTATATAGTCTGTAACATATTCCTTCAAACCTGGAAACCAATAATTCCTCAAAATTGTTTCCAATTTTTATAATAATTTTTTATTTAGTTGGAATTAGGACCTTAATGTAGTAATTTAAAACACCTTTTCAATTACTGCCAACGTTTCGTCTACTTTATTTATACTTTTTCAAGGCTGGAATAACACAATAATATATACATATACATTAGATACACTTGGTAATAGTTTCTAATTAACAAACAATACAAGAATATATAAAAAAAATAAATAGATAGTTCAATGTGTATACCTTATTGCGTGGTGTACACTATCGTCAAATTAAAAGACTTAAAATACATTATAAACGGATTAAACTCTTCCTAAGTTGAACGAAAACTAAATAAATGAAAAGTTAATAATCCACTATCTTACAAATTAAAACATTAAAAATTAAAATAAATGAAAACAGGATTATTAACTGTCTTAGATTCAACCAAGAAACAACAGGACAAACCGGTAAAAAAAAAACCAAAAAGACAAAAAGTGAAAAGAAAAACCGAAAAAATTGTCTTTTAAATTTAATTTAAGTACAACTATTTATATAAATATATTCCTTTAAAGTCGGTAAGAAGTACAGAATATAGGTTACTAAGGCCTTCAACATCACTCCTTACGTTGACCGCGTTGTCATATAAAGAAATGAATATCATTTCACTGATGTTCCTTCTTTCACAGTGTGTTTCTCTATCTAATATAGATATGTTGTCAAAATCAAAATCATGTTGTAGTCGGAAATGATGTGAGCATAACGTAATTCTATCCTTCTTCTCGTAGTTCGTAGGTTTACAATCATATTTGTGTTGTTTGACTCTGTTTAATAGAAGTTGTTTCGTCTGTCCAATATAGCATTTCTCCCAGTCTTTGCAATTAAATTTATAAACTACATTGGAGTTATTCATCAATGGAGTTGTATCTTTCATTCTAGAGAACAGTATACTGATTGTTTTCGTGTTGTAAAACGCGATTGTTGCATTATCTGACGCGATTAACCTTTTGATGTTACGCGAAAGACAACACGGTCAACTTAAGGAGTTGTAACTGCGGGGTTTACATATGGGGGTTTTTACGAAGAATGTAAGTCCCCTGATGATCCTTGCGACATATCTTCTTCCTTGCGAGGAGAAGATATGAGATGGGGCAGCTTATGTGAACAACTAAAAAGGCTGCACGCCAAGCTGAGTTGCGCTTGCTAGCTCGCCAGAGGGGTGGGTCGTTATTCCCCACCATCTACCACCAAAGTACACATAAATTTTTATGCGTGCATAAGAGTTTTAATGTCTTTTAGACATTAAAAGGATAGCATAAGCTATCAGGCAAGGAGAATTCGGTTTTGCGAGTAGAAAAAAACCGAATAAGGGGAGTGTTCGTTAATTAGGTAGTCACCGGAACTTGACCAGCCGTTCGCGAAAGCTTTGCGAGGCATGTCGGGGCCGATTGGCAGAGGTGACTTTGGGACTTTGTGGCACTTCCCTCCCGCATAGACCGACAGCAGAATGCCGATCCCCGTATGTCCAATGCTCGCCCCTACAATTGAGCATGGACCCTTCGTTTATTCCATGTTTTCCTCATAACATTGACCCCATTCGAGCTCTCTCTCTATCTCTCTCTCCCGATTTCAACTATCTGAACTTAGCCATCATTCCAAAAAAAAACTCCAAAAGTCTAGTGTCGCAATGACGAATTTTTATATAAATTTCCTTTATTAAGCCGCAAATAGGTTATACACCAATATTCAAAACAAAAAAAAAAATTCGTATACATAAAACAACGGGAAATTGAAAAATTATATTAACAATAAAACAAAGCTTCCTTTGCCAAGACAAGTTTTTTCTTTTTTTTTTCTTTTTCTATTGATAATGAATTATTTAATTGAAAAAAAAGGAGAAAATTTGTATATATATAGATATTTTATAATTTCAGGATAATCAAAAAAGAACTTACGTGGTTTTCTCAAAGGCCTTTGATGAACCCCCCTGTCCTAAAAAAAATCAAAATTATGTAACCGAAATGCATACTATGGCAAAACCATTCTAGAAAGCGAATTTTCTCTTTTTTTTTCAAGAATTTCTATAATTAAAGATTTTGTTGTTGTTTTTTTTTTTTTTTGAAAAAGATAAAGAAAAGAAAATTTTTATATATATATATATCTGTTATCTTATGTTGGGGTTGTCGTCGATGTTGAGAATGATGATGTTATAGATGATGTTGGTGATACTCGATGTTGGATGATTGTTTGTTGTTGTTGTTGTTGTTGAGGCAGCCGGGGTTATTACTTGTTGCCGCTGGATGTGTTGGGGCCGAACGTTGTGCACTCAAGTGCGGATATATCTTGGGATTATGCTTGCCTGGTTAGCGTTGGGAAACCTCATCGCCAGGCAAACAGCCTGGTATCTTTGTGCAATATGCACTCGTGGTTCCACTTTAATTTTACACTTTTCTTTTATCTATTTTCAAAACTTCCATTTTCGTGTTAAATTTTATTTATTCCCTTTTTCCGACCTTTCCCATTTTTGTATTTTCACTTTTCTCATATTTATAATTTCAAAAAAAAAAACTTTCATTTTCGTTTTAAATTTCATTAAATTATTTTTTTTCCGACCTTTCCCACTTTTATATATTTAATTTTCTCATATTTATAATTTCAATTAAAAACTTCCATTTTTGTTCTTGATTTTATTTCATTAATTTTTTTTTTCTTCTCTATTCCCAAGTCCTCTATCTAGACACCAAACTAGACTGTTGTATTTTACATTTCAAATCAGACTGTCCATCGACAAAGTTTTTCTGATTCTCTTCTCTCCCTTTCGCAAAGACTTTTCTCCAGTTTAAAATCAAAACCGGTATTTCTTGTTTTATCTTTTTATCCTGCCAATCAGAATAGTACACGGTCGACTTTTTCCCATTCTTCTTTGTATCTCTTCTTTCGTTTCTCAGCGGGGAGTCTTTTTCAAATTATTTCCACCACGGATATGAGGTGAATCGAATTTTGCAGAAGGAATTTTTTGAAACATGCGGTTTTTTCACAAAAAGTTGACCATGCAGATGTTTACAACCATGTTACTGTGTAGGTTTGAAAATATAGTAAGCGTGTAGTTTTAGGGCACACGTTACAACACAGATGCGTCAGGGATTGATCTATCAACCCGGACGTAACTGAAAAGCGTGTGGGTGGTTTGAGTGGTACGTGGAATTTTGCAGTGCCCAACGTGGGGCTCGACCACATCCGAAAGAGTCTCCGTTGCTCTCGACTGAGCTAGCAGAAAAGAAAAGAAAATGATCCGCCCCAAACCGCGGCAGTGGATGTCTGTTCTTACCTCACTATTGCCTCAAGTCTTTGGCATGGTAAACCCCTATGGGTCTACCCTGCAAATCCTCGACCTCATAGAGGGAATCGCCAATCGCACGAACAATCCGACACTTCAGAAATTTACGATTTAGCTTAGCATTGACATTTTTTGCGAAGTCACTAAGCGTGAAATTTCCTCGGTAGACTTCTTGTCCGGCAATAAATCTCTTTACCCGGGTTCGACGATTATAAATCCGCTCATGCTGTTGGTGAGCTTTTGACAAATTATTTTTGACGCGTTCGCGAATTAGTTCAGGCTGGTCTTTTTTTGAGGACACAACCAATTCACCATCATTCAAACCATTTAACTTCCGCATCAGTTCGTAGGTCGAGCCATGTGTGTTCATGTGGGAACCGAAAACAAGAAAATATGGATCAATCCCCGTAGAAGCTTGGATTGTACTCCGAAGAGCGCAGCCGATGCTTCCCAAGTTTTGATCCCAATCCGTATGATCGGTGCCAACATAAGAGCGGATGGCCGCCAGTAATGAGCGGTTTACACGTTCTGACGCGTTAGCTTGTGGTGAGTAGATAGCTGTACGATTGTGTTTCACACCATACGCTTCAACCAATTTACGAAATTCTTTAGATAAAAATTGCGGTCCGTTGTCTGAAAATATAATCTCGGATACGCCGAACAAATTCAAGACGCTTTGCTCCAAGAAATCGGTGATCCGCACGGCAGATGCCTTACGTAGTGTCTTGAATAAAACAAATTTCGAAAATTTGTCCAAAACAACTAGGAGAGTGGTGTTACCATGCTTAGACCGTGGGTAGGGTCAGATCGATATATAGGTACTGGAATGGTCTGTCAACTTCGATTTGTTTGCCCATTGGCGGCCTCAACACATTATTTGGAGCCTTAGACTCTTTACATACGATGCAACTCACGATATATTTACGTACTTCGCTAGCCATACCAGACCAGAAGTATCTTTGCCGCAAACGAAATAAGGTTTTGGTAATACCGCCGTGCGCAGCTTGTGGAGGATCATGCGCCAGGCGAACTAGCTCGTCCGTAAGGCTAGACGGAACCCAAAGCTTCCACGATCGATCTCCCTGAAAGGTATTGCCAGTGCTAAAGCTAGTCTTGAAGTACACGTAGCCATCTGACACTTGCGTGTCAGGCAGCCTATCCGCGTTGCTTTGCACTGTATCGATCAGGTCGAGATATTCCTTTGATTTGAAGGCTTCAGAATTCAGGTTTATGCTAGGTGCCGAAACTATTTCTGAAATCGCATCCACGTAAACACGTGAAAGCGCATCTGGCACCACATTCTCTGAACCTTTTCTGTGTTCAATCGCGAAATCAAAGGCTTGAAGCTTTAAGCTCCATCGAGCCAAACGTCCGCTCAAGTAGCGCTGACTCATGAGCCATTTTAAACTCGCATGGTCGGTGATTATTTTGAACGGCAAACCTTCGACGTAGGCTCTGAACTTTTTAACGCTCAACACCGCAGCGAAACATTCCAGTTCCGTCACGCTGTAGTTGCGTTGTGTAGAGTTCAGCTTTTGAGAAATATAGGCGATGGGTTTCTCATTGCCTTCGTCGTCGCTTTGCAGCAAAACACCTCCGACACCGGTCTTACTCGCGTCACACTGTATAATAAAGGGTTTAGTGTAATCAGGGTTGGCCAATACCGGGGCCGTAGTTAATGAAGATTTCAAGGCTTCAAACGCTACTTGAGCTTCCGCTGTCCAAACAAACTTGGCACTCTTCTTTAGGCAATCAGTGATTGGAGAGGACAAGGTGGCATAATTGGCAATAAACCGCCTATACCATCCCGTCATACCCAAAAATCGATGAACCTGTTTTGGAGTGGTAGGTGCAGGAAAGTCAAAGATTGCAGATACCTTATTTGAGTCGGTCTTTAGACATCCGTTACCAACGATGTAACCCAAATATCTAACTGCTCTCATGCAAAATTTGCTCTTCTCCAAATTGATCGTAAGTCCAGCAGTGGACAAGCAACGTGTAATGGTTGCCAAAAGTTTCACGTGAGAATCAAAATCCTCAGAAACTACTAACAGATCGTCCAAATAGACGAAACAGTTTTCTCTTAACTCGACTGGAATTGTTTTGTCCATCAGTCTACACATTCTTTGAGGAGCATTACATAGCCCGAATGGCATCACTGTAAACTGGTATAACGGTCTACCAGGCACTGCGAAAGCAGTTTTTTCCCTACTCTGCTTTTCCAAAGGTATCTGCCAAAAGGCATCCTTCAAATCAATACTTGAAATGAAACACGTCTTCTCAAGTCGACTGAGAAGGCCTTCTATATGTGGAAGCGGGTAAGCGTCATTTTTTGTAAGGGTGTTTACTTTCCTGGAGTCGAGGCAGAGGCGAACCTTTCCAGGTTTGCGCACCAGGACTACAGGAGAGTTCCACGCGCTGACACTTTCTTCGATGACACCCAATTCCAACATACGGTCCAACTCAGTATACATGAGGGCTTGCACCGCAGGGGAAACAGGGTAGTGGCGTTGCTTTACAGGCTGTGCATTTTCTACCTCAATAATATGTTGTTCTAAATGTGTTTTTCCGAAACCGACTTGGTTAATGGAAGGAAATAAAGTTAAGATGTTGTCAAGACGCGCGCGTTGTTCCGAATTTAGCGCGTGTGTGTTGGGATCGTCAATTGACAAGCAATCCAAAGTTTCGTTCGTGTTGAACAAAGACGGAGCTATTCCGAACCCTTTCCAAAAATCTACACCAAGGTATAGAGTTTGAGTAAGTCCCGGTACAACGTATAGGGAAATACTTTTCGTTACATTATTATAGGTAATTGGAATCGTAACTTGACCATGTACTGATTGTGATTTACCGTCAGCCGTTTTGACTGAGGTGGGACGACCAGTAATTAAAATTTTATGACGTTTTAGAAAATCTAAGGCGCCAGCGCCTAAGCAAGATATGCTTGCTCCACTATCTAAAAGGCCTAAAAGGGATTCGCCGTCGATTTCTACCATCGCATATGGTCTTACGTCATGTTTTAATGTTACGAATGCAGATTCCACTGCTTTAAATAATTGTTTTCGTTTTCTAAACTTTTCCCTGAGATTTAATATATAACGTGAAGTTTTCTTAGTGTAGATTGTGCCAATAGCTCTTTTCCTAACTATGTCTTGTTCAATTTGACGTTGATGTAAAGTTTTATCTGTCTGTTCCAGTTTGTTTTTATCGGACCAGATGTTATTTGACGTTTCCGGTTTTAAGATGTTGTCATTTGGCGAATGTGTTGGTGGAGATGACCGTTCAAAGACCAATGTTGGTTCCGTTATGGTTGGTTCAATAGTGTCATTGCCAATACCTTGCTGTTGAATACTTTCCGGATGGCATTTAGGACACAATGGAAACGAAACATTCTTCTTACCACATTGATAGCAAAATAAGGACCTTTGTGGTATTACACATTCAAAGAATTCATGACCAACATTGTCACAGTTCCAACATACAACCATTGAACATCCATTTCCAACCACATTGACATTATATCCTTTACTTAACAAATCGCGTTGATAAGTCTGATTAACGTTTACGATTGGAAACTCTGTTCTAATTGACTTTCGATGCGGGATATTAATATTAAAAGACTTATCAGATTCGAAATTGTTGCTAGGCAACAAACTTGTTGAAGACAACTTAAAGTGGGAGTCGTCATTATGAAGATGAGATTTGCTACGCTTTCTTTAATGTTGCTGCGCATGATTTGGGTCAATTCAGTATCCGTCATTGGAACTGTTAAACGATGGTTCATGGACATGATCGAATCGTAGAAATCATTAAAACATTCAGTGACAGTTTGTTTTCTTTGCAGCATGAGTAGCAAAATTTCATTATCAGTGTCGAGACTGCCATAATGTTGTAGAAGAGCCGACTTAATTCCGGTCCAATCAATACTTGGTTCTCGTTTAAGAAGGTGCCAGTACCACTTTACCAGTGAACAGGGTAAATATTTGGGTGCAAATGGCATTCCAACTTATACTACATTTCGATTGTAATAACTCAATCTGAAATACTACTACATACTAGCGATCTCACCACTGAACGAAAAATCCCATTTTTCGATGCGTGCATCATAACAACCATTTGGAGCAAAATTTGAAATCATAGCGGTCATGGTTTTCTTTTAGGCAGAGTTTATTGGTCGGAATCAAAATCGAAAGCAAGTGTGAACGGCCTTAAGTTTTCAGCAAAATATATTTTACACATTTATAGGGTGTATCGACAAAATTCGGGTACACGGAAGCCAAAGCCGGTGATTTGTGAAATGTTTCTTCAAAAAAAACAGTAAAAAAAATCTCGTTTCAAAACAAAATGAACTTAATGGAAAGAAAAATTCTCGTAATAATAAAAAAAAATTTAATATTTATAAAAAAAAAATGATGATAATAAAAAATATAAAAAAAATATTTAACCCGCATCAAAATAATAAAATGAAAATAATAAAAGTTATACAATATAATTTCCAAAAAAAAAAAAAATGTAACCTAAAACTAAACAAACTAAACCGAAAACTAATCAAAATGAAAAAACTGAAATAAACTAAACTAAATAAAACTAAGCTAAACTTAACTAAACCAAACTTAATAAAGAAACTAAAATTAAGATAAACTATATCTAACCAAATAAATTGGAAATTGCGAAAAAAAAACAAAATTCTCAAATCCAAAAAAAAAAATTCCCAAAAATAAATTTCTCAAATATATCCAAATAAATTCCCTCAAGAGGAAGTTATTTCCTTTATATGAAAAAACTTATTTATTTCCCTACATCTACCTTCATACCTAGAATTATATTATATCTAACTTATGAGAGTGAGAGAGAGAGACGAAACAAGTGGACGACACGAAGAAAACATAAACCCGACATGCACTCACGAAATGAAAATAAGATGTTACTCATCGAAGGAATCTAACACTGTATGATGCCAAACTGGGCTTAATACATGATTCGATCCCAAAACGTTATAGTGGATGTCGAAGTATACACCGCGCGTACCAAACACAATAAAGTATGATGTACTATGACATTTAACGATATACGATTAAATGCGCAACAGTCCATACCACAACATCACTCACATTTTCCTGGTCCAATGTCCGAGAAAATATAAAAAAAAATCCTCAAGACTAATTAAGAGATAGTCCGATCGTAAACACAAACGAACATGCAGATAGTTGCCGCTTTGTCAAAGCTATGACCTGACTAGCATTCTAACTTGCAACCGTAAACTACGAACGACATTGGACCTGCAATCGCGAAAAGTCAGCCAAACTTCGAAAACCAAAAAAAAAACGAACATCCGAAATTATGTTCACATCAAAACTTCGTTCAGAAATTTTGATGATGTGAACACACCTTCAGAAAAAAAGTTGACTAATAAAAAAACAGATGAAAAATTTTTTTAAACAGAAACAGGGCGTTTCGGAAGTTTCGAAAAAAGTTTGAGTCAAATTTTCAAATTTTCTCAAAAATTTTTGTGAAATTATTGGTTTACCAAAAGGTAACAACCAAAACACCATTTCCAAACATCAACTCGTTCGAAAATGTGTCTAACAATTTTGTTTGAGCTCCATTTGAAATTTCAACCGAAGTCGAAAATACAAATGGCAAACAAAATTAGAGATCCGCTGGCAGAACCAACGAACCGTTGGGCGCCATATATGTAACTGCGGGGTTTACATATGGGGTTGTTACGAAGAATGTAAGTCCCCTGATGATCCTTACGGCATATCTTCTTCCTTGCGAGGAGAAGATATGAGATGGTGCAGCTTATGTGAACAACTTAAAAAGGCTGCACGCCAAGCTGAGTTGCACTTGCTAGCTCGCCGGAGGGGTGGGTCGTTGTTCACCACCATCTACCACCAAATTTCACATAAATTTTTATGCGAGCATACGAGTTTTAATGTCGTTTAGACTTTAAAAGGATAGCATAAGCTATCAGGCAAGGAGAATTCGGTTTTGCGAGAAGAAAAAACCGAATAAGGGGAGTGTTCGTTAATTAGGTAGTCACCGGAACTTGACCAGCCGTTCGCGAAAGCCTTGCAAGGCATGTCTGGGCCGATTGGCAGAGATGGTATTGCCAACCGGACTTTGGGGCACTTCCCTCCCACATGGTCCGACAGCAGAATGCCGATCCCCGTATGTCCAATGCTCGCCCCGGCAAATGAGCATGGACCCTTCGTTTATTCCATGTTTTGCTCATAACATGCACCCCATTCGAGCTCTCTCTCTATCTCTCTCTCGTGATTTTAACTATCTGAACTTAGCCACCATTCCAAAAAAAAACTCCAAAAGTCTAGTGTCGCAATGACGAATTTTTATATAAATTTCCTTTATTAAGCCGCAAATAGGTTATACACCAATATTCAAAACAAAAAAAAAAATTCGTATACATAAAACAACGGGAAATTGAAAAATTATATTAACAATAAAACAAAGCTTCCTTTGCCAAGACAAGTTTTTTCTTTTTTTTTTTCTTTTTCTATTGATAATGAATTATTTAATTGAAAAAAAAGGAGAAAATTTGTGTATATATAGATATTTTATAATTTCAGGATAATCAAAAAAGAACTTACGTGGTTTCCTCAAAGGCCTTTGATGAACCCCCCTGTCCTAAAAAAAATCAAAATTATGTAACCGAAATGCATACTATGGCAAAACCATTCTAGAAAGCGAATTTTCTCTTTTTTTTTCAAGAATTTCTATAATTAAAGATTTTGTTGTTGTTTTTTTTTTTTTTGAAAAAGATAAAGAAAAGAAAATTTTTATATATATATATATCTGTTATCTTATGTTGGGGTTGTCGTCGATGTTGAGAATGATGATGTTATAGATGATGTTGGTGATACTCGATGTTGGATGATTGTTTGTTGTTGTTGTTGTTGTTGAGGCAGCCGGGGTTATTACTTGTTGCCGCCGGATGTGTTGGGGCCGAACGTTGTGCACTCAAGTGCGGATATATCCTGGGATTATGCTTGCCTGGTTAGCGTTGGGAAACCTCATCGCCAGGCAAACAGCATGGTATCTTTGTGCAATATGCACTCGTGGTTCCACTTTAATTTTACACTTTTCTTTTATCTATTTTCAAAACTTCCATTTTCGTGTTAAATTTTATTTATTCCCTTTTTCCGACCTTTCCCATTTTTATACTTTCACTTTTCTCATATTTATAATTTAAAAAAAAAAAAACTTTCATTTTCGTTTTAAATTTCAGTAAATTATTTTTTTTCCCGAGCTTTCCCACTTTCATATTTTTAATTTTCTCATATTTATAATTTCAATTAAAAACTTCCATTTTTGTTCTAGATTTTATTACATTAATTTTTTTTTCTTCTCTATTCCCAAGTCCTCTATCTAGACACCAAACTAGACTGTTGTCTTTTACATTTCAAACCAGACTGTCCATCGACAAAGTTTTTCTGATTCTCTTCTCTCCCTTTCGCAAAGACTTTTCTCCAGTTTAAAATCAAAACCGGTATTTCTTGTTTTATCTTTTTATCCTGCCAATCAGAATAGTACACGGTCGACATTCCATTCTTCTTTGTATCTCTTCTTTCGTTTGTCAGCGGGGACTCTTTTACAACTTATTTCCACCACGGATATGAGGTGAATCGAATTTTCTAGAAGGAATTTTTTGAAACATGCGGTTTTTTCGCAAAAAGGTGACTACGCAGATGTTTACAACCATGTTACCGTGTAGGTTTGAAAATATAGTAAGCTTGTAGTTTTAGGGCACACGTTAGAGAGTGATGTTGAAGGCCTTAGTAACATATATTCTGGACTTCTTACCGACTTTAAGGGAATATATATATATAAATAGTTGTACTTAAATTTAATTTAAAAGATAAATTTTTCGGTTTTTCTTTTCACTTTTCACTTTTTGCCTTTTTGATTTTTTTATGCCCTATGGTAGGTACTACCAGATGGTATATTAGTTTTGTCACTAAGTGTGTAACACATAGAAATAATAATCGGAGAAAAATTTCAAGGGTATGGTTGTGTAGGGAATCAAAAGTTATATCGATTTATGCATGTCGGTCCGTCCGTCCGTCTATCCGTCCGTCCGTAGACAAAATAACTCAAAAACGCGTTATCCGATTTTGATGAAATTTATAATTTGAGTTGCTTTTTCCTTAGCTTGGTTTGGTGTTGCATTTGAGCCAAATCGATCCACGGGGGGCAAAGTTATAAAGGAAAAACCAGAGTGACCAGAAAGTTTTGTCGTTTTTTTGGTTATTGTTTTTCAGATGTAATTGGAAAATTTGTGACCCGATTTTGTTTAAATTAATATGTAGGTTAACTGCATAAATAGACGATACCGAATTAATTTTCAGTCAAATCGGTCTAAGGATAGTGGAGAAAGGAATAGTTGTAGCCTAAAATGAGCCTGTTCAAAAAGTTTATCCGATATATTTTAAAAAGTTATATACCGATTTGAATCAAATTTACGAAACGTGTTTATACTATTAGACTCCAGCATACCTGTGAATTTGGGCCAATTTGAGAATGAAGAAACGAAGTTATGGAGAGAAAAACCTTAAAATATTCAGTTAAGCAGAAAGTTCGTGGCGTTTTTTTTCCAATATTTGGCTTTAGAATCGTATAACTTTAGTAGTTCTAATCCTATCAAGTTATATTATAGCGCGCTGAAAAGGTGACATCTTATAAAATATTTATGAAAAAAATTGTGAAATTCAGGCAGAACAAATTGGGGTAATTGGGTTTTGAAAATGAGCCGAAATTCTGAAAAAAATTCCCTATATTAATGCTTCATGTTTGGTACTATCGTCCGTCCGTCGACATAATAACTAAAAAACGCGTTATCCAATATTGTTGAAAGAATAAGAATGCTACTTGGTTATTGCTATAGTGGTTTTGGTATTGCATTTCAGCAAAATCGACTGAGGGGCAGCTAAGTTATTAAGGAAAAACATAAAGTAATTAAAAATCGGCCAATTATACAACACACATGAACATATCAAATATTTACCCACCAAAAAGAAAACACCACATATGACAGCCGATATCAACAATTATGGTTTTGTTTTTTCTTTTGATGAGAAATACAAAAAAATTCACGTCACCGAACATTTATACACATATTTATTACAATTGATTGAATTAATTTTAAAATTGGTTAAAATTATTCAATCAATCATAAGAAAAAACATAAAGTAATGTAAAATCGGCCTATAGCCGTTTTTTTGATGCCCTATGGTAGAAATGGGAGAGAAGAATTGTGAAAACTATCAATTTTTTCTTCATAACTTTTTTTGCCCCTTTCAAAATTTTCTCTAATTTGTAAGTAACCCAGATCCTGGTAGTACAAGTCCAATTTGCAAATTTTATTCAAATCGGTGTGTTAGTTCCGAATGTACATCAAAAAAACTTTCTGAACAGGCTTATTTCCTCCTACAACTATTTATTTCTCCACTATCCTTAGACTGATATCACTGAAATTTACAATGGTATCGTCTATTTATGTAGTTAACCAATATGATTAATTTAAACAAAATTTCTTTACAAATTTTCCAATTAAATACGAAAAACTATATAAAAAAAACGACAAAACTTTATGGTCACTCTTGTTTCTGCTTAATAACTTCGCTGCCCCTCAGTCGATTTTGCTGAAATGCAATACCAAATCCACTAGAGCAATAACCAATTAGCGTTCTAAATTTCATCAAAATTGGATAACGCGTTTTTGAGTTATCTTGTCCACGGACGGACGGTAGTACCTAACATGGAGCATTAATATAGGGAATTTTTTTAAAGAATTTTGGCTCATTTTCAAAACCAAATTACCCAAATTAGTTCTGCCTGAATTTCACAATTTTTTTGATATATTTTCTATAAAACATCACCTTTTAAACGCGCTATAACATAACTTGATAGGCTAATAACTACTAAAGTTATACGACTCTAAAGCCATCTATTGGAAAAAAAACACCACGAACTTTCTACTTCACGCAAAATTTCAAGGTTTTTTTCTCTATAACTTCGTTTCTGCATTCTCAAATTGGCTCAAATTCACAGGTGTGCTGGACTCTAATAGCATAAACACGTTTCGTAAATTTGAATGAAATCGGTATATAACTTTTTAAAATACATCGGGAAAACTTTACAAACAGGCTTATTTTAGGTTACAACTATTTCTTTCTCCACTATCCTTGCATCGATTTGACTGAGATTTAACATGGTATCATCTATTTATGTACCTAACCTATGTAATTAATTTAAACAAAATCGATTGACAAATTTTCCAATTACATCCGAAAAACCATAACCAAAAAAACGACAAAACTTTCGGGTCACCCTGGTTTTTCCTTTATAACTTTGCTCCCCGTGGATCGATTTTGCTCAAATGCAATACCAAACGCAGCTAAGGAATAACCAACTTACATTCTAAATTTCAACAAAATCAGATAACGCGTTTTTGAGTTATCTTGTCCACAGACGGACGGACGGACATGCATAAATCGATATAACTTTTGATTCCCTGCACAACCATATCCTTGAAATTTTTCTGCGATGATTATTTCTATGCGTTACACACTTAGTGACAAAACTAATATACCCTCTGGTAGTACCTACCATAGGGCATAAACAGGGGCGACCATAAACTTTTGTCGTTTTTTTTTATATAGTTTTTCGGGTTTAATTGGAAAATTGGTAAAGCAATTTTGTTTAAATCCATTATATTGGTTGACAACATTAATAGACCATACCATTGTAAATTTCAGTGATATCGGTCTAAGGATAGTGGAGAAAGAAGTAGTCGTAGGAAGAAATAACCTTGTTCAGAAAGTTTTTTTGATGTATTATCAGAACTAATGCACTGATTTGAATAAAATTTGCAAATTAGACTTATACTATCATGGTCTCTGTTACTTGCAAATTAGACAAAATTTTGAAAAGGCCAACCAAAGTTATGACGAAAAACCTTGATATATTGTTAGTTTTCACAATTTTTCTCTCCCATTTCTACCATAGGGCATCAAAAAATCGGCTATAGGCCTATTTTAAATTATATGTTTTTTTATATTATGTTTGTTTTTACGATTTGTCCTGTGGTTTCTTGGTTGAATCTAAGACAGTTAATAATCCTTTTTTCATTTATTTTAATTTTTAATGTTTTAATTTGTAAGATAGTGGATTATTAACTTTTCATTTATTTAGTTTTCGTTCAACTTAGGAAGAGTTTAAACCGTTTATAATGTATTTTATGTGTTTTAATTTGACGATAGTGTACACCACGCAATAAGGTATACACATTGAACTATCTATTTATTTTTTATATATATTCTTTTATTGTTTGTTGATTAGAAACTATTACCAAGTGTATCTAATGTATATGTATATATTATTATGTTATTCCAGCCTTGAAAAAGCCTAAATAAAGTAGACGAAACATTGGCAGTAATTGAAAAGTTATTTTAAATTACTACATTAAGGTCCTAATTCCAACTAGATAAAAAATTATTATAAAAATTTATCGAAAGGACGCAAAATCAGTTATATTATTACTTCCAATGTTTTCTCTATACCTACGTGTGCATAATCGTCATGTGCACTGTTGGAATTCAACAAAAATATTTTTTGTTCAAATATGTTTTTTTTATTTTTTTTTAAAAAAAAAGTAATGTTTGTAAAATTGAAAAATTCATTCACCTGATCATAAATTGAAATAAAATATTTGCATCCGGTGAATGAATTTTTCCATTAATTTTGATTAATTAACAAATTTAATTTTATTAATTTCAATATGATATTTCCCATCCGGGAAATATAAAAAAAATTCAAGTTGATTAAGGGCAATGCACGCACCTGTAAATTTTTGTACAGTTTGCAAATCGGAATAATTATAATTATTAATTTTGTAAAATGTTTTTTCAGTCAGTTAGTTTTTCTCGCGATAACCGTGCACCAAAGTTCGTTAATAAATGTCGCGTTACATTTTTGCATAAAAAAAATCAATTTTGTAATAATTTAAAATAAAAAGTTGTGATAATAAAGGAAATTAATTTTATAAAACATTTGTGTTTTTTTTCCGTTGTGTGTTTTTTTTTTTTTCATTAAATCCTTTCAGGATTTAACATTGGTCCTTTGAGCCGGATAGATATTCTTTTTATTATCGACCACAATTTAAAGTGTTTTGTGAGTTTTATTATTAAATTAAATCAAGTGCTACAAGAACATCAAAGCGGTAAGTGAAGTATATATTATTATTGTAAATTTATTGACTATTTCCCCATATTGTCAGAGTATTCAGTTTCCTTTTTTTCTGTGCGTTTTGTAACCAATTTTTGTGTTTCCGTGTTCTATTATTAAGCAAATGGAGGATTTAGTCAATGCACAACTCATCAATAAACATGAATTTGACAAATTCATAATCAACCTAAAGAAAACATCCAAAGATAAAAGATCTGAAGGATTTTTGACGAAAAAACAAGAATGCTTAGATGAGTTGTGGACTACTATAAAATATACAAACAGAAAAATGCTTGAGATTTTTTCCAAATCAGATGAAACATTGAGTTATTTTAAACTAGATACATTTTCTGATCTCGAAGAAAACTATTGTACGGCTTCCAGTTTCATTTATGACCACTTAAAACTATTTAAAGTAACCATATGGAAGTCATAATTCAGACAATAAAAAAAGTGATTGTGAAAGTTCTGAATTAAAGTTACCACGAATTGCAATTCCTCGGTTTTCGGGAAATTACCAAACATGGACATCGTTCCACGATTTATTTGTTGCAATCGTTCATAGCAACAAACAAATTTCAAATGTGCAAAAACTACACTATCTCAAGACTAGCTTATCTGGTGAAGCTGAACAATTAATTCGGCATGTGCAAATAACAGATGTGAACTATTTATCAGCGTGGGAAATTTTAGTGAAAAGATACCAAAATAATCGAGCACTAGTTAGCACAATTAAACATTCTTATGACTTTGCAAATTCAATCAGGCGAATCCACAACTGGTTTAAAGACAATGTTGGATGTGACCAACGAAGTTCTGGAAGCACTTAAAGGCTTAAGAATAAACATTGATAATTGGGATCCACTTTTGATTTTTATTTTGTCGCAGAAATTAAGCAGAGAAACTATTTCTCATTGGGAACTTTTATTGAGCGCGAGAGTTGATGCTTTCGCTATACCTACAATAGAAGAGTTTAAAGTGTTTTTAGAAAGCAGATTTGGTACGTTAGAAGCAATTTCAGCTTCAAATACAACAAATTCTCAAATTGATAAAAATCTGCGTGGAAATAAGAAGCCACTTGTAAAACGTTCTGATGTGGCCGTGACCACAACCAAGTGCCCGATCTGTTCAGATGATCACCGCTTACGAAATTGTACAAAATTTCTTAATATGACGATAAAGGATCGACATGATTTTATAAAAGAGCATCAACGATGTTTCAATTGTTTGGCACTGTCTCACTCTTCACAAGATAGTAAAAACCCGATGAATTGTCAGAAATGCAATAAACGACATAACAGGCTTTTGCATTTTGATCGTGAATTAAATAAAAATAAATCACCTCAAGGTCAAGCAGGTCCACGAGGCATTCAAGACAATTCGAATTTGGTGAATTTTTTAAATGTCACACCGAGTCAAAATTCTCAGCCATCAAATGTAAACTCAACTCACAATGATGTGTTTCGTGATACGAATCATTTTGCTTCCCATTTTACCAAGGATATGTGTTCTAAAACTGTATTATTGGCTACAGCTTTGATCCAGATTTATACACCAAGGGGCGAGATAGCAGTTTTACGAGCTCTAATAGATCAAGGGTCTCAAGCCTCGTTTATTACAGAAGACGCAGTTCAATTATTTAGAAAACCCACGCATGCAGTAGTAAGTGGACTTGGAACAAAACAAGCTGATGTTATTCACAGTTCGATTTCATGCAAAATAACATCCCATTTTCGTTCTTCTTATGAAGGTCAATTAGATGCCTTTGTACTTAAAAGGTTGACAGGTTTATTGCCAGCACAAAATGTAATGAGACAACCATGGCCTCATATCGAGAGATTAGAGTTAGCTGACCCAAATTATTATGTTGCACAAAAGGTCGATATTTTACTGGGTTCAGATATTTATGCTGATATTATAAAGGAAGGTGTTATTAAGGGACCTACTGGTACACCCTTAGCACAAGAAACATCATTACGGTGGATCTTATCAGGCCAACTCTTCACCACAAGACGACATCAATCTTCGTTTCACGTCAAGATTTCTTCTGTAACTGATGACAATTTGGAATTTCTGTTACGACAGTTCTGGGAGCTTGAAAACATCTCATCAGAGCGCAAGCTTAGTCCTGATGAAGAAGATTGTGAGAAACAATATGCACCAGCTCATAGAAGAGATGATGATGGCCGATACATCGTTAGATTGCCTTTCAAAGGGGAGGTTCACCAAGAATTCTGAACTCTAAAACAAATGCTTTCATTCGTTTGTTACAAATGGAAAAAAGATTTCGACAATGCTCAGACCTACTTATCAAATACGTGAAGTTTATGGAAGAATACTTGAACCTTGACCACATGAAAGAAGTTAGCGAGTCTTACATTAAATCCAAAAATACCACAAGCACACCATATTTTTTGCCACACCATGCTGTACTTAAAGAAGACAGCACAACTACAAAGCTACGAGTAGTTTTTGATGCTTCAAGTAAAAATGAAGGGCAACAATCTTTGAATGACAATGTTCATATTGGACCTACCTTACAAGATGAACTCAGTGTAATTCTACTTAGGTGGCGAAAACACCAAGTAGTATTTACAGCTGACATTGAGAAAATGTACCGTCAAATACTAGTGGCAAAATATCATCAAGATTACCAAAGAATATTATGGCGAAATAGTACTGCTCAATCTATACAAGAATTTAGATTGAAAACAGTAACATATGGAATGTCATGTGCTCCTTATTTGGCTATTCGTACACTAAGACAATTGGCGATTGATGAAAAAGACGATTTCCCCGTGGCATCAAAAATCACTTTTAAAGATTTTTACGTTGATGATGTTATGTCAGGAGCCAATAGTGTAGAAGAGGCTTTGGAGATCCAAAACCAATTACGCGGTATGCTTTGTCGAGGAGGGTTCTATTTACGAAAATGGACTAGCAATTATGAACAAATTGTAAAAAAATGTACCAAATGAAGATCGAGAATTGAAGGAGCCATTTGATATTGAATTCAATGAAACTGTAAAAACCCTTGGAGTCTACTGGAATCCTGTGTATGATGAATTTGGTTTTTGTATAAAATTGGAATCTGCGAATAAACCAGTTACAAAGCGTTTGTTCTTAGCAGAAGTTTCTCGATTATTTGATCCCTTAGGTTGGTTAGCACCAACTGTAATAGTTGCTAAAATAATGTTCCAACAACTCTGGTTAAGTGGAATAGGTTGGGATGATGTACTTCCTGATCTATTAGCATTACAATGGGAAAAGTTTCGTAAACAGCTTCATGATATACAAAACATTAAAATAGCACGGTGGATTAATTACAAGAAAGAAGTAAGTGAATTCGAATTACATGGGTTTTGCGATGCTTCCATACATGCATACGCTGCTGTAGTTTATTTTCGTTGTGTAGATAAAGAAGGAACTGTTCACGTGTCATTACTGCTATCAAAAACTAGAGTTGCTCCAATTAAACAGATAAGTCTACCTCGTTTGGAATTATGTGGTGCGGTTTTGCTCAGTAAATTATTAAAGAAAGTCAAAGACTCCATGCAAATAGAGTCAATGACAATACATGCATGGACAGATTCTACTATCGTACTGGCATGGTTGCGTGCTTTACCAAATAAATGGAAAACCTTTGTCGCCCATCGGGTAAGCGAGGTTCAACCAAATTCAAATATTAGTCAATGGAGACACGTTATTTCAAGTGACAACCCAGCCGATTGTGCTTCAAGAGGCTTAACACCATCTATTTTAAAACAACATACATTATGGTGGTCTGGTCCTGAGTAGCTAAAATCGTCTTCAGAAATGTGGCCCACCGGGTTATTAGACATCGGAGAAACGCAACTAGAAGAAAAGGGACCACGAATATCGTCAAATTTGGCAGCAATAGATGTTGATATTTTAGGAAGATATTATAGGGACCGTGTGGAGATTTAAACAACTTCATTCTCTTAATACTTTATTACGACTGCTCTTGTTAACAAAAAGTCTATCGATACCGATAGAATGGTTACGGTACAATCAGAAGCTAGACCAACACAGAGATATCTGTTATTTCGTTTTTTTTTTGTTTTGTACGTAAAATGCCTACAGATCGACCATCCTGACATTTAAACGTCCGCGATTATCATCTGATTGTATCGTGACATATTACACACATAGAATAGTTTCTTATTTTCTATGAAGATACTTAGTATATTCCAGATTAATAACAATAATAATGTTATGCATAGAAATTACATAAATTAATCCATATTGTACTCAACATATGAGATTTTACAACAATTTTTCATTCTAAATTGGATTTGGCGATTACCAATCAAAAAGCATTCGTCATATTAAACAAAATATTGTATCAAAACAATTTTACGTTACATTTTAGCGAAATACTTAAGCTTAACATAAATATGAATATTATAAACTACTTATCAGTTAAAGAAACATTATTCATTACATTCAATGCAAATCCCTTTTTTTCTTTTTAATTTGTTACAGGTATCAATTTTTCTTTTATTTTCCTTTTTTCCTTAGTAAAAAACTAAGAGTCAAAACATAAAATACATAGATAAAAAACAATTTTACAATAGTCGTAATTATTTGGTTCCTGAAACCATGTCCAATAATATATACATTAAACCATTAAACATAAACATATCTATTCAACATTAGATAAATACAACTTCATGTTTGCAGGTGAACAAATACCTTTATATGGCACTCTAGACAACTGCAATCCGTCAATATCTTTAATTTGATATCTGTCATTATTAAGCACTTCTACGATTTCATACGGTCCACGATACTTCGCTAACAATTTCTTGTTAATACCAGGGGTAATACTTATGTGCTTCACCATAACATAGTCACCCTTTTGATACTGATACGGGGCCTTGTGCTTTCTATCAAAATATTTTTTATTATAATCTTGCGATTTTTTTATTTGGTCAGAGGCCTCATTCCGTATATCAATCAAATTACGTTCAGAATTATTTACATTTTCCGACAAAAATTCCATTATTTTATCACAAAATTGTCCTTTTTGATTCACCCCAAAAAGCAGCATACTTGGAGTGTATCCCGTACTTCTATTAATAGTATTATTAAGAGCATGTTCGATTTTGGGTAAACAAGCACTCCATCCAATTGCGCTTTGGGAATCACATTCCTTTGATAACATAGGAATTATTGAACGATTCACACGTTCCACCTGACCATTCGATTGAGGGGACATAGTAGCTACTTTGATATGTTTCACATTATTATCAGCTAAAAACGCGAGAAATTCTTGAGAAGTGAAACATGTTCCGCGGTCAGAAATAATTTTCGATGGTCTACTATAAGTTTCAAAATATGACTCGAGGCACTTAATTGCTTCTTTACTTTTTGTAGTATTCACAGCGTACAATTTAACAAATTTTGTAAATCCATCGATAACTACAAGAATGTGTTGCTTCTTATTTTTAGTAGATGGTAGAGGACCATCTCGTGCACATAGACGATATCGTCATATACGGAAAAAATTTACCCGATCATAACCTAAAATTGGACGCAATTTTTTCAAGATTGAGAACACATAACCTAAAATTACAACCCGAAAAATGCAATTTTCTTAGGAAAGAAATTGTCTATTTAGGACACCAATGCACGCCCAAAGGTGCTCTACCTGACCCCTCAAAAATAATTTGTGTGCAAAATTTCCCAGTTCCCAAAACCATTCGTCAAGTCCAATCATTTTTGGGTTTGGCAAATTATTATCGCAAATTCATACCTAATTTTTCAAAGGTTGCGGAACCTCTAAACAAACTTTTACGCAAAAATAATAAATTTAAATGGACCGAAATTTGCGAGTCTGCATTCCAAAATTTAAAAAACACTCTAATATCACCCCCATTACTAAAATATCCCGATTCTGCTCAAGCTTTCAACTTAACAACTGATGCCAGTAATGAAGCTATTGGAGCAGTTCTTTCTCAAGGTGAAGTAGGAAAATATAAACCAATTACATACGCTAGCCGCTCATTAAATAAATCGGAACGAAATTATTCCACAATTGAAAAGGAATTACTAGCTATCGTATGGGCAACCAAAAATTTCCGTTGCTTTTTTTATGGTAGAAAATTTACTGTTTATACTGATCATAAACCTTTCAAAGTTTTTAACGTGAAAGATCCGACAAGTCGTTTGGTGCGTTTCCACCATAAACTTTCGGAATACGATTATCAAATCGAGTACAAAGCAGGAAAATATAACACGAATGCTGATGCTCTTAGTCGCATTCCACCCCTTGAATCAGGATCTATATTAGAAGTGATAACCCCGAAACAAAAATTTTTTTAAGAACTTGAAAATTTTGATACCATTAATTTAGAACAACAAATAAAAAATTTAGAAAATACAAACGGATGGAATTCACTACTACGCGAAATTGAAACAACTTCAAAAACTAAAATCAAAGAAGACGGATTTACGACAAAAGAGGCCCTCAAACTTTCTAACAAACCACTAAATAGATACAAAGACGTATTACCATACGATCATTCACGCATAAAATTACTTAACGGAAACAATGACTATATAAACGCAAACTGAGTGAAAATAAGCAAACTTGACACAACGTACATTTTAACGCAAGGACCTCTATTGGAAACAATAGACGATTTCTGGTTAATGATTTGGCAAAACAATTGCAAAATAATAGTAATGTTAACGAGATTAATAGAATAAAATAAAATTAAATGTCATAAGAATTCGCCAAAACAAACTGGAGACAAACATATAATACCCCTAACAAAAATCGGTTTCACCATCGTATATTCGACACTAACAGAACAAACACATTTTACTAAACGAATTTTCCGACTTACAGAAATTTCAACTAAAAAATATCGACGTAACCCAATTTCAATTTAATACATGGCCCGATACAGGAACCCCTTCTACTGCAAAAGAATTTTTGAAATTTTACCAAGAAGTTAAACATTATCAAACACATGAATGCGAAAATGAACCTTTATTAATACATTGCAGTGCTGGAATCGGACGATCAGGCACATTTTGTCTAATTGATATTTGCCTCACTTTAATTGCTGCCAAAAATGGAAACGAAATGACGATACTCCAAATATTATTAGAAAAGCGCGAAAAAAGGAAGGGTTTAGTTCAAACTGCCGCACAAATAAAAATTTGCATACTTAACCATTTTAGAAGTACAAAAATTTCTCTCAAAAATCACCCCAAATTCTATAAGTAATAATATAGCATCGGTAAAACTCAACTCAAGTCAAATTAATGTTGTAACCAGAAGTCACACTTATACCCAACAAAACGAGCAAATGAATGAGGTGGAACTTCCCCAAAAACACACAAATATACTGGAAATAGCACCAAAAAACATCGACCCGATTGACGAACCCATAAGAATAGATTTAAAGGATCCTACAGAAATTGAACCATCAGACACAGAATCTAACGCATCATATGAAACATCAGACTCCGAAACAGAAGAGCAAATTGAAATTTTGGCGGACCCGCGTGATATTCAAACCTTGCTAAAAGCAAATCATGACTCCCCTTTAGGAGGGCATGCCGGTATTCAAAAAACGTTTAATCGTATCCCAAAAAATTACCGTTGGAAAAATATGTTGCAAGATATAACCAAGTACATAAATAAGTGCATAAAGTGCCAACGCAATAAAAAGGGAAAGGGTTTGAAAATGCCAATAAAGATTACGGATACGGCAACTCGACCTTTCGAAAAGATTTACTTGGATATTGTTGGACCACTTCCGACATCACAACATTGCAAAAAGTATATTTTAACTTTTCAAGACGATTTGACAAAAATCCTGGATTGTTTTGCTATACCCAATGCCGGGACGACCACAGTGGCCGATTGCTTCTACAGGAATATCGTGTTAAAATACTTAGTCATACCGGATAAGCTAATAACCGACCAAGGTTCGAATTTCACCAGCGATTTGTTTAAACGTATATGTAAATTATTACACATCAAAAAGGTACAAACTACTGCTTATCACCCCCAATCAAAGGGATCAGTTGAGCGCACTCATGGACCACTTATCGAGTATTTGCGTACAATGGTCGACGACAATATTGACACATGGGACCAATACCTTTCTGAAGCCGCGCTAGTACACAATCACACACCACATAGCGGAAGTAAATTTCCACCAATTCATGCTTTGTATGGTTACCATCGCGCTCTACCCACAAACCTCACGAAAAAACCAGATCCCATATACAATTTTGGTGATTATTGTAATACTATCAAATATAAATTACAAAAAATTCATACCAGTATGAGGGAAAACCTCATGAAAGCTAAGGAATAATCGAAAGAGTACTATGACAAAAACTCAAAGACAATAAAATTCCACGTAGGAGATACAGTACTATTGAGGAACGCAGCAACAAAACACAAATTATCTGCAGTTTGGAATGGCCCTTTTCTGGTGCGAAAAGTTCATGATGACCTAAATACCTCCATACAAATTGGAAAGAAAGTGCGGAGAGTCCATAACAACCGATTAAAAAAAATTTAACTACACACTGTCTAAAAACTAAAAAAAAAAAAAAAATTTTCAAATTTACCACACCTATTTATTAAACGCAAAAATCCAAAATAATGTAAGGTACCCACGAAAATATTTCTTTTTTATCTGTTAACGAAAATTCTCAAAAAAAAAAAAAAAATTTCATACCCAACCATAAGCATAGAGAAAGCATAATCTTTACATACAATATTTCATAATTAGGTCAAGTTCAAGTTCACCAATTTTTTCTTTGCCAAATGGTAAACATTGACCATGTTTTATACCTACGTCCACGAATAAAACCTGAGGAGATTTTAATGTAAATAAAATATATTTATATATATAAATTAATATATATATATTTAATATATAACTATTGCAGTACCACTTGCCGTAAGATAAACAAAAGAAATATGACACCACCACAAAATTTTTGTTTACATATCTTATGTACAGTCATACAAAGCCGAAGGGAAAATGTCTTTTAATATTTTGGATACAAAATCTTAATAAGAACAATTTTCCAAATTTAGTCTTTGTCGAAATATGAAAAAACTCCCCCTAGAAATCCTAAGGTAATATGTATAAGATATATTGAACCTTTTCAACAAATCTCTGCTTTTCAAGAATTTATCCAAGAATATTTAAAAAAAAAAAAACAATTCCGAAAGTAAGGAATTCTTTTAGGTAATCCGACGCATGCAATATAAAATACAGATAATAATCCTATCCGAATTATAAACGAATGGAAATACTTTGTTGTTTACTAAATATAATTACATTAATTAGTATGGTAGGAAATCAAAATGTAAAAATTGTAAAACATACCATTTCTCTTTATCAAAATTGTAATAGTTACAAAATTTTTTGTGAATTTTGAACAAACAATTTTTGTAAGTTTGTTTAAAAGCCGACAAAAAATTTTTTTCAGTAACGGGAAAGTATGTTATGGTACACCCTGTACCAAGAAATCGTTTCCGACCAAAAAAGCGGTTATTGAACCCAACATTTTGAAACTTAATTTTTAATTAAACGCGTAAATAATTATTTAAATTTATTAACATATTTCGAAATATAAACACTTTCGAAATATGTTAATAAAATTATTATTTCGTTTCGACATAAATTCTCTATGTCGAAATACATATAAAAAGTGTATACTAACAAATTTTAGAATAACGAAATATGAATTCACCTTTTTTATGTATTTCGAAATAATTTTCAAATCAACAATGCCAACAAAATTTAAGAAAAAGCGTTAAAAGAACAAAAAATTCCTTTTTCCGACGATGCTACTAAAAAACGGAAAGAAAACGTGATTTCCAATGATGCTATGAAAAACGAAGAAAAAATGGTATTTTCCAACGATGCTGGGAAAAACGCAGAAAGAATGTTATTTCCTAACGTTGCTACGAAAAAACGAAGAGAAAATGTAATTCCCCAACGATGCTACGAAAAACGAAGTAAAAATGTTTTCCAACTATGTTAGGAAATACGAAAAAAAAATGTTATTTCCGAACGACGCTATCAAAAGCAAAGAAAGGAAATGATAAGTGTTGGGGCCACTGAGTCTTATGATTTCTCAGGTCATAAAAGCTTCCCAGCGTTGTCGCTGTCAAAGAAAATACTTTGAGCGCCAAGTTTCCAACGATGATAATGATAGGAATTTTCAAATCAACAATGCCAAGAAAATTTAAGAAAAACCATTAAACGAACAAACAATTTCTTTTATGGATGATGCTACGGAAAAACGAAGAGAAAACGTAATTTCCCAACGATTCTACGAAATCGAAGAAAAAATGTTATTTTCCATCGATGTTATGAAAAGCCAAGAAAAATAGTTGTTTTTGAAAGGCAAAGAAAGGAAATGAAGTGTTAAGGCCACTGAGTCTTATGATTTCTCAGGTCATAAGAGCTTACCAACGTTGTCGCTGTCAAAGAAAATTCTTTGATCGCCAAGTTTAAAAAGATGATAATGAATGGAATTTTTACAACAACGATGCCAAAATGGGAGCTTGAAAACATCTCATCAGAGCGCAAGCTTAGTCCTGATGAAGAAGATTGTGAGAAACAATATGCACCAGCTCATAGAAGAGATGATGATGGCCGATACATCGTTAGATTGCCTTTCAAAGGGGAGGTTCACCAAGAATTCTGAACTCTAAAACAAATGCTTTCATTCGTTTGTTACAAATGGAAAAAAGATTTCGACAATGCTCAGACCTACTTATCAAATACGTGAAGTTTATGGAAGAATACTTGAACCTTGACCACATGAAAGAAGTTAGCGAGTCTTACATTAAATCCAAAAATACCACAAGCACACCATATTTTTTGCCACACCATGCTGTACTTAAAGAAGACAGCACAACTACAAAGCTACGAGTAGTTTTTGATGCTTCAAGTAAAAATGAAGGGCAACAATCTTTGAATGACAATGTTCATATTGGACCTACCTTACAAGATGAACTCAGTGTAATTCTACTTAGGTGGCGAAAACACCAAGTAGTATTTACAGCTGACATTGAGAAAATGTACCGTCAAATACTAGTGGCAAAATATCATCAAGATTACCAAAGAATATTATGGCGAAATAATACTGCTCAATCTATACAAGAATTTAGATTGAAAACAGTAACATATGGAATGTCATGTGCTCCTTATTTGGCTATTCGTACACTAAGACAATTGGCGATTGATGAAAAAGACGATTTCCCCGTGGCATCAAAAATCACTTTTAAAGATTTTTACGTTGATGATGTTATGTCAGGAGCCAATAGTGTAGAAGAGGCTTTGGAGATCCAAAACCAATTACGCGGTATGCTTTGTCGAGGAGGGTTCTATTTACGAAAATGGACTAGCAATTATGAACAAATTGTAAAAAATGTACCAAATGAAGATCGAGAATTGAAGGAGCCATTTGATATTGAATTCAATGAAACTGTAAAAACCCTTGGAGTCTACTGGAATCCTGTGAATGATGAATTTGGTTTTTGTATAAAATTGGAATCTGCGAATAAACCAGTTACAAAGCGTTTGTTCTTAGCAGAAGTTTCTCGATTATTTGATCCCTTAGGTTGGTTAGCACCAACTGTAATAGTTGCTAAAATAATGTTCCAACAACTCTGGTTAAGTGGAATAGGTTGGGATGATGTACTTCCTGATCTATTAGCATTACAATGGGAAAAGTTTCGTAAACAGCTTCATGATATACAAAACATTAAAATAGCACGGTGGATTAATTACAAGAAAGAAATAAGTGAATTCGAATTACATGGGTTTTGCGATGCTTCCATACATGCATACGCTGCTGTAGTTTATTTTCGTTGTGTAGATAAAGAAGGAACTGTTCACGTGTCATTACTGCTATCAAAAACTAGAGTTGCTCCAATTAAACAGATAAGTCTACCTCGTTTGGAATTATGTGGTGCGGTTTTGCTCAGTAAATTATTAAAGAAAGTCAAAGACTCCATGCAAATAGAGTCAATGACAATACATGCATGGACAGATTCTACTATCGTACTGGCATGGTTGCGTGCTTTACCAAATAAATGGAAAACCTTTGTCGCCCATCGGGTAAGCGAGGTTCAACCAAATTCAAATATTAGTCAATGGAGACACGTTATTTCAAGTGACAACCCAGCCGATTGTGCTTCAAGAGGCTTAACACCATCTATTTTAAAACAACATACATTATGGTGGTCTGGTCCTGAGTAGCTAAAATCGTCTTCAGAAATGTGGCCCACCGGGTTATTAGACATCGGAGAAACGCAACTAGAAGAAAAGGGACCACGAATATCGTCAAATTTGGCAGCAATAGATGTTGATATTTTAGGAAGATATTATAGGGACCGTGTGGAGATTTAAACAACTTCATTCTCTTAATACTTTATTACGACTGCTCTTGTTAACAAAAAGTCTATCGATACCGATAGAATGGTTACGGTACAATCAGAAGCTAGACCAACACAGAGATATCTGTTATTTCGTTTTTTTTTTGTTTTGTACGTAAAATGCCTACAGATCGACCATCCTGACATTTAAACGTCCGCGATTATCATCTGATTGTATCGTGACATATTACACACATAGAATAGTTTCTTATTTTCTATGAAGATACTTAGTATATTCCAGATTAATAACAATAATAATGTTATGCATAGAAATTACATAAATTAATCCATATTGTACTCAACATATGAGATTTTACAACAATTTTTCATTCTAAATTGGATTTGGCGATTACCAATCAAAAAGCATTCGTCATATTAAACAAAATATTGTATCAAAACAATTTTACGTTACATTTTAGCGAAATACTTAAGCTTAACATAAATATGAATATTATAAACTACTTATCAGTTAAAGAAACATTATTCATTACATTCAATGCAAATCCCTTTTTTTCTTTTTAATTTGTTACAGGTATCAATTTTTCTTTTATTTTCCTTTTTTCCTTAGTAAAAAACTAAGAGTCAAAACATAAAATACATAGATAAAAAACAATTTTACAATAGTCGTAATTATTTGGTTCCTGAAACCATGTCCAATAATATATACATTAAACCATTAAACATAAACATATCTATTCAACATTAGATAAATACAACTTCATGTTTGCAGGTGAACAAATACCTTTATATGGCACTCTAGACAACTGCAATCCGTCAATATCTTTAATTTGATATCTGTCATTATTAAGCACTTCTACGATTTCATACGGTCCACGATACTTCGCTAACAATTTCTTGTTAATACCAGGGGTAATACTTATGTGCTTCACCATAACATAGTCACCCTTTTGATACTGATACGGGGCCTTGTGCTTTCTATCAAAATATTTTTTATTATAATCTTGCGATTTTTTTATTTGGTCAGAGGCCTCATTCCGTATATCAATCAAATTACGTTCAGAATTATTTACATTTTCCGACAAAAATTCCATTATTTTATCACAAAATTGTCCTTTTTGATTCACCCCAAAAAGCAGCATACTCGGAGTGTATCCCGTACTTCTATTAATAGTATTATTAAGAGCATGTTCGATTTTGGGTAAACAAGCACTCCATCCAATTGCGCTTTGGGAATCACATTCCTTTGATAACATAGGAATTATTGAACGATTCACACGTTCCACCTGACCATTCGATTGAGGGGACATAGTAGCTACTTTGATATGTTTCACATTATTATCAGCTAAAAACGCGAGAAATTCTTGAGAAGTGAAACATGTTCCGCGGTCAGAAATAATTTTCGATGGTCTACTATAAGTTTCAAAATATGACTCGAGGCACTTAATTGCTTCTTTACTTTTTGTAGTATTCACAGCGTACAATTTAACAAATTTTGTAAATCCATCGATAACTACAAGAATGTGTTGCTTCTTATTTTTAGTAGATGGTAGAGGACCATCTCGTGCACATAGACGATATCGTCATATACGGAAAAAATTTACCCGATCATAACCTAAAATTGGACGCAATTTTTTCAAGATTGAGAACACATAACCTAAAATTACAACCCGAAAAATGCAATTTTCTTAGGAAAGAAATTGTCTATTTAGGACACCAATGCACGCCCAAAGGTGCTCTACCTGACCCCTCAAAAATAATTTGTGTGCAAAATTTCCCAGTTCCCAAAACCATTCGTCAAGTCCAATCATTTTTGGGTTTGGCAAATTATTATCGCAAATTCATACCTAATTTTTCAAAGGTTGCGGAACCTCTAAACAAACTTTTACGCAAAAATAATAAATTTAAATGGACCGAAATTTGCGAGTCTGCATTCCAAAATTTAAAAAACACTCTAATATCACCCCCATTACTAAAATATCCCGATTCTGCTCAAGCTTTCAACTTAACAACTGATGCCAGTAATGAAGCTATTGGAGCAGTTCTTTCTCAAGGTGAAGTAGGAAAATATAAACCAATTACATACGCTAGCCGCTCATTAAATAAATCGGAACGAAATTATTCCACAATTGAAAAGGAATTACTAGCTATCGTATGGGCAACCAAAAATTTCCGTTGCTATCTTTATGGTAGAAAATTTACTGTTTATACTGATCATAAACCTTTCAAAGTTTTTAACGTGAAAGATCCGACAAGTCGTTTGGTGCGTTTCCACCATAAACTTTCGGAATACGATTATCAAATCGAGTACAAAGCAGGAAAATATAACACGAATGCTGATGCTCTTAGTCGCATTCCACCCCTTGAATCAGGATCTATATTAGAAGTGATAACCCCGAAACAAAAATTTTTTTAAGAACTTGAAAATTTTGATACCATTAATTTAGAACAACAAATAAAAAATTTAGAAAATACAAACGGATGGAATTCACTACTACGCGAAATTGAAACAACTTCAAAAACTAAAATCAAAGAAGACGGATTTACGACAAAAGAGGCCCTCAAACTTTCTAACAAACCACTAAATAGATACAAAGACGTATTACCATACGATCATTCACGCATAAAATTACTTAACGGAAACAATGACTATATAAACGCAAACTGAGTGAAAATAAGCAAACTTGACACAACGTACATTTTAACGCAAGGACCTCTATTGGAAACAATAGACGATTTCTGGTTAATGATTTGGCAAAACAATTGCAAAATAATAGTAATGTTAACGAGATTAATAGAATAAAATAAAATTAAATGTCATAAGAATTCGCCAAAACAAACTGGAGACAAACATATAATACCCCTAACAAAAATCGGTTTCACCATCGTATATTCGACACTAACAGAACAAACACATTTTACTAAACGAATTTTCCGACTTACAGAAATTTCAACTAAAAAATATCGACGTAACCCAATTTCAATTTAATACATGGCCCGATACAGGAACCCCTTCTACTGCAAAAGAATTTTTGAAATTTTACCAAGAAGTTAAACATTATCAAACACATGAATGCGAAAATGAACCTTTATTAATACATTGCAGTGCTGGAATCGGACGATCAGGCACATTTTGTCTAATTGATATTTGCCTCACTTTAATTGCTGCCAAAAATGGAAACGAAATGACGATACTCCAAATATTATTAGAAAAGCGCGAAAAAAGGAAGGGTTTAGTTCAAACTGCCGCACAAATAAAAATTTGCATACTTAACCATTTTAGAAGTACAAAAATTTCTCTCAAAAATCACCCCAAATTCTATAAGTAATAATATAGCATCGGTAAAACTCAACTCAAGTCAAATTAATGTTGTAACCAGAAGTCACACTTATACCCAACAAAACGAGCAAATGAATGAGGTGGAACTTCCCCAAAAACACACAAATATACTGGAAATAGCACCAAAAAACATCGACCCGATTGACGAACCCATAAGAATAGATTTAAAGGACCCTACAGAAATTGAACCATCAGACACAGAATCTAACGCATCATATGAAACATCAGACTCCGAAACAGAAGAGCAAATTGAAATTTTGGCGGACCCGCGTGATATTCAAACCTTGCTAAAAGCACATCATGACTCCCCTTTAGGAGGGCATGCCGGTATTCAAAAAACGTTTAATCGTATCCCAAAAAATTACCGTTGGAAAAATATGTTGCAAGATATAACCAAGTACATAAATAAGTGCATAAAGTGCCAACGCAATAAAAAGGGAAAGGGTTTGAAAATGCCAATAAAGATTACGGATACGGCAACTCGACCTTTCGAAAAGATTTACTTGGATATTGTTGGACCACTTCCGACATCACAACATTGCAAAAAGTATATTTTAACTTTTCAAGACGATTTGACAAAAATCCTGGATTGTTTTGCTATACCCAATGCCGGGACGACCACAGTGGCCGATTGCTTCTACAGGAATATCGTGTTAAAATACTTAGTCATACCGGATAAGCTAATAACCGACCAAGGTTCGAATTTCACCAGCGATTTGTTTAAACGTATATGTAAATTATTACACATCAAAAAGGTACAAACTACTGCTTATCACCCCCAATCAAAGGGATCAGTTGAGCGCACTCATGGACCACTTATCGAGTATTTGCGTACAATGGTCGACGACAATATTGACACATGGGACCAATACCTTTCTGAAGCCGCGCTAGTACACAATCACACACCACATAGCGGAAGTAAATTTCCACCAATTCATGCTTTGTATGGTTACCATCGCGCTCTACCCACAAACCTCACGAAAAAACCAGATCCCATATACAATTTTGGTGATTATTGTAATACTATCAAATATAAATTACAAAAAATTCATACCAGTATGAGGGAAAACCTCATGAAAGCTAAGGAATAATCGAAAGAGTACTATGACAAAAACTCAAAGACAATAAAATTCCACGTAGGAGATACAGTACTATTGAGGAACGCAGCAACAAAACACAAATTATCTGCAGTTTGGAATGGCCCTTTTCTGGTGCGAAAAGTTCATGATGACCTAAATACCTCCATACAAATTGGAAAGAAAGTGCGGAGAGTCCATAACAACCGATTAAAAAAAATTTAACTACACACTGTCTAAAAACTAAAAAAAAAAAAAAAATTTTCAAATTTACCACACCTATTTATTAAACGCAAAAATCCAAAATAATGTAAGGTACCCACGAAAATATTTCTTTTTTATCTGTTAACGAAAATTCTCAAAAAAAAAAAAAAATTTCATACCCAACCATAAGCATAGAGAAAGCATAATCTTTACATACAATATTTCATAATTAGGTCAAGTTCAAGTTCACCAATTTTTTCTTTGCCAAATGGTAAACATTGACCATGTTTTATACCTACGTCCACGAATAAAACCTGAGGAGATTTTAATGTAAATAAAATATATTTATATATATAAATTAATATATATATATTTAATATATAACTATTGCAGTACCACTTGCCGTAAGATAAACAAAAGAAATATGACACCACCACAAAATTTTTGTTTACATATCTTATGTACAGTCATACAAAGCCGAAGGGAAAATGTCTTTTAATATTTTGGATACAAAATCTTAATAAGAACAATTTTCCAAATTTAGTCTTTGTCGAAATATGAAAAAACTCCCCCTAGAAATCCTAAGGTAATATGTATAAGATATATTGAACCTTTTCAACAAATCTCTGCTTTTCAAGAATTTATCCGAAAGTAAGGAATTCTTTTAGGTAATCCGACGCATGCAATATAAAATACAGATAATAATCCTATCCGAATTATAAACGAATGGAAATACTTTGTTGTTTACTAAATATAATTACATTAATTAGTATGGTAGGAAATCAAAATGTAAAAATTGTAAAACATACCATTTCTCTTTATCAAAATTGTAATAGTTAAAAAATTTTTTGTGAATTTTGAACAAACAATTTTTGTAAGTTTGTTTAAAAGCCGACAAAAAATTTTTTTCAGTAACGGGAAAGTATGTTATGGTACACCCTGTACCAAGAAATCGTTTCCGACCAAAAAAGCGGTTATTGAACCCAACATTTTGAAACTTAATTTTTAATTAAACGCGTAAATAATTATTTAAATTTATTAACATATTTCGAAATATAAACACTTTCGAAATATGTTAATAAAATTATTATTTCGTTTCGACATAAATTCTCTATGTCGAAATACATATAAAAAGTGTATACTAACAAATTTTAGAATAACGAAATATGAATTCACTTTTTTTATGTATTTCGAAATAATTTTCAAATCAACAATGCCAACAAAATTTAAGAAAAAGCGTTAAAAGAACAAAAAATTCCTTTTTCCGACGATGCTACGAAAAAACGGAAAGAAAACGTGATTTCCAATGATGCTATGAAAAACGAAGAAAAAATGGTATTTTCCAACGATGCTGGGAAAAACGCAGAAAGAATGTTATTTCCTAACGTTGCTACGAAAAAACGAAGAGAAAATGTAATTCCCCAACGATGCTACGAAAAACGAAGTAAAAATGTTTTCCAACTATGTTAGGAAATACGAAAAAAAAATGTTATTTCCGAACGACGCTATCAAAAGCAAAGAAAGGAAATGATAAGTGTTGGGGCCACTGAGTCTTATGATTTCTCAGGTCATAAAAGCTTCCCAGCGTTGTCGCTGTCAAAGAAAATACTTTGAGCGCCAAGTTTCCAACGATGATAATGATAGGAATTTTCAAATCAACAATGCCAAGAAAATTTAAGAAAAACCATTAAACGAACAAACAATTTCTTTTATGGATGATGCTACGGAAAAACGAAGAGAAAACGTAATTTCCCAACGATTCTACGAAATCGAAGAAAAAATGTTATTTTCCATCGATGTTATGAAAAGCCAAGAAAAATAGTTGTTTTTGAAAGGCAAAGAAAGGAAATGAAGTGTTAAGGCCACTGAGTCTTATGATTTCTCAGGTCATAAGAGCTTACCAACGTTGTCGCTGTCAAGGAAAATTCTTTGATCGCCAAGTTTACAAAGATGATAATGAATGGAATTTTTACAACAACGATGCCAAAAAAATTTAAGAAAAAGTGTGCAACGACCAAAAAATTCCTTTTTCCGACGATACGACGAAAAAGGAAGAGAAAACGTAATTTCCCAGCGATGCATTGAAAAACGAAGAAAAAATGCTTTCCAACTATATTAGGAAAAACGAAGAAAAAATGTTATTTTCCAACGACGCTATCAAAAGCAAAGAAAGGAAATGATAAGTGTTGGGGCCACTGAGTCTTATGATTTCTCAGGTCATAAGAGCTTACCAGCGTTGTCGCTGTCAAAGAAAATTCTTTAAGCGCCAAGTTTCCAACGATGATAATGAACGGAATTTTTACATCAACGATGCCAAAAAAATTTAAGAAAAAGTGTTCAACGACCAAAAAATTCCTTTTTCCGACGATACGACGAAAAACGAAGAGAAAACGTAATTTCCCAGCGATGCATTGAAAAACGAAGAAAAAATGCTTTCCAACTATGTTAGGAAAAACGAAGAAAAAATGTTATTTTCCAACGACGCTATCAAAAGCAAAGAAAGGAAATGATAAGTGTTGGGGCCACTGAGTCTTATGATTTCTCAGGTCATAAGAGCTCACCAGCGTTGTTGCTGTCAAAGAAAATTCTTTAAGCGCCAAGTTTCCAACGATGATAATGAACGGAATTTTTACATCAACGATGCCAAAAAAATTTAAGAAAAAGTGTTCAACGAACAAAAAATTCCTTTTTCCGACGATACGACGAAAAACGAAGAGAAAACGTAATTGCCCAGCGATGCATTGAAAAACGAAGAAAAAATGCTTTCCAACTATGTTAGGAAAAACGAAGAAAAAATGTTATTTTCCAACGACGCTATCAAAGGCAAAGAAAGGAAATTATAAGTGTTGGGGCCACTGAGTCTTATGATTTCTCAGGTCGTAAGAGCTTCCAAGCGTTGTCGCTGTCAAAGAAAATACTTTGAGCGCCAAGTTTCCAACGATGATAATGAAAGGAATTTAAAATCCACAATGCCAATAAAATTTAAGAAAAACCGTTAAGCGAACAAAATATTTCTTTTTCCGATGATGCTACCAAAAACGAAGAGAAAACGCAATTTCCCAGCGATGCTACGAAAAACGAAGAACAAATAGTATTTTCCAACGATGCTAGGAAAAACCGAGAAAAATAGTTGTTTTTGAAAGGCAAAGAAAGTAAATGAAGTGTTAAGGCCACTGAGTCTTATGATTTCTCAGGTCATAAGAGCTTACCAACGTTATCGCTGTCAAAAAAAATTCTTTGATCGCCAAGTTTACAACGATGATAATGAAGGGAATTTTTACAACAACGATGCCAACAAAATTTAAGAAAAAGGGTTAAACGAACAAAAAATTCCTTTTTCCGACGATACGACGAAAAACGAAGGGAAAATGTAATTTCCCAACGATGCATTGAAATACGAAGAAAAAATGTTTTCCAACGATGCTAGGAAAAACGAAGAAAAAATGTTATTTTCCAACGACGCTATCAAAGGCAAAGAAGGGAAATGAAGTGTTAGGCCCACTGTGTCTTATGATTTCTCAGGTCATAAGAGCTTACCAGCGTTGTCGCTGTCAAAGAAAATTCTTTGAGCGCCAAGTTTCCAACGATGATAATGCAAGGAATTTTCGAATCAACAATGCAAACAAAATTGAAGAAAAAGCGTTAAACGAGCAAAAATTTTCCTTTCCAACGATGCTACGAAAAAACGTAAAGAAAACGTAATTTCCCAATGATGCTATGATAAACGAAGAAAAACGGTATTTTCCAACAATACTAAGAAAAACGCAGGAAGAATGTTACTTTCCAACGATGCTACGAAAATACGAAGAGAAAAGGTAATTTCCCAACGATGCTACGAAATCGAAGAAAAAATGTTATTTTCCAACGATGCTATGAAAAGCCAAGAAAAATAGTTGTTTTTGAAAGACAAAGAAAGGATATGAAGTGTTAGGGCCACTGAGTCCTATGATTTCTCAGGTCATAAGAGCTTAGCAGCGTTGTCGCTGTCAAAGAAAATTCTTTGAGCGCCAAGTTTCCAACGATGATAATGAAAGGAATTTTCAAATCACCAATGCCAACAAAATATAAGAAAAAACGTTAAAAGAACAAAAAATTTCTTTTTCCGACGATGCCACGAAAAAACGAAAAGAAAACGTAATTTCCCAATGATGTTATGAAACACGAAGAAAAATGGTATTTTCCAACGATGCTAAGAAAAACGCAGAAGGAATGTTACTTTCCAACGATGCTACGAAAATACGAAGAGAAAATGTAATTTCCCAACGATGGTACGAAATCGAAGAAAAAATGTTATTTTCAAACGATGCTATGAATAGCCAGGAAAAATAGTTGTTTTTGAAAGGCAAAGAAAGGAAATGAAGTGTTAAGGCCACTGAGTCTTATGATTTCTCAGGTCATAAGAGCTTACCAGCGTTGTCGCTGTCAAAGAAAATTCTTTGAGCGCCAAGTTTCCAACGGTGATAATGAAGGGAATTTTTATATCAACAATGACAACAAAATTTAAGAAAAAGTGTTAAAAGAACAAAAAATTCCTTTTTCCGGCGATACGACGAAAAACGAAGAGAAAACGTAATTTCCCAACGATGCACTGAAAAACGAAGAAAATATGCTTTCCAACTATGTTAGGAAAAACGAAGAAAAAATGTTTTTTTCCAACGACGCTATCAAAGGCAAAGGCAGGAAATGATAAGTGTTGGGGCCACTGAGTCTTATGATTTCTCATGTCATAAGAGCTTCCCAGCGTTGTCGCTGTCAAAGGAAATACTTTGAGCGCCAAGTTTCCAAAGATGATAATAAAAGGAATTTTCAAATCAACAATGCCAAAAAAATTTAAGAAAAACCGTTAAACGAACAAAAAATTTCTTTTACCGATGATGCTACAAAAAAGCGAAGAGAAAACGTAATTTCCCAACGATGCTACGAAATCGAACAAAAAATGTTATTTTCCAACGATGTTATGAGAAGCCAAGAAAAATAGTTGTTTTTGAAAGGCAAAGAAAGGAAATGAAGTGTTAAGGTTACTGAGTCGTATGATTTCTCAGGTCATAAGACCTTACCAGCGTTGTCGCTGTCAAAGAAAATTCTTTGAGCGCCAAGTTTCCCACGATAATAATGAAGGGAATTTTTACATCAACGATGCCAACAAAATTTAAGAAAAAGTGTTAAACGAACAAAAAATTCCTGTTTTCGACCATACGACGAAAAACGAACAGTAAATGTAATTTCCCAACGATGCATTGAAAAACGAAGAAAAATTGCTTTCCAACTATGTTAGGAAAAACAAAGAAATAATGTTATTTTCCAAAGACGCTATCAAAGGCAAAAAAAGGAAATGATAGGTGTTGGGGCCACTGAGTCTTGTGATTTCTCAGGTCATAAAAGCTTACCAGCGTTGTCGCTGTCAAAGAAAATACTTTGAGCGGCAAGTTTCTAACGATGATAATGAAAGGAATTTCCAAATCAACAATGCCAATAAAATTTAAGAAAAACCGTTAAACGAACAAAAAATTTCTTTTACCGGTTATGCTACGAAAAAGCGAAGAGAAAACGTAACTTCCGCACCATGCTAGGAAATCGTAGAAAAAATGCTATTTTCCAACGATGCTCTGAAAATCCAAGAGAAATAGTTGTTTTTGAAAGCAAAGAAAGGAAATGAAGTATTAGGGCCACTGAGTCCTACGATTTCTCAGGTCATAAGAGCTTAGCAGCGTTGTCCCTGTCAAAGAAAGATCTTTCGGCACCAAGTTTCCAACGATCATAATGAAAGGAATTTTCAAATCAACAATGCCAACAAAATTTAAGAAAAAGCGTTAAAAGAACAAAAAATTTCTTTTTCCGACCATGCTACGAAAAAACGATAAGAAAACGTAATTTCCCAATGATGCTATGAAAAACGAAGAAAAAATGGTATTTTGCACCGATGCTAGGAAAAACGCAGAAAGAATGTTATTTTCCAACGACGCTATCAAAGGCAAAGAAAGGAAATGAGAAGTGTTGGGGCCACTGAGTCTTATGATTTCTCAGTTCATAAGAGCTCACCAGCGTTGTCGCTGTCAAAGAAAATACTTTGAGCGCCAAGTTTCCAACGATGATAATGAAAGGAATTTTCAAATCAACAATGCTAATAAAATTTAAGAAAAACCGTTAAACGAACAACAAATTTCTTTTTCCGATGATGCTACGAAAAAACGAAGAGAAAACGCAATTTCCCAGCGATGGTACTGTTATGGTATACCCTGTACCAAAAAAGCGTTTATTGAGCCCAACATTTTGAAACTTAATTTTTAATTAAACGCGTAAATAATTATTTATATTTATTAACATACTTCGAAATATAAGCAATTTCGAAATATGTTAATAAAATTATTATTTCGTTTCGACATAAATTCTCTATGTCGAAATACATAAAAAAAGTGTATACTAACAAATTTTAGTATAACGAAATATGAATTCACTTTTTTTGAAGTGAAATACTTCTATGGGGACGTTTTGCAAAAATTATGGGACGATTTTGTGTGACGAAACGTTTCATTACAAAATATCTCATTATATGGACGTCCTAGATGATTACAATGTTCAACAATATTGTGGAGGTTGTGATTGGAATTATTTTCGTTGAAGACCAAATAGTTCTATCTATCACTGTATTAGCGCTGTAGTCGCTACAAATTTTGAAATTTTTTAAAACTTTTTATGTAGAGGTCGTACACGATTGAAATGTTCAACAAAGTTGTGGAGGTTTTTATGAGGAATACTTCCGTCGAAGACACAATAGTTCTATCTCCCACCACTTCGGCGCTGTATGCAATAACAATTTGACGAAACGTTACATTACAAAATATCTTATTTTATGGACGTCCTAGACGATTACAATGTTTGGCATTATTGTGGAGGTTATAATGAGTAATATTTCCGTCACAGACGAAATAGTTCTATCTGCCACCATGTTGGCGCTGTAGTCGATATAAATTTTTGAACTTTGTTTTGAACTTTTTATACAGAGGTCGTGCACGATTGAAATGTTCAGCAAAGTTTTAGAGATTTTTATGGCAATTAATTCCGTCAAAGACAGAATAGTCATATCTCCCACCACTTCGGCGCTGTATTCAATAACAATTTTTGAACTTTAACGAAACGCTACATTACAGCATAACTTCTTATATGGCCGTCCTAGATGATTTCAATGTTCGGCAATATTGTGTAAGTTATAATGAGGAATATTTCCGTCGAAGACCAAATAGTTCTATCTGCCACCGTATTGGCGCTGTGGTCAATACAAATTTTTTAAATTTTTATTTGGAAAAAATCATGGAACGCTAACTTTGTAACGCAGCGTCACATGTCACATCAGTGTGAACTGACTAACAATCGCGTCGTTACTGTGCATATGGCTGGCGCGGAAAGCGGTCAGCGCATCTTACGTATATTAACGGGCATTGCTTCTTGCTACGCCTACAATGATTCCGGGTAAGAAACGTTTGCGATTCGACAATTCTGCTCAATTACAACACGCTGACAATTCTTCCACGCGAACGCCTATGACTACTGCAGATCGGACGCGGGCACTTATGGCCAGGCAACAATAAGCGGAACAAAAGCAACTCACTGACAAGGCTTCAACGAGCACGTATATGACTGGTGAAGAACGGATACGGGCATGTAGGGCTACGCAACTTGCTCAATAAGCGGAACAAAACCAGCTCGCTGACAAGGCTTCCACCGACACGGCTATGACTGGTGCAGAACGGATGCGGGCTTGTAGGGCTAGGCAACTTGTTCAACAAGTGGAACACAAGCAACTCACTGACAAGGCTTCGACGACTACGGATATGACTGGTGCAGAACGATTGCGGGCATGCAGGGCGAGACAACTTGCTCAACAAGTCGAACAAAACCAACTCGTTGACAAGGCTTTGACAAGTACGGCTATGACTGGTGCAGAACGGATGCGGGCATGTAGGGCTAGGCAACTTGCTCAACTAGTGGAACACAAGCAACTCACTGACAAGGCTTCAACGAGTATGTCTATGACTAGTGAAGAACGGATACGGGCATGTATGGCGCGGCAACTTGCACCACAAGCGGAACAAAACCAACTTGCTGACAAGCCTTCGACGGGTACGGCTATGACTGGTGCAGAAGAGATGCGAGCATGTAGGGCTAGGCAACTTGCACCACAAGAGGAACAAAACCAACTCGCTGACAAGGCTTTGACAAGTACGGCTATGACTGGTGCAGAACGAATGCGCGCATGTAGGGCTAGGCAACTTCCTCAACAAGCGGAACAAAACCAACTCGCTGACAAGGCTCTGACAAGTACGGCTATGACTGGTGCAGAACGGATGCGGGCATGTAGAGCTAGGCAACTTGCTCAACTAGTGGAACACAAGCAACTCACTGACAAGGCTTCAACGAGTACATCTATGACTGGTGCAGAACGGATACGGGCATGTATGGCGCGGCAAATTGCACCTCAAGCGGAACAAAAGCAACTCGTTGACAAGGCTTCGACGGGTAGGTCTTCGACAGCTACGGCGATGACTGGTACAGAGCGGACGCGCGCATGTAGGGCTAGGCAACTTGCTAAACAAACGGAACAAATGTAACTCGCTGACAAACCATAAAGAAAAGCTTCTATTTCACTTCTACAGTGTGGTCAAAAGCACACTTCCTTTTTTTTGTTCTTATGCGATATTAAAAAAATTTGCGTACGCGAACATTTTTTTTAGTAATTATTTTTCTTCCGAGAATAATTATTTTTTTTGTCAATTACGCGAAAATAACTAATGTCGGTCAAAGTACGATGAACTTAAAGTACTTTGACAAATTTTTTATTTTAAATTTCTTGATCGATTTGATATCAATTATGAAGCAGTTGTTTTTTGGTTTTCCCAACGCGTTTAACTTCTTCCAAAATTTAATTGACCGGTCGCGGCGATTTTAAGAAAGAAAAAAGGGTATTAAGTAGTTGTTGTTTTGATTTCCCGCCGCGATAGTTCGAAAAAAGTAAAAGAAAGTTTTTTGGTCGGAACGGAACTAATTGTTCTCCTGTTAATTATTTTTTTTCAAGTGTAAAACGGTTAACCGTATGTGAAATTCTGAAAAAGTTAAATGTATGAGGAATCTCGAAAAAAGATTAATGAAAATTTTAATTAAATAAAGTCGTTTAATTAACCGTATGTGGAATTCTGAAAAAGTTAAATGTATGAGAAATTTTGAAAAAAGTTAACGAAAATTTTAAATAAAATAAAGTCATTTAGTTAAATGTATGAAGAATCTCGAAAAAAGATTAATGAAAATTTTAATTAAATAATGTCGTTTAATTAACCGTATGTGAAATTCTGAAAAAGTTAAATGTATGAGAAATTTTGAAAAAAGTTAACGAAAATTTTAAATAAAAACATAAAGTAATTTAAAATCGGCCTATAGCCGATTTTTTGATGCCGTATGGTAGAAATGGGAGAGAAAAATTGTGAAAACTAACAATATATCAAGGTTTTTCGTCCTAACTTTGTTTGCCCTTTTCAAAATTTTCTCTAATTAGCAAGTAACTGAGACCTTGATAGCATAAGTCTAATTTGCAAATTTCATTCAAATCGGTGCATAAGTTCTGAAAATACATCAAAAAAACTTTCTGAACAGGGTTATTTCTTCCTACGACTACTTCTTACTCCACTATCCTTAGACCGATATCACTGAAATTTACAATGGTATGATCTATTAATGTTGTCAACCAATATAATTAATTTAAACAAAATTACTTTACCAATTTTCCAATTAAACCCGAAAAAATATATAAAAAAAACGACAAAACTTTATGATCGCACCTGTTTTTCCTTAATAGCTTCGCTGCTCCTCAGTCGATTTTGCTGAAATGTAACACCAAAACCACTATAGCAATAACCAAGTAGCATTCTAAATTTCAACAATATTGGATAACGCGTTTTTTAGTTATTATGTCGACGGACGGACGATAGTACCAAACATGAAGCATTAATATAGGGAATTTTTTTCAGAATTTCGGCTCATTTTCAAAACCCAATTACCCCAATTTGTTCTCCCTGAATTTCACAATTTTTTTCATAAATATTTTATAAGATGTCACCTTTTCAGCGCGCTATAATATAACTTGATAGGATTATAACTACTAAAGTTATACGATTCTAAAGCCAACTATTGGAAAAAAAACGCCACGAACTTCCTGCTTAACTGAATATTTTAAGGTTTTTCTCTCCATAACTTCGTTTCTTCATTCTTAAATTCACAGATAGGCTGGAGTCTAATAGTATAAACACGTTTTGTAAATTTGATTCAAATCGGTATATAACATTTTAAAATATATCGGAAAAACTTTTTGAACAGCCTCATTTTTGGCTACAACTATTTCTTTCTCCACTATCCTTGGACGGATTTGACTGAAAATTAATTCGATATCGCCTATTTATGCAGTTAACGCACATGATTAATTTAAAAAAAATCGGGTCACAAATTTTCCAATTACATCTGAAAAACCATAACCAAAAAAACGACAAAAGTTTCTGGTCACTCTGGTTTTTCCTTTATAACTTTACCCCCGTGGATCGATTTGGCTCAAATGCAATACCAAACCAAGTTAAGGAATAAGCAACTCAAATTATAAATTTCATCAAAATCGGATAACGTGTTTTTGAGTTATTTTGTCTACGGACGGACGGACGGACATGCATAAGTCGATATAACTTTTGATTCCCTACACAACCATACCCTTGAAATTTTTCTTCGATTATTATTTCTATGTGTTACACACTTAGTGACAAAACTAATATACCCTCTGGTAGTACCTACCATAGGGCATAATAAAGTCATTTAGTTAAATGTATGAGGAATCTTGAAAAAAATTAATGGAAATTTTAATTAAATAAAGTCGTTTAATTAACCGTATGTGAAATTCTGAAAAAGTTAAATGTATGAGAAATTTTGAAAAGAGTTAACGAAAATTTCATATAAAACAAATTGTTTAGTTTAACAAAAAGTGTTTAAATTTTTAAGATAATAAAGAAAAGTTTGGTGACCGATTAAAGAGTTTTACTAGTAGTTTTCCTGTACAAGGGTAAGCGTTTTTAATTTTTACTTTATATTAAAATTGCATCGGGTTTCCGGGATTTTCCGACCCCCGGAGACAAAAACTCGATATAAAACAAAAGTTTCCCAGAGTCGTCCTGGGAAGGATCAGGTCGTCCCTTTTGCTCCACAACATCTGGCGCAGCCGGTAGGATCTAAGTTGCTAAGCATTAAAAATCTCAGATCCCCGAATCTAAAAATAAGACAGTTGTGGCAAATTAACGAATGATTCAACCAGATTTGGCTTCGGAAACAAATAACGAGGTGCACGAACTGACTTTTGAGGAGCAAATAAACGAGTTCTCCTTCGACAACACCAGTCCAGTTTTTGGATCACCAACAACGCTCGAACCTGGGCGCACCAGAAGCGGACGTATATTTTCCGCTCCAAATTTTCCACACCATCTCGCACGATCAACAACAAAATCTCAAACTACCAACGATTTACCAGAGAATATAAGCCCTAGGAAACACTTGTTAAAAAAACAACTAGATTTTAAGGCCGATATAATTTTAAATAGTGAATTAAAAGAAACCAAAATGTCCATAGTTTGTAATGAAGTGTCTCAATTCGTTTTTAATTCAATCCCTTTACTTCATGCGGAACTCGGACCAAATTTAGCGTCGGAAGTGAAAGTTTTTGCTAAGTGCTGTCAAACCATCCATGACATACTTAGTAAGGATGATCAACCCATACTTGTCTCTTTACTACCCACACGATTTCGTGGACGTGCCGCATCCCTTTTAGATAACATATCTGTAACCGATTTAACAACCTTTTTAGATACTTTAATTTCTAAAATAGTTTCCAGAAGACCGTATGCCACTTTAATTCATGAACTTCAGAACTCCAAGCAATTACCTGGCGAAACTCTCACAGGATTTGCAGGACGAATAAAGTCACTATTGAAGGAATGTGTAAATCAGGCCATACAAAGGCATCCAAATCATTACGTTTCCGTTACAAAAGATCTAGAAGAAACCGCAATGTTCACTTTCCAAGCAGGAATACTGAACACGAATCACAGACTTTTTTTCTTACACGAAAAGCACGAAGATTTCGATGCACTGACAAGTAAGGCGGAATTTCTTGAATCAGCGGAAAGACAATTTGCTTTAAATCCTCCAAACTCAATAAATGCAACGACACAAAACGGACAAGCCACTTCACACATGTTCTACCCCACACAGGAAAAACCGAAATTAACCGATCCCAATTTCAACCCATACTCTAACAACTTCAACAACAATAATTTCAACAACGATAGAAACAACAATAACAACAACAACAATGCTAGGTTTAATAATAATTTTAACAGAGGAACGAACAATTTTAATAATAACAGAAACGTTAATAATACATATCGAAACAACTACAACAACAACTATAACAACAACAAGAACAACAACAACTACAACAATAATACCAACAATAATAATATAAACAACAATTACAACAATACAAATAACAGCAACAATCGAAATAGTAATTTCAACAACAGCAATAGAGGTCAAGCGAACAATAATTACAATAACTACAACAATTACAACACAAATAACAGAAACCGACCAAACAATAATAATAACAGTTACAACAACTACAATAACCACAACCAAAACTACTCCAACAACGAAAATAATCACTACAATAACAGCAACACCAATTTTGGAAACAATAACAATAGGTTCGTCGGAGGGATTAACAACAACAGAGGACATAATTTTGAAGAAGGGAATAATAATAACAATACCAATAACTCATCGCGACACAATGACTCCTACAATAATCCCCACAACCAAAACCCACCGAACCCCCGACCACCATGCGGATTTTGCAAACGTTTTGGGCATAGGTATGATGAATGCCGTACGCGTATGAATACACCATATTGTAGTCGATGCCGAATACATGGGCATGTGAACAACAACTACAATTCTCAAACGTTACCGACCCGAACAAAACGAATTAACATGATATCCAACGAACCAAATGATAATAGGGAACTCGACGACCCTGTAGACAATATGCACAAATGTATTTTCTGCCAACAATCTGGACACACTATAGAAAACTGTATAGCAAAAAAATTATGGGATGAAAATAATTCCCCATCGATTAAACCGACGGAAACCGAAAACAGTGCTGTCACCTTAGCCCCCAAGAAAACGAGGCAAGGTGTCAGCCCGCCCAAAAATTACCTACCCTCGCTAAATGCATAATAAAAGTACCTTTATCAGTTATAATAAACTATCCAGCCGAATTACTAGTAGACACGGGAGCAGATATAAGTATAATAAAAAATACATCTTTGAGGGATAATATAACAATAAATAAAGAAGAAAAAACAAATATTCAAACTGTTTTCGGCACCGGAAAAACAATAGGTACATGTCTTACCAATTTCCCACCCCCATATCGGAATCATGTAAATTTCATGTGGTGGAAAAAACTACTCCAATTCCAGGAGATGGAATTTTAGGGTTCGATTTCCTTTCTCGTAATTGTAATATTGAAGGCCCAAATAAAGGTTTAACTTTTCCCGAAATTAGGATTGATGAAGATAATTTCGGAATTCAATTTTTAAAAAGTACGCCCCTAGATTCCATGGATAAGGTCCATATAGATGTCACCAACGAACAGGTGGAAACACCTGAATCAGAGGTTAAAATTGTAAGTGGCTCATGGAACGGACCAACTTTAACGAATCAAGCACAGGACGAAATGGAGTATGAAGTGGAGACTGAGACGCCAATTAATATTCCGCCCCGCTCCCGAAGACTGATTCAAATAAAAGTGGATTTCAAACAAGATAGACTCTGCTTGTCGAAAGAAGTAAGCGAAGGAGTATACCTTGGAAGTTGTTTAGTTAGACCTGATAACGGAAAAATAACGCTTTGTGTACTCAATACCAAAATGAAACGAACGAAAATCGCTCCTTTTAATTTCAGCACACGTCCCCTTAACTATTACGAAATATACAATTTAGAACAAGAAACAGAAGAACCATCGCCTGAAAGAATGTACAATATTTATTCAACATAAATCAAAACTCTATACACAATGATAGAAAGGAAGAACTTATGAAAAATATACGATTAGATGAAAACGCAACTACTGAAGAGAAAAACTCTATATTACAAATATGCAAAGAATACAACGACACTTTTTATTTAGCAAATGACAAATTGACTCACACACTTTCTTACGAACACACAATCCCCGTAAAACAAGACCATGCACCCATAAAACAAAAGATGTATCGCCTACCCGAAAAACAACGCGAAATTATCCAAGAACAGGTAAAAGAAATGCTTGACAATGAAATAATTACTCCAAGCAAAAGTCCATGGAATTCCCTGTTACTAGTGGTACCCAAAAAGAATGGCCCCGACGGAGAAAAGCGATGGAGAGTAGTAGTAGATTTTAGAAAATTGAACGAAATTACAATCGGTGATGCTTTTCCCCTGCCTCGAATTGAAGATATTTTAGACCAACTTGGTCATTCCAGATATTTCACACTAGATCTCGCTAGTGGGTATCATCAAGTGTTAGTAAACCAAGAAGATAGAGCTAAAACTGCTTTTAGCACACCTTTCGGTCAGTATGACTTTTTACGGATGCCGTTCGGACTAACTGGAGCCCCAGCTACTTTTCAACGTCTTATGAACCACGTATTGTCAGGTTTACAAGGATTTTTATGTTTCGTGCACATAGACGATATCGTCATATACGGAAAAAATTTACCCGATCATAACCTAAAATTGGACGCAATTTTTTCAAGATTGAGAACACATAACCTAAAATTACAACCCGAAAAATGCAATTTTCTTAGGAAAGAAATTGTCTATTTAGGACACCAATGCACGCCCAAAGGTGCTCTACCTGACCCCTCAAAAATAATTTGTGTGCAAAATTTCCCAGTTCCCAAAACCATTCGTCAAGTCCAATCATTTTTGGGTTTGGCAAATTATTACCGCAAATTCATACCTAATTTTTCAAAGGTTGCGGAACCTCTAAACAAACTTTTACGCAAAAATAATAAATTTAAATGGACCGAAATTTGCGAGTCTGCATTCCAAAATTTAAAAAACACTCTAATATCACCCCCATTACTAAAATATCCCGATTCTGCTCAAGCTTTCAACTTAACAACTGATGCCAGTAATGAAGCTATTGGAGCAGTTCTTTCTCAAGGTGAAGTAGGAAAATATAAACCAATTACATACGCTAGCCGCTCATTAAATAAATCGGAACGAAATTATTCCACAATTGAAAAGGAATTACTAGCTATCGTATGGGCAACCAAAAATTTCCGTTGCTATCTTTATGGTAGAAAATTTACTGTTTATACTGATCATAAACCTTTAAAAGTTTTTAACGTGAAAGATCCGACAAGTCGTTTGGTGCGTTTCCACCATAAACTTTCGGAATACGATTATCAAATCGAGTACAAAGCAGGAAAATATAACACGAATGCTGATGCTCTTAGTCGCATTCCACCCCTTGAATCAGGATCTATATTAGAAGTGATAACCCCGAAACAAAAATTTTTTTAAGAACTTGAAAATTTTGATACCATTAATTTAGAACAACAAATAAAAAATTTAGAAAATACAAACGGATGGAATTCACTACTACGCGAAATTGAAACAACTTCAAAAACTAAAATCAAAGAAGACGGATTTACGACAAAAGAGGCCCTCAAACTTTCTAACAAACCACTAAATAGATACAAAGACGTATTACCATACGATTATTCACGCATAAAATTACTTAACGGAAACAATGACTATATAAACGCAAACTGAGTGAAAATAAGCAAACTTGACACAACGTACATTTTAACGCAAGGACCTCTATTGGAAACAATAGACGATTTCTGGTTAATGATTTGGCAAAACAATTGCAAAATAATAGTAATGTTAACGAGATTAATAGAATAAAATAAAATTAAATGTCATAAGAATTCGCCAAAACAAACTGGAGACAAACATATAATACCCCTAACAAAAATCGGTTTCACCATCGTATATTCGACACTAACAGAACAAACACATTTTACTAAACGAATTTTCCGACTTAACCAAAAAAACGACAAAACTTTCTGGTCACTCTGGTTTTTCCTTTATAACTTTACCCCCGTGGATCGATTTGGCTCAAATGCAATACCAAACCAAGTTAAGGAATAAGCAACTCAAATTATAAATTTCATCAAAATCGGATAACGTGTTTTTGAGTTATTTTGTCTACGGACGGACGGACGGACATGCATAAGTCGATATAACTTTTGATTCCCTACACAACCATACCCTTGAAATTTTTCTTCGATTATTATTTCTATGTGTTACACACTTAGTGACAAAACTAATATACCCTCTGGTAGTACCTACCATAGGGCATAATAAAGTCATTTAGTTAAATGTATGAGGAATCTTGAAAAAAATTAATGGAAATTTTAATTAAATAAAGTCGTTTAATTAACCGTATGTGAAATTCTGAAAAATTTAAATGTATGAGAAATTTTGAAAAGAGTTAACGAAAATTTCATATAAAACAAATTGTTTAGTTTAACAAAAAGTGTTTAAATTTTTAAGATAATAAAGGAAAGTTTGGTGACCGATTAAAGAGTTTTACTAGTAGTTTTCCTGTACAAGGGTAAGCGTTTTTAATTTTTACTTTATATTAAAATTGCATCGGGTTTCCGGGATTTTCCGACCCCCGGAGACAAAAACTGGATATAAAACAAAAGTTTCCCAGAGTCGTCCTGGGAAGAATCAGGTCGTCCCTTTTGCTCCACAACATCTGGCGCAGCCGGTAGGATCTAAGTTGCTAAGCATTAAAAATCTCAGATCCCCGAATCTAAAAATAAGACAGTTGTGGCAAATTAACGAATGATTCAACCAGATTTGGCTTCGGAAACAAATAACGAGGTGCACGAACTGACTTTTGAGGAGCAAATAAACGAGTTCTCCTTCGACAACACCAGTCCAGTTTTTGGATCACCAACAACGCTCGAACCTGGGCGCACCAGAAGCGGACGTATATTTTCCGCTCCAAATTTTCCACACCATCTCGCACGATCAACAACAAAATCTCAAACTACCAACGATTTACCAGAGAATATAAGCCCTAGGAAACACTTGTTAAAAAAACAACTAGATTTTAAGGCCGATATAATTTTAAATAGTGAATTAAAAGAAACCAAAATGTCCATAGTTTGTAATAAAGTGTCTCAATTCGTTTTTAATTCAATCCCTTTACTTCATGCGGAACTCGGACCAAATTTAGCGTCGGAAGTGAAAGTTTTTGCTAAGTGCTGTCAAACCATCCATGACATACTTAGTAAGGATGATGAACCCATACTTGTCTCTTTACTACCCACACGATTTCGTGGACGTGCCGCATCCCTTTTAAATAACATATCTGTAACCGATTTAACAACCTTTTTAGATACTTTAATTTCTAAAATAGTTTCCAGAAGACCGTATGCCACTTTAATTCATGAACTTCAGAACTCCAAGCAATTACCTGGCGAAACTCTCACAGGATTTGCAGGACGAATAAAGTCATTATTGAAGGAATGTGTAAATCAGGCCATACAAAGGCATCCAAATCATTACGTTTCCGTTACAAAAGATCTAGAAGAAACCGCAATGTTCACTTTCCAAGCAGGAATACTGAACACGAATCACAGACTTTTTTTCTTACACGAAAAGCACGAAGATTTCGATGCACTGACAAGTAAGGCGGAATTTCTTGAATCAGCGGAAAGACAATTTGCTTTAAATCCTCCAAACTCAATAAATGCAACGACACAAAACGGACAAGCCACTTCACACATGTTCTACCCCACACAGGAAAAACCGAAATTAACCGATCCCAATTTCAACCCATACTCTAACAACTTCAACAACAATAATTTCAACAACGATAGAAACAACAATAACAACAACAACAATGCTAGGTTTAATAATAATTTTAACAGAGGAACGAACAATTTTAATAATAACAGAAACGTTAATAATACATATCGAAACAACTACAACAACAACTATAACAATAACAAGAACAACAACAACTACAACAATAATACCAACAATAATAATATAAACAACAATTACAACAATACAAATAACAGCAACAATCGAAATAGTAATTTCAACAACAGCAATAGAGGTCAAGCGAACAATAATTACAATAACTACAACAATTACAACACAAATAACAGAAACCGACCAAACAATAATAATAACAGTTACAACAACTACAATAACCACAACCAAAACTACTCCAACAACGAAAATAATCACTACAATAACAGCAACACCAATTTTGGAAACAATAACAATAGGTTCGTCGGAGGGATTAACAACAACAGAGGACATAATTTTGAAGAAGGGAATAATAATAACAATACCAATAACTCATCGCGACACAATGACTCCTACAATAATCCCCACAACCAAAACCCACCGAACCCCCGACCACCATGCGGATTTTGCAAACGTTTTGGGCATAGGTATGATGAATGCCGTACGCGTATGAATACACCATATTGTAGTCGATGCCGAATACATGGGCATGTGAACAACAACTACAATTCTCAAACGTTACCGACCCGAACAAAACGAATTAACATGATATCCAACGAACCAAATGATAATAGGGAACTCGACGACCCTGTAGACAATATGCACAAATGTATTTTCTGCCAACAATCTGGACACACTATAGAAAACTGTATAGCAAAAAAATTATGGGATGAAAATAATTCCCCATCGATTAAACCGACGGAAACCGAAAACAGTGCTGTCACCTTAGCCCCCAAGAAAACGAGGCAAGGTGTCAGCCCGCCCAAAAATTACCTACCCTCGCTAAATGCATAATAAAAGTACCTTTATCAGTTATAATAAACTATCCAGCCGAATTACTAGTAGACACGGGAGCAGATATAAGTATAATAAAAAATACATCTTTGAGGGATAATATAACAATAAATAAAGAAGAAAAAACAAATATTCAAACTGTTTTCGGCACCGGAAAAACAATAGGTACATGTCTTACCAATTTCCCACCCCCATATCGGAATCATGTAAATTTCATGTGGTGGAAAAAACTACTCCAATTCCAGGAGATGGAATTTTAGGGTTCGATTTCCTTTCTCGTAATTGTAATATTGAAGGCCCAAATAAAGGTTTAACTTTTCCCGAAATTAGGATTGATGAAGATAATTTCGGAATTCAATTTTTAAAAAGTACGCCCCTAGATTCCATGGATAAGGTCCATATAGATGTCACCAACGAACAGGTGGAAACACCTGAATCAGAGGTTAAAATTGTAAGTGGCTCATGGAACGGACCAACTTTAACGAATCAAGCACAGGACGAAATGGAGTATGAAGTGGAGACTGAGACGCCAATTAATATTCCGCCCCGCTCCCGAAGACTGATTCAAATAAAAGTGGATTTCAAACAAGATAGACTCTGCTTGTCGAAAGAAGTAAGCGAAGGAGTATACCTTGGAAGTTGTTTAGTTAGACCTGATAACGGAAAAATAACGCTTTGTGTACTCAATACCAAAATGAAACGAACGAAAATCGCTCCTTTTAATTTCAGCACACGTCCCCTTAACTATTACGAAATATACAATTTAGAACAAGAAACAGAAGAACCATCGCCTGAAAGAATGTACAATATTTATTCAACATAAATCAAAACTCTATACACAATGATAGAAAGGAAGAACTTATGAAAAATATACGATTAGATGAAAACGCAACTACTGAAGAGAAAAACTCTATATTACAAATATGCAAAGAATACAACGACACTTTTTATTTAGCAAATGACAAATTGACTCACACACTTTCTTACGAACACACAATCCCCGTAAAACAAGACCATGCACCCATAAAACAAAAGATGTATCGCCTACCCGAAAAACAACGCGAAATTATCCAAGAACAGGTAAAAGAAATGCTTGACAATGAAATAATTACTCCAAGCAAAAGTCCATGGAATTCCCTGTTACTAGTGGTACCCAAAAAGAATGGCCCCGACGGAGAAAAGCGATGGAGAGTAGTAGTAGATTTTAGAAAATTGAACGAAATTACAATCGGTGATGCTTTTCCCCTGCCTCGAATTGAAGATATTTTAGACCAACTTGGTCATTCCAGATATTTCACACTAGATCTCGCTAGTGGGTATCATCAAGTGTTAGTAAACCAAGAAGATAGAGCTAAAACTGCTTTTAGCACACCTTTCGGTCAGTATGACTTTTTACGGATGCCGTTCGGACTAACTGGAGCCCCAGCTACTTTTCAACGTCTTATGAACCACGTATTGTCAGGTTTACAAGGATTTTTATGTTTCGTGCACATAGACGATATCGTCATATACGGAAAAAATTTACCCGATCATAACCTAAAATTGGACGCAATTTTTTCAAGATTGAGAACACATAACCTAAAATTACAACCCGAAAAATGCAATTTTCTTAGGAAAGAAATTGTCTATTTAGGACACCAATGCACGCCCAAAGGTGCTCTACCTGACCCCTCAAAAATAATTTGTGTGCAAAATTTCCCAGTTCCCAAAACCATTCGTCAAGTCCAATCATTTTTGGGTTTGGCAAATTATTATCGCAAATTCATACCTAATTTTTCAAAGGTTGCGGAACCTCTAAACAAACTTTTACGCAAAAATAATAAATTTAAATGGACCGAAATTTGCGAGTCTGCATTCCAAAATTTAAAAAACACTCTAATATCACCCCCATTACTAAAATATCCCGATTCTGCTCAAGCTTTCAACTTAACAACTGATGCCAGTAATGAAGCTATTGGAGCAGTTCTTTCTCAAGGTGAAGTAGGAAAATATAAACCAATTACATACGCTAGCCGCTCATTAAATAAATCGGAACGAAATTATTCCACAATTGAAAAGGAATTACTAGCTATCGTATGGGCAACCAAAAATTTCCGTTGCTATCTTTATGGTAGAAAATTTACTGTTTATACTGATCATAAACCTTTAAAAGTTTTTAACGTGAAAGATCCGACAAGTCGTTTGGTGCGTTTCCACCATAAACTTTCGGAATACGATTATCAAATCGAGTACAAAGCAGGAAAATATAACACGAATGCTGATGCTCTTAGTCGCATTCCACCCCTTGAATCAGGATCTATATTAGAAGTGATAACCCCGAAACAAAAATTTTTTTAAGAACTTGAAAATTTTGATACCATTAATTTAGAACAACAAATAAAAAATTTAGAAAATACAAACGGATGGAATTCACTACTACGCGAAATTGAAACAACTTCAAAAACTAAAATCAAAGAAGACGGATTTACGACAAAAGAGGCCCTCAAACTTTCTAACAAACCACTAAATAGATACAAAGACGTATTACCATACGATTATTCACGCATAAAATTACTTAACGGAAACAATGACTATATAAACGCAAACTGAGTGAAAATAAGCAAACTTGACACAACGTACATTTTAACGCAAGGACCTCTATTGGAAACAATAGACGATTTCTGGTTAATGATTTGGCAAAACAATTGCAAAATAATAGTAATGTTAACGAGATTAATAGAATAAAATAAAATTAAATGTCATAAGAATTCGCCAAAACAAACTGGAGACAAACATATAATACCCCTAACAAAAATCGGTTTCACCATCGTATATTCGACACTAACAGAACAAACACATTTTACTAAACGAATTTTCCGACTTACAGAAATTTCAACTAAAAAATATCGACGTAACCCAATTTCAATTTAATACATGGCCCGATACAGGAACCCCTTCTACTGCAAAAGAATTTTTGAAATTTTACCAAGAAGTTAAACATTATCAAACACATGAATGCGAAAATGAACCTTTATTAATACATTGCAGTGCTGGAATCGGACGATCAGGCACATTTTGTCTAATTGATATTTGCCTCACTTTAATTGCTGCCAAAAATGGAAACGAAATGACGATACTCCAAATATTATTAGAAAAGCGCGAAAAAAGGAAGGGTTTAGTTCAAACTGCCGCACAAATAAAAATTTGCATACTTAACCATTTTAGAAGTACAAAAATTTCTCTCAAAAATCACCCCAAATTCTATAAGTAATAATATAGCATCGGTAAAACTCAACTCAAGTCAAATTAATGTTGTAACCAGAAGTCACACTTATACCCAACAAAACGAGCAAATGAATGAGGTGGAACTTCCCCAAAAACACACAAATATACTGGAAATAGCACCAAAAAACATCGACCCGATTGACGAACCCATAAGAATAGATTTAAAGGATCCTACAGAAATTGAACCATCAGACACAGAATCTAACGCATCATATGAAACATCAGACTCCGAAACAGAAGAGCAAATTGAAATTTTGGCGGACCCGCGTGATATTCAAACCTTGCTAAAAGCAAATCATGACTCCCCTTTAGGAGGGCATGCCGGTATTCAAAAAACGTTTAATCGTATCCCAAAAAATTACCGTTGGAAAAATATGTTGCAAGATATAACCAAGTACATAAATAAGTGCATAAAGTGCCAACGCAATAAAAAGGGAAAGGGTTTGAAAATGCCAATAAAGATTACGGATACGGCAACTCGACCTTTCGAAAAGATTTACTTGGATATTGTTGGACCACTTCCGACATCACAACATTGCAAAAAGTATATTTTAACTTTTCAAGACGATTTGACAAAAATCCTGGATTGTTTTGCTATACCCAATGCCGGGACGACCACAGTGGCCGATTGCTTCTACAGGAATATCGTGTTAAAATACTTAGTCATACCGGATAAGCTAATAACCGACCAAGGTTCGAATTTCACCAGCGATTTGTTTAAACGTATATGTAAATTATTACACATCAAAAAGGTACAAACTACTGCTTATCACCCCCAATCAAAGGGATCAGTTGAGCGCACTCATGGACCACTTATCGAGTATTTGCGTACAATGGTCGACGACAATATTGACACATGGGACCAATACCTTTCTGAAGCCGCGCTAGTACACAATCACACACCACATAGCGGAAGTAAATTTCCACCAATTCATGCTTTGTATGGTTACCATCGCGCTCTACCCACAAACCTCACGAAAAAACCAGATCCCATATACAATTTTGGTGATTATTGTAATACTGTCAAATATAAATTACAAAAAATTCATACCAGTATGAGGGAAAACCTCATGAAAGCTAAGGAATAATCGAAAGAGTACTATGACAAAAACTCAAAGACAATAAAATTCCACGTAGGAGATACAGTACTATTGAGGAACGCAGCAACAAAACACAAATTATCTGCAGTTTGGAATGGCCCTTTTCTGGTGCGAAAAGTTCATGATGACCTAAATACCTCCATAAAAATTGGAAAGAAAGTGCGGAGAGTCCATAACAACCGATTAAAAAAAATTTAACTACACACTGTCTAAAAACTAAAAAAAAAAAAAAATTTTCAAATTTACCACACCTATTTATTAAACGCAAAAATCCAAAATAATGTAAGGTACCCACGAAAATATTTCTTTTTTATCTGTTAACGAAAATTCTCAAAAAAAAAAAAAAATTTCATACCCAACCATAAGCATAGAGAAAGCATAATCTTTACATACAATATTTCATAATTAGGTCAAGTTCAAGTTCACCAATTTTTTCTTTGCCAAATGGTAAACATTGACCATGTTTTATACCTACGTCCACGAATAAAACCTGAGGAGATTTTAATGTAAATAAAATATATTTATATATATAAATTAATATATATATATTTAATATATAACTATTGCAGTACCACTTGCCGTAAGATAAACAAAAGAAATATGACACCACCACAAAATTTTTGTTTACATATCTCATGTACAGTCATACAAAGCCGAAGGGAAAATGTCTTTTAATATTTTGGATACAAAATCTTAATAAGAACAATTTTCCAAATTTAGTCTTTGTCGAAATATGAAAAAACTCCCCCTAGAAATCCTAAGGTAATATGTATAAGATATATTGAACCTTTTCAACAAATCTCTGCTTTTCAAGAATTTATCCAAGAATATTTAAAAAAAAAAAAAACAATTCCGAAAGTAAGGAATTCTTTTAGGTAATCCGACGCATGCAATATAAAATACAGATAATAATCCTATCCGAATTATAAACGAATGGAAATACTTTGTTGTTTACTAAATATAATTACATTAATTAGTATGGTAGGAAATCAAAATGTAAAAATTGTAAAACATACCATTTCTCTTTATCAAAATTGTAATAGTTAAACAATTTTTTGTGACTTTTGAACAAACAATTTTTGTAAGTTTGTTTAAAAGCCGACAAAAAATTTTTTTCAGTAACGGGAAAGTATGTTATGGTACACCCTGTACCAAGAAATCGTTTCCGACCAAAAAAGCGGTTATTGAACCCAACATTTTGAAACTTAATTTTTAATTAAACGCGTAAATAATTATTTAAATTTATTAACATATTTCGAAATATAAACACTTTCGAAATATGTTAATAAAATTATTATTTCGTTTCGACAAAAATTCTCTATGTCGAAATGCATATAAAAAATGTATACTAACAAATTTTAGTATAACGAAATATGAATTCACTTTTTTTATGTATTTCGAAATAATTTTCAAATCAACAATGCCAACAAAATTTAAGAAAAAGCGTTAAAAGAACAAAAAATTCCTTTTTCCGACGATGCTACGAAAAAACGGAAAGAAAACGTGATTTCCAATGATGCTATGAAAAACGAAGAAAAAATGGTATTTTCCAACGATGCTGGGAAAAACGCAAAAAGAATGTTATTTCCTAACGTTGCTACGAAAAAACGAAGAGAAAATGTAATTCCCCAACGATGCTACGAAAAACGAAGTAAAAATGTTTTCCAACTATGTTAGGAAATACGAAAAAAAAATGTTATTTCCGAACGACGCTATCAAAAGCAAAGAAAGGAAATGATAAGTGTTGGGGCCACTGAGTCTTATGATTTCTCAGGTCATAAAAGCTTCCCAGCGTTGTCGCTGTCAAAGAAAATACTTTGAGCGCCAAGTTTCCAACGATGATAATGATAGGAATTTTGAAATCAACAATGCCAAGAAAATTTAAGAAAAACCATTAAACGAACAAACAATTTCTTTTATGGATGATGCTACGGAAAAACGAAGAGAAAACGTAATTTCCCAACGATTCTACGAAATCGAAGAAAAAATGTTATTTTCCATCGATGTTATGAAAAGCCAAGAAAAATAGTTGTTTTTGAAAGGCAAAGAAAGGAAATGAAGTGTTAAGGCCACTGAGTCTTATGATTTCTCAGGTCATAAGAGCTTACCAACGTTGTCGCTGTCAAAGAAAATTCTTTGATCGCCAAGTTTACAAAGATGATAATGAAGGGAATTTTTACAACAACGATGCCAAAAAAATTTAAGAAAAAGTGTTCAACGACCAAAAAATTCCTTTTTCCGACGATACGACGAAAAACGAAGAGAAAACGTAATTTCCCAGCGATGCATTGAAAAACGAAGAAAAAATGCTTTCCAACTATGTTAGGAAAAACGAAGAAAAAATTTTATTTTCCAACGACGCTATCAAAAGCAAAGAAAGGAAATGATAAGTGTTGGGGCCACTGAGTCTTATGATTTCTCAGGTCATAAGAGCTTACCAGCGTTGTCGCTGTCAAAGAAAATTCTTTAAGCGCCAAGTTTCCAACGATGATAATGAACGGAATTTTTACATCAACGATGCCAAAAAAATTTAAGAAAAAGTGTTCAACGACCAAAAAATTCCTTTTTCCGACGATACGACGAAAAACGAAGAGAAAACGTAATTTCCCAGCGATGCATTGAAAAACGAAGAAAAAATGCTTTCCAACTATGTTAGGAAAAACGAAGAAAAAATGTTATTTTCCAACGACGCTATCAAAAGCAAAGAAAGGAAATGATAAGTGTTGGGGCCACTGAGTCTTATGATTTCTCAGGTCATAAGAGCTCACCAGCGTTGTTGCTGTCAAAGAAAATTCTTTAAGCGCCAAGTTTCCAACGATGATAATGAACGGAATTTTTACATCAACGATGCCAAAAAAATTTAAGAAAAAGTGTTCAACGAACAAAAAATTCCTTTTTCCGACGATACGACGAAAAACGAAGAGAAAACGTAATTGCCCAGCGATGCATTGAAAAACGAAGAAAAAATGCTTTCCAACTATGTTAGGAAAAACGAAGAAAAAATGTTATTTTCCAACGACGCTATCAAAGGCAAAGAAAGGAAATTATAAGTGTTGGGGCCACTGAGTCTTATGATTTCTCAGGTCGTAAGAGCTTCCAAGCGTTGTCGCTGTCAAAGAAAATACTTTGAGCGCCAAGTTTCCAACGATGATAATGAAAGGAATTTAAAATCCACAATGCCAATAAAATTTAAGAAAAACCGTTAAGCGAACAAAATATTTCTTTTTCCGATGATGCTACCAAAAACGAAGAGAAAACGCAATTTCCCAGCGATGCTACGAAAAACGAAGAACAAATAGTATTTTCCAACGATGCTAGGAAAAACCGAGAAAAATAGTTGTTTTTGAAAGGCAAAGAAAGTAAATGAAGTGTTAAGGCCACTGAGTCTTATGATTTCTCAGGTCATAAGAGCTTACCAACGTTATCGCTGTCAAAGAAAATTCTTTGATCGCCAAGTTTACAACGATGATAATGAAGGGAATTTTTACAACAACGATGCCAACAAAATTTAAGAAAAAGGGTTAAACGAACAAAAAATTCCTTTTTCCGACGATACGACGAAAAACGAAGGGAAAATGTAATTTCCCAACGATGCATTGAAATACGAAGAAAAAATGTTTTCCAACGATGCTAGGAAAAACGAAGAAAAAATGTTATTTTCCAACGACGCTATCAAAGGCAAAGAAGGGAAATGAAGTGTTAGGCCCACTGAGTCTTATGGTTTCTCAGGTCATAAGAGCTTACCAGCGTTGTCGCTGTCAAAGAAAATTCTTTGAGCGCCAAGTTTCCAACGATGATAATGCAAGGAATTTTCGAATCAACAATGCAAACAAAATTGAAGAAAAAGCGTTAAACGAGCATAAATTTTCCTTTCCAACGATGCTACGAAAAAACGAAAAGAAAACGTAATTTCCCAATGATGCTATGATAAACGAAGAAAAACGGTATTTTCCAACAATACTAAGAAAAACGCAGGAAGAATGTTACTTTCCAACGATGCTACGAAAATACGAAGAGAAAAGGTAATTTCCCAACGATGCTACGAAATCGAAGAAAAAATGTTATTTTCCAACGATGCTATGAAAAGCCAAGAAAAATAGTTGTTTTTGAATGACAAAGAAAGGATATGAAGTGTTAGGGCCACTGAGTCCTATGATTTCTCAGGTCATAAGAGCTTAGCAGCGTTGTCGCTGTCAAAGAAAATTCTTTGAGCGCCAAGTTTCCAACGATGATAATGAAAGGAATTTTCAAATCACCAATGCCAACAAAATATAAGAAAAAACGTTAAAAGAACAAAAAATTTCTTTTTCGGACGATGCCACGAAAAAACGAAAAGAAAACGTAATTTCCCAATGATGTTATGAAACACGAAGAGAAATGGTATTTTCCAACGATGCTAAGAAAAACGCAGAAGGAATGTTACTTTCCAACGATGCTACGAAAATACGAAGAGAAAAGGTAATTTCCCAACGATGGTACGAAATCGAAGAAAAAATGTTATTTTCAAACGATGCTATGAATAGCCAGGAAAAATAGTTGTTTTTGAAAGGCAAAGAAAGGAAATGAAGTGTTAAGGCCACTGAGTCTTATGATTTCTCAGGTCGTAAGAGCTTACCAGCGTTGTCCCTCTCAAAGAAAATTCTTTGAGCGCCAAGTTTCCAACGATGATAATGAAAGGAATTTTCAAATCAACAATGCCAAAAGAAACCAACAAAAAATTTTTTTTTCCAGCGATGCTAAGAAAAAACAATGAGAAATCGTAATTTCCCAACGATCCTACGAAAAACGAAGATAAAATCTATTCCAACGATGCTAGGAAAAACGAAGAAAAAATGCTAATTTCCAACGACGCTATCAAAGGCAAAGAAAAGAAATGAAGTGTTAGGGCCACTGAGTCTTATGATTTCTCAGAGCTTACCAGCGTTGTCGCTGTCAAAGAAAATTCTTTGAGCGCCAAGTTTCCAACGATGATAATGCAAGGAATTTTCGAATCAACAATGCAAACAAAATTGAAGAAAAATCGTTAAACGAGCAAAAATTTTCTTTTCCAACGATGCTACGAAAAAACGAAAAGAAAACGTAATTTCCCAATGATGCTATGATAAACGAAGAAAAACGGTATTTTCCAACAATACTAAGAAAAACGCAGGAAGAATGTTACTTTCCAACGATGCTACGAAAATACGAAGAGAAAACGTAATTTCCCAACGATGCTACGAAATCGAAGAAAAAATGTTATTTTCCAACGATGCTATGAAAAGCCAAGAAAAATAGTTGTTTTTGAAAGACAAAGAAAGGATATGAAGTGTTAGGGCCACTGAGTCTTATGATTTCTCAGGTCATAAAAGCTTCCCAGCGTTGTCGCTGTCAAAGAAAATACTTTGAGCGCCAAGTTTCCAACGATGATAATGATAGGAATTTTCAAATCAACAATGCCAAGAAAATTTAAGAAAAACCATTAAACGAACAAAAAATTTCTTTTATGGATGATGCTACGGAAAAACGAAGAGAAAACGTAATTTCCCAACGATTCTACGAAATCGAAGAAAAAATGTTATTTTCCAACGATGTTATGAAAAGCCAAGAAAATAGTTGTCTTTAAAAGGCAAAGAAAGGAAATGAAGTGTTAAGGCCACTGAGTCTTATGATTTCTCAGGTCATAAGAGCTTACCAACGTTGTCGCTGTCAAAGAAAATTCTTTGATCGCCAAGTTTACAATGATGATAATGAAGGGAATTTTAACAACAACGATGCCAACAAAATTTAAGAAAAAGGGTTAAACGAACAAAAAATTCCTTTTTCCGACGATACGACGAAAAACGAAGAGAAAACGTAATTTCCCAGCGATGCATTGAAAAACGAAGAAAAAATGCTTTCCAACTATGTTAGGAAAAACGAAGAAAAAATGTTATTTTCCAACGACGCTATCAAAGGCAAAGAAAGGAAATTATAAGTGTTGGGGCCACTGAGTCTTATGATTTCTCAGGTCGTAAGAGCTTCCAAGCGTTGTCGCTGTCAAAGAAAATACTTTGAGCGCCAAGTTTCCAACGATGATAATGAAAGGAATTTAAAATCCACAATGCCAATAAAATTTAAGAAAAACCGTTAAGCGAACAAAATATTTCTTTTTCCGATGATGCTACCAAAAACGAAGAGAAAACGCAATTTCCCAGCGATGCTACGAAAAACGAAGAACAAATAGTATTTTCCAACGATGCTAGGAAAAACCGAGAAAAATAGTTGTTTTTGAAAGGCAAAGAAAGTAAATGAAGTGTTAAGGCCACTGAGTCTTATGATTTCTCAGGTCATAAGAGCTTACCAACGTTGTCGCTGTCAAAGAAAATTCTTTGATCGCCAAGTTTACAACGATGATAATGAAGGGAATTTTTACAACAACGATGCCAACAAAATTTAAGAAAAAGGGTTAAACGAACAAAAAATTCCTTTTTCCGACGATACGACGAAAAACGAAGGGAAAATGTAATTTCCCAACGATGCATTGAAATACGAAGAAAAAATGTTTTCCAACGATGCTAGGAAAAACGAAGAAAAAATGTTATTTTCCAACGACGCTATCAAAGGCAAAGAAAGGAAATGAAGTGTTAGGCCCACTGAGTCTTATGATTTCTCAGGTCATAAGAGCTTACCAGCGTTGTCGCTGTCAAAGAAAATTCTTTAAGCGCCAAGTTTCCAACGATGATAATGAACGGAATTTTTACATCAACGATGCCAAAAAAATTTAAGAAAAAGTGTTCAACGAACAAAAATTTTCCTTTCCAACGATACGACGAAAAACGAAGAGAAAACGTAATTTCCCAGCGATGCATTGAAAAACGAAGAAAAAATGCTTTCCAACTATGTTAGGAAAAACGAAGAAAAAATGTTATTTTCCAACGACGCTATCAAAGGCAAAGAAAGGAAATTATAAGTGTTGGGGCCACTGAGTCTTATGATTTCTCAGGTCATAAAAGCTTCCCAGCGTTGTCGCTGTCAAAGAAAATACTTTGAGCGCCAAGTTTCCAACGATGATAATGATAGGAATTTTCAAATCAACAATGCCAAGAAAATTTAAGAAAAACCATTGAACGAACAAAAAATTTCTTTTATGGATGATGCTACGGAAAAACTGAGTCTTATGATTTCTCAGGTCATAAGAGCTTACCAACGTTGTCGCTGTCAAAGAAAATTCTTTGATCGCCAAGTTTACAACGATGATAATGAAGGGAATTTTTACAACAACGATGCCAACAAAATTTAAAAAAAAGTGTTAAACGAACAAAAAATTCCTTTTTCCGACGATACGACGAAAAACGAAGAGAAAACGTAATTTCCCCGCGATGCATTGAAAAACGAAGAAAAAATGCTTTCCAACTATGTTAGGAAAAACGAAGAAAAAATGTTATTTTCCAACGACGCTATCAAAGGCAAAGGAAGGAAATTATAAGTGTTGGGGCCACTGAGTCTTATGATTTCTCAGGTCGTAAGAGCTTCCAAGCGTTGTCGCTGTCAAAGAAAATACTTTGAGCGCCAACTTTCCAACGATGATAATGAAAGGAATTTAAAATCCACAATGCCAATAAAATTTAAGAAAAACCGTTAAGCGAACAAAATATTTCTTTTTCCGATGATGCTACCAAAAACGAAGAGAAAACGCAATTTCCCAGCGATGGTACGAAATCGAAGAAAAAATGTTATTTTCCAACGATGCTATGAATAGCCAGGAATAATAGTTGTTTTTGAAAGGCAAAGAAAGGAAATGAAGTGTTAAGGCCACTGAGTCTTATGATTTCTCAGGTCGTAAGAGCTTACCAGCGTTGTCCCTCTCAAAGAAACTTCTTTGAGCGCCAAGTTTCCAACGATGATAATGAAAGGAATTTTCAAATCAACAATGCCAAAAGAAACGAACAAAAAATTTTTTTTTCCAACGATGCTAAGAAAAAACAATGAGAAATCGTAATTTCCCAACGATCCTACGAAAAACGAAGATAAAATGTATTCCAACGATGCTAGGAAAAACGAAGAAAAAATGCTAATTTCCAACGACGCTATCAAAGGCAAAGAAAAGAAATGAAGTGTTAGGGCCACTGAGTCTTATGATTTCTCAGAGCTTACCAGCGTTGTCGCTGTCAAAGAAAATTCTTTGAGCGCCAAGTTTCCAACGATGATAATGCAAGGAATTTTCGAATCAACAATGCAAACAAAATTGAAGAAAAATCGTTAAACGAGCAAAAATTTTCTTTTCCAACGATGCTACGAAAAAACGAAAAGAAAACGTAATTTCCCAATGATGCTATGATAAACGAAGAAAAACGGTATTTTCCAACAATACTAAGAAAAACGCAGGAAGAATGTTACTTTCCAACGATGCTACGAAAATACGAAGAGAAAACGTAATTTCCCAACGATGCTACGAAATCGAAGAAAAAATGTTATTTTCCAACGATGCTATGAAAAGCCAAGAAAAATAGTTGTTTTTGAAAGGCAAAGAAAGGATATGAAGTGTGAGGGACACTGAGTCCTATGATTTCTCAGGTCATAAGAGCTTAGCAGCGTTGTCGCTGTCAAAGAAAATTCTTTGAGCGCCCAGTTTCCAACGATGATTATGAAAGGAATTTTCAAATCACCAATGCCAACAAAATATAAGAAAAAAAGGTTAAAAGAACAAAAAATTTCTTTTTCCGACGATTCCACGAAAAAACGAAAAGAAAACGTAATTTCCCAATGATGTTATGAAACACGAAGAAAAATGGTATTTTCCAACGATGCTAAGAAAAACGCAGAAGGAATGTTACTTTCCAACGATGCTAAGAAAATACGAAGAGAAAAGGTAATTTCCCAACGATGGTACGAAATCGAAGAAAAAATGTTATTTTCCAACGATGCTATGAAAAGCCAAGAAAAATAGTTGTTTTTGAAAGGCAAAGAAAGGAAATGAAGTGTTAAGGCCACTGAGTCTTATGATTTCTCAGGTCATAAGAGCTTACCTGCGTTGTCGCTGTCAAAGAAAATTCTTTGAGCGCCAAGTTTCCAACGATGATAATGAAAGTAATTTTCAAATCAACAATGCCAAAAGAAACGAACAAAAAATTTCTTTTTCCAACGATGCTAAGCAAAAACAAAGAGAAATCGTAATTTCCCAACGATCCTACGAAAAACGAAGAAAAAATGCTATTTTCCAACGACGCTATCAAAGGCAAAGAAAAGAAATGAAGTGTTAGGGCCACTGAGTCTTATGATTTCTCAGAGCTTACCAGCGTTGTCGCTATCAAAGGAAATTCTTTGAAAGAATGTTATTTCCTAACGTTGCTACGAAAAAACGAAGAGAAAATGTAATTCCCCAACGATGCTACGAAAAACGAAGTAAAAATATTTTCCAACTATGTTAGGAAATACGAAGAAAAAATGTTATTTCCCAACGACGCTATCAAAAGCAAAGAAAGGAAATGATAAGTGTTGGGGTCACTGAGTCTTATGATTTCTCAGGTCATAAAAGCTTCCCAGCGTTGTCGCTGTCAAAGAAAATACTTTGAGCGCCAAGTTTCCAACGATGATAATGATAGGAATTTTCAAATCAACAATGCCAAGAAAATTTAAGAAAAACCATTAAACGAACAAAAAATTTCTTTTATGGATGATGCTACGGAAAAACTGAGTCTTATGATTTCTCAGGTCATAAGAGCTTACCAACGTTGTCGCTGTCAAAAAAAATTCTTTGATCGCCAAGTTTACAACGATGATAATGAAGGGAATTTTTACAACAACGATGCCAACAAAATTTAGGAAAAAGGGTTAAACGAACAAAAAATTCCTTTTTCCGACGATACGACTAAAAACGAAGAGAAAACGTAATTTCCCAGCGATGCATTGAAAAACGAAGAAAAAATGCTTTCCAACTATGTTAGGAAAAACGAAGAAAAAATGTTATTTTCCAACGACGCTATCAAAGGCAAAGAAAGGAAATTATAAGTGTTGGGGCCACTGAGTCTTATGATTTCTCAGGTCGTAAGAGCTTCCAAGCGTTGTCGCAGTCAAAGAAAATACTTTGAGCGTCAAGTTTCCAACGATGATAATGAAAGGAATTTAAAATCCACAATGCCAATAAAATTTAAGAAAAACCGTTAAGCGAACAAAATATTTCTTTTTCCGATGATGCTACCAAAAACGAAGAGAAAACTCAATTTCCCAGCGATGCTACGAAAAACGAAGAACAAATAGTATTTTCCAACGATGCTAGGAAAAACCGAGAAAAATAGTTGATTTTGAAAGGCAAAGAAAGTAAATGAAGTGTTAAGGCCACTGAGTCTTATGATTTCTCAGGTCATAAGAGCTTACCAACGTTGTCGCTGTCAAAGAAAATTCTTTAATCGCCAAGTTTACAACGATGATAATGAAGGGAATTTTTACAACAACGATCCCAACAAAATTTAAGAAAAAGGGTTAAACGAACAAAAAATTCCTTTTTCCGACGATACGACGAAAAACGAAGGGAAAATGTAATTTCCCAACGATGCATTGAAATACGAAGAAAAAATGTTTTCCAACGATGCTAGGAAAAACGAAGAAAAAATGTTATTTTCCAACGACGCTATCAAAGGCAAAGAAAGGAAATGAAGTGTTAGGCCCACTGAGTCTTATGATTTCTCAGGTCATAAGAGCTTACCAGCGTTGTCGCTGTCAAAGAAAATTCTTTAAGCGCCAAGTTTCCAACGATGATAATGAACGGAATTTTTACATCAACGATGCCAAAAAAATTTAAGAAAAAGTGTTCAACGAACAAAAAATTCCTTTTTCCGACGATACGACGAAAAACGAAGAGAAAACGTAATTTCCCAGCGATGCATTGAAAAACGAAGAAAAAATGCTTTCCAACTATGTTAGGAAAAACGAAGAAAAAATGTTATTTTCTAACGACGCTATCAAAAGCAAAGAAAGGAAATGATAAGTGTTGGGGCCACTGAGTCTTATGATTTCTCAGGTCATAAGAGCTTACCAGCGTTGTCGCTGTCAAAGAAAATTCTTTAAGCGCCAAGTTTCCAACGATGATAATGAACGGAATTTTTACATCAACGATGCCAAAAAAATTTAAGAAAAAGTGTTCAACGAACAAAAAATTCCTTTTTCCGACGATACGACGAAAAACGAAGAGAAAACGTAATTTCCCAGCGATGCTACGAAAAACGAAGAACAAATAGTATTTTCCAACGATGCTAGGAAAAACCGAGAAAAATAGTTGTTTTTGAAAGGCAAAGAAAGTAAATGAAGTGTTAAGGCCACTGAGTCTTATGATTTCTCAGGTCATAAGAGCTTACCAACGTTGTCGCTGTCAAAGAAAATTCTTTAATCGCCAAGTTTACAACGATGATAATGAAGGGAATTTTTACAACAACGATCCCAACAAAATTTAAGAAAAAGGGTTAAACGAACAAAAAATTCCTTTTTCCGACGATACGACGAAAAACGAAGGGAAAATGTAATTTCCCAACGATGCATTGAAAAACGAAGAAAAAATGCTTTCCAACTATGTTAGGAAAAACGAAGAAAAAGTGTTATTTTCCAACGACGCTATCTAAGGCAAAGAAAGGAAATTATAAGTGTTGGGGCCACTGAGTCTTATGATTTCTCGGGTCGTAAGAGCTTCCAAGCGTTGTCGCTGTCAAAGAAAATACTTTGAGCGCCAAGTTTCCAACGATGATAATGAAAGGAATTTAAAATCCACAATGCCAATAAAATTTAAGAAAAACCGTTAAGCGAACAAAATATTTCTTTTTCCGATGATGCTACCAAAAACGAAGAGAAAACGCAATTTCCCAGCGATGCTACGAAAAACGAAGAACAAATAGTATTTTCCAACGATGCTAGGAAAAACCGAGAAAAATAGTTGTTTTTGAAAGGCAAAGAAAGTAAATGAAGTGTTAAGGCCACTGAGTCTTATGATTTCTCAGGTCATAAGAGCTTACCAACGTTGTCGCTGTCAAAGAAAATTCTTTGATCGCCAAGTTTACAACGATGATAATGAAGGGAATGTTTACAACAACGATGCCAACAAAATTTAAGAAAAAGGGTTAAACGAACAAAAAATTCCTTTTTCCGACGATACGACGAAAAACGAAGGGAAAATGTAATTTCCCAACGATGCATTGAAATACGAAGAAAAAATGTTTTCCAACGATGCTAGGAAAAACGAAGAAAAAATGTTATTTTCCAACGACGCTATCAAAGGCAAAGAAAGGAAATGAAGTGTTAGGCCCACTGAGTCTTATGATTTCTCAGGTCATAAGAGCTTACCAGCGTTGTCGCTGTCAAAGAAAATTCTTTGAGCGCCAAGTTTCCAACGATGATAATGCAAGGAATTTTCGAATCAACAATGCAAACAAAATTGAAGAAAAAGCGTTAAACGAGCAAATATTTTCCTTTCCAACGATGCTACGAAAAAACGAAAAGAAAACGTAATTTCCCAATGATGCTATGATAAACGAAGAAAAACGGTATTTTCCAACGATACTAAGAAAAACGCAGAAAGAATGTTACTTTCCAACGATGCTACGAAAATACGAAGAGAAAACATAATTTCCCAACGATGCTACGAAATCGAAGAAAAAATGTTATTTTCCAACGATGCTATGAAAAGCCAAGAAAAATAGTTGTTTTTGAAAGACAAAGAAAGGATATGAAGTGTTAGGGCCACTGAGTCCTATGATTTCTCAGGTCATAAGAGCTTAGCAGCGTTGTCGCTGTCAAAGAAAATTCTTTGAGCGCCAAGTTTCCAACGATGATAATGAAAGGAATTTTCGAATCAACAATGCAAACAAAATTGAAGAAAAATCGTTAAACGAGCAAAAATTTTCTTTTCCAACGATGCTACGAAAAAACGAAAAGAAAACGTAATTTCCCAATGATGCTAAGATAAACGAAGAAAAACGGTATTTTCCAACAATACTAGGAAAAACGCAGGAAGAATGTTACTTTCCAACGATGCTACGAAAATACGAAGAGAAAACGTAATTTCCCAACGATGCTACGAAATCGAAGAAAAAATGTTATTTTCCAACGATGCTATGAAAAGCCAAGAAAAATAGTTTATTTTGAAAGACAAAGAAAGGATATGAAGTGTTAAGGCCACTGAGTCTTATGATTTCTCAGGTCATAAAAGCTTCCCAGCGTTGTCGCTGTCAAAGAAAATACTTTGAGCGCCAAATTTCCAACGATGATAATGATAGGAATTTTCAAATCAACAATGCCAAGAAAATTTAAGAAAAACCATTAAACGAACAAAAAATTTCTTTTATGGATGATGCTACGGAAAAACGAAGAGAAAAGGTAATTTCCCAACGATTCTACGAAATCGAAGAAAAAATGTTATTTTCCAACGATGTTATGAAAAGCCAAGAAAAATAGTTGTTTTTGAAAGGCAAAGAAACGAAATGAAGTGTTAAGGCCACTGAGTCTTATGATTTCTCAGGTCATAAGAGCTTACCAACGTTGTCGCTGTCAAAGAAAATTCTTTGATCGCCAAGTTTACAACGATGATAATGAAGGGAATTTTTACAACAACGATGCCAACAAAATTTAAGAAAAAGGGTTAAACGAACAAAAAATTCCTTTTTCCGACGATATGACGAAAAACGAAGAGAAAACGTAATTTCCCAGCGATGCATTGAAAAACGAAGAAAAAATGCTTTCCAACTATGTTAGGAAAAACGAAGAAAAAATGTTATTTTCCAACGACGCTATCAAAGGCAAGGAAAGGAAATTATAAGTGTTGGGGCCACTGAGTCTTATGATTTCTCAGGTCGTAAGAGCTTCCAAGCGTTGTCGCTGTCAAAGAAAATACTTTGAGCGCCAAGTTTCCAACGATGATAATGAAAGGAATTTAAAATCCACAATGCCAATAAAATTTAAGAAAAACCGTTAAGCGAACAAAATATTTCTTTTTCCGATGATGCTACCAAAAACGAAGAGAAAACGCAATTTCCCAGCGATGCTACGAAAAACGAAGAACAAATAGTATTTTCCAACGATGCTAGGAAAAACCGAGAAAAATAGTTGTTTTTGAAAGGCAAAGAAAGTAAATGAAGTGTTAAGGCCACTGAGTCTTATGATTTCTCAGGTCATAAGAGCTTACCAACGTTGTCGCTGTCAAAGAAAATTCTTTGATCGCCAAGTTTACAACGATGATAATGAAGGGAATTTTTACAACAACGATGCCAACAAAATTTAAGAAAAAGGGTTAAACGAACAAAAAATTCCTTTTTCCGACGATACGACGAAAAACGAAGGGAAAATGTAATTTCCCAACGATGCATTGAAATACGAAGGAAAAATGTTTTCCAACGATGCTAGGAAAAACGAAGAAAAAATGTTATTTTCCAACGACGCTATCAAAGGCAAAGAAAGGAAATGAAGTGTTAGGCCCACTGAGTCTTATGATTTCTCAGGTCATAAGAGCTTACCAGCGTTGTCGCTGTCAAAGAAAATTCTTTAAGCGCCAAGTTTCCAACGATGATAATGAACGGAATTTTTACATCAACGATGCCAAAAAAATTTAAGAAAAAGTGTTCAACGAACAAAAAATTCCTTTTTCCGACGATACGACGAAAAACGAAGAGAAAACGTAATTTCCCAGCGATGCATTGAAAAACGAAGAAAAAATGCTTTCCAACTATGTTAGGAAAAACGAAGAAAAAATGTTATTTTCCAACGACGCTATCAAAAGCAAAGAAAGGAAATGATAAGTGTTGGGGCCACTGAGTCTTATGATTTCTCAGGTCATAAGAGCTTACCAGCGTTGTCGCTGTCAAAGAAAATTCTTTAAGCGCCAAGTTTCCAACGATGATAATGAATGGAATTTTTACATCAACGATGCCAAAAAAATTTAAGAAAAAGTGTTCAACGAACAAAAAATTCCTTTTTCCGACGATACGACGAAAAACGAAGAGAAAACGTAATTTCCCAGCGTTGCATTGAAAAACGAAGAAGAAGTGCTTTCCAACTATGTTAGGAAAAACGAAGAAAAAATGTTATTTTCCAACGACGCTATCAAAGGCAAAGAAAGGAAATTATAAGTGTTGGGGCCACTGAGTCTTATGATTTCTCAGGTCGTAAGAGCTTCCAAGCGTTGTCGCTGTCAAAGAAAATACTTTGAGCGCCAAGTTTCCAACGATGATAATGAAAGGAATTTAAAATCCACAATGCCAATAAAATTTAAGAAAAACCGTTAAGCAAACAAAATATTTCTTTTTCCGATGATGCTACCAAAAACGAAGAGAAAACGCAATTTCCCAGCGATGCTACGAAAAACGAAGAACAAATAGTATTTTCCAACGATGCTAGGAAAAACCGAGAAAAATAGTTGTTTTTGAAAGGCAAAGAAAATAAATGAAGTGTTAAGGCCACTGAGTCTTATGATTTCTCAGGTCATAAGAGCTTACCAACGTTGTCGCTGTCAAAGAAAATTCTTTGATCGCCAAGTTTACAACGATGATAATGAAGGGAATTTTTACAACAACGATGCCAACAAAATTTAAGAAAAAGGGTTAAACGAACAAAAAATTCCTTTTTCCGACGATACGACGAAAAACGAAGGGAAAATGTAATTTCCCAACGATGCATTGAAATACGAAGAAAAAATGTTTTCCAACGATGCTAGGAAAAACGAAGAAAAAATGTTATTTTCCAACGACGCTATCAAAGGCAAAGAAAGGAAATGAAGTGTTAGGCCCACTGAGTCTTATGATTTCTCAGGTCATAAGAGCTTACCAGCGTTGTCGCTGTCAAAGAAAATTCTTTGAGCGCCAAGTTTCCAACGATGATAATGCAAGGAATTTTCGAATCAACAATGCAAACAAAATTGAAGAAAAAGCGTTAAACGAGCAAAAATTTTCCTTTCCAACGATGCTACGAAAAAACGAAAAGAAAACGTAATTTCCCAATGATGCGATGATAAACGAAGAAAAACGGTATTTTCCAACGATACTAAGAAAAACGCAGAAAGAATGTTACTTTCCAAGGATGCTACGAAAATACGAAGAGAAAACATAATTTCCCAACGATGCTACGAAATCGAAGAAAAAATGTTATTTTCCAACGATGCTATGAAAAGCCAAGAAAAATAGTTGTTTTTGAAAGACAAAGAAAGGATATGAAGTGTTAGGGCCACTGAGTCCTATGATTTCTCAGGTCATAAGAGCTTAGCAGCGTTGTCGCTGTCAAAGAAAATTCTTTGAGCGCCAAGTTTCCAACGATGATAATGAAAGGAATTTTCAAATCACCAATGCCAACAAAATATAAGAAAAAACGTTAAAAGAACAAAAAATTTCTTTTTCCGACGATGCCACGAAAAAACGAAAAGAAAACGTAATTTCCCAATGATGTTATGAAACACGAAGAAAAGTGGTATTTTCCAACGATGCTAAGAAAAACGCAGAAGGAATGTTACTTTCCAACGATGCTACGAAAATACGAAGAGAAAAGGTAATTTCCCAACGATGGTACGAAATCGAAGAAAAAATGTTATTTTCCAACGATGCTATGAATAGCCAGGAATAATAGTTGTTTTTGAAAGGCAAAGAAAGGAAATGAAGTGTTAAGGCCACTGAGTCTTATGATTTCTCAGGTCGTAAGAGCTTACCAGCGTTGTCCCGCTCAAAGAAAATTCTTTGAGCGCCAAGTTTCCAACGATGATAATGAAAGGAATTTTCAAATCAACAATGCCAAAAGAAACGAACAAAAAATTTTTTTTTCCAACGATGCTAAGAAAAAACAATGAGAAATCGTAATTTCCCAACGATCCTACGAAAAACGAAGATAAAATGTATTCCAACGATGCTAGGAAAAACGAAGAAAAAATGCTAATTTCCAACGACGCTATCAAAGGCAAAGAAAAGAAATGAAGTGTTAGGGCCACTGAGTCTTATGATTTCTCAGAGCTTACCAGCGTTGTCGCTGTCAAAGAAAATTCTTTGAGCGCCAAGTTTCCAACGATGATAATGCAAGGAATTTTCGAATCAACAATGCAAACAAAATTGAAGAAAAATCGTTAAACGAACAAAAATTTTCTTTTCCAAAGATGCTACGAAAAAACGAAAAGAAAACGTAATTTCCCAATGATGCTATGATAAACGAAGAAAAACGGTATTTTCCAACAATACTAAGAAAAACGCAGGAAGAATGTTACTTTCCAACGATGCTACGAAAATACGAAGAGAAAACTTAATTTCCCAACGATGCTACGAAATCGAAGAAAAAATGTTATTTTCCAACGATGCTATGAAAAGCCAAGAAAAATAGTTGTTTTTGAAAGGCAAAGAAAGGATATGAAGTGTTAGGGACACTGAGTCCTATGATTTCTCAGGTCATAAGAGCTTAGCAGCGTTGTCGCTGTCAAAGAAAATTCTTTGAGCGCCCAGTTTCCAACGATGATCATGAAAGGAATTTTCAAATCACCAATGCCAACAAAATATAAGAAAAAAAGGTTAAAAGAACAAAAAATTTCTTTTTCCGACGATGCCACGAAAAAACGAAAAGAAAACGTAATTTCCCAATGATGTTATGAAACACGAAGAAAAATGGTATTTTCCAACGATGCTAAGATAAACGCAGAAGGAATGTTACTTTCCAACGATGCTAAGAAAATACGAAGAGAAAAGGTAATTTCCCAACGATGGTACGAAATCGAAGAAAAAATGTTATTTTCCAACGATGCTATGAAAAGCCAAGAAAAATAGTTGTTTTTGAAAGGCAAAGAAAGGAAATGAAGTGTTAAGGCCACTGAGTCTTGTGATTTCTCAGGTCATAAGAGCTTACCAGCGTTGTCGCTGTCAAAGAAAATTCTTTGAGCGCCAAGTTTCCAACGATGATAATGAAAGTAATTTTCAAATCAACAATGCCAAAAGAAACGAACAAAAAATTTCTTTTTCCAACGATGCTAAGAAAAAACAAAGAGAAATCGTAATTTCCCAACGATCCTACGAAAAACGAAGAAAAAATGCTATTTTCCAACGACGCTATCAAAGGCAAAGAAAAGAAATGAAGTGTTAGGGCCACTGAGTCTTATGATTTCTCAGAGCTTACCAGCGTTGTCGCTATCAAAGAAAATTCTTTGAAAGAATGTTATTTCCTTACGTTGCTACGAAAAAACGAAGAGAAAATGTAATTCCCCAACGATGCTACGAAAAACGAAGTAAAAATGTTTTCCAACTATGTTAGGAAATACGAAGAAAAAATGTTATTTCCCAACGACGCTATCAAAAGCAAAGAAAGGAAATGATAAGTGTTGGGGCCACTGAGTCTTATGATTTCTCAGGTCATAAAAGCTTCCCAGCGTTGTCGCTGTCAAAGAAAATACTTTCAGCGCCAAGTTTCCAACGATGATAATGATAGGAATTTTCAAATCAACAATGCCAAGAAAATTTAAGAAAAACCGTTAAGCGAACAAAATATTTCTTTTTCCGACGATACGACAAAAAACGAAGAGAAAACGTAATTTCCCAGCGATGCATTGAAAAACGAAGAAAAAATGCTTTCCAACTATGTTGGGAAAAACGAAGAAAAAATGTTATTTTCCAACGACGCTATCAAAAGCAAAGAAAGGAAATGATAAGTGTTGGGGCCACTGAGTCTTGTGATTTCTCAGGTCATAAGAGCTTACCAGCGTTGTCGCTGTCAAAGAAAATTCTTTGAGCGCCAAGTTTCCAACGATGATAATGAAAGTAATTTTCAAATCAACAATGCCAAAAGAAACGAACAAAAAATTTCTTTTTCCAACGATGCTAAGAAAAAACAAAGAGAAATCGTAATTTCCCAACGATCCTACGAAAAACGAAGAAAAAATGCTATTTTCCAACGACGCTATCAAAGGCAAAGAAAGTAAATGAAGTGTTAAGGCCACTGAGTCTTATGATTTCTCAGGTCATAAGAGCTTACTAACGTTGTCGCTGTCAAAGAAAATTCTTTGATCGCCAAGTTTACAACGATGATAATGAAGGGAATTTTTACAACAACGATGCCAACAAAATTTAAGAAAAAGGGTTAAACGAACAAAAAATTCCTTTTTCCGACGATACGACGAAAAACGAAGGGAAAATGTAATTTCCCAACGATGCATTGAAATACGAAGAAAAAATGTTTTCCAACGATGCTAGGAAAAACGAAGAAAAAATGTTATTTTCCAACGACGCTATCAAAGGCAAAGAAAGGAAATGAAGTGTTAGGCCCACTGAGTCTTATGATTTCTCAGGTCATAAGAGCTTACCAGCGTTGTCGATGTCAAAGAAAATTCTTTAAGCGCCAAGTTTCCAACGATGATAATGAACGGAATTTTTACATCAACGATGCCAAAAAAATTTAAGAAAAAGTGTTCAACGAACAAAAAATTCCTTTTTCCGACGATACGACGAAAAACGAAGAGAAAACGTAATTTCCCAGCGATGCATTGAAAAACGAAGAAAAAATGCTTTCCAACTATGTTAGGAAAAACGAAGAAAAAATGTTATTTTCCAACGACGCTATCAAAAGCAAAGAAAGGAAATGATAAGTGTTGGGGCCACTGAGTCTTATGATTTCTCAGGTCATAAGAGCTTACCAGCGTTGTCGCTGTCAAAGAAAATTCTTTAAGCCCCAAGTTTCCAACGATGATAATGAACGGAATTTTTACATCAACGATGCCAAAAAAATTTAAGAAAAAGTGTTCAACGAACAAAAAATTCCTTTTTCCGACGATACGACAAAAAACGAAGAGAAAACGTAATTTCCCAGCGATGCATTGAAAAACGAAGAAAAAATGCTTTCCAACTATGTTGGGAAAAACGAAGAAAAAATGTTATTTTCCAACGACGCTATCAAAAGCAAAGAAAGGAAATGATAAGTGTTGGGGCCACTGAGTCTTATGATTTCTCAGGTCATAAGAGCTTACCAGCGTTGTCGCTGTCAAAGAAAATTCTTTGAGCGCCAAGTTTCCAACCATGATAATGCAAGGAATTTTCGAATCAACAATGCAAACAAAATTGAAGAAAAAGCGTTAAACGAGCAAAAATTTTCCTTTCCAACGATGCTACGAAAAAACGAAAAGAAAACGTAATTTCCCAATGATGCTATGATAAACGAAGAAAAACGGTATTTTCCAACGATACTAAGAAAAACGCAGAAAGAATGTTACTTTCCAACAATGCTACGAAAATACGAAGAGAAAACATAATTTCCCAACGATGCTACGAAATCGAAGAAAAAATGTTATTTTCCAACGATGCTATGAAAAGCCAAGAAAAATAGTTGTTTTTGAAAGACAAAGAAAGGATATGAAGTGTTAGGGCCACTGAGTCCTATGATTTCTCAGGTCATAAGAGCTTAGCAGCGTTGTCGCTGTCAAAGAAAATTCTTTGAGCGCCAAGTTTCCAACGATGATAATGAAAGGAATTTTCAAATCACCAATGCCAACAAAATATAAGAAAAAACGTTAAAAGAATAAAAAATTTCTTTTTCCGACGATGCCACGAAAAAACGAAAAGAAAACGTAATTTCCCAATGATGTTATGAAACACGAAGAAAAATGGTATTTTCCAACGATGCTAAGAAAAACGCAGAAGGAATGTTACTTTCCAACGATGCTACGAAAATACGAAGAGAAAAGGTAATTTCCCAACGATGGTACGAAATCGAAGAAAAAATGTTATTTTCCAACGATGCTATGAATAGCCAGGAAAAATAGTTGTTTTTGAAAGGCAAAGAAAGGAAATGAAGTGTTAAGGCCACTGAGTCTTATGATTTCTCAGGTCGTAAGAGCTTACCAGCGTTGTCCCTCTCAAAGAAAATTCTTTGAGCGCCAAGTTTCCAACGATGATAATGAAAGGAATTTTCAAATCAACAATGCCAAAAGAAACGAACAAAAAATTTTTTTTTCCAACGATGCTAAGAAAAAACAATGAGAAATCGTAATTTCCCACCGATCCTACGAAAAACGAAGATAAAATGTATTCCAACGATGCTAGGAAAAACGAAGAAAAAATGCAAATTTCCAACGACGCTATCAAAGGCAAAGGAAAGAAATGAAGTGTTAGGGCCACTGAGTCTTATGATTTCTCAGAGCTTACCAGCGTTGTCGCTGTCAAAGAAAATTCTTTGAGCGCCAAGTTTCCAACGATGATAATGCAAGGAATTTTCGAATCAACAATGCAAACAAAATTGAAGAAAAATCGTTAAACGAGCAAAAATTTTCTTTTCCAACGATGCTACGAAAAAACGAAAAGAAAACGTAATTTCCCAATGATGCTATGATAAACGAAGAAAAACGGTATTTTCCAACAATACTAAGAAAAACGCAGGAAGAATGTTACTTTCCAACGATGCTACGAAAATACCAAGAGAAAACGTAATTTCCCAACGATGCTACGAAATCGAAGAAAAAATGTTATTTTCCAACGATGCTATGAAAAGCCAAGAAAAATAGTTGTTTTTGAAAGGCAAAGAAAGGATATGAAGTGTTAGGGACACTGAGTCCTATGATTTCTCAGGCCATAAGAGCTTAGCAGCGTTGTCGCTGTCAAAGAAAATTCTTTGAGCGCCCAGTTTCCAACGATGATCATGAAAGGAATTTTCAAATCACCAATGCCAACAAAATATAAGAAAAAAAGGTTAAAAGAACAAAAAATTTCTGTTTCCGACGATGCCACGAAAAAACGAAAAGAAAACGTAATTTCCCAATGATGTTATGAAACACGAAGAAAAATGGTATTTTCCAACGATGCTAAGAAAAACGCAGAAGGAATGTTACTTTCCAACGGTGCTAAGAAAATACGAAGAGAAAAGGTAATTTCCCAACGATGGTACGAAATCGAAGAAAAAATGTTATTTTCCAACGATGCTATGAAAAGCCAAGAAAAATAGTTGTTTTTGAAAGGCAAAGAAAGGAAATGAAGTGTTAAGGCCACTGAGTCTTATGATTTCTCAGGTCATAAGAGCTTACCAGCGTTGTCGCTGTCAAAGAAAATTCTTTGAGCGCCAAGTTTCCAACGATGATAATGAAAGTAATTTTCAAATCAACAATGCCAAAAGAAACGAACAAAAAATTTCTTTTTCCAACGATGCTAAGAAAAAACAAAGAGAAATCGTAATTTCCCAACGATTATACGAAAAACGAAGAAAAAATGCTATTTTCCAACGACGCTATCAAAGGCAAAGAAAAGAAATGAAGTGTTAGGGACACTGAGTCTTACGATTTCTCAGAGCTTACCAGCGTTGTCGCTATCAAAGAAAATTCTTTGAGCGCCAAGTTTCCAACGATGATAATGAAAGGAATTTTCAAATCAACAATGCCAACAAAATTTAAGAGAAACCGTTAAAAGAACAAAAAATTTCTTTTTCCAACGATGCTACGACAAAACGAAGAGAAAACGTAATTTCCCAACGATGCGAGAAAAACGAAGAAAAAGTGTTTTCCAACGATGCTACGAAAAACGAAGAAAAAATGTTATATTCCAACGACGCTATCAATGGCAAAGACAGGAAGTGAAGTGTTAGGGCCACTGAGTCCTATGATTTCTCAGATCATAAGAGCTTACCAGCGTTGTCGCGGTCAAAGAAAATTTTTTGAGCGCCAAGTTTCCAACGATGATAATGAAAGGAATTTTCAAATCAACAATGCCAACAAAATTTAAGAAAAAGCGTTAAAAGAACAAAAAATTTCTTTTTCCAACGATGCTATGAAAAAACGAAAAGAAAACGTGATTTCCAATGATGCTATGAAAAACGAAGAAAAAATGGTATTTTCCAACGATGCTGGGAAAAACGCAGAAAGAATATTATTTCCTAACGTTGTTACGAAAAAACGAAGAGAAAATGTAATTTCCCAACGATGCTACGAAAAACGAAGAAAAAATGTTTTCCAACTATGTTAGGAAAAACGAAGAAAAAACGTTATTTCCCAACGACGCTATCAAAGGCAAAGAAAGGAAATGATAAGTGTTGGGGCCACTGAGTCTTATGATTTCTCAGGTCATAAGAGCTTCCCAGCGTTGTCGCTGTCAAAGAAAATACTTTGAGCGCCAAGTTTCCAACGATGATAATGCAAGAAATTTTCGAATCAACAATGCAAACAAAATTGAAGGAAAATCGTTAAACGAGCAAAAATTTTCCTTTCCAACGATGCTACGAAAAAACGAAAAGAAAACGTAATTTCCCAATGATGCTATGATAAACGAAGAAAAACGGTATTTTCCAACGATACTAAGAAAAACGCAGAAAGAATGTTACTTTCCAACTATGCTACGAAAATACGAAGAGAAAACGTAATTTCCCAACGATGCTACGAAATCGAAGAAAAAATGTTATTTTAAAACGATGCTATGAAAAGCCAAGAAAAATAGTTGTTTTTGAAAGGCAAAGAAAGGATATGAAGTGTTACGGTCACTGAGTCCTATGATTTCTCAGGTCATAAGAGCTTAGCAGCGTTGTCGCTGTCAAAGAAAATTCTTTGAGCGCCAAGTTTCCAACGATGATAATGAAAGGAATTTTCAAATCAACAATGCCAAAAGAAACGAACAAAAAATTTCTTTTTCCAACGATGCTAAGAAAAAACAAAGAGAAATCGTAATTTCCCAACGATCCTACGAAAAACGAAGATAAAATGTTTTCCAACGATGCTAGGAAAAACGAAGAAAATATTGTATTTTCCAACGATGCTGGGAAAAACGCAGAAAGAATGTTATTTCCTAACGTTGTTACGAAAAAACGAAGAGAAAATGTAATTTCCCAACGATGCTACGAAAAACGAAGAAAAAATGTTTTCCAACTATGTTAGGAAAAACGAAGGAAAAACGTTATTTCCCAAGGACGCTATCAAAGGCAAAGAAAGGAAATGATAAGTGTCGGGGCCACTGAGTCTTATGATTTCTCAGGTCATAAGAGCTTCCCAGCGTTGTCGCTGTCAAAGAAAATACTTTGAGCGCCAAGTTTCCAACGATGATAATGCAAGGAATTTTCGAATCACCAATGCAAACAAAATATAAGAAAAAACGTTAAAAGAACAAAAAATTTCTTTTTCCGACGATGCCACGAAAAAACGAAAAGAAAACGTAATTTCACAATGATGTTATGAAACACGAAGAAAAATGGTATTTTCCAACGATGCTAAGAAAACCGCAGAAGGATTGTTACTTTCCAACGATGCTAAGAAAATACGAAGAGAAAAGGTAATTTCCCAACGATGGTACGAAATCGAAGAAAAAATGTTATTTTCCAACGATGCTATGAAAAGCCAAGAAAAATAGTTGTTTTTTAAAGGCAAAGAAAGGAAATGAAGTGTTAAGGCCACTGAGTCTTATGATTTCTCAGGTCGTAAGAGCTTACCAGCATTGTCGCTGTCAAAGAAAATTCTTTGAGCGCCAAGTTTCCAACGATGATAATGAAAGGAATTTTCAAATCAACAATGCCAAAAGAAACGAACAAAAAATTTCTTTTTCCAACGATGCTAAGAAAAAACAAAGAGAAATCGTAATTTCCCAACGATCCTACGAAAATCGAAGATAAAATGTTTTCCAACGATGCTAGGAAAAACGAAGAAAATATGGTATTTTCCAACGACGCTATCCAAGGCAAAGAAAAGAAATGAAGTGTTAGGGCCACTGAGTCTTATGATTTCTCAGAGCTTACCAGCGTTGTCGCTATCAAAGAAAATGCTTTGAGCACCAAGTTTCCAACGATGATAATGAAAGGAATTTTCAAATCAACAATGCCAACAAAATTTAAGAAAAAGCGTTAAAAGAACAAAAAATTTCTTTTTCCAACGATGCTGTGAAAAGCCAAGAAAAATAGTTGTTTTTGAAAGGCAAACAAAGGATATAAAGTGTTAGGGCCCCTGAGTCCTATGATTTCTCAGGTAATAAGAGCTTCGCAGCGTTGTCGCTGCCAAAGAAAATTCTTTGAGCGCAAAGTTTCCAACGATGATAATGAAGGGAATTTTCAAAGCAACAATGCCAACAAAATTTAAGAAAAGCGTTAAAAGAACAAAAAATTCCTTTTCCGACAATGCTACGAAAAAACGAAAAGAAAACGTGATTTCCAATGATGCTATGAAAAACGAAGAAAAAATGGTATTTTCCAACGATGCTGGGAAAAACGCAGAAAGAATGTTATTTCCTAACGTTGCTACGAAAAAACGAAGAGAAAATGTAATTTCCCAACGATGCTACGAAAACCGAAGAAAAAATGTTTTCCAACTATGTTAGGAAAAACAAAGAAAAAATGTTATTTCCCAACGACGCTATCAAAGGCAAAGAAAGGAAATGATAAGTGCTGGGGCCACTGAGTCTTATGATTTCTCAGGTCATAAGAGCTTAGCAGCGTTGTCGCTGTCAAAGAAAATTCTTTGAGCGCCAAGTTTCCAACGATGATAATGAAAGGAATTTTCAAATCAACCATGCCCACAAAATTTAAGAAAAAGCGTTAAGAGAACAAAAAATTTCTTCTTCCGACGATGCTACGAAAAAACAGAAAGAAAACGTGATTTCCAATGATGCTATGAAAAACGAAGAAAAAATGGTATTTTCCAACGATGCTATGAAAAGCATCGTTGGAAAATAAAATTTTTTCTTCGATTTCATACCATCGTTGGGAAATTACCTTTTCTCTTCGTATTTTCTTAGCTTTTTTCGTTCGTTTCTTTTGGCATTGTTGATTTGAAAATTCCTTTCATTATCATCGTTGGAAATTTGGCGCTCAAAGAATTTTCTTTGACAGCGACAATGCTGGTAAGCTCTTACGACCTGAGAAATCATAAGACTCAGTGGCCTTAACACTTCATTTCCTTTCTTTGCCTTTCAAAAACAACTATTTTTCTTGTTTTCCAACTATGTTAGGAAAAACGAAGAAAAAATGTTATTTTCCCAACGACGCTATCAAAGGCAAAGAAAGGAAATGAAAAGTGTTGGGGCCACTGAGTCTTATGATTTCTCAGTCATAAGAGCTTCCGAGCGTTGTCGCTGTCAAAGAAAATACTTTGAGCGCCAAGTTTCCAACGATGATAATGAAAGGAATTTTCAAATCAACAATGCCAACACAATTTAAGAAAAACCGTTAAAATAACAAAAAATTTCTTTTTCCGACGATGCTACGAAAAAACGAAAAGAAAACGTGATTTCCAATGATGCTATGAAAAACGAAGAAAAAATGGTATTTTCCAACGATGCTGGGAAAAACACAGAAAGAATGTTATTTCCTAACGTTGCTACGAAAAAACGAAGGGAAAATGTAAATTCCCAACGATGCTACGAAATCGAAGAAAAAATGTTATTTTAAAACGATGTTATGAAAAGCCAAGAAAAATAGTTGTTTTTGAAAGGCAAAGAAAGGAAGTGAAGTGTGAAGCCCACTGAGTCTTATGATTTCTCAGGTCATAAGAGCTTACCAGCGTTGTCGCTGTCAAAGAAAATTCTTTGAGCGCCAAGTTTCCAACGGTGATAATGAAGGGAATTTTTACATCAACGATGCCAACAAAATTTAAGAAAAACCGTTAAAGGAACAAAAAATTTCTTTTACCGATGATGCTACGAAAAAACGACGAGAAAACGTAATTTCCCAATGATGCTACGAAATCGAAGAAAAAATGTTATTTTCCAACGATGCTATGAAAAGCTAAGAAAAATAGTTGTTTTTGAAAGGCAAAGAAAGGATATGAAGTGTTAGGGCCACTGAGTCCTATGATTTCTCAGGTCATAAGAGCTTAGCAGCGTTGTCGCTGTCAAAGAAAATTCTTTGAGCGCCAAGTTTCCAACGATGATAATGAAAGGAATTTTCAAATCAACAATGCCAACAAAATTTAAGAAAAAGCGTTAAAAGAACAAAAAATTTCTTTTTCCGACGATGCTACGAAAAAACGAAAAGAAAACGTGATTTCCAATGATGCTATGAAAAACGAAGAAAAAATGGTATTTTCCAACGATGCTGGGAAAAACGCAGAAAGAATGTTATTTCCTAACGTTGTTACGAAAAAACGAAGAGAAAATGTAATTTCCCAACGATGCTACGAAAAACGAAGAAAAAATGTTTTCCAACTATGTTAGGAAAAACGAAGAAAAAACGTTATTTCCCAACAACGCTATCAAAGGCAAAGAAAGGAAATGATAAGTGTTAGGGCCACTGAGTCTTATGATTTCTCAGGTCATAAGAGCTTCCCAGCGTTGTCGCTGTCAAAGAAAATATTTTGAGCGCCAAGTTTCCAACGATGATAATGCAAGGAATTTTCGAATCAACAATGCAAACAAAATTGAAGAAAAATCGTTAAACGAGCAAAAATTTTCTTTTCCAACGATGCTACGAAAAAACGAAAAGAAAACGTAATTTCCCTATGATGCTATGATAAACGAAGAAAAACGGTATTTTCCAACGATACTAAGAAAAACGCAGAAAGAATGTTACTTTCCAACGATGCTACGAAAATACGAAGAGAAAACGTAATTTCCCAACGATGCTACGAAATCGAAGAAAAAATGTTATTTTCCACCGATGCTATGAAAAGCCAAGAAAAATAGTTGTTTTTGAAAGGCAAAGAAAGGATATGAAGTGTTACGGCCACTGAGTCCTATGATTTCTCAGCTCATAAGAGCTTAGCAGCGTTGTCGCTGTCAAAGAAAATTCTTTGAGCGCCAAGTTTCCAACGATGATAATGAAAGGAATTTTCAAATCAACAATGCCAACAAAATTTAAGAAAAAGCGTTAAAAGAACAAAAAATTTCTTTTTCCGACGATGGTATGAAAAGCCAAGAAAAATAGTTGTTTTTGAAAGGCAAAGAAAGGATATAAAGTGTTAGGGCCCCTGAGTCCTATGATTTCTCAGGTAATAAGAGCTTCGCAGCGTTGTCGCTGCCAAAGAAAATTCTTTGAGCGCCAAGTTTCCAACGATGATAATGAAGGGAATTTTCAAAGCAACAATGCCAACAAAATTTAAGAAAAGCGTTAAAAGAACAAAAAATTCCTTTTCGGACGATGCTACGAAAAAACGAAAAGAAAACGTGATTTCCCAATGATGTTATGAAACACAAAGAAAAATGGTATTTTCCAACGATGCTAAGAAAAACGCAGAAGGAATGTTACTTTCCAACGATGCTAAGAAAATACGAAGAGAAAAGGTAATTTCCCAACGATGGTACGAAATCGAAGAAAAAATGTTATTTTCCAACGATGCTATGAAAAGCCAAGAAAAATAGTTGTTTTTGAAAGGCAAAGAACGGAAATGAAGTGTTAAGGCCACTGAGTCTTATGATTTCTCAGGTCGTAAGAGCTTTCCAGCATTGTCGCTGTCAAAGAAAATTCTTTGAGCGCCAAGTTTCCAACGATGATAATGAAAGGAATTTTCAAATCAACAATACCAAAAGATACGAACAAAAAATTTCTTTTTCCAACGATGCTAAGAAAAAACAAAGAGAAATCGTAATTTCCCAACGATCCTACGAAAAACGAAGATAAAATGTTTTCCAACAATGCTAGGAAAAACGAAGAAAATATGGTATTTTCCAACGACGCTATCAAAGGCAAAGAAAAGAAATGAAGTGTTAGGGCCACTGAGTCTTATGATTTCTCAGAGCTTACCAGCGTTGTCGCTATCAAAGAAAATTCTTTGAGCGCCAAGTTTCCAACGATGATAATGAAAGGAATTTTCAAATCAACAATGCCAACAAAATTTAAGAAAAAGCGTTAGAAGAACAAAAAATATCTTTTTCCAACGATGCTATGAAAAGCCAAGAAAAATAGTTGTTTTTGAAAGGCAAAGAAAGGATATAAAGTGTTAGGGCCCCTGAGTCCTATGATTTCTCAGGTAATAAGAGCTTCGCAGCGTTGTCGCTGCCAAAGAAAATTCTTTGAGCGCCAAGTTTCCAACGATGATAATGAAGGGAATTTTCAAAGCAACAATGCCAACAAAATTTAAGAAAAGCGTTAAAAGAACAAAAAATTCCTTTTCCGACGATGCTACGAAAAAACGAAAAGAAAACGTGATTTCCAATGATGCTATGAAAAACGAAGAAAAAATGGTATTTTCCAACGATGCTGGGAAAAACGCAGAAAGAATGTTATTTCCTAACGTTGCTACGAAAAAACGAAGAGAAAATGTAATTTCCAAACGATGCTACGAAAAACGAAGAAAAAATGTTTTCCAACTATGTTAGGAAAAACGAAGAAAAAACGTTATTTCCCAACGACGCTATCAAAGGCAAAGAAAGGAAATGATAAGTGCTGGGGCGACTGAGTCTTATGATTTCTCAGGTCATAAGAGCTTAGCAGCGTTGTCGCTGTAAAAGAAAATTCTTCGAGCGCCAATTTTCCAACGATGGTAATGAAAGGAATTTTCAAATCAACAATGCCAACAAAATTTAAGAAAAAGCGTTAAAAGAACAAAAAATTTCTTTTTCCGACGATGCTACGAAAAAACGAAAAGAAAACGTGATTTCCAATGATGCTATGAAAAACGAAGAAAAAATGGTATTTTCCAACGATGCTGGGAAAAACGCAGAAAGAATGTTATTTCCTAACGTTGTTACGAAAAAACGAAGAGAAAATGTAATTTCCCAACGATGCTACGAAAAACGAAGAAAAATGTTTTCCAACTATGTTAGGAAGAACGAAGAAAAAACGTTATTTCCCAACGACGCTATCAAAGGCAAAGAAAGGAAATGATAAGTGTTGGGGCCACTGAGTCTTATGATTTCTCAGGTCATAAGAGCTTAGCAGCGTTATCGCTGTCAAAGAAAATTCTTTGAGCGCCAAGTTTCCAACGATGATAATGAAAGGAATTTTCAAATCAACAATGCCAACAAAATTTAAGAAAAAGCGTTAAAAGAACAAAAAATTTCTTTTTCCAACGATGCAATGAAAAGCCAAGAAAAATAGTTGTTTTTGAAAGGCAAAGAAAGGATATAAAGTGTTAGGGCCCCTGAGTCGTATGATTTCTCAGGTAATAAGAGCTTCGCAGCGTTGTCGCTGCCAAAGAAAATTCTTTGAGCGCCAAGTTTCCAACGATGATAATGAAGGGAATTTTCAAAGCAACAATGCCAACAAAATTTAAGAAAAGCGTTAAAAGAACAAAAAATTCCTTTTCCGACGATGCTACGAAAAAACGAAAAGAAAACGTGATTTCCCAATGATGATATGAAACACGAAGAAAAATGGTATTTTCCAACGATGCTAAGAAAAACGCAGAAGGAATGTTACTTTCCAACGATGCTAAGAAAATACGAAGAGAAAAGGTAATTTCCCAACGATGGTACGAAATCGAAGAAAAAATGTTATTTTCCAACGATGCTATGAAAAGCCAAGAAAAATAGTTGTTTTTGAAAGGCAAAGAACGGAAATGAAGTGTTAAGGCCACTGAGTCTTATGATTTCTCAGGTCGTAAGAGCTTACCAGCATTGTCGCTGTCAAAGAAAATTCTTTGAGCGCCAAGTTTCCAACGATGATAATGAAAGGAATTTTCAAATCAACAATACCAAAAGATACGAACAAAAAATTTCTTTTTCCAACGATGCTAAGAAAAAACAAAGAGAAATCGTAATTTCCCAACGATCCTACGAAAAACGAAGATAAAATGTTTTCCAACGATGCTAAGAAAAACGAAGAAAATATAGTATTTTCCAACGACGCTATCAAAGGCAAAGAAAGGAAATGATAAGTGTTGGGGCCACTGAGTCTTATGATTTCTCAGGTCATAAGAGCTTCCCAGCGTTGTCGCTGTCAAAGAAAATACTTTGAGCGCCAAGTTTCCAACGATGATAATGCAAGGAATTTTCGAATCAACAATGCAAACAAAATTGAAGAAAAATCGTTAAACGAGCAAAAATTTTCTTTTCCAACGATGCGAAAAAACGAAAAGAAAACGTAATTTCCCAATGATGCTATGATAAAAAAAGAAAAACGGTATTTTCCAACGATACTAAGAAAAACGCAGAAAGAATGTTACTTTCCAACGATGCTACGAAAATACGAAGAGAAAACGTAATTTCCCAACGATGCTACGAAATCGAAGAAAAAATGTTATTTTCCAACGATGCTATGAAAAGCCAAGAAAAATAGTTGTTTTTGAAAGGCAAAGAAAGGATATGAAGTGTTACGGCCACTGAGTCCTATGATATCTCAGGTCATAAGAGCTTAGCAGCGTTGTCGCTGTCAAAGAAAATTCTTTGAGCGCCAAGTTTCCAACGATGATAATGAAAGGAATTTTCAAATCACCAATGCCAACAAAATATAAGAAAAAACGTTAAAAGATAAAAAAATTTCTTTTTCCGACCATGCCACGAAAAAACGAAAAGAAAACGTAATTTCCCAATGATGTTATGAAACACGAAGAAAAATGGTATTTTACAACGATGCTAAGAAAAACGCAGAAGGAATGTTACTTTCCAACGATGCTAAGAAAATACGAAGAGAAAAGGTAATTTCCCAACGATGGTACGAAATCGAAGAAAAAATGTTATTTTCCAACGATGCTATGAAAAGCCAAGAAAAATAGTTGTTTTTGAAAGGCAAAGAAAGGAAATGAAGTGTTAAGGCCACTGAGTCTTATGATTTCTCAGGTCGTAAGAGCTTACCAGCATTGTCGCTGTCAAAGAAAATTCTTTGAGCGCCAAGTTTCCAACGATGATAATGAAGGGAATTTTCGAATCAACAATGCCAAAAGAAACGAACAAAAAATTTCTTTTTCCAACGATGCTAGATTAGATTAGATTAGATTGGTGATAGGGCTGGGCTCACAACCCAAAAACCACCGCGGCCAGAAATGACCTATTGTGGTACCCTAAGACTCCTAGAGCTCTCCCACGAACGCTAGGTTGCCAATAAACCCATAAACGTCCTTGAGAGGGCTAGATGTAATATCGACGGGTATTAGAAAATTTTTCCCGAGGATTTTGGATCTATATGTAGATAGGCCATCACATTCACAAAGAATGTGCTCGGCCGTTTCCCCGTGTTTACCGCAGATTCTGCACATCGGAGATATTGATCTGTCCATCTTATTTAGGTGGTAATTAAGACGACAGTGGCCTGTGAGGAAGCCTGTCAAGAGCCTGACTTGATTAATTCTGAAGTTCAGAAGTTCAGGAGTTCTCTTTTTTGACAGAGAAGGAATGAATTTTTTGGCTTTTAGACAACCGGGGGTTGTCCTCCAGTGGTTCATTCTTTCTCTATCTAGCCATTTATTTATGGCTGCTTTTGCTGTGCTTAGTGGGATACCACAAAAAGGGATTGGTCGTAGAAAGGGTTTATCTGAGCCCTCTCTGGCCAGTTGATCAGCCTTTTCATTCCCCTCTAAGCCAGTGTGTCCCGGGACCCACATTAGAGTGACACTATTTGTGCACGCTAATTCTTTAAGGATGTTAAGGCAGTCCCATACCAGTTTTGATTTTATCTGGTATGAGTGCAGAGCTAATATGGCAGCTCTACTGTCCGATAGGATGTAGATTTTCCTATGCTTATACCCCAGCCTGAGATTCTCACGTATACAAAGCTCTATAGCATGTGTTTCCGCTATAAAGACAGTTGAGAATTCATCTAGACTGATTGATAAGCTTATTCTGGCTTGAACACCATAGACCCCAGCACCAACCCCTGTGCTAGTTTTAGATCCATCGGTGTACCAGACTAAGGAGTTAGAGTCAAATTTTGGAGGGTTGGTCTGCCATTCATACCGTTCTGGTATAATTACTTTGAATGGCTTTTCAAAATTGTATCTAACTAGCATACTATCCGTAATGGGTATGCTGAGGATAGGGTCTTTCCCTAGTTCATTACAGAGGTCAGCATGTGCAGCTCTACGCTTCTCCAGATCTTCATCTGTAAGGAGTTTGTAGGTCGCTATTCTGGCCTCTTTTTGTATTTGTAAATGTAATGGTGGAAGATTCAAAAGAACTTCCAAAGCAGCTGTAGGGGTGGTGCGCATAGCCCCAGAGATACCTACGCATGCCAACCTTTGCAGTTTTTGTAGTTTTAACTGAGCAGCTTTCTGCTCAGTTTTCTGCCACCACGCCGGTGCGGCATAGGTTATAATGGGCCTGACAATGGAAGTGTAAATCCAGTGTGTAATTTTGGGCTGAAGACCCCAAGTACCACCCACCAGACTTCTGCAGGTCCATAAAGCTATTCTCGCTTTATTGATGACATTATTAAGATGGCTATTCCATGTTAGTTTGTCATCTAGAGTTACCCCTAAGAATTTAACTTCATTACTAAAGCTCATGGTTTGGCCAAAAAGAGTAGGTTTAATAAGATTTTCCCTTTTCCTTCTTCTTGTGAAGTTAACCACAACGCTTTTCTTAGGGTTGATGTTGAGTCCCACTTCCAAACACCATGCCGCAACTAAATTTAGTGCGTGTTGCATGATGTTTGAGATAGTGTCCTCAAACTTTCCCCTGACTATAATGACTATGTCATCTGCATAGCCTTGAGCTTGTATGCCAGCCTTCGCTAGCTTAAGCAATAGTTCATCTACTACAATCGACCACAGTATGGGAGACAGTACCCCTCCTTGTGGACAACCCTTAGCTACCGAAACTTTTAGTGTTTCCTGTGCCATTGTGGATTTTATAAGCCTGTTTTTCAATGAAGAATCAATCCATTTACAGGTTTTAGGGTCTACCCCTTTTCGTAAGGAAGCTTGCGTAATACAGTCGAAACTGGTATTGTCGAACGCTCCTTCAATGTCCAGAAAACTGCACATTGCCAGCTCCTTGTTTTTGAGTGAATCCTCAATTTTAGAAACAAGGTTCTGTAACGCAAGTGTAGTTGATCTACCCGGCAGATAGGCATATTGATGTTTATGCAATGGATTGCTTTTCAGCACATTATCTCTTATATGCCTATCAAGAATCTTTTCCATGATTTTTTGTAGAAAAGATGTAAGGCTGATTGGACGAAATGACTTAGGTTGGGTATGAGATGCTTTCCCAGCCTTCGGTATATACGTCACCTTCACTATTCTCCATGCATTAGGTATGTAGCCCCATGCATGGCTGGCTCTAAAGATTTTTAGAATTAGGGGTATTACAGTTTCAATTCCCCTCTGGAGTAAGGCAGGGAAAATGCCGTCTTCTCCGGGGCATTTAAAAGGCTTAAATGAGTTTATTGCCCATCTGACCTTATTTGCTGTAAATATCCTCGAAGCATTCTTCCAGTCTACCGTATTTGGTTTGGTAGAAGTTGATACAAGTTGAGAGTTAACGTTACCTTGTTCAACTATTATAGAGTCTGGAAAGTGGGTTTTAGCTAATAGTTCTAGCGTTTCTTTACAGCTCTTAGTAACTGAGCCGTCAGGATTTTCTAACAATCCTATCCTATTAGTGTGCCGTTTTGATAACACCTTGTGGATTTTTGCACCAGTGGAGAGATCATCAATCTCTTCACAGTACCTCCTCCAAGATGCTCTTTTGGCCCTTCTAATTTCAAGGTTGTACTCAGTTAGGGAGTTTTTATACAGTTCCCAGCCACCATTTATTTTGGCCTTATTGAAAAGCTGTCTTGTCCTGGCCCGCATAACAGTAAGTTTGCTGTTCCACCAAGGGACCTTGCGATTGCTTTTGCGAGCTTTTTCAGGACAGGAATGATGGTAGGCATCTAGTATTAACTCCCTAATTTTGTCAGAAGCTAGTTCTATACTTATGATATCTTTGACATTTGGTTTGAAGTCATCCAAGCTCTCCTTGAGATGTTGGTTATAATCAGCCCAATTAGTTGAACTTGGTTGTCTAAATGTCTCAGATACTACTTTACAAGATTCAATATTGAATCTGATTTGTCTATGATCGGACATAGATATCTCTTGAGAGACGTGCCAATCATAGATTTTGGTGTTGATAAAAGGAGTACCCAGAGTTAAATCTAGGACTTCCTGCCTAATTTTATTTATAAATGTCGGCCTATTGCCCCTATTTAAGATTTCTAGGCTATAGCTATTAATAAATTCGAGAAGATACTCACCCCTATCATTGATGTTTGAGCTTCCCCATATAGTATGGTGTGCATTTGCATCACAACCAAGTATAAGCTGTTTGTTGTTCAGCTTACAGAAGTTCACGAGGTCCTTCAGATCGTTGGAGACAGGATTTGATGTATCACCAGGAAGATAGGCTGAGCATAATATTATCTCTATACTACCCCCCTGGGATGGTATATTCACCAGTGCTGCTACCAGATCTTTCGTGCAGTACCTTGAAATGGGAAGATATTTAATACCCTTTTTAAACATAATACATGCTCTGGGCTTGCCAAGGCCAACAGAATTATATAGTAACTCACCTGCAGTTAGTCCTCTTATCTGGTCCTTTTGTAAGTAAGGCTCCTGGATAAGAGCTACCTCCAAGTGATCCTTGCTAAACCTATTGTCCAAAACTGCCGAGGCTGCTTTGGCGTGTTGTAGGTTTATTTGGATACACTTGAAAATGCCCATGATTACTTACTTTTTTATAGAACCTTCCTCCAGCATAACCTGTTCTGTTGGTTGTTTAGGTTGAACTGCTGAAGTTATGGTTGTCTCCGGTAGGGCGTTATGTCTCCTAACCTTTGACGCTTGAACCTTGGTGCTTAATTTGCTCCCTTGATTACTGGTGTTTCTACCAGTGACCTTCCTAATTTGGATGGGTGAGAAGTTGAGGTGTGGACGATATTTCAGCCTGTCCAGTATTGTCTCAGAGGCACTGTCTATGCTGAAAATAAACGTCTGCCCACCATTACTTTCTGGCACCGCTTTTAGGACCCGCCACGGTGTTGTGTTCAGGCCTGCATTTTGCTTTTTGAGCCTCAGCAGGAATTTATCACTAGATAATGTTCCAGCTGGAGTTAATGGTACGAATGTTTACAGAGAGTGGCTCTGGGCATTTTGTCACCTTGAACCACCTTCAACATCGCACCTTCCCACGGCTTAAGAGTCTGTTCCAGTTTGAGAAGCCAGTCTCTAGTAGCTTTATCATTGCAATGGATCGACAGCCATCCTGCTGTTTTTTGCGATGCAGCTGAGAATTGTGGGTGTAGACCACTTTCTTCATCTAGCTTATCGATCTCATCCAACAAAGCTACTTTTATCTTTTCTAGCTCATCCGTTGACAGAGTGTGTTCTGGATGTAGAGCATGAATAATTGCTACCTTTTCACCGGCAACAACCTGATTAAAGGGCAACTTGAAAGTGAAAGACTTTGAGTTGTCATGTTTACTCTTACTCATAGTCTGTCTCTTTGCAATTTGCGGCTCATCTCTTTTGATGTTGGACGTGCTAGGCTTTGGGTTGATATGCTTACTCTTACCCTCTACCTGCCTTCCGTTATCATTAGAGAACTTGCTCTGCTTTGATGGCGCTTGTTCTGGTGTGCTACCATCTGATCTGCCTCTTTTCCTCAGGTCTTCTCGACTTGAGTTTGTTTTTGAGGCTTGATTGGAGCTTTTTTGTGCCTTATCAGGTCTGGAAAGTGTCGAGAGTCTCTCTCGTTCCGCTTTCCTCGCTTCTTCAGGCGCCATGCCTTGTATAATCATGGCTTTGATGCGTCTTTTAGATGCACCCGAGAAGTACTCAAACTTGTGTTTGTTCTGTCGTCGCCCAGAAATACTTCATTGGCTTTATCACCTTTTTCGGGTGAGGAGGTGAGCAGCTCCTCCAGTTGGACAATTTCTGGTGGTGTTAGCAACAGGTCATTTTCGACATCTGAAGCTACCAGTTCATCCGTGCTCAGTACGTCAGCTGATTCTACTGTCTCAGCTTCAGTTCGTTTTTTATATGTTTTTTGTATTTGTTCGGTATTCATTTTGGATCCCACGAGTATGGCGAGAAATAAAGGTCCACATACAATGGGGTGGCGCCTGGTGCCCCAAGGAGACCGTTAGCGATATCAATTTTTAACACCTGATATCATTCAGCCATCAGCACGGTTACTTACACACCTTGGCTTTAGTGTTGGACTACTGGCAATGTGGGCTAGGAAAAGGATTCTGGGTATAAGAAGGTAGGCGACTGTCGGCTACGTAAACGCATTGCCCAGAGCGAACCCGCGTGGTGGACGTGTCACGCATTCTTGGAGGTCTTCGCCACTCACTCCTCCAACGATGCTAAGAAAAAAACAAAGAGAAATCGTAATTTCCCAACGATCCTACGAAAAACGAAGATAAAATTTATTCCAACGATGCTAGGAAAAACGCAGAAGGAATGTTACTTTCCAACGATGCTAAGAAAATACGAAGAGAAAAGGTAATTTCCCAACGAAGGTACAAAATCGAAGAAAAAAATGTTATTTTCCAACGATGCTATGAAAAGCCAAGAAAAATAGTTGTTTTTGAAAGGCAAAGAAAGGAAATGAAGTGTTAAGGCCACTGAGTCTTATGATTTCTCAGGTCGTAAGAGCTAACCAGCGTTGTCGCTGTCAAAGAAAATTCTTTGAGCGCCAAGTTTCCAACGATGATAATGAAAGGAATTTTCAAATCAGCAATGCCAAAAGAAACGAACAAAAAATTTCTTTTTCCAACGATGCTAAGAAAAAACAAAGAGAAATCGTAATTTCCCAACGATCCTACGAAAAACGAAGATAAAATGTTTTCCAACGATGCTGGGAAAAAGGAAGAAAAAATGCTATTTTCCAACGACACTATCAAAGGCAAAGAAAAGAAATGAAGTGTTAGGGCCACTGAGTCTTATGATTTCTCAAAGCTTACCAGCGTTGTCGCTATCAAAGAAAATTCTTTGAGCGCCAAGTTTCCAACGATGATAATGAAAGGAATTTTCAAATCAACAATGCCAACAAAATTTAAGAAAAACCGTTAAAAGAACAAAAAATTTCTTTTTCCAACGATGGTACGACAAAACGAAGAGAAAACGTAATTTCCCAACGATGCGACGAAAAACGAAGAAAAAGTGTTTTCCAACGATGCTAGGAAAAACGAAGAAAAAATGTTATATTCCAACGACGCTATCAAAGGCAAAGAAAGGAAATGAAGTGTTAGGGCCACTGAGTCCTATGATTTCTAAGGTCATAAGAGCTTACCAGCGTTGTCGCTGTCATAGAAAATTCTTTGAGCGCCAAGTTTCCAACGATGATAATGAAAGGAATTTTCAAATCAACAATGCCAACAAAATTTAAGAAAAAGCGTTAAAAGAACAAAAAATTTCTTTTTCCAACGATGCTATGAAAAGCCAGGAAAAATAGTTGTTTTTGAAAGGCAGAGAAAGGATATAAAGTGCTAGGGCGCCTGAGTCCTATGATTTCTCAGGTAATAAGAGCTTACCAGCGTTGTCGCTGCCAAAGAAAATTCTTTGAGCGCCAAGTTTCCAACGATGATAATGAAGGGAATTTTCAAATCAACAATCCCAACAAAATTTAAGAAAAGCGTTAAAAGAACAAAAAATTCCTTTTCCGACGATGCTACGAAAAAACGAAAAGAAAACGTGATTTCCAATGATGGTATGAAAAACGAAGAAAAAATGGTATTTTCCAACGATGCTGGGAAAAACGCAGAAAGAATGTTATTTCCTAACGTTGCTACGAAAAAACGAAGAGAAAATGTAATTTCCCAACGATGCTACGAAAAACGAAGAAAAAATGTTTTCCAACTATATTAGGAAAAACGAAGAAAAAATGTTATTTTCCCAACGACGCTATCAAAGGCAAAGAAAGGAAATGATAAGTGTTGGGGCCACTGAGTCTTATGATTTCTCAGGTCATAACAGCTTCCCAGCGTTGTCGCTGTCAAAGAAAATACTTTGAGCGCCAAGTTACCAACGATGATAATGAAAGGAATTTCCAAATCAACAATGCCAACAAAATTTAAGAAAAGCTGTTAAGCGAGCAAAAATTTCTTTTACCGATTATGCTACGAAAATACGAAGAGCAAACGTTACTTCCCAACGATGCTACGAAATCGAAGAAAATATGCTATTTTCCGACGATGCTATGAAAAGCCAAGAAAAATAGTTGTTTTTGAAAGGCAAAGAAAGGATATGAAGTGTTAGGGCCACTGAGTCCTATGATTTCTCAGGTCATAAGAGCTTAGCAGCGTTGTCGCTGTCAAAGAAAATTCTTTGAGCGCCAAGTTTCCAACGATGATAATGAAAGGAATTTTCTAATCAACAATGCCAACAAAATTTAAGAAAAAGCGTTAAAAGAACAAAAAATTTCTTTTTCCGACCATGCTACGATAAAACGAAAAGAAAAGGTAATTTCCCAATGATGCTATGAAAAACGAAGAAAAATGGTATTTTCCAACGATGCTAAGAAAAACGCAGAAAGAATGTTACTTTCCAACAATGCTACGAAAATATGAAGAGAATACGTAATTTCCCAACGATGCTGCGAAATCGAAGAAAAAATGTTATTTTCCAACGATGCTATGAAAAGCCAAGAAAAATAATTGTTTTTGAAAGGCAAAGAAAGGAAATGAAGTGTTAAGGCCACTGAGTCTTATGATTTCTCAGGTCATAAGAGCTTACCAGCGTTGTCGCTGTCAAAGAAAATTCTTTGAGCGCCAAGTTTCCAACGATGATAATTAAAGGAATTTTCAAATCAACAATGCCAACAAAATTTAAGAAAAAGCGTTAAAAGAACAAAAAATTTCTTTTCCCGATTATGGTACGAAAAAGGAAAAGAAAAGGTAATTTCCCAATGATGCTATGAAAAACGAAGAAAAACGGTATTTTCCAACGATGCTAAGAAAAACGCAGAAAGAATGTAACTTTCTAACGATGGTACGAAAATACGAAGAGGAAACTAATTTCCTACCGATGCTACGAAATCGAAGAAAAAATGTTATTTTCCAACGATGCTATGAAAAGCCAAGAAAAATAATTGTTTTTGAAAGGCAAAGAAAGGATATGAAGTGTTAGGGCCACTGAGTCCTATGATTTCTCAGGTCATAAGAGCTTAGCAGCGTTGTCGCTGTCAAAGAAAATTCTTTGAGCGCCAAGTTTCCAACGATGATAATGAAAGGAATTTTCAAATCAACAATGCCAACAAAATTTAAGAAAAAGCGTTAAAAGAACAAAAAATTTCTTTTTCCGACCATGCTACGATAAAACGAAAAGAAAAGGTAATTTCCCAATGATGCTATGAAAAACGAAGAAAAATGGTATTTTCCAACGATGCTAAGAAAAACGCAGAAAGAATGTTGCTTTCCAACAATGCTACGAAAATATGAAGAGATTACGTAATTTCCCAACGATGGTACGAAATCGAAGAAAAAATGTTATTTTCCAACGATGCTATGAAAAGCCAAGAAAAATAATTGTTTTTGAAAGGCAAAGAAAGGAAATGAAGTGTTAGGGCCACTGAGTCCTATGATTTCTCAGGTCATAAGAGCTTCCCAGCGTTGTCGCTGTCAAAGAAAATACTTTGAGCGCCAAGTTTCCAACGATGATAATGAAAGGAATTTTCAAATCAACAATGCCAACAAAATTTAAGAAAAAGCGTTAAAAGAACAAAAAATTTCTTTTTCCGACGATGCTACGAAAAAACGAAAAGAAAACGTGATTTCCAATGATGCTATGAAAAACGAAGAAAAAATGGTATTTTCCAACGATGCTATGAAAAGCCAAGAAAAATAGTTGTTTTTGAAAGGCAAAGAAAGGATATGAAGTGTTAGGGCCACTGAGTCCTATGATTTCTCAGGTCATAAGAGCTTCCCAGCGTTGTCGCTGTCAAAGAAAATACTTTGAGCGCCAAGTTTCCAACGATGATAATGAAAGGAATTTTCAAATCAACAATGCCAACAAAATTTAAGAAAAAGCGTTAAAAGAACAAAAAATTTCTTTTTCCGACGATGCTACAAAAAACGAAAAGAAAACGTGATTTCCAATGATGCTATGAAAAACGAAGAAAAAATGGTATTTTCCAACGATGCTGGGAAAAACGCAGAAAGAATGTTATTTCCTAACGTTGCTACGAAAAAACGAAGAGAAAATGTAATTTCCCAACGATGCTACGAAAAACGAAGAAAAAATGTTTTCCAACTATGTTAGGAAAAACGAAGAAAAAATGTTATTTCCCAACGACGCTATCAAAGGCAAAGAAAGGAAATGATAAGTGTTGGGGCCACTGAGTCTCATGATTTCTCAGGTCATAATAGCTTCCCAGCGTTGTCGCTGTCAAAGAAAATTCTTTGAGCGAGAAGTTTCCAACGGTGATAATGAAGGGAATTTTTACATCAACGATGCCAACAAAATTTAAGAAAAACCGTTAAAGGAACAAAAAATTTGTTTTACCGATGATGCTACGAAAAAACGACGAGAAAACGTAATTTCCCAACGATGCTACGAAATCGAAGAAAAAATTGTATTTTCCAACGATGCTGGGAAAAACACAGAAAGAATGTTATTTCCTAACGTTGCTACGAAAAAACGAAGAGAAAATGTAATTTGCCAACGATGCTACGAAATCGAAGAAAAAATGTTATTTTAAAACGATGTTATGAAAAGCCAAGAAAAATAGTTGTTTTTGAAAGGCAAAGAAAGGAAGTGAAGTGTGAAGCCCACTGAGTCTTATGATTTCTCAGGTCATAAGAGCTTACCAGCGTTGTCGCTGTCAAAGAAAATTCTTTGAGCGCCAAGTTTCCAACGGTGATAATGAAGGGAATTCTTACATCAACGATGCCAACAAAATTTAAGAAAAACCGTTAAAGGAACAAAAAATTTCTTTTACCGATGATGCTACGAAAAAACGACGAGAAAACGTAATTTCCCAATGATGCTACGAAATCGAAGAAAAAATGTTATTTTCCAACGATGCTATGAAAAGCCAAGAAAAATAGTTGTTTTTGAAAGGCAAAGAAAGGATATGAAGTGTTAGCGCCACTGAGTCCTATGATTTCTCAGGTCATAAGAGCTTCCCAGCGTTGTCGCTGTCAAAGAAAATACTTTGAGCGCCAAGTTTCCAACGATGATAATGAAAGGAATTTTCAAATCAACAATGCCAACAAAATTTAAGAAAAAGCGTTAAAAGAACAAAAAATTTCTTTTTCCGACGATGCTACGAAAAAACGAAAAGAAAACGTGATTGCCAATGATGCTATGAAAAACGAAGAAAAAATGGTATTTTCCAACGATGCTGGGAAAAACGCAGAAAGAATGTTATTTCCTAACGTTGCTACGAAAAAACGAAGAGAAAATGTAATTTCCCAACGATGCTACGAAAAACGAAGAAAAAATGTTTTCCAACTATGTTAGGAAAAACGAAGAAAAAACGTTATTTCCCAACGACGCTATCAAAGGCAAAGAAAGGAAATGATAAGTGTTGGGGCCACTGAGTCTCATGATTTCTCAGGTCATAATAGCTTCCCAGCGTTGTCGCTGTCAAAGAAAATACTTTGAGCGCCAAGTTTCCAACGATGATAATGAAAGGAATTTTCAAATCAACAAAGCCAACAAAATTTAAGAAAAAGCGTTAAAAGAACAAAAAATTTCTTATTCCGACGATGCTACGAAAAAACGAAAAGAAAACGTGATTTCCAATGATGCTATGAAAAACGAAGAAAAAATGGTATTTTCCAACGATGCTGGGAAAAACACAGAAAGAATGTTATTTCCTAACGTTGCTACGAAAAAACGAAGAGAAAATGTAATTTCCCAACGATGCTACGAAATGGAAGAAAAAATGTTATTTTAAAACGATGTTATGAAAAGCCAAGAAAAATAGTTGTTTTTGAAAGGCAAAGAAAGGAAGTGAAGTGTGAAGCCCACTGAGTCTTATGATTTCTCAGGTCATAAGAGCTTACCAGCGTTGTCGCTGTCAAAGAAAATTCTTTGAGCGCCAAGTTTCCAACGGCGATAATGAAGGGAATTTTTACATCAACGATGCCAACAAAATTTAAGAAAAACCGTTAAAGGAACAAAAAATTTCTTTTACCGATGATGCTACGAAAAAACGACGAGAAAACGTAATTTCCCAACAATGCTACGAAATCGAAGAAAAAATGTTATTTCCCAACGATGCTATGAAAAGCCAAGAAAAATAGTTGTTTTTGAAAGGCAAAGAAAGGATATGAAGTGTTAGGGCCACTGAGTCCTATGATTTCTCAGGCCATAAGAGCTTTCCAGCGTTGTCGCTGTCAAAGATAATACTTTGAGCGCCAAGTTTCCAACGATGATAATGAAAGGAATTTTCAAATCAACAATGCCAACAAAATTTAAGAAAAAGCGTTAAAAGAACAAAAAATTTCTTTTTCCGACGATGCTACGAAAAAACGAAAAGAAAACGTGATTTCCAATGATGCTATGAAAAACGAAGAAGAAATGGTATTTTCCAACGATGCTGGGAAAAACACAGAAAGAATGTTATTTCCTAACGTTGCTATGAAAAAACGAAGAGAAAATGTAATTTCCCAACGATGCTACGAAATCGAAGATAAAATGTTATTTTAAAACGATGTTATGAAAAGCCAAGAAAAATAGTTGTTTTTGAAAGGCAAAGAAAGGAAGTGAAGTGTGAAGCCCACTAAGTCTTATGATTTCTCAGGTCATAAGAGCTTTGCAGCGTTGTCGCTGTCAAAGAAAATACTTTGAGCGCCAAGTTTCCAACGATGATAATGAAAGGAATTTTCAAATCAACAATGCCAACAAAATTTAAGAAAAAGCGTTAAAAGAACAAAAAATTTCTTTTTCCGACGATGCTACGAAAAAACGAAAAGAAAACGTGATTTCCAATGATGCTATGAAAAACGAAGAAAAAATGGTATTTTCCAACGATGCTGGGAAAAACGCAGAAAGAATGTTATTTCCTAACGTTGCTACGAAAAAACGAAGAGAAAATGTAATTTCCCAATGATGCTACGAAATCGAAGAAAAAATGTTTTCCAACTATGTTAGGAAAAACGAAGAAACAATGTTATTTCCCAACGACGCTATCAAAGGCAAAGAAAGGAAATGATAAGTGTTGGGGCCACTCAGTCTTATGATTTCTCAGGTCATAATAGCTTTCCAGCGTTGTCGCTGTCAAAGAAAATACTTTGAGCGCCAAGTTTCCAACGATGATAATGAAGGGAATTTTTACATCAACGATGCCAACAAAATTTAAGTAAAACCGTTAAAGGAACAAAAAATTTCTTTTTCCGCCGATGCTACGAAAAAACGAAACGAAAACGTGATTTCCAATGATGCTATGAAAAACGAAGAAAAAATGGTATTCTCCAACGATGCTGGGAAAAACACAGAAAGAATGTTATTTCCTAACGTTGCTACGAAGAAACGAAGAGAAAACGTAATTTCCCAATGATGCTACGAAATCGAAGAAAAAATGTTTTCCAACTATGTTAGGAAAAACGAAGAAACAATGTTATTTCCCAACGACGCTATCAAAGGCAAAGAAAGGAAATGATAAGTGTTGGGGCCACTCAGTCTTATGATTTCTCAGGTCATAATAGCTTTCCAGCGTTGTAGCTGTCAAAGAAAATACTTTGAGCGCCAAGTTTCCAACGATGATAATGAAGGGAATTTTTACATCAACGATGCCAACAAAATTTAAGTAAAACCGTTAAAGGAACAAAAAATTTCTTTTTCCGCCGATGCTACGAAAAAACGAAAAGAAAACGTGATTTTCAATGATGCTATGAAAAACGAAGAAAAAATGGTATTTTCCAACGATGCTGGGAAAAACACAGAAAGAATGTTATTTCCTAACGTTGCTACGAAGAAACGAAGAGAAAACGTAATTTCCCAATGATGCTACGAAATCGAAGAAAAAATGTTATTTTCCAACGAAGCTATGAAAAGCCAAGAAAAATAGTTGTTTTTGAAAGGCAAAGAAAGGATATGAAGTGTTAGGGCCACTGAGTCCTATGATTTCTCAGGTCATAAGAGCTTTCCAGCTTTGTCGCTGTCAAAGAAAATACTTTGAGCGCCAAGTTTCCAACGATGATAATGAAAGGAATTTTCAAATCAACAATGCCAACAAAATTTAAGAAAAAGCGCTAAAAGAACAAAAAATTTCTTTTTCCGACGATGCTACGAAAAAACGAAAAGAAAACGTGATTTCCAATGATGCTATGAAAAACGAAGAAAAATTGATATTTCCCAACGATGCTGGGAAAAACGTTGAAAGAATGTTATTTCCTAACGTTGCTACGAAAAAACAAAGAGAAAATGTAATTTCCCAACGATGCTACGAAAAACGAAGAAAAAATGTTTTCCAACTATGTTAGGAAAAACGAAGAAAAAATGTTATTTCCCAACGACGCTATCAAAGCAAAGAAAGGAAATGATAAGTGTTGGGGCCACTGAGTCTTATGATTTCTCAGGTCATAATAGCTTCCCAGCGTTGTCGCCGTCAAAGAAAATACTTTGAGCGCCAAGTTTCCAACGATGATAATGAAAGGAATTTTCAAATCAACAATGCCAACAAAATTTAAGAAAAAGCGTTAAAAGAACAAAAAATTTCTTTTTCCGACGATGCTACGAAAAAACGAAAAGAAAACGTGATTTCCAATGATGCTATGAAAAACCAAGAAAAATTGATATTTTCCAACGATGCTGGGAAAAACGTTGAAAGAATGTTATTTCCTAACGTTGCTACGAAAAAACGAAGAGAAAATGTAATTTCCCAACGATGCTACGAAAAACGAAGAAAAAATGTTTTCCAACTATGTTAGGAAAAACGAAGAAAAAATGTTATTTCCCAACGACGCTATCAAAGGCAAAGAAAGGAAATGATAAGTGTTGGGGCCACTGAGTCTTATGATTTCTCAGGTCATAATAGCTTCCCAGCGTTGTGGCCGTCAAAGAAAATACTTTGAGCGCCAAGTTTCCAACGATGATAATGAAGGGAATTTTTACATCAACGATGCCAACAAAATTTAAGTAAAACCGTTAAAGGAACAAAAAATTTCTTTTTCCGCCGATGCTACGAAAAAACGAAAAGAAAACGTGATTTCCAATGATGCTATGAAAAACGAAGAAAAAATGGTATTTTCCAACGATGCTGGGAAAAACACAGAAAGAATGTTATTTCCTAACGTTGCTACGAAGAAACGAAGAGAAAATGTAATTTCCCAACGATGCTACGAAATCGAAGAAAAAATGTTATTTTAAAACGATGCTATGAAAAGCCAAGAAAAATAGTTGTTTTTGAAAGGCAAAGAAAGGAAGTGAAGTGTGAAGCCCACTGAGTCTTATGATTTCTCAGGTCATAAGAGCTTACCAGCGTTGTCGCTGTCAAAGAAAATACTTTGAGCGCCAAGTTTCCAACGACGATAATGAAAGGAATTTGCAAATCCACAATGCCAATAAAATTTAAGAAAAACCGTTAAGCGAACAAAATATTTCTTTTTCCGATGATGCTACGAAAAAACGAAGAGGAAACGTAATTTGCCAACGATGCTACGAAATTGAAGAAAAAATGTTATTTTCTAACGATGCTATGAAAAGCCAAGAAAAATAGTTGTGTTTGAAGGACAAAGAAAGGATATGAAGTGTTAGGGCCACTGAGTCCTATGATTTCTCAGGTCATAAGAGCTTAGCAGCGTTGTCGCTGTCAAAGAAAATTCTTTGAGCGCCAAGTTTCCAATGATGATAATGAAACGAATTTTCAAATCAACAATGCCAACAAAATTTAAGAAAAACCGTTAAAAGAACAAAAAATTTCTTTTTCCGACGATGCTACGAAAAAACGAAAAGAAAACGTGATTTCCAATGCTGCTATGAAAAACGAAGAAAAAATGGTATTTTCCAACGATGCTGGGAAAAACACAGAAAGAATGTTATTTCCTAACGTTGCTACGAAAAAACGAAGAGAAAATGTAATTTCCCAACGATGCTACGAAAAACGAAGAAAAAATGTTTTCCAACTATGTTAGGAAAAACGAAGAAAAAATGTTATTTCCCAACGACGCTATCAAAGGCAAAGAAAGGAAATGATATGTGTTGGGGCCACTGAGTCTTATGATTTCTCAGTCATAAGAGCTTCCGAGCGTTGTCGCTGTCAAAGAAAATACTTTGAGCGCCAAGTTTCCAACGATGATAATGAAAGGAATTTTCAAATCAACAATGCCAACAAAATTTAAGAAAAACCGTTAAAATAACAAAAAATTTCTTTTTCCGACCATGCTACGAAAAAACGAAAAGAAAATGTGATTTCCAATGATGCTATGAAAAACGGAGAAAAAATGGTATTTTCCAACGATGCTGGGAAAAACACAGAAAGAATGTTATTTCCTAACGTTGCTACGAAAAAACGAAGAGAAAATGTAATTTCCCAACGATGCTACGAAATCGAAGAAAAAATGTTATTTTAAAACGATGCTATGAAAAGCCAAGAAAAATAGTTGTTTTTGAAAGGCAAAGAAAGGAAGTGAAGTGTGAAGCCCACTGAGTCTTATGATTTCTCAGGTCATAAGAGCTTACCAGCGTTGTCGCTGTCAAAGAAAGTTCTTTGAGCGCCAAGTTTCCAACGGTGATAATGAAGGGAATTTTTACACCAACGATGCCAACAAAATTTAAGAAAAACCGTTAAAGGAACAAAAAATTTCTTTTACCGATGATGCTACGAAAAAACGACGAGAAAACGTAATTTCCCAATGATGCTACGAAATCGAAGAAAAAATGTTATTTTCCAATGAAGCTATGAAAAGCCAAGAAAAATAGTTGTTTTTGAAAGGCAAAGAAAGGATATGAAGTGTTAGGGCCACTGAGTCCTATGATTTCTCAGGTCATAAGAGCTTCCCAGCGTTGTCGCTGTCATAGAAAATACTTTGAGCGCCAAGTTTCCAACGATGATAATGAAAGGAATTTTCAAATCAACAATGCCAACAAAATTTAAGAAAAACCGTTAAAAGAACAAAAAATTTCTTTTTCCGACGATGCTACGAAAAAACGACGAGAAAACGTAATTTCCCAACGATGCTACGAAATCGAAGAAAAAATGTTATTGTCCAACGATGCTATGAAAAGCCAAGAAAAATAGTTGTTTTTGAAAGGCAAAGAAAGGATATGAAGTGTTAGGGCCACTGAGTCGTTTGATTTCTCGGGTCATAAGAGCTTAGCAGCGTTGTCGCTGTCAAAGAAAATTCTTTGAGCGCCAAGTTTCCAACGATGATAATGAAAGGAATTTTCAAGTCAACAATGCCAACAAAATTTAAGAAAAACCGTTAAAATAACAAAAAATTTCTTTTTCCGACGATGCTACGAAAAAACGAAAAGAAAACGTGATTTCCAATGATGCTATGAAAAACGAAGAAAAAATGGTATTTTCCAACGATGCTGGGAAAAACACAGAAAGAAGGTTATTTCCTAACGTTGCTACGAAAAAACGAAGAGAAAATGTAATTTCCCAACGATGCTACGAAATCGAAGAAAAAATGTTATTTTAAAACGATGTTATGAAAAGCCAAGAAAATAGTTCTTTTTGAAAGGCAAAGAAGGGAAGTGAAGTGTTAAGCCCACTGAGTCTTATGATTTCCCAGGTCAAAAGAGCTTACCAGCGTTGTCGCTGTCAAAGAAAATTCTTTGAGCGCCAAGTTTCCAACGATGATAATGAAGGGAATTTTTACATCAACGATGCCAACAAAATTTAAGAAAAACCGTTAGAGGAACAAAAAATTTCTTTTACCGATGATGCTACGAAAAAACGACGAGAAAACGTAATTTCCCAACGATGCTACGAAATCGAAGAAAAAATGTTATTTTCCAACGATGTTATGAAAAGCCCAGAAAAATAGTTGTTTTTGAAAGGCAAAGAAAGGATATGAAGTGTTAGGGCCACTGAGTCCTATGATTTCTCAGGTCATAAGAGCTTAGCAGCGTTGTCGCTGTCAAAGAAAATTCTTTGAGCGCCAAGTTTCCAACGATGATAATGAAAGGAATTTTCAAATCAACAATGCCAACAAAATTTAAGAAAAAGCGTTAAAAGAAAAAAAAACTTCTTTTTCCGACCATGCTACGAAAAAACGAAAAGAAAAGGTAATTTCCCAATGATGCTATGAAAAACGAAGAAAAATGGTATTTTCCAACGATGCTAGGAAAAACGCAGAAAGAATGTTACTTTCCAACGATGCTACGAAAATATGAAGAGAATACGTAATTTCCCAACGATGCTACGAAAAACGAAGAAAAAATGTTTTCCAACTATGTTAGGAAAAACGAAGAAAAAACGTTATTTCCCAACGACGCTATCAAAGGCAAAGAAAGGAAATGATAAGTGTTGGGGCCACTGAGTCTTATGATTTCTCAGGTCATAAGAGCTTCCCAGCGTTGTCGCTGTCAAAGAAAATACTTTGAGCGCCAAGTTTCCAACGATGATAATGAAAGTAATTTTCAAATCAACAATGACAACAAAATTTAAGAAAAAGCGTTAAAAGAACAAAAAATTTCTTTTTCCGACGATGCTACGAAAAAACGAAAAAATACGTGATTTCCAATGATGCTATGAAAAACGAAGAAAAAATGGTATTTTCCAACGATGCTGGGAAAAACACAGAAAGAATGTTATTTCCTAACGTTGCTACGAAAAAACGAAGAGAAAATGTAATTTCCCAACGATGCTACGAAAAACGAAGAAAAAATGTTTTCCAAGTATGTTAGGAAAAACGAAGAAAAAATGTTATTTCCCACCGACGCTATCAAAGGCAAAGAAAGGAAATGATAAGTGTTGGGGCCACTGCGTCTTATGATTTCTCAGGTCATAAGAGCTTCCCAGCGTTGTCGCTGCCAAAGAAAATACTTTGAGCGCCAAGTTTCCAACGATGATAATGAAAGGAATTTTCAAATCAACAAAGCCAACAAAATTTAAGAAAAAGCGTTAAAAGAACAAAAAATTTCTTTTTCCGACGATGCTACGAAAAAACGAAAAGAAAACGTGATTTCCAATGATGCTATGAAAAACGAAGAAAAAACGGTATTTTCCAACGATGCTGGGAAAAACACAGAAAGAATGTTATTTCCTAACGTTGCTACGAAAAAACGAAGAGAAAATGTAATTTCCCAACGATACTACGAAATCGAAGAAAAAATGTTATTTTAAAACGATGTTATGAAAAGCCAAGAAAAATAGGTGTTTTTGAAAGGCAAAGAAAGGAAGTGAAGTGCTAAGGCCACTGAGTCTTATGATTTCTCAGGTCATAAGAGCTTGCCAGCGTGGTCGCTGTCAAAGAAAATTCTTTTAGCGCCAAGTTTCCAACGATGATAATGAAGGGAATTTTTACGTCAACGATGCCAACAAAATTTAAGAAAAAGTGTTAAAAGAATAAAAAATTCCTTTTTCCGGCGATACGACGAAAAACGAAGAGAAAACGGAATTTCCCAACGATGCATTGAAAAACGAAGAAAAAATGCTTTCCAACTATGTTAGGAAAAACGAAGAAAAAATGTTATTTTCCAACGACGCTTTCAAAGGCAAACAAACGAAATCATAAGTATTTCGGCCAATGAGTCTTACGATTTCTCAGGTCATAAGAGCTTCCCAGCGTTGTCGCTGCCAAAGAAAATACTTTGAGGGCCAAGTTTCCAACGACGATAATGAAAGGAATTTTCAAATCCACAATGCCAATAAAATTTAAGAAAAACCGTTAAGCGAACAAAATATTTCTTTTTCCGATGATGCTACGAAAAAACGAAGAGGAAACGTAATTTGCCAACGATGCTGCGAAATCGAAGAAAAAATGTTATTTTTCAACGATGCTATGAAAAGCCAAGAAAAATAGTTGTGTTTGAAAGGCAAAGAAAGGAAATGAAGTGTTAAGGCCACTGAGTCTTATGATTTCTCAGGTCATAAGAGCTTACCAGCGTTGTCGCTGTCAAAGAAAATTCTTTCAGCGTCAAGTTTCCAACGATGATAATTAAAGGAACTTTCAAATCAACAATGCCAACAAAATTTAAGAAAAAGCGTTAAACGAACATAAAATTCCTTTTTCCGACGATGCTACGAAAAAACGAAAAGAAAACGCAATTTCCCAGCGATGGTACGAAAAACGAAAAAGAAATGGTATTTTCCAACGATGCCAGGAAAAACGCAGAAAGAATGTTATTTCCCAACATTGCTACGAATAAACGAAGACAAAACGTAATTTGCCAACGATGCTACGAAATTGAAGAAAAAATGTTATTTTCTAACGATGCTATGAAAAGCCAAGAAAAATAGTTGTGTTTGAAGGACAAAGAAAGGATATGAAGTGTTAATGCTGTGTAGCAAAAAGGACGATGAGATCCTACCCAGGATGACTCTGGGAAACTTTTTGTTTATATTGAATTTTTGTCTCCGGGGGTCGGAAAACCCGGAAACACGATGCAATTTTAATATATAATGAAAATTTAAGCGCTTACCCCTTGTTGGTTCAATAAGAAAAACACTTCCTTGTTTTTTTTTTTTTTTTAAAGTAAATAAATTTATTCAATAAAAATAATCAACAAAATTGAAACGATCTTTTCTTTTTTTTTTAAAACTTTTCAAATTTTACGTAAGTTAAACGTTTTACACTTTTCAGAATTTTCCATAAGTTTAACTAAACGATTTGAATTATTTAAAATTTCCGATAAAACTTTTCAAATTTTACGTATGTTTAACTAAACAATTTGATTACTTTTAAAATTTCCGTTAAAACTTTTTCTCAAATTTTACATAAATTCAACTAAACGATTTGATTTCTTTTAGAAATTTCTGTTAAAACTTTTTCTCAAATTTTACATAAATTCAATTAAACGATTTGATTTCTTTTAAACATTTCCGTTAAAACTTTTTCTCAAATTTTACATAAATTCAACTAAACGATTTGATTTCTTTTAAAAATTTCCGTTAAAACTCTTTCTCAAATTTTACATAAATTCAACTAAACGATTTGATTTCTTTTAAAAATTTCTGTTAAAACTCTTTCTCAAATTTTACATAAATTCAACTAAACGATTTGATTTCTTTTAAACATTTCCGTTAAAACTTTTTCTCAAATTTTACATAAATTCAACTAAACGATTTGATTTCTTTTAAAAATTTCTGTTAAAACTTTTTCTCAAATTTTACATAAATTCAATTAAACGATTTGATTTCTTTTAAAAATTTCTGTTAAAACTTTTTCTCAAATTTTACATAAATTCAACTAAACGATTTGATTTCTTTTTAAAAATTTTCGTCAAAACCTTTTTCAAATTTTTACATAAGTTTCACGTTTTACACTTGAAATATAAAATATAAAAAATACCACAATTAGTTCCGACCAAAACTTTTTTTCAAACTTTTAACGAGCTTTCGCGGCGGGAAATCAAAAAAACTACTCGTCGGGAAAACCAAAAGAACAAAACTAAAAAACGCTTTTTTAAAACCAATTATAAACTACTGGAAACGTTTTTAAAATCACGACCGGTCAATTAATAATTAAGTTGAACGCGTTTAGGAAATCAATTAACAACTGCTGATCGATAAATTGATTTTTAATCGATCACGAGCTTCTTTTTTAAAAAAACGAAAAAAAATTTGTCAAAGTACTTTAAGTTCATCGTACTTTGACCGATATTAGTTTTTTTCGCATAATTGACAAAAATAATTATTCTTGGAAGAAGAATAATTATTGAAAAAAAAGTTCGCGTAATCAAATTTTTGATATCGTAAGAACGAAAAAAATGAGTTCAATTAGCGTTATACTAAAATTCGTTAGTATACACTTTTTTTATGTATTTCGACATAGGAAATTTATGTCGAAACGAAATAATAATTTTATTAACATATTTTGAAATTGTTTATATTTCGAAATATGTTTAATAAAATTGAATTGGTTATTTACGCGTTTTTATGGGTTTCGAAATGTTGGGTTCGATAACCGCTTTTTTGGTCGGAAACGTTTTGTTGGTACCGGGTGTACCATAACATACCTTCCCGTTACTGAAAAAAAATTTTTTGTCGGCTTTTAAACAAACTTACAAAAATTGTTTGTTCAAAAGTCACAAAAAATTTTTATACTATTGATGTTGATAAAAAAGGAATGGTGTGTTTTACCATTTTTACATTTTGGTTTCTTACTATTCTAAATACTGTACTTATATTTAGTAAACAACAAAGTATTTCTATTTGTTTTTAATTCAGATGGGATTGTTATCTGCATTTTATTTTGCATGGGTCGGATTACCTATAGGAATTTACTTTCAGAATTGTTTTTTTTTAAAATATTCTTGGATAAAATCTTGAAAAGCAGAGATTTGTTGAAAAGGTTCAATACATCTTATACATATTACCTTAGGATTTCTACGGGGAGTTTTTTCATATTTCTACAAAGACTAAATTTGGAAAATTGTTCTTATTAAGATTTTGTATCCAAAATGTTAAAAGACATTTTCCCTTCGGCTTTGTGCATGAGATATAAAAAAAAATTTGTGGTGGTTTCCTATTTCTTTTCTCTAGTTTTTTTATTTGGTATTTTTCTGCACGTTGTTCCGAAATGATTATATATTGGATATATATATATATTAATATATATATATGAATATATTTAATTCACTTCGAGATCTCCTCAGGTTTTATTCGTGGACGTAGGTATAAAACATGTTCAATGTTTACCATTTGGCAAAGAACAAATGGGTGAACTTGAACTTGACCTAATTTTGAAATTTCATATGTAAAGAATATACTTTCTCTATGCTTATGGTTGGGTGTGAAGCATTTTTTTTTTTTTTTGTTCACAGAATAAAAGATTTTTTGCGTTTAATAAAATAGGTGTGGTAAAGTTTTTTTTTGAAGTTTTTAGACAGGGTGTAGTTAAAATTTTTTTAATCGGTTGTTATGGACTCTTCGCATTTTCTTTCCGATTTGTATGGAAGTATTTAGGTCATCATGAACTTTTCGCACTAGAAAAGGGCCATTCCATACTGCTGATAATTTGTGTTTCGTTGCTGCGTTCCTCAAAAGTACTGTATCTCCTACGTGGAATTTTACGGTCTTTGAGTTTTTGTCATAATACTCTTTTGATTTTTCCTTAGCTTTCATGAGATTTTCCTTCATACTGGTGTGAATTTTTTGTAATTTGTATTTGATAGTATTACAATAATCATCAAAATTGTATATGGGATCTGGTTTTTTCGTGAGGTTTGTGGGTAGGGCGCGATGGTAACCATACAAAGCATGAATGGGTGTAAATTTACTTCCGCTATGTGGTGTGTGATTGTGTACAAGCGCGGCTTCCGAAAGGTACTGGTCCCATGTGTCAACATTGTCGTCGACCATTGTTCGTAAATACTCGATAAGTGGTCCGTGAGTGCGTTCTAGTGATCCATTTGATTGGGGGTGGTAAGCAGTAGTTTGTACCTTTTTGATGTGTAATAATTTACATATACGTTTAAATAAATCGCTGGTGAAATTCGAACCTTGGTCGGTTATTAGCTTATCCGGTATGACTAAGTATTTTAACACGATATTTCTGTAGAAGCAATCGGCCACTGTTGTCGTCTCGGCATTAGGTATAGCAAAACAATCCAGGATTTTTGTCAAATCGTCTTGAAAAGTCAAAATATACTTATTTCCATGCTGTGATGTCGGAAGAGGTCCAACAATATCCAAGTAAATCTTTTCGAAAGGTCGAGTTGCCGTATCCGTAATCTTCATTGGCATTTTCAAACCTCTTCCCTTTTTATGGCGTTGGCACTTTATGCACTTATTTATGTACTTGGTTATATCTTGCAACATATTTTTCCAACGGTAGTTTTTTCGGATACGATTATACGTTTTTTGAATACCGGCATGCCCTCCTAAAGGTGAGTCGTGATGGGCTTTTAAAAGAGTTTGAATATCGTTTGGATTGGTTAAAATTTCAACTTCCTCTTCTTCGTCGGATTCCGATGTTTCTTATGAGGCATTTGACTCTGTGTCTGATGGTACGACTTTAGTGGGATCCTTGAAATTTATTCTTATGGGTTCGTCAATCGGGTCGATGTTTGTAGGTGCTATTTCCAGTATATTTGTGGGTTTTTGGGGAAGTTCCGCCTCATTCATTTGCTCGTTTTGTTGGGTTTTAGTGTGACTTCTGGTTACAACATTAATTTGGCTTGAGTTGAGTTCTACCGTTGCTATATTATTACTTGTAGAATTTGGGGTGATTTTTGAGAGAAATTTTTGTCCTTCTAAAATGGTTAAGTATGCAAATTTTAATTGTTCGGCAGTTTGAACTAAACCCTTCCTTTTTTCGCGCATTTCTAATAATATTTGGGGTATCGTTTTTTCGTTTCCATTTTTGGTAGCAAGTAAAGTGAGGCAAATATCGATTAGACAAAATGTGCCTGATCGTCCGATTCCAGCACTGCAATGTATTAATAAAGGTTCATTTTCGCATTCGTGTGTTTGATAATGTTTAAATTCTTGGTAAAATTTCAAAAATTCTTTTGCAGTAGAAGGGGTTCCTGTATCGGGCCATGTATTAAATTGAAATTGGGTTACGTCGATATTTTTTAGTTGAAATTTCTGTAAGTCGGAAAATTCGTTTAGTAAAATGTGTTTGTTCTGTTAGTGTCGAATATACGATGGTGAAACCGATTTTTGTTAGGGGTATTATATGTTTGTCTCCCGTTTGTTTTGGCCAATACTTATGACACTTAATTTTATTTTGTTCTATTAATCCCGTTAACATTACTATTGTTTTGCAATTGTTTTGCCAAATCATTAACCAGAAATCGTCTATTGTTTCCAATAAAGGTCCTTGCGTTAAAATGTACGTTGTGTCAAGTTTGCTTATTTTCACTAAGTTTGCGTTTATATAGTCATTTTTTCCGTTAAGTAATTTTATGCGTGAATGATCGTATGGTAATACGTCTTCGTATCTGTTTAGTGGTTTGTTCGAAAGTTTGAGGGCCTCTTTTGTCGTAAATCCGTCTTCTTTGATTTTAGTTTTTGAATTCGTTTCAATTTCGCGTAGTAGTGAATTCCATCCGTTTGTATTTTCTAAATTGTTTATTTGTTGTTCTAAATTAATGGTATCCAAATTTTCAAATTCTTCAATAATTGTTTGTTGCGGGGTCATTTCTTCTAATATAGATCCGGATTCAAGGGGTGGAATGCGACTAAGAGCATCAGCATTCGTGTTATATTTTCCTGCTTTGTACTCGATTTGATAATCGTATTCCGAAAGTTTATGGTGGAAACGCACCAAACGACTTGTCGGATCTTTCACGTTAAAAACTCCTTTCAAAGGTTTATGATCAGTATAAACAGTAAATTTTCTACCATAAAGATAGCAACGAAAATTTTTGGTTGCCCATACAATAGCTAGTAATTCCTTTTCAATTGTGGAATAATTTCGTTCTGCTTTATTTAATGAGCGGCTAGCGTATGCAATTGGTTTATCTTTTCCTACTTCGCCTTGAGAAAGAACTGCTCCAATAGCTTCATTACTGGCATCAGTTGTTAAGTTGAAAGCTTGAGCGAAATCGGGGTATATAAGTAATGGGGGTGATATTAGAGTGTTTTTTAAATTTTGGAATGCCGATTCGCAAATTTCGGTCCATTTAAATTTATTATTTTTGCGTAAAAGTTTGTTTAGAGGTTCCGCAACCTTTGAAAAATTTGGTATGAATTTGCGATAATAATTTGCCAAACCCAAAAATGATTGGACTTGACGAATGGTTTTGGGAACTGGGAAATTTTGCACACAAATTATTTTTGAGCGGTCAGGTAGAGCACCTTTGGGCGTGCATTGGTGTCCTAAATAGACAATTTCTTTCCTAAGAAAATTGCATTTTTCAGGTTGTAATTTTAGGTTATGTGTTCTCAATCTTGAAAAAATTGCGTCCAATTTTAGGTTATGATCGAGTAAATTTTTTCCGTATATGACGATATCGTCAATGTACACAAAACATAAAAAACCTTGTAAACCTGACAATACGTGGTTCATAAGACGTTGAAAAGTAGCCGGGGCTCCAGTTAGTCCGAACGGCATCCTTAAAAAGTCATAATGTCCGAAAGGTGTGCTAAAAGCAGTTATAGCTCTATCTTCTTGGTTTACTAACACTTGATGATACCCACTAGCGAGATCTAGTGTGGTGAAATATCTGGAATGACCAAGTTGGTCTAGAATATCTTCAATTCGAGGCAGGGGAAAAGCATCACCGATTGTAATTTCGTTCAATTTTCTAAAATCTACTACTACTCTCCATCGCTTTTCTCCGTCGGGGCCATTCTTTTTGGGTACCACTAGTAACGGGGAATTCCATGGACTTTTGCTTGGAGTAATTATTTCATTGTCAAGCATTTCTTTTACCTGTTCTTGGATAATTTCGCGTTGTTTTTCGGGTAGGCGATACATCTTTTGTTTTATGGGTGCATGGTCTTGTTTTACGGGGATTGTGTGTTCGTAAGAAAGTGTGTGAGTCAGTTTGTCATTTGGTAAATAAAAAATGTCGTTGTATTCTTTGCATATTTGTAATATAGAGTTTTTCTCTTCAATAGTTGCGTTTTCATCTAATCGTATGTTTTTCATAAGTTCTTCTATTCTATCATTGTGTATAGAGTTTTGATTGAGGTTAAATAAATATTGTATATTCTCTTCAGGCGATGGTTCTTCTGGTTCTTGTTCTAAATTGTATATTTCGTAATAGTTAGGGGGACGTGTGCTGAAATTAAAAGGGGCGATTTTCGCTCGTTTCATTTTGGTATTGAGTACACAAAGCGTTATTTTTCCGTTATCAGGCCTAACTAAACAACTTCCAAGGTATACTCCTTCGCTTAGTTCTTTCGACAAGCAGAGTCCATCTTGTTTGAAATCCACTTTTATTTGAATCAGTCTTCGGGAGCGAGGCGGAATATGAATTGCTCTCTGAGTCTCCACTTCATATTCCGTTTCGTCCCGTGCTTGATTCGTTAAAGTTTGTCCGTTCCATGAGCCACTTGCAATTTTAACCTCTGATTCAGGTGTTTCCACCTGTTCGTTGGTGACATCTATATGGACCTTATCCATGGAATCTATGGTCGTACTTTTTAAAAATGGAATTCCGAAGTTATCTTGGTAAAGGTACTTTTATTACGCATTTAGCAAGGGTAGGTAATTTTTGGGCGGGCTGACACCTTGTCTCGTTTTCTTGGGGCTAAGGTGACAGCCCTGTTTTAGTTTTCCGTCTGTTTAATTGATGGGGAATTATTTTCATCCCATAATTTCTTTGCTATGCAGTTTTCCATCGTGTGTCCAGGTTGTTGGCAGAAAATACATTTGTGCATGTTGTCTACAGGGTCGTCGAGTTCCCTATTATCATTTGGTTCGTTAGATATCATGTTAATCCGTTTTGTTGGGGTCGGTAACGTTTGAGAATTACAATTGTTGTTCGTATGCCCATGTATTCGGCATCGACTACAATATGGGGTATTCATACGCGTACGGCATTCATTATACGTATGCCCAAAACGATTGCAAAATCCGCATGGTGGTCGGGGGTTCGATGGGTTCTGATTGTGGGGATTATTGTAGGAGTCATTGTTTCTCGGTGAGTTATTGGTATGATTATTATTATTCCCTTCTTCAAAATTATGTCCTCTGTTGTTGTTAATCCCTCCGACGAACCTATTGTTATTGTTTCCAAAATTGGTGTTATTGTAATGATTATTTTCGTTGTTGGAGTAGTTTTGGTTGTGGTTATTGTAGTTGTTGTAACTGTTATTATTATTGTTTGGTCGGTTTCTGTTATTTGTGTTGTAATTGTTGTAGTTATTGTAACTATTGTTGGCTTGACCTCTATTGCTGTTGTTGAAATTACTATTTCGATTGTTGTTGTTATTTGTATTATTGTAATTGTTGTTTCTACTATTATTGTTGGTATTATTGTTGTTGTTGTTGTTGTTGTAGTTGGTGTTGTTGTTGTTGTTGTAGTTGTTGTTGTTGTTTCGATATGTGATATTATTGTTTCTGTTATTATTAAAATTGTTCGTTCCTCTGTTAAAATTATTATTAAACCTAGCATTGTTGTTGTTGTTATTGTTGTTTCTATCGTTGTTGAAATTATTGTTGGTGAAGTTGTTAGAGTATGGGTTGAAATTGGGATCGGCTAATTTCGGTTCTTCCGGTGTGGGGTAGAACATGTGTGAAGGGGGTTGTCCGTTTTGTGTCGTTGAATTTATTGAGATTGGAGGATTTAAAGCAAACTGTCTTTCCGCTGATTCAAGAAATTCCGCCTTACTTGTCAGTGCATCGAAATCTTCGTGCTTTTCGTGTAAGAAGAACAATCTGTGATTCGAGTTCAGTATTCCTGCTTGGAAAGTGAACATTGCGGTTTCTTCTAGATCTTTTGTAACGGAAACGTAATGACTTGGATGCCTTTGTATGGCCTGATTTACACATTCCTTCAATAATGACTTCATTCGTCCTGCAAATCCTGTGAGAGTTTCGCCAGGTAATTGCTTGGAGTTCTGAAGTTCATGAATTAAAGTGGCGTAAGGTCTTCTGGAAACTAATTTAGAAATTAAAGTATCCAAAAAGGTTGTCAAATCGGTTACAGATATGTTATCTAAAAGTGATGCGGCACGTCCACGAAATCGTGTGGGTAGTAAAGAGACGAGTATGGGTTGTTCATCCTTACTAAGTATGTCATGGATTGTTTGACAGCACTTAGCAAAAACTTTTACTTCCGACGCTAAATTTGGTCCGAGTTCCGCGTGAAGTAAAGGGATTGAATTATAAACGAATTGAGACACTTTGTTGCAATCTATGGACATTTTGGTTTCTTTTAATTCACTATATAAAATTATATCGGCCTTATAATCTAGTTGTTTTTTTAACAAGTGTTTCCTAGGGCTTATATTCTCTGGTAAATCGTTGGTAGTTGGAGATTTTGGTGTTGATCGTGCGAAAGGATGTGGTAAATTTGGAGCAGAAAATATACGTCCGCTTCTGGTGCGCCCAGGTTCGAGCGTTGTTGGTGATCCAAAAACTGGACTGGTGTTGTCGAAGGAGAACTCGTTTATTTGCTCCTCAAAAGTCAGTTCGTGCACCTCGTTATGTGTTTACGAAGTCAAATCTGGTTGAATCATTCGTCAATTTGCCACAACTGTCTTATTTTTAGATTCGGGGATCTGAGATTTTTAATGCTTAGCAACTCAGATCCTACCGGCTGCGCCAGATGTTGTGTAGCAAAAAGGACGATGAGATCCTACCCAGGATGACTCTGGGAAACTTTTTGTTTATATTGAATTTTTGTCTCCGGGGGTCGGAAAACCCGGAAACACGATGCAATTTTAATATATAATGAAAATTTAAGCGCTTACCCCTTGTTGGTTCAATAAGAAAAACACTTCCTTGTTTTTTTTTTTTTTTTAAAGTAAATAAATTTATTCAATAAAAATAATCAACAAAATTGAAACGATCTTTTCTTTTTTTTTAAAACTTTTCAAATTTTACGTAAGTTAAACGTTTTACACTTTTCAGAATTTTCCATAAGTTTAACTAAACGATTTGAATTATTTAAAATTTCCGATAAAACTTTTCAAATTTTACGTATGTTTAACTAAACAATTTGATTACTTTTAAAATTTCCGTTAAAACTTTTTCTCAAATTTTACATAAATTCAACTAAACGATTTGATTTCTTTTAGAAATTTCTGTTAAAACTTTTTCTCAAATTTTACATAAATTCAATTAAACGATTTGATTTCTTTTAAAGATTTCCGTTAAAACTTTTTCTCAAATTTTACATAAATTCAACTAAACGATTTGATTTCTTTTAAAAATTTCCGTTAAAACTCTTTCTCAAATTTTACATAAATTCAACTAAACGATTTGATTTCTTTTAAAAATTTCTGTTAAAACTCTTTCTCAAATTTTACATAAATTCAACTAAACGATTTGATTTCTTTTAAACATTTCCGTTAAAACTTTTTCTCAAATTTTACATAAATTCAACTAAACGATTTGATTTCTTTTAAAAATTTCTGTTAAAACTTTTTCTCAAATTTTACATAAATTCAATTAAACGATTTGATTTCTTTTAAAAATTTCTGTTAAAACTTTTTCTCAAATTTTACATAAATTCAACTAAACGATTTGATTTCTTTTTAAAAATTTTCGTCAAAACCTTTTTCAAATTTTTACATAAGTTTCACGTTTTACACTTGAAATATAAAATATAAAAAATACCACAATTAGTTCCGACCAAAACTTTTTTTCAAACTTTTAACGAGCTTTCGCGGCGGGAAATCAAAAAAACTACTCGTCGGGAAAACCAAAAGAACAAAACTAAAAAACGCTTTTTTCAAACCAATTATAAACTACTGGAAACGTTTTTAAAATCACGACCGGTCAATTAATAATTAAGTTGAACGCGTTTAGGAAATCAATTAACAACTGCTGATCGATAAATTGATTTTTAATCGATCAAGAGCTTTTTTTTTAAAAAAGCGAAAAAAAATTTGTCAAAGTACTTTAAGTTCATCGTACTTTGACCGATATTAGTTTTTTTCGCATAATTGACAAAAATAATTATTCTTGGAAGAAGAATAATTATTGAAAAAAAAGTTCGCGTAATCAAATTTTTGATATCGTAAGAACGAAAAAAATGAGTTCAATTAGCGTTATACAAAAATTCGTTAGTATACACTTTTTTTATGTATTTCGACATAGGAAATTTATGTCGAAACGAAATAATAATTTTATTAACATATTTTGAAATTGTTTATATTTCGAAATATGTTTAATAAAATTGAAATGGTTATTTACGAGTTTTTATGGGTTTCGAAATGTTGGGTTCGATAACCGCTTTTTTGGTCGGAAACGTTTTGTTGGTACGGGTGTACCATAACATTAGGGCCACTGAGTCCTATGATTTCTCAGGTCATAAGAGCTTAGCAGCGTTGTCGCTGTCAAAGAAAATTCTTTGAGCACCAAGTTTCCAATGATGATAATGAAAGGAATTTTCAAATCAACAATGCCAACAAAATTTAAGAAAAACCGTTAAAAGAACAAAAAATTTCTTTTTGCGACGATGCTACGAAAAAACGAAAAGAAAACGTGATTTCCAATGCTGCTATGAAAAACGAAGAAAAAATGGTATTTTCCAACGATGCTGGGAAAAACACAGAAAGAATGTTATTTCCTAACGTTGCTACGAAAAAACGAAGAGAAAATGTAATTTCCCAACGATGCTACGAAAAACGAAGAAAAAATGTTTTCCAACTATGTTAGGAAAAACGAAGAAAAAATGTTATTTCCCAACGACGCTATCAAAGGCAAAGAAAGGAAATGATAAGTGTTGGGGCCACTGAGTCTTATGATTTCTCAGGTCATAAGAGCTTCCCAGCGTTGTCGCTGTCAAAGAAAATACTTTGAGCGCCAAGTTTCCAACGATGATAATGAAAGGAATTTTCAAATCAACAATGCCAACAAAATTTAAGAAAAAGCGTTAAAAGAACAAAAAATTTCTTTTTCCGACGATGCTACGAAAAAACGAAAAAAATACGTGATTTCCAATGATGCTATGAAAAACGAAGAAAAAATGGCATTTTCCAAAGATGCTGGGAAAAACGCAGAAAGAATGTTATTTCCTAACGTTGCTACGAAAAAACGAAAAGAAAATGTAATTTCCCAACGATGCTACGAAAAACGAAGAAAAAATGTTTTCCAACTATGTTAGGAAAAACGAAGAAAAAATGTTATTTCCCAACGACGCTATCAAAGGCAAAGAAAGGAAATGATAAGTGTTGGGGCCACTGAATCTTATGATTTCTCAGGTCATAAGAGCTTCCCAGCGTTGTCGCTGCCAAAGAAAATACTTTGAGCGCCAAGTTTCCAACGATGATAATGAAAGGAATTTTCAAATCAACAAAGCCAACAAAATTTAAGAAAAAGCGTTAAAAGAACAAAAAATTTCTTTTTCCGACGATGCTACGAAAAAACGAAAAGAAAACGCGATTTCCAATGATGCTATGAAAAACGAAGAAAAAACGGTATTTTCCAACGATGCTGGGAAAAACACAGAAAGAATGTTATTTCCTAACGTTGCTACGAAAAAACGAAGAGAAAATGTAATTTCCCAACGATGCTACGAAATCGAAGAAAAAATGTTATTTTAAAACGATGTTATGAAAAGCCAAGAAAAATAGTTGTTTTTGAAGAGCAAAGAAAGGAAGTGAAGTGCTAAGGCCACTGAGTCTTATGATTTCTCAGGTCATAAGAGCTTGCCAGCGTGGTCGCTGTCAAAGAAAATTCTTTTAGCGCCAAGTTTCCAACGATGATAATGAAGGGAATTTTTACGTCAACGGTGCCAACAAAATTTAAGAAAAAGTGTTAAAAGAATAAAAAATTCCTTTTTCCGGCGATACGACGAAAAACGAAGAGAAAACGGAATTTCCCAACGATGCATTGAAAAACGAAGAAAAAATGCTTTCCAACTATGTTAGGAAAAACGAAGAAAAAATGTTATTTTCCAACGACGCTTTCAAAGGCAAACAAACGAAATCATAAGTATTGGGGCCAATGAGTCCTACGATTTCTCAGGTCATAAGAGCTTCCCAGCGTTGTCGCTGTCAAAGAAAATACTTTGAGGGCCAAGTTTCCAACGACGATAATGAAAGGAATTTTCAAATCCACAATGCCAATAAAATTTAAGAAAAACCGTTAAACGAGCAAAAAATTCCTTTTTCCGACGATGCTACGAAAAAATGAAAAGAAAACGCAATTTCCCAGCGATGGTACGAAAAACGAAAAAGAAATGGTATTTTCCAACGATGCTAGGAAAAACGCAGAAAGAATGTTAATTCCCAACATTGCTACGAAAAAACGAAGAGGAAACGTAATTTGCCAACGATGCTGCGAAATCGAAGAAAAAATGTTATTTTTCAACGATGCTATGAAAAGCCAAGAAAAATAGTTGTGTTTGAAAGGCAAAGAAAGGAAATGAAGTGTTAAGGCCACTGAGTCTTATGATTTCTCAGGTCATAAGAGCTTACCAGCGTTGTCGCTGTCAAAGAAAATTCTTTCAGCGTCAAGTTTCCAACGATGATAATTAAAGGAACTTTCAAATCAACAATGCCAACAAAATTTAAGAAAAAGCGTTAAACGAGCAAAAAATTCCTTTTTCCGACGATGCTACGAAAAAATGAAAAGAAAACGCAATTTCCCAGCGATGGTACGAAAAACGAAAAAGAAATGGTATTTTCCAACGATGCTAGGAAAAACGCAGAAAGAATGTTATTTCCCAACATTGCTACGAAAAAACGAAGAGAAAACGTAATTTGCCAACGATGCTGCGAAATTGAAGAAAAAATGTTATTTTCTAACGATGCTATGAAAAGCCAAGAAAAATAGTTGTGTTTGAAGGACAAAGTAAGGATATGAAGTGTTAGGGCCACTGAGTCCTATGATTTCTCAGGTCATAAGAGCTTAGCAGCGTTGTCGCTGTCAAAGAAAATACTTTGAGGGCCAAGTTTCCAATGATGATAATGAAAGGAGTTTTCAAATCAACAATGCCAACGAAATTTAAGAAAAACCGTTAAAAGAACAAAAAATTTCTTTTTCCGACGATGCTACGAAAAAACGAAAAGAAAACGTGATTTCCAATGCTGCTATGAAAAACGAAGAAAAAATGGTATTTTCCAACGATGCTGGGAAAAACACAGAAAGAATGTTATTTCCTAACGTTGCTACGAAAAAACGAAGAGAAAATGTAATTTCCCAACGATGCTACGAAAAACGAAGAAAAAATGTTTTCCAACTATGTTAGGAAAAACGAAGAAAAAATGTTATTTCCCAACGACGCTATCAAAGGCAAAGAAAGGAAATGATAAGTGTTGGGGCCACTGAGTCTTATGATTTCTCAGGTCATAAGAGCTTCCCAGCGTTGTCGCTGTCAAAGAAAATACTTTGAGCGCCAAGTTTCCAACGATGATAATGAAAGGAATTTTCAAATCAACAATGCCAACAAAATTTAAGAAAAAGCGTTAAAAGAACAAAAAATTTCTTTTTCCGACGATGCTACGAAAAAACGAAAAAAATACGTGATTTCCAATGATGCTATGAAAAACGAAGAAAAAATGGTATTTTCCAACGATGCTGGGAAAAACGCAGAAAGAATATTGTTTCCTAACGTTGCTACGAAAAAACGAAGAGAAAATGTAATTTCCCAACGATGCTACGAAAAACGAAGAAAAAATGTTTTCCAACTATGTTAGGAAAAACGAAGAAAAAATGTTATTTCCCAACGACGCTATCAAAGGCAAAGAAAGGAAATGATAAGTGTTGGGGCCACTGAGTCTTATGATTTCTCAGGTCATAAGAGCTTCCCAGCGTTGTCGCTGTCAAAGAAAATACTTTGAGCGCCAAGTTTCCAACGATGATAATGAAAGGAATTTTCAAATCAACAAAGCCAACAAAATTTAAGAAAAAGCGTTAAAAGAACAAAAAATTTCTTTTTCCGACGATGCTACGAAAAAACGAAAAGAAAACGTGATTTCCAATGATGCTATGAAAAACGAAGAAAAAACGGTATTTTCCAACGATGCTGGGAAAAACACAGAAAGAATGTTATTTCCTAACGTTGCTACGGAAAAACGAAGAGAAAATGTAATTTCCCAACGATGCTACGAAATCGAAGAAAAAATGTTATTTTAAAACGATGTTATGAAAAGCCAAGAAAAATAGTTGTTTTTGAAAGGCAAAGAAAGGAAGTGAAGTGTGAAGCCCACTGAGTCTTATGATTTCTCAGGTCATAAGAGCTTCCCAGCGTTGTCGCTGCCAAAGAAAATACTTTGAGCGCCAAGTTTCCAACGATGATAATGAAAGGAATTTTCAAATCAACAAAGCCAACAAAATTTAAGAAAAAGCGTTAAAAGAACAAAAAATTTCTTTTTCCGACGATGCTACGAAAAAACGAAAAGAAAACGTGATTTCCAATGATGCTATGAAAAACGAAGAAAAAACGGTATTTTCCAACGATGCTGGGAAAAACACAGAAAGAATGTTATTTCCTAACGTTGCTACGAAAAAACGAAGAGAAAATGTAATTTCCCAACGATGCTACGAAATCGAAGAAAAAATGTTATTTTAAAACGATGTTATGAAAAGCCAAGAAAAATAGTTGTTTTTGAAAGGCAAAGAAAGGAAGTGAAGTGCTAAGGCCACTGAGTCTTATGATTTCTCAGGTCATAAGAGCTTGCCAGCGTGGTCGCTGTCAAAGAAAATTCTTTGAGCGCCAAGTTTCCAACGATGATAATGAAGGGAATTTTTACGTCAACGGTGCCAACAAAATTTAAGAAAAAGTGTTAAAAGAATAAAAAATTCCTTTTTCCGGCGATACGACGAAAAACGAAGAGAAAACGGAATTTCCCAACGATGCATTGAAAAACGAAGAAAAAATGCTTTCCAACTATGTTAGGAAAAACGAAGAAAAAATGTTATTTTCCAACGACGCTTTCAAAGGCAAACAAACGAAATCATAAGTATTGGGGCCAATGAGTCTTACGATTTCTCAGGTCATAAGAGCTTCCCAGCGTTGTCGCTGTCAAAGAAAATACTTTGAGGGCCAAGTTTCCAACGACGATAATGAAAGGAATTTTCAAATCCACAATGCCAATAAAATTTAAGAAAAACCGTTAAGCGAACAAAATATTTCTTTTTCCGATGATGCTACGAAAAAACGAAGAGGAAACGTAATTTGCCAACGATGCTGCGAAATCGAAGAAAAAATGTTATTTTTCAACGATGCTATGAAAAGCCAAGAAAAATAGTTGTGTTTGAAAGGCAAAGAAAGGAAATGAAGTGTTAAGGCCACTGAGTCTTATGATTTCTCAGGTCATAAGAGCTTACCAGCGTTGTCGCTGTCAAAGAAAATTCTTTCAGCGTCAAGTTTCCAACGATGATAATTAAAGGAACTTTCAAATCAACAATGCCAACAAAATTTAAGAAAAAGCGTTAAACGAGCAAAAAATTCCTTTTTCCGACGATGCTACCAAAAAACGAAAAGAAAACGCAATTTCCCAGCGATGGTACGAAAAACGAAAAAGAAATGGTATTTTCCAACGATGCTAGGAAAAACGCAGAAAGAATGTTATTTCCCAACATTGCTACGAAAAAACGAAGAGAAAACGTAATTTGCCAACGATGCTGCGAAATTGAAGAAAAAATGTTATTTTCTAACGATGCTATGAAAAGCCAAGAAAAATAGTTGTGTTTGAAGGACAAAGAAAGGATATGAAGTGTTAGGGCCACTGAGTCCTATGATTTCTCAGGTCATAAGAGCTTAGCAGCGTTGTCGCTGTCAAAGAAAATTCTTTGAGCGCCAACTTTCCAATGATGATAATGAAAGGAGTTTTCAAATCAACAATGCCAACGAAATTTAAGAAAAACCGTTAAAAGAACAAAAAATTTCTTTTTCCGACGATGCTACGAAAAAACGAAAACAAAACGTGATTTCCAATGCAGCTATGAAAAACGAAGAAAAAATGGTATTTTCCAACGATGCTGGGAAAAACACAGAAAGAATGTTATTTCCTAACGTTGCTACGAAAAAACGAAGAGAAAATGTAATTTCCCAACGATGCTACGAAAAACGAAGAAAAAATGTTTTCCAACTATGTTAGGAAAAACGAAGAAAATATGTTATTTCCCAACGACGCTATCAAAGGCAAAGAAAGGAAATGATAAGTGTTGGGGCCACTGAGTCTTATGATTTCTCAGGTCATAAGAGCTTCCCAGCGTTGTCGCTGTCAAAGAAAATACTTTGAGCGCCAAGTTTCCAACGATGATAATGAAAGGAATTTTCAAATCAACAATGCCAACAAAATTTAAGAAAAAGCGTTAAAAGAACAAAAAATTTCTTTTTCCGACGATGCTACGAAAAAACGAAAAAAATACGTGATTTCCAATGATGCTATGAAAAACGAAGAAAAAATGGTATTTTCCAACGATGCTGGGAAAAACGCAGAAAGAATATTGTTTCCTAACGTTGCTACGAAAAAACGAAGAGAAAATGTAATTTCCCAACGATGCTACGAAAAACGAAGAAAAAATGTTTTCCAACTATGTTAGGAAAAACGAAGAAAAAATGTTATTTCCCAACGACGCTATCAAAGGCAAAGAAAGGAAATGATAAGTGTTGGGGCCACTGAGTCTTATGATTTCTCAGGTCATAAGAACTTCCCAGCGTTGTCGCTGCCAAAGAAAATACTTTGAGCGCCAAGTTTCCAACGATGATAATGAAAGGAATTTTCAAATCAACAAAGCCAACAAAATTTAAGAAAAAGCGTTAAAAGAACAAAAAATTTCTTTTTCCGACGATGCTACGCAAAAACGAAAAGAAAACGTGATTTCCAATGATGCTATGAAAAACGAAGAAAAAACGGTATTTTCCAACAATGCTGGGAAAAACACAGAAAGAATGTTATTTCCTAACGTTGCTACGAAAAAACGAAGAGAAAATGTAATTTCCCAACGATGCTACGAAATCGAAGAAAAAATGTTATTTTAAAACGATGTTATGAAAAGCCAAGAAAAATAGTTGTTTTTGAAAGGCAAAGAAAGGAAGTGAAGTGTGAAGCCCACTGAGTCTTATGATTTCTCAGGTCATAAGAGCTTCCCAGCGTTGTCGCTGCCAAAGAAAATACTTTGAGCGCCAAGTTTCCAACGATGATAATGAAAGGAATTTTCAAATCAACAAAGCCAACAAAATTTAAGAAAAAGCGTTAAAAGAACAAAAAATTTCTTTTTCCGACGATGCTACGAAAAAACGAAAAGAAAACGTGATTTCCAATGATGCTATGAAAAACGAAGAAAAAACGGTATTTTCCAACGATGCTGGGAAAAACACAGAAAGAATGTTATTTCCTAACGTTGCTACGAAAAAACGAAGAAAAAATGTAATTTCCCAACGATGCTACGAAATCGAAGAAAAAATGTTATTTTAAAACGATGTTATGAAAAGCCAAGAAAAATAGTTGTTTTTGAAAGGCAAAGAAAGGAAGTGAAGTGCTAAGGCCACTGAGTCTTATGATTTCTCAGGTCATAAGAGCTTACCAGCGTTGTCGCTGTCAAAGAAAATTCTTTGAGCGCCAAGTTTCCAACGGTGATAATGAAGGGAATTTTTACACCAACGATGCCAACAAAATTTAAGAAAAACCGTTAAAGGAACAAAAAATTTCTTTTACCGATGATGCTACGAAAAAACGACGAGAAAACGTAATTTCCCAATGATGCTACGAAATCGAAGAAAAAATGTTATTTTCCAACGAAGCTATGAAAAGCCAAGAAAAATAGTTGTTTTTGAAAGGCAAAGAAAGGATATGAAGTGTTAGGGCCACTGAGTCCTATGATTTCTCAGGTCATAAGAGCTTCCCAGCGTTGTCGCTGTCAAAGAAAATACTTTGAGCGCCAAGTTTCCAACGATGATAATGAAAGGAATTTTCAAATCAACAATGCCAACAAAATTTAAGAAAAACCGTTAAAAGAACAAAAAATTGCTTTTTCCGACGATGCTAAGAAAAAACGACGAGAAAACGTAATTTCCCAACGATGCTACGAAATCGAAGAAAAAATGTTATTGTCCAACGATGCTATGAAAAGCCAAGAAAAATAGTTGTTTTTGAAAGGCAAAGAAACGATATGAAGTGTTAGGGCCACTGAGTTCTATGATTTCTCAGGTCATAAGAGCTTAGCAGCGTTGTCGCTGTCAAAGAAAATTCTTTGAGCGCCAAGTTTCCAACGATGATAATGGAAGGAATTTTCAAATCAACAATGCCAACAAAATTTAAGAAAAACCGTTAAAATAACAAAAAATTTCTTTTTCCGACGATGCTACGAAAAAACGAAAAGAAACCGTGATTTCCAATGATGCTATGAAAAACGGAGAAAAAATGGTATTTTCCAACGATGCTGGGAAAAACACAGAAGGATGTTATTTCCTAACGTTGCTACGAAAAAACGAAGAGAAAATGTAATTTCCCAACGATGCTACGAAATCGAAGAAAAAATGTTATTTTAAAACGATGTTATGAAAAGCCAAGAAAAATAGTTGTTTTTGAAAGGCAAAGAAAGGAAGTGAAGTGCTAAGGTCACTGAGTCTTATGATTTCTCAGTCATAAGAGCTTCCGAGCGTTGTCGCTGTCAAAGAAAATACTTTGAGCGCCAAGTTTCCAACGATGATAATGAAAGGAATTTTCAAATCAACAATGCCAACAAAATTTAAGAAAAACCGTTAAAATAACAAAAAATTTCTTTTTCCGACGATGCTACGAAAAAACGAAAAGAAAACGTGATTTCCAATGATGTTATGAAAAACGGAGAAAAAATGGTATTTTCCAACGATGCTGGGAAAAACACAGAAAGAATGTTATTTCCTAACGTTGCTACGAAAAAACGAAGAGAAAATGTAATTTCCCAACGATGCTACGAAATCGAAGAAAAAATGTTATTTTAAAACGATGCTATGAAAAGCCAAGAAAAATAGTTGTTTTTGAAAGGCAAAGAAAGGAAGTGAAGTGTGAAGCCCACTGAGTCTTATGATTTCTCAGGTCATAAGAGCTTACCAGCGTTGTCGCTGTCAAAGAAAATTCTTTGAGCGCCAAGTTTCCAACGGTGATAATGAAGGGAATTTTTACACCAACGATGCCAACAAAAATTAAGAAAAACCGTTAAAGGAACAAAAAATTTCTTTTACCGATGATGCTACGAAAAAACGACGAGAAAACGTAATTTCCCAATGATGCTACGAAATCGAAGAAAAAATGTTATTTTCCAACGAAGCTATGAAAAGCCAAGAAAAATAGTTGTTTTTGAAAGGCAAAGAAAGGATATGAAGTGTTAGGGCCACTGAGTCCTATGATTTCTCAGGTCATAAGAGCTTCCCAGCGTTGTCGCTGTCAAAGAAAATACTTTGAGCGCCAAGTTTCCAACGATGATAATGAAAGGAATTTTCAAATCAACAATGCCAACAAAATTTAAGAAAAACCGTTAAAAGAACAAAAAATTTCTTTTTCCGACGATGCTAAGAAAAAACGACGAGAAAACGTAATTTCCCAACGATGCTACGAAATCGAAGAAAAAATGGTATTGTCCAACATTGCTATGAAAAGCCAAGAAAAATAGTTGTTTTTGAAAGGCAAAGAAAGGATATGAAGTGTTAGGGCCACTGAGTCCTATGATTTCTCAGGTCATAAGAGCTTAGCAGCGTTGTCGCTGTCAAAGAAAATTCTTTGAGCGCCAAGTTTCCAACGATGATAATGAAAGGAATTTTCAAATCAACAATGCCAACAAAATTTAAGAAAAACCGTTAAAATAACAAAAAATTTCTTTTTCCGACGATGCTACGAAAAAACGAAAAGAAAACGTGATTTCCAATGATGCTATGAAAAACGAAGGAAAAATGGTATTTTCCAACGATGCTGGGAAAAACACAGAAAGAAGGTTATTTCCTACCGTTGCTACAAAAAACGAAGAGAAAATGTATTTTCCCAACGATGCTACGAAGTCGAAGAAAAAATGTTATTTTAAAACGATGTTATGAAAAGCCAAGAAAAATAGTTCTTTTTGAAAGGCAAAGAAGGGAAGTGAAGTGTTAAGCCCACTGAGTCTTATGATTTCTCAGGTCAAAAGAGCTTACCAGCGTTGTCGCTGTCAAAGAAAATTCTTTGAGCGCCAAGTTTCCAACGATGATAATGAAGGGAATTTTTACATCAACGATGCCAACAAAATTTAAGAAAAACCGTTAGAGGAACAAAAAATTTCTTTTACCGATGATGCTACGAAAAAACGACGAGAAAACGTAATTTCCCAACGATGCTACGAAATCGAAGAAAAAATGTTATTTTCCAACGATGTTATGATAAGCCCAGAAAAATAGTTGTTTTTGAAAGGCAAAGAAAGGATATGAAGTGTTAGGGCCACTGAGTCCTATGATTTCTCAGGTCATAAGAGCTTAGCAGCGTTGTCGCTGTCAAAGAAAATTCTTTGAGCGCCAAGTTTCCAACGATGATAATGATAGGAATTTTCAAATCAACAATGCCAACAAAATTTAAGAAAAAGCGTTAAAAGAAAAAAAAACTTCTTTTTCCGACCATGCTACGAAAAAACGAAAAGAAAAGGTAATTTCCCAATGATGCTATGAAAAACGAAGAAAAATGGTATTTTCCAACGATGCTAAGAAAAACGCAGAAAGAATGTTACTTTCCAACGATGCTACGAAAATATGAAGAGAATACGTAATTTCCCAACGATGCTACGAAAAACGAAGAAAAAATGTTTTCCAACTATGTTAGGAAAAACGAAGAAAAAACGTTATTTCCCAACGACGCTATCAAAGTCAAAGAAAGGAAATGATAAGTGTTGGGGCCACTGAGTCTTATGATTTCTCAGGTCATAAGAGCTTCCCAGCGTTGTCGCTGCCAAAGAAAATACTTTGAGCGCCAAGTTTCCAACGATGATAATGAAAGGAATTTTCAAATCAACAAAGCCAACAAAATTTAAGAAAAAGCGTTAAAAGAACAAAAAATTTCTTTTTCCGACGATGCTACGAAAAAACGAAAAGAAAACGTGATTTCCAATGATGCTATGAAAAACGAAGAAAAAACGGTATTTTCCAACGATGCTGGGAAAAACACAGAAAGAATGTTATTTCCTAACGTTGCTACGAAAAACGAAGAGAAAATGTAATTTCCCACCGATGCTACGAAATCGAAGAAAAAATGTTATTTTAAAACGATGTTATGAAAAGCCAAGAAAAATAGTTGTTTTTGAAAGGCAAAGAAAGGAAGTGAAGTGCTAAGGCCACTGAGTCTTATGATTTCTCAGGTCATAAGAGCTTGCCAGCGTGGTCGCTGTCAAAGAAAATTCTTTGAGCGCCAAGTTTCCAACGGTGATAATGAAGGGAATTTTTACACCAACGATGCCAACAAAATTTAAGAAAAACCGTTAAAGGAACAAAAAATTTCTTTTACCGATGATGCTACGAAAAAACGACGAGAAAACGTAATTTCCCAATGATGCTACGAAATCGAAGAAAAAATGTTATTTTCCAACGAAGCTATGAAAAGCCAAGAAAAATAGTTGTTTTTGAAAGGCAAAGAAAGGATATGAAGTGTTAGGGCCACTGAGTCCTATGATTTCTCAGGTCATAAGAGCTTCCCAGCGTTGTCGCTGTCAAAGAAAATACTTTGAGCGCCAAGTTTCCAACGATGATAATGAAAGGAATTTTCAAATCAACAATGCCAACAAAATTTAAGAAAAACCGTTAAAAGAACAAAAAATTTCTTTTTCCGACGATGCTAAGAAAAAACGACGAGAAAACGTAATTTCCCAACGATGCTACGAAATCGAAGAAAAAATGTTATTGTCCAACGATGCTATGAAAAGCCAAGAAAAATAGTTGTTTTTGAAAGGCAAAGAAAGGATATGAAGTGTTAGGGCCACTGATTCCTATGATTTCTCAGGTCATAAGAGCTTAGCAGCGTTGTCGCTGTCAAAGAAAATTCTTTGAGCGCCAAGTTTCCAACGATGATAATGAAAGGAATTTGCAAATCAACAATGCCAACAAAATTTAAGAAAAACCGTTAAAATAACAAAAAATTTCTTTTTCCGACGATGCTACGAAAAAACGAAAAGAAAACGTGATTTCCAATGATGCTATGAAAAACGAAGAAAAAATGGTATTTTCCAACGATGCTGGGAAAAACACAGAAAGAAGGTTATTTCCTACCGTTGCTACAAAAAACGAAGAGAAAATGTAATTTCCCAACGATGCTACGAAGTCGAAGAAAAAATGTTATTTTAAAACGATGTTATGAAAAGCCAAGAAAAATAGTTCTTTTTGAAAGGCAAAGAAGGGAAGTGAAGTGTTAAGCCCACTGAGTCTTATGATTTCTCAGGTCAAAAGAGCTTACCAGCGTTGTCGCTGTCAAAGAAAATTCTTTGAGCGCCAAGTTTCCAACGGTGATAATGAAGGGAATTTTTACACCAACGATGCCAACAAAAATTAAGAAAAACCGTTAAAGGAACAAAAAATTTCTTTTACCGATGATGCTACGAAAAAACGACGAGAAAACGTAATTTCCCAATGATGCTACGAAATCGAAGAAAAAATGTTATTTTCCAACGAAGCTATGAAAAGCCAAGAAAAATAGTTGTTTTTGAAAGGCAAAGAAAGGATATGAAGTGTTAGGGCCACTGAGTCCTATGATTTCTCAGGTCATAAGAGCTTCCCAGCGTTGTCGCTGTCAAAGAAAATACTTTGAGCGCCAAGTTTCCAACGATGATAATGAAAGGAATTTTCAAATCAACAATGCCAACAAAATTTAAGAAAAACCGTTAAAAGAACAAAAAATTTCTTTTTCCGACGATGCTAAGAAAAAACGACGAGAAAACGTAATTTCCCAACGATGCTACGAAATCGAAGAAAAAATGGTATTGTCCAACATTGCTATGAAAAGCCAAGAAAAATAGTTGTTTTGAAAGGCAAAGAAAGGATATGAAGTGTTAGGGCCACTGAGTCCTATGATTTCTCAGGTCATAAGAGCTTAGCAGCGTTGTCGCTGTCAAAGAAAATTCTTTGAGCGCCAAGTTTCCAACGATGATAATGAAAGGAATTTTCAAATCAACAATGCCAACAAAATTTAAGAAAAACCGTTAAAATAACAAAAAATTTCTTTTTCCGACGATGCTACGAAAAAACGAAAAGAAAACGTGATTTCCAATGATGCTATGAAAAACGAAGAAAAAATGGTATTTTCCAACGATGCTGGGAAAAACACAGAAAGAAGGTTATTTCCTACCGTTGCTACAAAAAACGAAGAGAAAATGTAATTTCCCAACGATGCTACGAAGTCGAAGAAAAAATGTTATTTTAAAACGATGTTATGAAAAGCCAAGAAAAATAGTTCTTTTTGAAAGGCAAAGAAGGGAAGTGAAGTGTTAAGCCCACTGAGTCTTATGATTTCTCAGGTCAAAAGAGCTTACCAGCGTTGTCGCTGTCAAAGAAAATTCTTTGAGCGCCAAGTTTCCAACGATGATAATGAAGGGAATTTTTACATCAACGATGCCAACAAAATTTAAGAAAAACCGTTAGAGGAACAAAAAATTTCTTTTACCGATGATGCTACGAAAAAACGACGAGAAAACGTAATTTCCCAACGATGCTACGAAATCGAAGAAAAAATGTTATTTTCCAACGATGTTATGAAAAGCCCAGAAAAATAGTTGTTTTTGAAAGGCAAAGAAAGGATATGAAGTGTTAGGGCCACTGAGTCCTATGATTTCTCAGGTCATAAGAGCTTAGCAGCGTTGTCGCTGTCAAAGAAAATTCTTTGAGCGCCAAGTTTCCAACGATGATAATGATAGGAATTTTCAAATCAACAATGCCAACAAAATTTAAGAAAAAGCGTTAAAAGAAAAAAAAACTTCTTTTTCCGACCATGCTACGAAAAAACGAAAAGAAAAGGTAATTTCCCAATGATGCTATGAAAAACGAAGAAAAATGGTATTTTCCAACGATGCTAAGAAAAACGCAGAAAGAATGTTACTTTCCAACGATGCTACGAAAATATGAAGAGAATACGTAATTTCCCAACGATGCTACGAAAAACGAAGAAAAAATGTTTTCCAACTATGTTAGGAAAAACGAAGAAAAAACGTTATTTCCCAACGACGCTATCAAAGTCAAAGAAAGGAAATGATAAGTGTTGGGGCCACTGAGTCTTATGATTTCTCAGGTCATAAGAGCTTCCCAGCGTTGTCGCTGCCAAAGAAAATACTTTGAGCGCCAAGTTTCCAACGATGATAATGAAAGGAATTTTCAAATCAACAAAGCCAACAAAATTTAAGAAAAAGCGTTAAAAGAACAAAAAATTTCTTTTTCCGACGATGCTACGAAAAAACGAAAAGAAAACGTGATTTCCAATGATGCTATGAAAAACGAAGAAAAAACGGTATTTTCCAACGATGCTGGGAAAAACACAGAAAGAATGTTATTTCCTAACGTTGCTACGAAAAACGAAGAGAAAATGTAATTTCCCACCGATGCTACGAAATCGAAGAAAAAATGTTATTTTAAAACGATGTTATGAAAAGCCAAGAAAAATAGTTGTTTTTGAAAGGCAAAGAAAGGAAGTGAAGTGCTAAGGCCACTGAGTCTTATGATTTCTCAGGTCATAAGAGCTTGCCAGCGTGGTCGCTGTCAAAGAAAATTCTTTGAGCGCCAAGTTTCCAACGGTGATAATGAAGGGAATTTTTACACCAACGATGCCAACAAAATTTAAGAAAAACCGTTAAAGGAACAAAAAATTTCTTTTACCGATGATGCTACGAAAAAACGACGAGAAAACGTAATTTCCCAATGATGCTACGAAATCGAAGAAAAAATGTTATTTTCCAACGAAGCTATGAAAAGCCAAGAAAAATAGTTGTTTTTGAAAGGCAAAGAAAGGATATGAAGTGTTAGGGCCACTGAGTCCTATGATTTCTCAGGTCATAAGAGCTTCCCAGCGTTGTCGCTGTCAAAGAAAATACTTTGAGCGCCAAGTTTCCAACGGTGATAATGAAAGGAATTTTCAAATCAACAATGCCAACAAAATTTAAGAAAAACCGTTAAAAGAACAAAAAATTTCTTTTTCCGACGATGCTAAGAAAAAACGACGAGAAAACGTAATTTCCCAACGATGCTACGAAATCGAAGAAAAAATGTTATTGTCCAACGATGCTATGAAAAGCCAAGAAAAATAGTTGTTTTTGAAAGGCAAAGAAAGGATATGAAGTGTTAGGGCCACTGATTCCTATGATTTCTCAGGTCATAAGAGCTTAGCAGCGTTGTCGCTGTCAAAGAAAATTCTTTGAGCGCCAAGTTTCCAACGATGATAATGAAAGGAATTTGCAAATCAACAATGCCAACAAAATTTAAGAAAAACCGTTAAAATAACAAAAAATTTCTTTTTCCGACGATGCTACGAAAAAACGAAAAGAAAACGTGATTTCCAATGATGCTATGAAAAACGAAGAAAAAATGGTATTTTCCAACGATGCTGGGAAAAACACAGAAAGAAGGTTATTTCCTAAAGTTGCTACGAAAAAACGAAGAGAAAATGTAATTTCCCAACGATGCTACGAAGTCGAAGAAAAAATGTTATTTTAAAACGATGTTATGAAAAGCCAAGAAAAATAGTTCTTTTTGAAAGGCAAAGAAGGGAAGTGAAGTGTTAAGCCCACTGAGTCTTATGATTTCTCAGTCATAAGAGCTTCCGAGCGTTGTCGCTGTCAAAGAAAATACTTTGAGCGCCAAGTTTCCAACGATGATAATGAAAGGAATTTTCAAATCAACAATGCCAACAAAATTTAAGAAAAACCGTTAAAATAACAAAAAATTTCTTTTTCCGACGATGCTACGAAAAAACGAAAAGAAAACGTGATTTCCAATGATGTTATGAAAAACGGAGAAAAAATGGTATTTTCCAACGATGCTGGGAAAAACACAGAAAGAATGTTATTTCCTAACGTTGCTACGAAAAAACGAAGAGAAAATGTAATTTCCCAACGATGCTACGAAATCGAAGAAAAAATGTTATTTTAAAACGATGCTATGAAAAGCCAAGAAAAATAGTTGTTTTTGAAAGGCAAAGAAAGGAAGTGAAGTGTGAAGCCCACTGAGTCTTATGATTTCTCAGGTCATAAGAGCTTACCAGCGTTGTCGCTGTCAAAGAAAATTCTTTGAGCGCCAAGTTTCCAACGGTGATAATGAAGGGAATTTTTACACCAACGATGCCAACAAAAATTAAGAAAAACCGTTAAAGGAACAAAAAATTTCTTTTACCGATGATGCTACGAAAAAACGACGAGAAAACGTAATTTCCCAATGATGCTACGAAATCGAAGAAAAAATGTTATTTTCCAACGAAGCTATGAAAAGCCAAGAAAAATAGTTGTTTTTGAAAGGCAAAGAAAGGATATGAAGTGTTAGGGCCACTGAGTCCTATGATTTCTCAGGTCATAAGAGCTTCCCAGCGTTGTCGCTGTCAAAGAAAATACTTTGAGCGCCAAGTTTCCAACGATGATAATGAAAGGAATTTTCAAATCAACAATGCCAACAAAATTTAAGAAAAACCGTTAAAAGAACAAAAAATTTCTTTTTCCGACGATGCTAAGAAAAAACGACGAGAAAACGTAATTTCCCAACGATGCTACGAAATCGAAGAAAAAATGGTATTGTCCAACATTGCTATGAAAAGCCAAGAAAAATAGTTGTTTTTGAAAGGCAAAGAAAGGATATGAAGTGTTAGGGCCACTGAGTCCTATGATTTCTCAGGTCATAAGAGCTTAGCAGCGTTGTCGCTGTCAAAGAAAATTCTTTGAGCGCCAAGTTTCCAACGATGATAATGAAAGGAATTTTCAAATCAACAATGCCAACAAAATTTAAGAAAAACCGTTAAAATAACAAAAAATTTCTTTTTCCGACGATGCTACGAAAAAACGAAAAGAAAACGTGATTTCCAATGATGCTATGAAAAACGAAGAAAAAATGGTATTTTCCAACGATGCTGGGAAAAACACAGAACGAAGGTTATTTCCTACCGTTGCTACAAAAAACGAAGAGAAAATGTAATTTCCCAACGATGCTACGAAGTCGAAGAAAAAATGTTATTTTAAAACGATGTTATGAAAAGCCAAGAAAAATAGTTCTTTTTGAAAGGCAAAGAAGGGAAGTGAAGTGTTAAGCCCACTGAGTCTTATGATTTCTCAGGTCAAAAGAGCTTACCAGCGTTGTCGCTGTCAAAGAAAATTCTTTGAGCGCCAAGTTTCCAACGATGATAATGAAGGGAATTTTTACATCAACGATGCCAACAAAATTTAAGAAAAACCGTTAGAGGAACAAAAAATTTCTTTTACCGATGATGCTACGAAAAAACGACGAGAAAACGTAATTTCCCAACGATGCTACGAAATCGAAGAAAAAATGTTATTTTCCAACGATGTTATGAAAAGCCCAGAAAAATAGTTGTTTTTGAAAGGCAAAGAAAGGATATGAAGTGTTAGGGCCACTGAGTCCTATGATTTCTCAGGTCATAAGAGCTTAGCAGCGTTGTCGCTGTCAAAGAAAATTCTTTGAGCGCCAAGTTTCCAACGATGATAATGATAGGAATTTTCAAATCAACAATGCCAACAAAATTTAAGAAAAAGCGTTAAAAGAAAAAAAAACTTCTTTTTCCGACCATGCTACGAAAAAACGAAAAGAAAAGGTAATTTCCCAATGATGCTATGAAAAACGAAGAAAAATGGTATTTTCCAACGATGCTAAGAAAAACGCAGAAAGAATGTTACTTTCCAACGATGCTACGAAAATATGAAGAGAATACGTAATTTCCCAACGATGCTACGAAAAACGAAGAAAAAATGTTTTCCAACTATGTTAGGAAAAACGAAGAAAAAACGTTATTTCCCAACGACGCTATCAAAGTCAAAGAAAGGAAATGATAAGTGTTGGGGCCACTGAGTCTTATGATTTCTCAGGTCATAAGAGCTTCCCAGCGTTGTCGCTGCCAAAGAAAATACTTTGAGCGCCAAGTTTCCAACGATGATAATGAAAGGAATTTTCAAATCAACAAAGCCAACAAAATTTAAGAAAAAGCGTTAAAAGAACAAAAAATTTCTTTTTCCGACGATGCTACGAAAAAACGAAAAGAAAACGTGATTTCCAATGATGCTATGAAAAACGAAGAAAAAACGGTATTTTCCAACGATGCTGGGAAAAACACAGAAAGAATGTTATTTCCTAACGTTGCTACGAAAAACGAAGAGAAAATGTAATTTCCCACCGATGCTACGAAATCGAAGAAAAAATGTTATTTTAAAACGATGTTATGAAAAGCCAAGAAAAATAGTTGTTTTTGAAAGGCAAAGAAAGGAAGTGAAGTGCTAAGGCCACTGAGTCTTATGATTTCTCAGGTCATAAGAGCTTGCCAGCGTGGTCGCTGTCAAAGAAAATTCTTTGAGCGCCAAGTTTCCAACGGTGATAATGAAGGGAATTTTTACACCAACGATGCCAACAAAATTTAAGAAAAACCGTTAAAGGAACAAAAAATTTCTTTTACCGATGATGCTACGAAAAAACGACGAGAAAACGTAATTTCCCAATGATGCTACGAAATCGAAGAAAAAATGTTATTTTCCAACGAAGCTATGAAAAGCCAAGAAAAATAGTTGTTTTTGAAAGGCAAAGAAAGGATATGAAGTGTTAGGGCCACTGAGTCCTATGATTTCTCAGGTCATAAGAGCTTCCCAGCGTTGTCGCTGTCAAAGAAAATACTTTGAGCGCCAAGTTTCCAACGATGATAATGAAAGAAATTTTCAAATCAACAATGCCAACAAAATTTAAGAAAAACCGTTAAAAGAACAAAAAATTTCTTTTTCCGACGATGCTAAGAAAAAACGACGAGAAAACGTAATTTCCCAACGATGCTACGAAATCGAAGAAAAAATGTTATTGTCCAACGATGCTATGAAAAGCCAAGAAAAATAGTTGTTTTTGAAAGGCAAAGAAAGGATATGAAGTGTTAGGGCCACTGATTCCTATGATTTCTCAGGTCATAAGAGCTTAGCAGCGTTGTCGCTGTCAAAGAAAATTCTTTGAGCGCCAAGTTTCCAACGATGATAATGAAAGGAATTTGCAAATCAACAATGCCAACAAAATTTAAGAAAAACCGTTAAAATAACAAAAAATTTCTTTTTCCGACGATGCTACGAAAAAACGAAAAGAAAACGTGATTTCCAATGATGCTATGAAAAACGAAGAAAAAATGGTATTTTCCAACGATGCTGGGAAAAACACAGAAAGAAGGTTATTTCCTAAAGTTGCTACGAAAAAACGAAGAGAAAATGTAATTTCCCAACGATGCTACGAAGTCGAAGAAAAAATGTTATTTTAAAACGATGTTATGAAAAGCCAAGAAAAATAGTTCTTTTTGAAAGGCAAAGAAGGGAAGTGAAGTGTTAAGCCCACTGAGTCTTATGATTTCTCAGGTCAAAAGAGCTTACCAGCGTTGTCGCTGTCAAAGAAAATTCTTTGAGCGCCAAGTTTCCAACGATGATAATGAAGGGAATTTTTACATCAACGATGCCAACAAAATTTAAGAAAAACCGTTAGAGGAACAAAAAATTTCTTTTACCGATGATGCTACGAAAAAACGACGAGAAAACGTAATTTCCCAACGATGCTACGAAATCGAAGAAAAAATGTTATTTTCCAACGATGTTATGAAAAGCCCAGAAAAATAGTTGTTTTTGAAAGGCAAAGAAAGGATATGAAGTGTTAGGGCCACTGAGTCCTATGATTTCTCAGGTCATAAGAGCTTAGCAGCGTTGTCGCTGTCAAAGAAAATTCTTTGAGCGCCAAGTTTCCAACGATGATAATGAAGGGAATTTTTACATCAACGATGCCAACAAAATTTAAGAAAAACCGTTAGAGGAACAAAAAATTTCTTTTACCGATGATGCTACGAAAAAACGAAAAGAAAACGTGATTTCCAATGATGCTATGAAAAACGAAGAAAAAACGGTATTTTCCAACGATGCTGGGAAAAACACAGAAAGAATGTTATTTCCTAACGTTGCTACGAAAAAACGAAGAAAAAATGTAATTTCCCAACGATGCTACGAAATCGAAGAAAAAATGTTATTTTAAAACGATGTTATGAAAAGCCAAGAAAAATAGTTGTTTTTGAAAGGCAAAGAAAGGAAGTGAAGTGTGAAGCCCACTGAGTCTTATGATTTCTCAGGTCATAAGAGCTTACCAGCGTTGTCGCTGTCAAAGAAAATTCTTTGAGCGCCAAGTTTCCAACGGTGATAATGAAGGGAATTTTTACACCAACGATGCCAACAAAATTTAAGAAAAACTGTTAAAGGAACAAAAAATTTCTTTTACCGATGATGCTACGAAAAAACGACGAGAAAACGTAATTTCCCAATGATGCTACGAAATCGAAGAAAAAATGTTATTTTCCAACGAAGCTATGAAAAGCCAAGAAAAATAGTTGTTTTTGAAAGGCAAAGAAAGGAAGTGAAGTGTGAAGCCCACTGAGTCTTATGATTTCTCAGGTCATAAGAGCTTCCCAGCGTTGTCGCTGCCAAAGAAAATACTTTGAGCGCCAAGTTTCCAACGATGATAATGAAAGGAATTTTCAAATCAACAAAGCCAACAAAATTTAAGAAAAAGCGTTAAAAGAACAAAAAATTTCTTTTTCCGACGATGCTACGAAAAAACGAAAAGAAAACGTGATTTCCAATTATGCTATGAAAAACGAAGAAAAAACGGTATTTTCCAACGATGCTGGGAAAAACACAGAAAGAATGTTATTTCCTAACGTTGCTACGAAAAAACGAAGAAAAAATGTAATTTCCCAACGATGCTACGAAATCGAAGAAAAAATGTTATTTTAAAACGATGTTATGAAAAGCCAAGAAAAATAGTTGTTTTTGAAAGGCAAAGAAAGGAAGTGAAGTGCTAAGGCCACTGAGTCTTATGATTTCTCAGGTCATAAGAGCTTACCAGCGTTGTCGCTGTCAAAGAAAATTCTTTGAGCGCCAAGTTTCCAACGGTGATAATGAAGGGAATTTTTACACCAACGATGCCAACAAAATTTAAGAAAAACCGTTAAAGGAACAAAAAATTTCTTTTACCGATGATGCTACGAAAAAACGACGAGAAAACGTAATTTCCCAATGATGCTACGAAATCGAAGAAAAAATGTTATTGTCCAACGATGCTATGAAAAGCCAAGAAAAATAGTTGTTTTTGAAAGGCAAAGAAACGATATGAAGTGTTAGGGCCACTGAGTTCTATGATTTCTCAGGTCATAAGAGCTTAGCAGCGTTGTCGCTGTCAAAGAAAATTCTTTGAGCGCCAAGTTTCCAACGATGATAATGGAAGGAATTTTCAAATCAACAATGCCAACAACATTTAAGAAAAACCGTTAAAATAACAAAAAATTTCTTTTTCCGACGATGCTACGAAAAAACGAAAAGAAACCGTGATTTCCAATGATGCTATGAAAAACGGAGAAAAAATGGTATTTTCCAACGATGCTGGGAAAAACACAGAAGGATGTTATTTCCTAACGTTGCTACGAAAAAACGAAGAGAAAATGTAATTTCCCAACGATGCTACGAAATCGAAGAAAAAATGTTATTTTAAAACGATGTTATGAAAAGCCAAGAAAAATAGTTGTTTTTGAAAGGCAAAGAAAGGAAGTGAAGTGCTAAGGTCACTGAGTCTTATGATTTCTCAGTCATAAGAGCTTCCGAGCGTTGTCGCTGTCAAAGAAAATACTTTGAGCGCCAAGTTTCCAACGATGATAATGAAAGGAATTTTCAAATCAACAATGCCAACAAAATTTAAGAAAAACCGTTAAAATAACAAAAAATTTCTTTTTCCGACGATGCTACGAAAAAACGAAAAGAAAACGTGATTTCCAATGATGTTATGAAAAACGGAGAAAAAATGGTATTTTCCAACGATGCTGGGAAAAACACAGAAAGAATGTTATTTCCTAACGTTGCTACGAAAAAACGAAGAGAAAATGTAATTTCCCAACGATGCTACGAAATCGAAGAAAAAATGTTATTTTAAAACGATGCTATGAAAAGCCAAGAAAAATAGTTGTTTTTGAAAGGCAAAGAAAGGAAGTGAAGTGTGAAGCCCACTGAGTCTTATGATTTCTCAGGTCATAAGAGCTTACCAGCGTTGTCGCTGTCAAAGAAAATTCTTTGAGCGCCAAGTTTCCAACGATGATAATGAAAGGAATTTTCAAATCAACAATGCCAACAAAATTTAAGAAAAACCGTTAAAAGAACAAAAAATTTCTTTTTCCGACGATGCTAAGAAAAAACGACGAGAAAACGTAATTTCCCAACGATGCTACGAAATCGAAGAAAAAATGGTATTGTCCAACATTGCTATGAAAAGCCAAGAAAAATAGTTGTTTTTGAAAGGCAAAGAAAGGATATGAAGTGTTAGGGCCACTGAGTCCTATGATTTCTCAGGTCATAAGAGCTTAGCAGCGTTGTCGCTGTCAAAGAAAATTCTTTGAGCGCCAAGTTTCCAACGATGATAATGAAAGGAATTTTCAAATCAACAATGCCAACAAAATTTAAGAAAAACCGTTAAAATAAAAAAAAATTTCTTTTTCCGACGATGCTACGAAAAAACGAAAAGAAAACGTGATTTCCAATGATGCTATGAAAAACGAAGAAAAAATGGTATTTTCCAACGATGCTGGGAAAAACACAGAAAGAAGGTTATTTCCTACCGTTGCTACAAAAAACGAAGAGAAAATGTAATTTCCCAACGATGCTACGAAGTCGAAGAAAAAATGTTATTTTAAAACGATGTTATGAAAAGCCAAGAAAAATAGTTCTTTTTGAAAGGCAAAGAAGGGAAGTGAAGTGTTAAGCCCACTGAGTCTTATGATTTCTCAGGTCAAAAGAGCTTACCAGCGTTGTCGCTGTCAAAGAAAATTCTTTGAGCGCCAAGTTTCCAACGATGATAATGAAGGGAATTTTTACATCAACGATGCCAACAAAATTTAAGAAAAACCGTTAGAGGAACAAAAAATTTCTTTTACCGATGATGCTACGAAAAAACGACGAGAAAACGTAATTTCCCAACGATGCTACGAAATCGAAGAAAAAATGTTATTTTCCAACGATGTTATGAAAAGCCCAGAAAAATAGTTGTTTTTGAAAGGCAAAGAAAGGATATGAAGTGTTAGGGCCACTGAGTCCTATGATTTCTCAGGTCATAAGAGCTTAGCAGCGTTGTCGCTGTCAAAGAAAATTCTTTGAGCGCCAAGTTTCCAACGATGATAATGATAGGAATTTTCAAATCAACAATGCCAACAAAATTTAAGAAAAAGCGTTAAAAGAAAAAAAAACTTCTTTTTCCGACCATGCTACGAAAAAACGAAAAGAAAAGGTAATTTCCCAATGATGCTATGAAAAACGAAGAAAAATGGTATTTTCCAACGATGCTAAGAAAAACGCAGAAAGAATGTTACTTTCCAACGATGCTACGAAAATATGAAGAGAATACGTAATTTCCCAACGATGCTACGAAAAACGAAGAAAAAATGTTTTCCAACTATGTTAGGAAAAACGAAGAAAAAACGTTATTTCCCAACGACGCTATCAAAGTCAAAGAAAGGAAATGATAAGTGTTGGGGCCACTGAGTCTTATGATTTCTCAGGTCATAAGAGCTTCCCAGCGTTGTCGCTGCCAAAGAAAATACTTTGAGCGCCAAGTTTCCAACGATGATAATAAAAGGAATTTTCAAATCAACAAAGCCAACAAAATTTAAGAAAAAGCGTTAAAAGAACAAAAAATTTCTTTTTCCGACGATGCTACGAAAAAACGAAAAGAAAACGTGATTTCCAATGATGCTATGAAAAACGAAGAAAAAACGGTATTTTCCAACGATGCTGGGAAAAACACAGAAAGAATGTTATTTCCTAACGTTGCTACGAAAAACGAAGAGAAAATGTAATTTCCCACCGATGCTACGAAATCGAAGAAAAAATGTTATTTTAAAACGATGTTATGAAAAGCCAAGAAAAATAGTTGTTTTTGAAAGGCAAAGAAAGGAAGTGAAGTGCTAAGGCCACTGAGTCTTATGATTTCTCAGGTCATAAGAGCTTGCCAGCGTGGTCGCTGTCAAAGAAAATTCTTTGAGCGCCAAGTTTCCAACGGTGATAATGAAGGGAATTTTTACACCAACGATGCCAACAAAATTTAAGAAAAACCGTTAAAGGAACAAAAAATTTCTTTTACCGATGATGCTACGAAAAAACGACGAGAAAACGTAATTTCCCAATGATGCTACGAAATCGAAGAAAAAATGTTATTTTCCAACGAAGCTATGAAAAGCCAAGAAAAATAGTTGTTTTTGAAAGGCAAAGAAAGGATATGAAGTGTTAGGGCCACTGAGTCCTATGATTTCTCAGGTCATAAGAGCTTCCCAGCGTTGTCGCTGTCAAAGAAAATACTTTGAGCGCCAAGTTTCCAACGATGATAATGAAAGGAATTTTCAAATCAACAATGCCAACAAAATTTAAGAAAAACCGTTAAAAGAACAAAAAATTTCTTTTTCCGACGATGCTAAGAAAAAACGACGAGAAAACGTAATTTCCCAACGATGCTACGAAATCGAAGAAAAAATGTTATTGTCCAACGATGCTATGAAAAGCCAAGAAAAATAGTTGTTTTTGAAAGGCAAAGAAAGGATATGAAGTGTTAGGGCCACTGATTCCTATGATTTCTCAGGTCATAAGAGCTTAGCAGCGTTGTCGCTGTCAAAGAAAATTCTTTGAGCGCCAAGTTTCCAACGATGATAATGAAAGGAATTTGCAAATCAACAATGCCAACAAAATTTAAGAAAAACCGTTAAAATAACAAAAAATTTCTTTTTCCGACGATGCTACGAAAAAACGAAAAGAAAACGTGATTTCCAATGATGCTATGAAAAACGAAGAAAAAATGGTATTTTCCAACGATGCTGGGAAAAACACAGAAAGAAGGTTATTTCCTAAAGTTGCTACGAAAAAACGAAGAGAAAATGTAATTTCCCAACGATGCTACGAAGTCGAAGAAAAAATGTTATTTTAAAACGATGTTATGAAAAGCCAAGAAAAATAGTTCTTTTTGAAAGGCAAAGAAGGGAAGTGAAGTGTTAAGCCCACTGAGTCTTATGATTTCTCAGGTCAAAAGAGCTTACCAGCGTTGTCGCTGTCAAAGAAAATTCTTTGAGCGCCAAGTTTCCAACGATGATAATGAAGGGAATTTTTACATCAACGATGCCAACAAAATTTAAGAAAAACCGTTAGAGGAACAAAAAATTTCTTTTACCGATGATGCTACGAAAAAACGACGAGAAAACGTAATTTCCCAACGATGCTACGAAATCGAAGAAAAAATGTTATTTTCCAACGATGTTATGAAAAGCCCAGAAAAATAGTTGTTTTTGAAAGGCAAAGAAAGGATATGAAGTGTTAGGGCCACTGAGTCCTATGATTTCTCAGGTCATAAGAGCTTAGCAGCGTTGTCGCTGTCAAAGAAAATTCTTTGAGCGCCAAGTTTCCAACGATGATAATGAAAGGAATTTTCAAAGCAACAATGCCAACAAAATTTAAGAAAAAGCGTTAAAAGAAAAAAAAAACTTCTTTTTCCGACCATGCTACGAAAAAACGAAAAGAAAAGGTAATTTCCCAATGATGCTATGAAAAACGAAGAAAAATGGTATTTTCCAACGATGCTAAGAAAAACGCAGAAAGAATGTTACTTTCCAACGATGCTACGAAAATATGAAGAGAATACGTAATTTCCCAACGATGCTACGAAAAACGAAGAAAAAATGTTTTCCAACTATGTTAGGAAAAACGAAGAAAAAACGTTATTTCCCAACGACGCTATCAAAGGCAAAGAAAGGAAATGATAAGTGTTGGGGCCACTGAGTCTTATGATTTCTCAGGTCATAAGAGCTTCCCAGCGTTGTCGTTGTCAAAGAAAATACTTTGAGCGCCAAATTTCCAACGATGATAATGAAAGGAATTTTCAAATCAACAATGCCAACAAAATTTAAGAAAAACCGTTAAAAGAACAAAAAATTTCTTTTTCCGACGATGCTACGAAAAAACGAAAAGAAAACGTGATTTCCAATGATGCTATGAAAAACGGAGAAAAAATGGTATTTTCCAACGATGCTGGGAAAAACACAGAAGGATGTTATTTCCTAACGTTGCTACGAAAAAACGAAGAGAAAATGTAATTTCCCAACGATGCTACGAAATCGAAGAAAAAATGTTATTTTAAAACGATGTTATGAAAAGCCAAGAAAAATAGTTGTTTTTGAAAGGCAAAGAAAGGAAGTGAAGTGCTAAGGCCACTGAGTCTTATGATTTCTCAATCATAAGAGCTTCCGAGCGTTGTCGCTGTCAAAGAAAATACTTTGAGCGCCAAGTTTCCAACGATGATAATGAAAGGAATTTTCAAATCAACAATGCCAACAAAATTTAAGAAAAACCGTTAAAATAACAAAAAATTTCTTTTTCCGACGATGCTACGAAAAAACGAAAAGAAAACGTGATTTCCAATGATGTTCTGAAAAACGGAGAAAAAATGGTATTTTCCAACGATGCTGGGAAAAACACAGAAAGAATGTTATTTCCTAACGTTGCTACGAAAAAACGAAGAGAAAATGTAATTTCCCAACGATGCTACGAAATCGAAGAAAAAATGTTATTTTAAAACGATGCTATGAAAAGCCAAGAAAAATAGTTGTTTTTGAAAGGCAAAGAAAGGAAGTGAAGTGTGAAGCCCACTGAGTCTTATGATTTCTCAGGTCATAAGAGCTTACCAGCGTTGTCGCTGTCAAAGAAAATTCTTTGAGCGCCAAGTTTCCAACGGTGATAATGAAGGGAATTTTTACACCAACGATGCCAACAAAATTTAAGAAAAACTGTTAAAGGAACAAAAAATTTCTTTTACCGATGATGCTACGAAAAAACGACGAGAAAACGTAATTTCCCAATGATGCTACGAAATCGAAGAAAAAATGTTATTTTCCAACGAAGCTATGAAAAGCCAAGAAAAATAGTTGTTTTTGAAAGGCAAAGAAAGGATATGAAGTGTTAGGGCCACTGAGTCCTATGATTTCTCAGGTCATAAGAGCTTCCCAGCGTTGTCGCTGTCAAAGAAAATACTTTGAGCGCCAAGTTTCCAACGATGATAATGAAAGGAATTTTCAAATCAACAATGCCAACAAAATTTAAGAAAAACCGTTAAAAGAAAAAAAAATTTCTTTTTCCGACGATGCTAAGAAAAAACGACGAGAAAACGTAATTTCCCAACGATGCTACGAAATCGAAGAAAAAATGTTATTGTCCAACGATGCTATGAAAAGCCAAGAAAAATAGTTGTTTTTGAAAGGCAAAGAAAGGATATGAATTGTTAGGGCCACTGAGTCCTATGATTTCTCAGGTCATAAGAGCTTAGCAGCGTTGTCGCTGTCAAAGAAAATTCTTTGAGCGCCAAGTTTCCAACGATGATAATGAAAGGAATTTTCAAATCAACAATGCCAACAAAATTTAAGAAAAACCGTTAAAATAACAAAAAATTTCTTTTTCCGACGATGCTACGAAAAAACGAAAAGAAAACGTGATTTCCAATGATGCTATGAAAAACGAAGAAAAAATGGTATTTTCCAACGATGCTGGGAAAAACACAGAAAGAAGGTTATTTCCTAACGTTGCTACGAAAAAACGAAGAGAAAATGTAATTTCCCAACGATGCTACGAAGTCGAAGAAAAAATGTTATTTTAAAACGATGTTATGAAAAGCCAAGAAAAATAGTTCTTTTTGAAAGGCAAAGAAGGGAAGTGAAGTGTTAAGCCCACTGAGTCTATGATTTCTCAGGTCAAAAGAGCTTACCAGCGTTGTCGCTGTCAAAGAAAATTCTTTGAGCGCCAAGTTTCCAACGATGATAATGAAGGGAATTTTTACATCAACGATGCCAACAAAATTTAAGAAAAACCGTTAGTGGAACAAAAAATTTCTTTTACCGATGATGCTACGAAAAAACGACGAGAAAACGTAATTTCCCAACGATGCTACGAAATCGAAGAAAAAATGTTATTTTCCAACGATGTTATGAAAAGCCCAGAAAAATAGTTGTTTTTGAAAGGCAAAGAAAGGATATGAAGTGTTAGGGCCACTGAGTCCTCTGATTTCTCAGGTCATAAGAGCTTAGCAGCGTTGTCGCTATCAAAGAAAATTCTTTGAGCGCCAAGTTTCCAACGATGATAATGAAAGGAATTTTCAAATCAACAATGCCAACAAAATTTAAGAAAAAGCGTTAAAAGAAAAAAAAACTTCTTTTTCCGACCATGCTACGAAAAAACGAAAAGAAAAGGTAATTTCCCAATGATGCTATGAAAAACGAAGAAAAATGGTATTTTCCAACGATGCTAAGAAAAACGCAGAAAGAATGTTACTTTCCAACGATGCTACGAAAATATGAAGAGAATACGTAATTTCCCAACGATGCTACGAAAAACGAAGAAAAAATGTTTTCCAACTATGTTAGGAAAAACGAAGAAAAAACGTAATTTCCCAACGACGCTATCAAAGGCAAAGAAAGGAAATGATAAGTGTTGGGGCCACTGAGTCTTATGATTTCTCAGGTCATAAGAGCTTCCCAGCGTTGTCGCTGCCAAAGAAAATACTTTGAGCGCCAAGTTTCCAACGATGATAATGAAAGGAATTTTCAAATCAACAAAGCCAACAAAATTTAAGAAAAAGCGTTAAAAGAACAAAAAATTTCTTTTTCCGACGATGCTACGAAAAAACGAAAAGAAAACGTGATTTCCAATGATGCTATGAAAAACGAAGAAAAAACGGTATTTTCCAACGATGCTGGGAAAAATACAGAAAGAATGTTATTTCCTAACGTTGCTACGAAAAACGAAGAGAAAATGTAATTTCCCACCGATGCTACGAAATCGAAGAAAAAATGTTATTTTAAAACGATGTTATGAAAAGCCAAGAAAAATAGTTGTTTTTGAAAGGCAAAGAAAGGAAGTGAAGTGCTAAGGCCACTGAGTCTTATGATTTCTCAGGTCATAAGAGCTTGCCAGCGTGGTCGCTGTCAAAGAAAATTCTTTGAGCGCCAAGTTTCCAACGGTGATAATGAAGGGAATTTTTACACCAACGATGCCAACAAAATTTAAGAAAAACCGTTAAAGGAACAAAAAATTTCTTTTACCGATGATGCTACGAAAAAACGTCGAGAAAACGTAATTTCCCAATGATGCTACGAAATCGAAGAAAAAATGTTATTTTCCAACGAAGCTATGAAAAGCCAAGAAAAATAGTTGTTTTTGAAAGGCAAAGAAAGGATATGAAGTGTTAGGGCCACTGAGTCCTATGATTTCTCAGGTCATAAGAGCCTCCCAGCGTTGTCGCTGTCAAAGAAAATACTTTGAGCGCCAAGTTTCCAACGATGATAATGAAAGGAATTTTCAAATCAACAATGCCAACAAAATTTAAGAAAAACCGTTAAAAGAACAAAAAATTTCTTTTTCCGACGATGCTAAGAAAAAACGACGAGAAAACGTAATTTCCCAACGATGCTACGAAATCGAAGAAAAAATGTTATTGTCCAACGATGCTATGAAAAGCCAAGAAAAATAGTTGTTTTTGAAAGGCAAAGAAAGGATATGAAGTGTTAGGGCCACTGAGTCCTATGATTTCTCAGGTCATAAGAGCTTAGCAGCGTTGTCGCTGTCAAACAAAATTCTTTGAGCGCCAAGTTTCCAACGATGATAATGAAAGGAATTTGCAAATCAACAATGCCAACAAAATTTAAGAAAAACCGTTAAAATATCAAAAAATTTCTTTTTCCCACGATGCTACGAAAAAACGAAAAGAAAACGTGATTTCCAATGATGCTATGAAAAACGAAGAAAAAATTGTATTTTCCAACGATGCTGGGAAAAACACAGAAAGAAGGTTATTTCCTAACGTTGCTACGAAAAAACGAAGAGAAAATGTAATTTCCCAACGATGCTACGAAGTCGAAGAAAAAATGTTATTTTAAAACGATGTTATGAAAAGCCAAGAAAAATAGTTCTTTTTGAAAGGCAAAGAAGGGAAGTGAAGTGTTAAGCCCACTGAGTCTATGATTTCTCAGGTCAAAAGAGCTTACCAGCGTTGTCGCTGTCAAAGAAAATTTTTTGAGCGCCAAGTTTCCAACGATGATAATGAAGGGAATTTTTACATCAACGATGCCAACAAAATTTAAGAAAAACCGTTAGAGGAACAAAAAATTTCTTTTACCGATGATGCTACGAAAAAACGACGAGAAAACGTAATTTCCCAACGATGCTACGAAATCGAAGAAAAAATGTTATTTTCCAACGATGTTATGAAAAGCCCAGAAAAATAGTTGTTTTTGAAAGGCAAAGAAAGGATATGAAGTGTTAGGGCCACTGAGTCCTATGATTTCTCAGGTCATAAGAGCTTAGCAGCGTTGTCGCTATCAAAGAAAATTCTTTGAGCGCCAAGTTTCCAACGATGATAATGAAAGGAATTTTCAAATCAACAATGCCAACAAAATTTAAGAAAAAGCGTTAAAAGAAAAAAAAACTTCTTTTTCCGACCATGCTACGAAAAAACGAAAAGAAAAGGTAATTTCCCAATGATGCTATGAAAAACGAAGAAAAATGGTATTTTCCAACGATGCTAAGAAAAACGCAGAAAGAATGTTACTTTCCAACGATGCTACGAAAATATGAAGAGAATACGTAATTTCCCAACGATGCTACGAAAAACGAAGAAAAAATGTTTTCCAACTATGTTAGGAAAAACGAAGAAAAAACGTAATTTCCCAACGACGCTATCAAAGGCAAAGAAAGGAAATGATAAGTGTTGGGGCCACTGAGTCTTATGATTTCTCAGGTCATAAGAGCTTCCCAGCGTTGTCGCTGCCAAAGAAAATACTTTGAGCGCCAAGTTTCCAACGATGATAATGAAAGGAATTTTCAAATCAACAAAGCCAACAAAATTTAAGAAAAAGCGTTAAAAGAACAAAAAATTTCTTTTTCCGACGATGCTACGAAAAAACGAAAAGAAAACGTGATTTCCAATGATGCTATGAAAAACGAAGAAAAAACGGTATTTTCCAACGATGCTGGGAAAAATACAGAAAGAATGTTATTTCCTAACGTTGCTACGAAAAACGAAGAGAAAATGTAATTTCCCACCGATGCTACGAAATCGAAGAAAAAATGTTATTTTAAAACGATGTTATGAAAAGCCAAGAAAAATAGTTGTTTTTGAAAGGCAAAGAAAGGAAGTGAAGTGCTAAGGCCACTGAGTCTTATGATTTCTCAGGTCATAAGAGCTTGCCAGCGTGGTCGCTGTCAAAGAAAATTCTTTGAGCGCCAAGTTTCCAACGGTGATAATGAAGGGAATTTTTACACCAACGATGCCAACAAAATTTAAGAAAAACCGTTAAAGGAACAAAAAATTTCTTTTACCGATGATGCTACGAAAAAACGTCGAGAAACGTAATTTCCCAATGATGCTACGAAATCGAAGAAAAAATGTTATTTTCCAACGAAGCTATGAAAAGCCAAGAAAAATAGTTGTTTTTGAAAGGCAAAGAAAGGATATGAAGTGTTAGGGCCACTGAGTCCTATGATTTCTCAGGTCATAAGAGCCTCCCAGCGTTGTCGCTGTCAAAGAAAATACTTTGAGCGCCAAGTTTCCAACGATGATAATGAAAGGAATTTTCAAATCAACAATGCCAACAAAATTTAAGAAAAACCGTTAAAAGAACAAAAAATTTCTTTTTCCGACGATGCTAAGAAAAAACGACGAGAAAACGTAATTTCCCAACGATGCTACGAAATCGAAGAAAAAATGTTATTGTCCAATGATGCTATGAAAAGCCAAGAAAAATAGTTGTTTTTGAAAGGCAAAGAAAGGATATGAAGTGTTAGGGCCACTGAGTCCTATGATTTCTCAGGTCATAAGAGCTTAGCAGCGTTGTCGCTGTCAAAGAAAATTCTTTGAGCGCCAAGTTTCCAACGATGATAATGAAAGGAATTTGCAAATCAACAATGCCAACAAAATTTAAGAAAAACCGTTAAAATATCAAAAAATTTCTTTTTCCCACGATGCTACGAAAAAACGAAAAGAAAACGTGATTTCCAATGATGCTATGAAAAACGAAGAAAAAATTGTATTTTCCAACGATGCTGGGAAAAACACAGAAAGAAGGTTATTTCCTAACGTTGCTACGAAAAAACGAAGAGAAAATGTAATTTCCCAACGATGCTACGAAGTCGAAGAAAAAATGTTATTTTAAAACGATGTTATGAAAAGCCAAGAAAAATAGTTCTTTTTGAAAGGCAAAGAAGGGAAGTGAAGTGTTAAGCCCACTGAGTCTTATGATTTCTCAGGTCAAAAGAGCTTACCAGCGTTGTCGCTGTCAAAGAAAATACTTTGAGCGCCAAGTTTCCAACGATGATAATGAAGGGAATTTTTAAATCAACGATGCCAACAAAATTTAAGAAAAACCGTTAGAGGAACAAAAAATTTCTTTTACCGATGATGCTACGAAAAAACGACGAGAAAACGTAATTTCCCAACGATGCTACGAAATCGAAGAAAAAATGTTATTTTCCAACGATGTTATTAAAAGCCCAGAAAAATAGTTGTTTTTGAAAGGCAAAGAAAGGATTTGAAGTGTTAGGGCCACTGAGTCCTATGATTTCTCAGGTCATAAGAGCTTAGCAGCGTTGTCGCTGTCAAAGAAAATTCTTTGAGCGCCAAGTTTCCAACGATGATAATGAAAGGAATTTTCAAATCAACAATGCCAACAAAATTTAAGAAAAAGCGTTAAAAGAAAAAAAAACTTCTTTTTCCGACCATGCTACGAAAAAACGAAAATAAAAGGTAATTTCCCAATGATGCTATGAAAAACGAAGAAAAATGGTATTTTCCAACGATGCTAAGAAAAACGCAGAAAGAATGTTACTTTCCAACGATGCTACGAAAATATGAAGAGAATACGTAATTTCCCAACGATGCTACGAAAAACGAAGAAAAAATGTTTTCCAACTATGTTAGGAAAAACGAAGAAAAAACGTTATTTCCCAACGACGCTATCAAAGGCAAAGAAAGGAAATGATAAGTGTTGGGGCCACTGAGTCTTCTGATTTCTCAGGTCATAAGAGCTTCCCAGCGTTGTCGCTGTCAAAGAAAATACTTTCAGCGCCAAGTTTCCAAAGATGATAATGAAAGGAATTTTCAAATCAACAATGCCAACAAAATTTAAGAAAAAGCGTTAAAAGAACAAAAAATTTCTTTTTCCGACGATGCTACGAAAAAACGAAAAAAATACGTGATTACCAATGATGCTATGAAAAACGAAGAAAAAATGGTATTTTCCAACGATGCTGGGAAAAACGCGGAAAGAATGTTATTTCCTAACGTTGCTATGAAAAAACGAAGAGAAAATGTAATTTCCCAACGATGCTACGAAAAACGAAGAAAAAATGTTTTCCAACTAGGTTAGGAAAAACGAAGAAAATATGTTATTTCCCAACGACGCTATCAAAGGCAAAGAAAGGAAATGAGAAGAGTTGGGGCCACTGAGTCTTATGATTTCTCAGGTCATAAGAGCTTCCCAGCGTTGTCGCTGCCAAAGAAAATACTTTGAGCGCCAAGTTTCCAACGATGATAATGAAAGGAATTTTCAAATCAACAAAGCCAACAAAATTTAAGAAAAAGCGTTAAAAGAACAAAAAATTTCTTTTTCCGACGATGCTACGAAAAAACGAGAAGAAAACGTGATTTCCAATGATGCTATGAAAAACGAAGAAAAAACGGTATTTTCCAACGATGCTGGGAAAAACACAGAAAGAATGTTATTTCCTAACGTTGCTACGAAAAAACGAAGAGAAAATGTAATTTCCCACCGATGCTACGAAATCGAAGAAAAAATGTTATTTTAAAACGATGTTATGAAAAGCCAAGAAAAATAGTTGTTTTTGAAAGGCAAAGAAAGGAAGTGAAGTGTTACGGCCACTGAGTCCTATGATTTCTCAGGTCATAAGAGCTTAGCAGCGTTGTCGCTGTCAAAGAAAATTCTTTGAGCGCCAAGTTTCCAACGATGATAATGAAAGGAATTTTCAAATCAACAATGCCAACAAAATTTAAGAAAAAGCGTTAAAAGAAAAAAAAACTTCTTTTTCCGACCATGCTACGAAAAAACGAAAATAAAAGGTAATTTCCCAATGATGCTATGAAAAACGAAGAAAAATGGTATTTTCCAACGATGCTAAGAAAAACGCAGAAAGAATGTTACTTTCCAACGATGCTACGAAAATATGAAGAGAATACGTAATTTCCCAACGATGCTACGAAAAACGAAGAAAAAATGTTTTCCAACTATGTTAGGAAAAACGAAGAAAAAACGTTATTTCCCAACGACGCTATCAAAGGCAAAGAAAGGAAATGATAAGTGTTGGGGCCACTGAGTCTTCTGATTTCTCAGGTCATAAGAGCTTCCCAGCGTTGTCGCTGTCAAAGAAAATACTTTCAGCGCCAAGTTTCCAAAGATGATAATGAAAGGAATTTTCAAATCAACAATGCCAACAAAATTTAAGAAAAAGCGTTAAAAGAACAAAAAATTTCTTTTTCCGACGATGCTACGAAAAAACGAAAAAAATACGTGATTACCAATGATGCTATGAAAAACGAAGAAAAAATGGTATTTTCCAACGATGCTGGGAAAAACGCGGAAAGAATGTTATTTCCTAACGTTGCTATGAAAAAACGAAGAGAAAATGTAATTTCCCAACGATGCTACGAAAAACGAAGAAAAAATGTTTTCCAACTAGGTTAGGAAAAACGAAGAAAATATGTTATTTCCCAACGACGCTATCAAAGGCAAAGAAAGGAAATGAGAAGAGTTGGGGCCACTGAGTCTTATGATTTCTCAGGTCATAAGAGCTTCCCAGCGTTGTCGCTGCCAAAGAAAATACTTTGAGCGCCAAGTTTCCAACGATGATAATGAAAGGAATTTTCAAATCAACAAAGCCAACAAAATTTAAGAAAAAGCGTTAAAAGAACAAAAAATTTCTTTTTCCGACGATGCTACGAAAAAACGAGAAGAAAACGTGATTTCCAATGATGCTATGAAAAACGAAGAAAAAACGGTATTTTCCAACGATGCTGGGAAAAACACAGAAAGAATGTTATTTCCTAACGTTGCTACGAAAAAACGAAGAGAAAATGTAATTTCCCACCGATGCTACGAAATCGAAGAAAAAATGTTATTTTAAAACGATGTTATGAAAAGCCAAGAAAAATAGTTGTTTTTGAAAGGCAAAGAAAGGAAGTGAAGTGTTACGGCCACTGAGTCCTATGATTTCTCAGGTCATAAGAGCTTAGCAGCGTTGTCGCTGTCAAAGAAAATTCTTTGAGCGCCAAGTTTCCAACGATGATAATGAAAGGAATTTTCAAATCAACAATGCCAACAAAATTTAAGAAAAAGCGTTAAAAGAACAAAAAATTTCTTTTTCCAACGATGCTATGAAAAGCCAAGAAAAATAGTTGTTTTTGAAAGGCAAAGAAAGGATATAAAGTGTTAGGGCCCCTGAGTCCTATGATTTCTCAGGTCATAAGAGCTTAGCAGCGTTGTCGCTGTCAAAGAAAATTTTTGAGCGCCAAGTTTCCAACGATGATAATGAAAGGAATTTTCAAATCAACAATGCCAACAAAATTTAAGAAAAAGCGTTAAAAGAACAAAAAATTTCTTTTTCCGACGATGCTACGAAAAAACGAAAAGAAAACGTGATTTCCAATGATGCTATGAAAAACGAAGAAAAAACGGTATTTTCCAACGATGCTGGGAAAAACACAGAAAGAATGTTATTTCCTAACGTTGCTACGAAAAAACGAAGAGAAAATGTAATTTCCCACCGATGCTACGAAATCGAAGAAAAAATGTTATTTTCCAACGAAGCTATGAAAAGCCAAGAAAAATAGTTGTTTTTGAAAGGCAAAGAAAGGATATGAAGTGTTAGGGCCACTGAGTCCTATGATTTCTCAGGTCATAAGAGCTTCCCAGCGTTGTCGCTGTCAAAGAAAATACTTTGAGCGCCAAGTTTCCAACGATGATAATGAAAGGAATTTTCAAATCAACAATGCCAACAAAATTTAAGAAAAACCGTTAAAAGAACAAAAAATTTCTTTTTCCAACGATGCTATGAAAAGCCAAGAAAAATAGTTGTTTTTGAAAGGCAAAGAAAATAAGTGAAGTGTTACGGCCACTGAGTCCTATGATTTCTCAGGTCATAAGAGCTTAGCAGCGTTGTCGCTGTCAAAGAAAATTCTTTGAGCGCCTAGTTTCCAACGATGATAATGAAAGGAATTTTCAAATCAACAATGCCAACAAAATTTAAGAAAAAGCGTTAAAAGAACAAAAAATTTCTTTTTCCGACGATGCTACGAAAAAACGAAAAGAAAACGTGATTTCCAATGATGCTATGAAAAACGAAGAAAAAACGGTATTTTCCAACGATGCTGGGAAAAACACAGAAAGAATGTTATTTCCTAACGTTGCTACGAAAAAACGAAGAGAAAATGTAATTTCCCACCGATGCTACGAAATCGAAGAAAAAATGTTATTTTAAAACGATGTTATGAAAAGCCAAGAAAAATAGTTGTTTTTGAAAGGCAAAGAAAGGAAGTGAAGTGCTAAGGCCACTGAGTCTTATGATTTCTCAGGTCATAAGAGCTTGCCAGCGTGGTCGCTGTCAAAGAAAATTCTTTGAGCGCCAAGTTTCCAACGGTGATAATGAAGGGAATTTTTACACCAACGATGCCAACAAAATTTAAGAAAAACCGTTAAAGGAACAAAAAATTTCTTTTACCGATGATGCTACGAAAAAACGACGAGAAAACGTAATTTCCCAATGATGCTACGAAATCGAAGAAAAAATGTTATTTTCCAACGAAGCTATGAAAAGCCAAGAAAAATAGTTGTTTTTGAAAGGCAAAGAAAGGATATGAAGTGTTAGGGCCACTGAGTCCTATGATTTCTCAGGTTATAAGAGCTTCCCAGCGTTGTCGCTGTCAAAGAAAATACTTTGAGCGCCAAGTTTCCAACGATGATAATGAAAGGAATTTTCAAATCAACAATGCCAACAAAATTTAAGAAAAACCGTTAAAAGAACAAAAAATTTCTTTTTCCGACGATGCTAAGAAAAAACGACGAGAAAACGTAATTTCCCAACGATGCTACGAAATCGAAGAAAAAATGTTATTTTCCAACGATGCTATGAAAAGCCAAGAAAAATAGTTGTTTTTGAAAGGCAAAGAAAGGATATGAAGTGTTAGGGCCACTGAGTCCTATGATTTCTCAGGTCATAAGAGCTTAGCAGCGTTGTCGCTGTCAAAGAAAATTCTTTGAGCGCCAAGTTTCCAACGATGATAATGAAAGGAATTTGCAAATCAACAATGCCAACAAAATTTAAGAAAAACCGTTAAAATAACAAAAAATTTCTTTTTCCGACGATGCTACGAAAAAACGAAAAGAAAACGTGATTTCCAATGATGCTATGAAAAACGAAGAAAAAATGGTATTTTCCAACGATGCTGGGAAAAACACAGAAAGAAAGTTATTTCCTAACGTTGCTACGAAAAAACGAAGAGAAAATGTAATTTCCCAACGATGCTACGAAGTCGAAGAAAAAATGTTATTTTAAAACGATGTTATGAAAAGCCAAGAAAAATAGTTCTTTTTGAAAGGCAAAGAAGAGAAGTGAAGTGTTAAGCCCACTGAGTCTTATGATTTCTCAGGTCAAAAGAGCTTACCAGCGTTGTCGCTGTCGAAGAAAATTCTTTGAGCGCCAAGTTTCCAACGATGATAATGAAGGGAATTTTTACATCAACGATGCCAACAAAATTCAAGAAAAACCGTTAGAGGAACAAAAAATTTCTTTTACCGATGATGCTACGAAAAAACGACGAGAAAACGTAATTTCCCAACGATGCTACGAAATCGAAGAAAAAATTTTATTTTCCAACGATGTTATGAAAAGCCCAGAAAAATAGTTGTTTTTGAAAGGCAAAGAACGGATATGAAGTGTTAGGGCCACTGAGTCCTATGATTTCTCAGGTCATAAGAGCTTAGCAGCGTTGTCGCTGTCAAAGAAAATTCTTTGAGCGCCAAGTTTCCAACGATGATAATGAAAGGAATTTTCAAATCAACAATGCCAACAAAATTTAAGAAAAGGCGTTAAAAGAAAAAAAAACTTCTTTTTCCGACCATGCTACGAAAAAACGAAAAGAAAAGGTAATTTCCCAATGATGCTATGAAAAACGAAGAAAAACGGTATTTTCCAACGATGCTAAGAAAAACGCAGAAAGAATGTTACTTTCCAACGATGCTACGAAAATGTGAAGAGAATACGTAATTTCCCAACGATGCTACGAAAAACGAAGAAAAAATGTTTTCCAACTATGTTAGGAAAAACGAAGAAAAAACGTTATTTCCCAACGACGCTATCAAAGGCAAAGAAAGGAAATGATAAGTGTTGGGGCCACTGAGTCTTATGATTTCTCAGGTCATAAGAGCTTCCCAGCGTTGTCGCTGTCAAAGAAAATACTTTGAGCGCCAAGTTTCCAAAGATGATAATGAAAGGAATTTTCAAATCAACAATGCCAACAAAATTTAAGAAAAAGCGTTAAAAGAACAAAAAATTTCTTTTTCCGACGATGCTACGAAAAAACGAAAAAAATACGTGATTTCCAATGATGCTATGAAAAACGAAGAAAAAATGGTATTTTCCAACGAGGCTGGGAAAAACGCAGAAAGAATGTTATTTCCTAACGTTGCTACGAAAAAACGAAGAGAAAATGTAATTTCCCAACGATGCTACGAAAAACGAAGAAAAAATGTTTTCCAACTAGGTTAGGAAAAACGAAGAAAATATGTTATTTCCCAACGACGCTATCAAAGGCAAAGAAAGGAAATGAGAAGAGTTGGGGCCACTGAGTCTTATGATTTCTCAGGTCATAAGAGCTTCCCAGCGTTGTCGCTGCCAAAGAAAATACTTTGAGCGCCAAGTTTCCAACGATGATAATGAAAGGAATTTTCAAATCAACAAAGCCAACAAAATTTAAGAAAAAGCGTTAAAAGAACAAAAAATTTCTTTTTCCGACGATGCTACGAAAAAACGAAAAGAAAACGTGATTTCCAATGATGCTATGAAAAACGAAGAAAAAACGGTATTTTCCAACGATGCTGGGAAAAACACAGAAAGAATGTTATTTCCTAACGTTGCTACGAAAAAACGAAGAGAAAATGTAATTTCCCACCGATGCTACGAAATCGAAGAAAAAATGTTATTTTAAAACGATGTTATGAAAAGTCAAGAAAAATAGTTGTTTTTGAAAGGCAAAGAAAGGAAGTGAAGTGCTAAGGCCACTGAGTCTTATGATTTCTCAGGTCATAAGAGCTTGCCAGCGTGGTCGCTGTCAAAGAAAATTCTTTGAGCGCCAAGTTTCCAACGATGATAATGAAGGCAATTTTTACATCAACGATGCCAACAAAATTTAAGAAAAACCGTTAGAGGAACAAAAAATTTCTTTTACCGATGATGCTACGAAAAAACGAGGAGAAAACGTAATTTCCCAACGATGCTACGAAATCGAAGAAAAAATGTTATTTTCCAACGATGTTATTAAAAGCCCAGAAAAATAGTTGTTTTTGAAAGGCAAAGAAAGGATATGAAGTGTTAGGGCCCCTGAGTCCTATGATTTCTCAGGTCATAAGAGCTTAGCAGCGTTGTCGCTGTCAAAGAAAATTCTTTGAGCGCCAAGTTTCCAACGATGATAATGAAAGGAATTTTCAAATCAACAATGCCAACAAAATTTAAGAAAAAGCGTTAAAAGAAAAAAAAACTTCTTTTTCCGACCATGCTACGAAAAAACGAAAATAAAAGGTAATTTCCCAATGATGCTATGAAAAACGAAGAAAAATGGTATTTTCCAACGATGCTAAGAAAAACGCAGAAAGAATGTTACTTTCCAACGATGCTACGAAAATATGAAGAGAATACGTAATTTCCCAACGATGCTACGAAAAACGAAGAAAAAATGTTTTCCAACTATGTTAGGAAAAACGAAGAAAAAACGTTATTTCCCAACGACGCTATCAAAGGCAAAGAAAGGAAATGATAAGTGTTGGGGCCACTGAGTCTTATGATTTCTCAGGTCATAAGAGCTTCCCAGCGTTGTCGCTGTCAAAGAAAATACTTTCAGCGCCAAGTTTCCAAAGATGATAATGAAAGGAATTTTCAAATCAACAATGCCAACAAAATTTAAGAAAAAGCGTTAAAAGAACAAAAAATTTCTTTTTCCGACGATGCTACGAAAAAACGGCAAAAATACGTGATTACCAATGATGCTATGAAAAACGAAGAAAAAATGGTATTTTCCAACGATGCTGGGAAAAACGCGGAAAGAATGTTATTTCCTAACGTTGCTATGAAAAAACGAAGAGAAAATGTAATTTCCCAACGATGCTACGAAAAACGAAGAAAAAATGTTTTCCAACTAGGTTAGGAAAAACGAAGAAAATATGTTATTTCCCAACGACGCTATCAAAGGCAAAGAAAGGAAATGAGAAGAGTTGGCGCCACTGAGTCTTATGATTTCTCAGGTCATAAGAGCTTCCCAGCGTTGTCGCTGCCAAAGAAAATACTTTGAGCGCCAAGTTTCCAACGATGATAATGAAAGGAATTTTCAAATCAACAAAGCCAACAAAATTTAAGAAAAAGCGTTAAAAGAACAAAAAATTTCTTTTTCCGACGATGCTACGAAAAAACGAAAAGAAAACGTGATTTCCAATGATGCTATGAAAAACGAAGAAAAAACGGTATTTTCCAACGATGCTGGGAAAAACACAGAAAGAATGTTATTTCCTAACGTTGCTACGAAAAAACGAAGAGAAAATGTAATTTCCCACCGATGCTACGAAATCGAAGAAAAAATGTTATTTTAAAACGATGTTATGAAAAGCCAAGAAAAATAGTTGTTTTTGAAAGGCAAAGAAAGGAAGTGAAGTGTTACGGCCACTGAGTCCTACGATTTCTCAGGTCATAAGAGCTTAGCAGCGTTGTCGCTGTCAAAGAAAATTCTTTGAGCGCCAAGTTTCCAACGATGATCTTGAAAGGAATTTTCAAATCAACAATGCCAACAAAATTTAAGAAAAAGCGTTAAAAGAACAAAAAATTTCTTTTTCCAACGATGCTATGAAAAGCCAAGAAAAATAGTTGTTTTTGAAAGGCAAAGAAAGGATATAAAGTGTTAGGGCCCCTGAGTCCTATGATTTCTCAGGTCATAAGAGCTTAGCAGCGTTGTCGCTGTCAAAGAAAATTTTTGAGCGCCAAGTTTCCAACGATGATAATGAAAGGAATTTTCAAATCAACAATGCCAACAAAATTTAAGAAAAAGCGTTAAAAGAACAAAAAATTTCTTTTTCCGACGATGCTACGAAAAAACGAAAAGAAAACGTGATTTCCAATGATGCTATGAAAAACGAAGAAAAAACGGTATTTTCCAACGATGCTGGGAAAAACACAGAAAGAATGTTATTTCCTAACGTTGCTACGAAAAAACGAAGAGAAAATGTAATTTCCCACCGATGCTACGAAATCGAAGAAAAAATGTTATTTTCCAACGAAGCTATGAAAAGCCAAGAAAAATAGTTGTTTTTGAAAGGCAAAGAAAGGATATGAAGTGTTAGGGCCACTGTGTCCTATGATTTCTCAGGTCATAAGAGCTTCCCAGCGTTGTCGCTGTCAAAGAAAATACTTTGAGCGCCAAGTTTCCAACGATGATAATGAAAGGAATTTTCAAATCAACAATGCCAACAAAATTTAAGAAAAAGCGTTAAAAGAACAAAAAATTTCTGTTTCCAACGATGCTATGAAAAGCCAAGAAAAATAGTTGTTTTTGAAAGGCAAAGAAAATAAGTGAAGTGTTACGGCCACTGAGTCCTATGATTTCTCAGGTCATAAGAGCTTAGCAGCGTTGTCGCTGTCAAAGAAAATTCTTTGAGCGCCTAGTTTCCAACGATGATAATGAAAGGAATTTTCAAATCAACAATGCCAACAAAATTTAAGAAAAAGCGTTAAAAGAACAAAAAATTTCTTTTTCCGACGATGCTACGAAAAAACGAAAAGAAAACGTGATTTCCAATGATGCTATGAAAAACGAAGAAAAAACGGTATTTTCCAACGATGCTGGGAAAAACACAGAAAGAATGTTATTTCCTAACGTTGCTACGAAAAAACGAAGAGAAAATGTAATTTCCCACCGATGCTACGAAATCGAAGAAAAAATGTTATTTTAAAACGATGTTATGAAAAGCCAAGAAAAATAGTTGTTTTTGAAAGGCAAAGAAAGGAAGTGAAGTGCTAAGGCCACTGAGTCTTATGATTTCTCAGGTCATAAGAGCTTGCCAGCGTGGTCGCTGTCAAAGAAAATTCTTTGAGCGCCAAGTTTCCAACGGTGATAATGAAGGGAATTTTTACACCAACGATGCCAACAAAATTTAAGAAAAACCGTTAAAGGAACAAAAAATTTCTTTTACCGATGATGCTACGAAAAAACGACGAGAAAACGTAATTTCCCAATGATGCTACGAAATCGAAGAAAAAATGTTATTTTCCAACGAAGCTATGAAAAGCCAAGAAAAATAGTTGCTTTTGAAAGGCAAAGAAAGGATATGAAGTGTTAGGGCCACTGAGTCCTATGATTTCTCAGGTCATAAGAGCTTCCCAGCGTTGTCGCTGTCAAAGAAAATACTTTGAGCGCCAAGTTTCCAACGATGATAATGAAAGGAATTTTCAAATCAACAATGCCAACAAAATTTAAGAAAAACCGTTAAAAGAACAAAAAATTTCTTTTTCCGACGATGCTAAGAAAAAACGACGAGAAAACGTAATTTCCCAACGATGCTACGAAATCGAAGAAAAAATGTTATTTTCCAACGATGCTATGAAAAGCCAAGAAAAATAGTTGTTTTTGAAAGGCAAAGAAAGGATATGAAGTGTTAGGGCCACTGAGTCCTATGATTTCTCAGGTCATAAGAGCTTAGCAGCGTTGTCGCTGTCAAAGAAAATTCTTTGAGCGCCAAGTTTCCAACGATGATAATGAAAGGAATTTGCAAATCAACAATGCCAACAAAATTTAAGAAAAACCGTTAAAATAACAAAAAATTTCTTTTTCCGACGATGCTACGAAAAAACGAAAAGAAAACGTGATTTCCAATGATGCTATGAAAAACGAAGAAAAAAGGTATTTTCCAACGATGCTGGGAAAAACACAGAAAGAAAGTTATTTCCTAACGTTGCTACGAAAAAACGAAGAGAAAATGTAATTTCCCAACGATGCTACGAAGTCGAAGAAAAAATGTTATTTTAAAACGATGTTATGAAAAGCCAAGAAAAATAGTTCTTTTTGAAAGACAAAGAAGAGAAGTGAAGTGTTAAGCCCACTGAGTCTTATGATTTCTCAGGTCAAAAGAGCTTACCAGCGTTGTCGCTGTCGAAGAAAATTCTTTGAGCGCCAAGTTTCCAACGATGATAATGAAGGGAATTTTTACATCAACGATGCCAACAAAATTCAAGAAAAACCGTTAGAGGAACAAAAAATTTCTTTTACCGATGATGCTACGAAAAAACGACGAGAAAACGTAATTTCCCAACGATGCTACGAAATCGAAGAAAAAATTTTATTTTCCAACGATGTTATGAAAAGCCCAGAAAAATAGTTGTTTTTGAAAGGCAAAGAACGGATATGAAGTGTTAGGGCCACTGAGTCCTATGATTTCTCAGGTCATAAGAGCTTAGCAGCGTTGTCGCTGTCAAAGAAAATTCTTTGAGCGCCAAGTTTCCAACGATGATAATGAAAGGAATTTTCAAATCAACAATGCCAACAAAATTTAAGAAAAGGCGTTAAAAGAAAAAAAAACTTCTTTTTCCGACCATGCTACGAAAAACCGAAAAGAAAAGGTAATTTCCCAATGATGCTATGAAAAACGAAGAAAAACGGTATTTTCCAACGATGCTAAGAAAAACGCAGAAAGAACGTTACTTTCCAACGATGCTACGAAAATGTGAAGAGAATACGTAATTTCCCAACGATGCTACGAAAAACGAAGAAAAAATGTTTTCCAACTATGTTAGGAAAAACGAAGAAAAAACGTTATTTCCCAACGACGCTATCAAAGGCAAAGAAAGGAAATGATAAGGGATGGGGCCACTGAGTCTTATGATTTCTCAGGTCATAAGAGCTTCCCAGCGTTGTCGCTGTCAAAGAAAATACTTTGAGCGCCAAGTTTCCAAAGATGATAATGAAAGGAATTTTCAAATCAACAATGCCAACAAAATTTAAGAAAAAGCGTTAAAAGAACAAAAAATTTCTTTTTCCGACGATGCTACGAAAAAACGAAAAAAATACGTGATTTCCAATGATGCTATGAAAAACGAAGAAAAAATGGTATTTTCCAACGAGGCTGGGAAAAACGCAGAAAGAATGTTATTTCCTAACGTTGCTACGAAAAAACGAAGAGAAAATGTAATTTCCCAACGATGCTACGAAAAACGAAGAAAAAATGTTTTCCAACTAGGTTAGGAAAAACGAAGAAAATATGTTATTTCCCAACGACGCTATCAAAGGCAAAGAAAGGAAATGAGAAGAGTTGGGGCCACTGAGTCTTATGATTTCTCAGGTCATAAGAGCTTCCCAGCGTTGTCGCTGCCAAAGAAAATACTTTGAGCGCCAAGTTTCCAACGATGATAATGAAAGGAATTTTCAAATCAACAAAGCCAACAAAATTTAAGAAAAAGCGTTAAAAGAACAAAAAATTTCTTTTTCCGACGATGCTACGAAAAAACGAAAAGAAAACGTGATTTCCAATGATGCTATGAAAAACGAAGAAAAAACGGTATTTTCCAACGATGCTGGGAAAAACACAGAAAGAATGTTATTTCCTAACGTTGCTACGAAAAAACGAAGAGAAAATGTAATTTCCCACCGATGCTACGAAATCGAAGAAAAAATGTTATTTTAAAACGATGTTATGAAAAGCCAAGAAAAATAGTTGTTTTTGAAAGGCAAAGAAAGGAAGTGAAGTGATAAGGCCACTGAGTCTTATGATTTCTCAGGTCATAAGAGCTTGCCAGCGTGGTCGCTGTCAAAGAAAATTCTTTGAGCGCCAAGTTTCCAACCATGATAATGAAGGGAATTTTTACGTCAACGATGCCAACAAAATTTAAGAAAAAGTGTTAAAAGAATAAAAAATTCCTTTTTCCGGCGATACGACGAAAAACGAAGAGAAAACGGAATTTCCCAACGATGCATTGAAAAACTAAGAAAAAATGCTTTCCAACTATGTTAGGAAAAACGAAGAAAAAATGTTATTTTCCAACGACGCTTTCAAAGGCAAACAAACGAAATCATAAGTATTGGGGCCAATGAGTCTTACGATTTCTCAGGTCATAAGAGCTTCCCAGCGTTGTCGCTGTCAAAGAAAATACTTTGAGGGCCAAGTTTCCAACGATGATAATGAAGGGAATTTTTACATCAACGATGCCAACAAAATTCAAGAAAAACCGTTAAGCGAACAAAATATTTCTTTTTCCGATGATGCTACGAAAAAACGAAGAGGAAACGTAATTTGCCAACGATGCTGCGAAATCGAAGAAAAAATGTTATTTTTCAACGATGCTATGAAAAGCCAAGAAAAATAGTTGTGTTTGAAAGGCAAAGAAAGGAAATGAAGTGTTAAGGCCACTGAGTCTTATGATTTCTCAGGTCATAAGAGCTTACCAGCGTTGTCGCTGTCAAAGAAAATTCTTTCAGCGTCAAGTTTCCAACGATGATAATTAAAGGAACTTTCAAACCAACAATGCCAACAAAATTTAAGAAAAAGCGTTAAACGAACAAAAAATTCCTTTTTCCGACGATGCTACGAAAAAACGAAAAGAAAACGCAATTTCCCAACGATGCATTGAAAAACTAAGAAAAAATGCTTTCCAACTATGTTAGGAAAAACGAAGAAAAAATGGTATTTTCCAACGATGCTGGGAAAAACACAGAAAGAATGTTATTTCCTAACGTTGCTACGAAAAAACGAAGAGAAAATGTAATTTCCCAACAATGCTACGAAAAACGAAGAAAAAATGTTTTCCAACTATGTTGGGAAAAACGAAGAAAAAATGTTATTTTCCAACGACGCTATCAAAGGCAAAGAAAGGAAATGATAAGTGTTGGGGCCACTGAGTCTTATGATTTCTCAGGTCATAAAAGCTTCCCAGCGTTGTCGCTGCCAAAGAAAATACTTTGAGCGCCAAGTTTCCAACGATGATAATGAAAGGAATTTTCAAATCAACAAAGCCAACAAAATTTAAGAAAAAGCGTTAAAAGAACAAAAAATTTCTTTTTCCGACGATGCTACGAAAAAACGAAAAGAAAACGTGATTTCCAATGATGCTATGAAAAACGAAGAAAAAATGGTATTTTCCAACGATGCTGGGAAAAACACAGAAAGAATGTTATTTCCTAACGTTGCTACGAAAAAACGAAGAGAAAATGTAATTTCCCAACGATGCTACGAAATTGAAGAAAAAATGTTATTTTCCAACGATTTTATGAAAAGCCAAGAAAAATAGTTGTTTTTGAAAGGCAAAGAAGGGAAATGAAGTGTTAAGGCCACTGAGTTTTATGATTTCTCAAGTTATAAGAGCTTACCAGCGTTGTCGCTGTCAAAGAAAATTCTTTGAGCGCCAAGTTTCCAACGATGATAATGAAGGGAATTTTTACATCAACGATGCCAACAAAATTTAAGAAAAAGTGTTAAACGAACAAAAAATTCCTTTTTCCGATGATGCTACGAAAAAACGAAGAGAAAACGTAATTTGCCAACGATGCTACGAAAAACGAAGAAAAAATGTTTTCCAACGATGCTAGGAAAAACGAAGAAAAAATGTTGTTTTCCAACGACGCTATCAAAGGCAAAGAAAGGAAATGAAAAGTGTTAGGGCCACTGAGTCTTATGATTTCTCATGTCATAAAAGCTTACTAGCGTTGTCGCTGTCAAAGAAAATTCTTTGAGCGCCAAGTTTCCAACGATGATAATGCAAGGAATTTTCGAATCAACAATGCAAACAAAATTTAAGAAAAAGCGTTAAACGAACAAAAAATTTCTTTTTCCAACGATGCTACGAAAAAACGAAGAGAAAACGTAATTTCCCAACGATGCTAGGAAAAACGAAGAAAAAATGTTTTAAAACGATGCTAGGAAAAACGAAGAAAAAATGTTATTTTCCAACGACTCTATCAAAGGCAAAGAAAGGAAATGAAAAGTGTTAGGGCCACTGAGTTTTGTGATTTCTCAGGTCATAACAGCTTACCAGCGTTGACGCTGTCAAAGAAAATACTTTGAGCGCCAAGTTTCCAACGATGATAATGAAAGGAATTTTCAAATCAACAATGCCAATAAAATTTAAGAAAAACCGTTAAACGAACAAAAAATTTCTTTTTCCAGCGATGCTACGAAAAAACGAAAAGAAAACGTGATTTCCAATGATGCTATGAAAAACGAAGAAAAAATGGTATTTTCCAACGATGCTGGGAAAAACACAGAAAGAATGTTATTTCCTAACGTTGCTACGAAAAAACGAAGAGAAAATGTAATTTCCCAACAATGCTACGAAAAACGAAGAAAAAATGTTTTCCAACTATGTTAGGAAAAACGAAGAAAAAATGTTATTTTCCAACGACGCTATCAAAGGCAAAGAAAGGAAATGATAAGTGTTGGGGCCACTGAGTCTTATGATTTCTCAGGTCATAAAAGCTTCCCAGCGTTGTCGCTGCCAAAGAAAATACTTTGAGCGCCAAGTTTCCAACGATGATAATGAAAGGAATTTTCAAATCAACAAAGCCAACAAAATTTAAGAAAAAGCGTTAAAAGAACAAAAAATTTCTTTTTCCGACGATACTACGAAAAAACGAAAAGAAAACGTGATTTCCAATGATGCTATGAAAAACAAAGAAAAAATGGTATTTTCCAACGATGCTGGGAAAAACACAGAAAGAATGTTATTTCCTAACGTTGCTACGAAAAAACGAAGAGAAAATGTAATTTCCCAACGATGCTACGAAATCGAAGAAAAAATGTTATTTTAAAACGATGTTATGAAAAGCCAAGAAAAATAGTTGTTTTTGAAAGGCAAAGAAAGGAAGTGAAGTGTTAAGGCCACTGAGTCTTATGATTTCTCAGGTCATAAGAGCTTGCCAGCGTGGTCGCTGTCAAAGAAAATTCTTTGAGCGCCAAGTTTCCAACGATGATAATGAAGGGAATTTTTACGTCAACGATGCCAACAAAATTTAAGAAAAAGTGTTAAAAGAATAAAAAATTCTTTTTCCGGCGATACGACGAAAAACGAAGAGAAAACGGAATTTCCCAACGATGCATTGAAAAACGAAGAAAAAATGCTTTCCAACTATGTTAGGAAAAACGAAGAAAAAATGCTATTTTCCAACGACGCTTTCAAAGGCAAACAAACGAAATCTTAAGTATTGGGGCCAATGAGTCTTATGATTTCTCAGGTCATAAGAGCTTCCCAGCATTGTCGCTGTCAAAGAAAATACTTTGAGCGCCAAGTTTCCAACGAAGATAATGAAAGGAATTTTCAAATCCACAATGCCAATAAAATTTAAGAAAAACCGTTAAGCGAACAAAATATTTCTTTTTCCGATGATGCTACGAAAAAACGAAGAGGAAACGTAATTTGCCAACGATGCTCCGAAATTGAAGAAAAAATTCTATTTTCCAAAGATGCTCTGAAAATCCAAGAAAAATAGTTGTTTTTGAAAGGCAAAGAAAGGGTATGAATTGTTAGGGCCACTGAGTCCTATCATTTCTCAGGTCATAAGAGCTTAGCAGCGTTGTCGCTGTCAAGGAAAATTCTTTGAGCGCCAAGTTTCCAACGATGATAATGAAGGGAATTTTTACATCAACGATGCCAACAAAATTTAAGAAAAAGTGTTAAAAGAACAAAAATTTCCTTTTTCCGATGATGCTACGAAAAAACGAAAAGAAAACATTATTTCCCACCGATGCTACGAAAAACGAAGAAAAAATGTTTTCCAACGATGCTAGGACAAACGAAGAAAAAATGTTATTTTCCAACGACGCTATCAAAGGCAAAGAAAGGAAATGAAGTGTTAGGGCTACTGAGTCTTATGATTTCTCAGGCAATAAGAGCTTACCAGGGTTGTCGCTGTCAAAGAAAATTCTTTGAGCGCCAAGTTTCCAACGATGATAATGCAATGAATTTTCGAAGCAACAATGCCAATAAATTTTAAGAAAAACCGTTAAACGAACAAAAAATTTCTTTTTCCGATGATGCTACGAAAAAACGAAGAGAAAGCGCAATTTCCCAGCGATGGTACGAAAAACGAAAAAGAAGTGGTATTTTCCAACGATGCTAGGAAAAACGCAGAAAGAATGTTATTTCCCAACATTGCCACGAAAAAACGAAGAGAAAACGTATTTTCCCAACGATGCTACGAAATTGAAGAAAAAATGTTATTTGCCAACGATGTTATGAAAAGCCAAGAAAAATAGTTGTTTTTGAAAGGCAAAGAAAGGAAATGAAGTGTTAAGGTCACTGAGTTTTATGATTTCTCAAGTTATAAGAGCTTACCAGCGTTGTCGCTGTCAAAGAAAATTCTTTGAGCGCCAAGTTTCCAACGATGATAATGAAGGGAATTTTTACATCAACGATGCCAACAAAATTTAAGAAAAAGTGTTAAACGAACAAAAAATTCCTTTTTCCGATGATGCTACGAAAAAACGAAGAGAAAACGTAATTTGCCAACGATGCTACGAAAAACGAAGAAAAAATGTTTTCCAACGATGCTAGGAAAAACGAAGAAAAAATGTTGTTTTCCAACGACGCTATCAAAGGCAAAGAAAGGAAATGAAGTGTTAGGGCCACTGAGTCTTATGATTTCTCATGTCATAAAAGCTTACTAGCGTTGTCGCTGTCAAAGGAAATTCTTTGAGCGCCAAGTTTCCAACGATGATAATGCAAGGAATTTTCGAATCAACAATGCCAACAAAAATTAAGAAAAAGCGTTAAACGAACAAAAAATTCCTTTTTCCAACAATGCTACGAAAAAACGAAGAGAAAACGTAATTTCCCAACGATGCTAGGAAAAACGAAGAAAAAATGTTTTAAAACGATGCTAGGAAAAACGAAGAAAAAATGTTAGTTTCCAACGACAATATCAAAGGCAAAGAAAGGAAATGAAAAGTGTTAGGGCCACTGAGTTTTGTGATTTCTCAGGTCATAACAGCTTACCAGCGTTGACGCTGTCAAAGAAAATACTTTGAGCGCCAAGTTTCCAACGATGATAATGAAAGGAATTTTCAAATCAACAATGCCAATAAAATTTAAGAAAAACCGTTAAACGAACAAACAATTTCTTTTTCCAACGATGCTACGAAAAAACGAAGAGAAAACGTAATTTCCCAACGATGCTAGGAAAAACGAAGAAAAAATGTTTTAAAACGATGCTAGCAAAAACGAAGAAAAAATGTTATTTTCCAACGACGCTATCAAAGGCAAAGAAAGGAAATGAAAAGTGTTAGGGCCACTGAGTTTTGTGATTTCTCAGGTCATAAGAGCTTACCAGCGTTGACGCTGTCAAAGAAAATTCTTTGAGCGCCAAGTTTCCAACGATGATAATGAAAGGAATTTTCAAATCAACAATACCAACAAAATTTAAGAAAAAGCGTTAAACGAACAAAAATTTTCTTTTTCCAACGATGCTTCGAAAAAACGAAAAGAAAACGTAATTTCCAAATGATGCTATGAAAAACGAAGAAAAATGGTATTTTATAAGGATGCTAAGAAAAATGCAGAGAGAATGTTACTTTCCAACGATGCTACGAAAATACGAAGAGAAAACGTAATTTCCCAACGATGCTACGAAATCGAAGAAAAAATTTTATTTTCCAACGATGTTATGAAAAGCCAAGGAAAATAGTTGTTTTTGAAAGGCAAAGAAAGGCAATGAAGTGTTAAAGCCACTGAGTCTTATGATTTCTCAGGTCATAAGAGCTTACCAGCGTTGTCGCTGGCAAAGAAAATTCTTTGAGCGCCAAGTTTCCAGCGATGATAATGAAGGGAATTTTTACATCAACGATGCCAAGAAAATTTAAGAAAAAGTGTTAAACGAACAAAAAATTCCTTTTTCCGATGATGCAAGGAAAAAACGAAAAGAGAACATTATTTCCCACCGATGCTACGAAAAACGAAGAAAAAATGTTTTCCAACGATGCTAGGAAAAACGAAGAAAAAATGTCATTTTCCAACGACGCTATCAAAGACAAAGAAAGGAAATGAAGTGTTAGGGCCACTGAGTCTTATGATTTCTCAGAGCTTACCAGCGTTTTCGCTGACAAAGAAAACCCTTTGAGCGCCAAGTTTCCAACGATAATAATGAAAGGAATTTTCAAATCAACAATGCCAACAAAATTTAAGAAAAAGCGTTAAACGAACAAAAAATTTCTTTTGCCGACGATGCTACGAAAAACGAAGGGAAAATGGTATTTTCCAACGATGCTGGGACAAATGCAGAAAACATGTTATTTTCCAACGATGCTACGAAAAAACGAATAGAAAACGTAATTTCCCAACGATGCTACGAAAAACAAATAAAAAATGTTTTCCAACGATGCTAGGAAAAACGCAGAGAAATGTTATTTTCCAATGATTCTACGAGAAAACGAAGAGAAAGCGTTATTTCCCAACTATGGTACGAAATCGAAGAAAAAATGTTATTTTCCAACGATGCTATGAAAAACCAAGAAAAATAGTTGATTTTGAAAGGCAAATAAAGGAAATGAAGTGTTATGGCCACTGAGTCTTACGACTTCTCAAGTCATAAAAGCTTACCAGTGTTGTCGCTTTCAAAGAAAATTCTTTGAGTGCCAAGTTTCAAATGATGATAATGAAGGGAATTTTCAAATCAAAAATGCCAACAAAATTTAAGAAAAAGCGTTAAACGAACAAACAATTTCTTTTTCCGACGATGCTACGAAAAACGAAGGGAAAATTATATTTTCCAACGATGCTGGGACAAATGCAGAAAACATGTTATTTTCCAACGATGCTACGAAAAAACGAATAGAAAACGTAATTTCCCAACGATGCTACGAAAAACAAATAAAAAATGTTTTCCAACGATGCTAGGAGAAACGCAGAGAAATGTTACTTTCCAATGATTCTACGAAAAAACGAAGAGAAAACGTTATTTCCCAACTATGCTACGAAATCGAAAAAGAAAATGTAATTTTCCAACGATGCTATGAAAAACGAAGAAAAATGCTATTTCCCAAGGATGCGAAGAAAACCAAGAAAAATGGTTGTTTTTGTAAGGCAAAGAGAGGAAATGAAATGTTATTGCCACTGAGTCTTATGATTTCTCAGGTCATAAGAGCTTACCAGCGTTGTCGCTATCAAAGAAAATTCTTTGAGCGCCAAGTTTCCAACGATGATAATGAAAGGAATTTTCAAATCAACAATGCCAATAAAATCTAAAAAAAAGCGTTAAATGAACAAAAAATTCTTTTTCCGACGATACTACGAAAAAACGAGGAGAAATCGCAATTTCCCAACGATGCTAGGAAAAACGAAGAAAAAATGTTATTTTCCAACGATGCGAAGAAAACCAAGAAAAATGGTTGTTTTTGTAAGGCAAAGAAAGGAAATGAAGTGTTAGGGCCACTGAGTCTTATGATTTCTCAGGTCATAAGAGCTTACCAGTGTTGTCGCTATCAAAGAAAATTCTTTGAACGCCAAGTTTCAAATGATGATAATGAAAGGAATTTTCAAATCAACAATGCCAACAAAATTTGAGAAAAAGCGTTAAACGAACAAAAAAATTTCTTTTGCCGACGATGCTATGAAAAACGAATGGAAAATGGTATTTTCCAACGATGCTGGGACAAATGCAGAAAACATGTTATTTTCCAACGATGCTACGAAAAAACGAAGAGAGAACGTAATTTCCCAACGATGCTATGAAAAACAAAGAAAAACGGTTTTCCAACGACGCTAGGAAAAACGCAGAAAAAATGTTATTTTCCAACGATGCTATGCAAAACCAAGGAAAAGAGTTGTTTTTGAAAGGCAAAGAAAGGAAATGAAGTGTTAAGGCCACTGAGTCTTATGATTTTTCAGGTCATAAGAGCTTACCAGCGTTTTCGCTGTCAAAGAAAATGCTTTGAGAGCCAAGTTTCCAACGATGACAATGAAAGGAATTTTCAAATGAACAATGCCAACAAAAAACCAACCAAAAATTTCTTTTTCCAACGATGCTACGAAAAAACCAACAGGAAACGTAATTTCCCAACGATGCTATGAAAAACAAAGAAAAAAGGTTTTCCAACGATGCTAGGAAAAACGTAGAAAAATTTTATTTTCCAACGATGCTAGGAAAAACGTAGAAAAATTTTATTTTCCAACGATCCTATGCAAAACCAAGGAAAATAGTTGTTTTTGAAAGGCAAAGAAAGGAAATGAAGTGTTAAGGCCACTGAGCTTTATGATTTCTCAGGTCATAAGAGCTTACCAGCGTTTTCGCTGTCAAAGAAAATTCTTTAAGAGCCAAGTTTCCAACGATGACAATGAAAGGAACTTTCAAATGAACAATGCCAACAAAAAACCAACAAAAAATTTCTTTTTCCAACGATGCTACGAAAAACGAAGATGAAACGTAATTTCCCTACGATGCTACGAAAAACGAAGAAAAAATGTCTTCCAACGCTGCTAGGAAAAACGAAGAAAAAATTTTTTCCAACGATGCTATGCAAAATCAAGGAAAATAGTTGTTTTTGAAAAGCAAAGAAAAGAAATGAAGTGTTAAGGCCACTGAGTCTTATGATTTCTCAGAGTTTACCAGCGTTTTCGCTGGCAAAGGAAACTCTTTGAGCGCCAAGTTTCCAACAATGATAATGAAAGGAATTTTCAAATCAACACTGCCAACGAAATTTAAGAAAAAGCGTTAAACGAACAAAAAATTTCTTTTCCCTACGATGCTACGAAAAAACGAAGAGAAAACATAATTTCCCACCGATGCTACGAAAAACGAAAAAAAAATGTTTTCCAACCATGCCAGGAAAAACGAAGAAAAAATGCTATTTTCCAACGACGCTATCAAAGGCAAAGAAAGGAAATGAATTGTTAGGGTCTTATGATTTCTCAGGTCATAAAAGCTTACCAGCGTTGTCGCTGTCAAAGAAAATTCTTTGAGCCCCAAGTTTCCGACGATGATAATGAACGGAATTTTCAAATCAACAATGCCAACAAAATTTAAGAAAAAGCGTTAAAGGAACTAAAAATTTCGTTTTCCGATGATGCTACGAAAAAACGAAGAGAAAACGCAATTTCACCGCGATGCTACGCAAAACGAAGAAAAAATGGTATTTTCCAACGATGCTAGGAAAAACGCAGAAAGAATGTTATTTCCCAACATTGCTAGGAAGAAACGAAGAGAAAACGTAATTTCCCAACGATGCTACGAAAAACGAAGAAAAAATGCTATTTCCCAACGATGCTAAGAAAACCAAGAAAAATAGTTGTTTTTGTAAGGCAAAGAAAGGAAATGAAGTGTTAGGGCCACTGAGTCTTATGATTTCTCAGGTCATAAGAGCTTACCAGCGTTGTCGCTATCAAACAAAATTCTTTGAGCGCCAAATTTCCAACGATGATAATGAAAGGAATTTTCAAATCAACAATGCCAACAAGAAACGAACAAAAAATTTCTTTTTCCAACGATGCTACGAAAAAATGAAGAGAAATCGTAATTTCCCTACGATGCTACGAAAAACGAAGAAAAAATGTTTTCCAACGATGCTAGGAGAAACCAAGAAAAAATGTTATTTTCGAACGACGCTATCAAAGGCAAAGAAAGGAAATGAAGTGTTCGGGCCACTGAGTCTTACGACTTCTCACGTCATAAAAGCTTACCAGTGTTGTCGCTGTCAAAGAAAATTCTGTGAGCGCCAAGTTTCAAATAATGATAATGAAAGGAATTTTCAAATCAACAATGCCAACAAATTTAAGAAAAAGCGTTAAACGAACAAAAAATTTGTTTTCCCTACGATGCTACGAAAAAACGAAGAGAAAACATAATTTCCCAACGATGCTACGAAAAACGAAGAAAAAATGTTTTCCGACGATGCCAGGACAAACGAAGAAAGAATGTTATTTTCGAACAACGCTATCAAAGGCAAAGAAAGGAAATGATAAGTGTTGGGGCCACTGAGTCTCATGATTTCTCAGGTCACAAGAGCTTACCAGCGTTGTCGCTGTCATAGAAAATTCTTTGAGCGTCAAGTTTCCAACGATGATAATGAAAGGAACTTTCAAATCAACAATGCCAACAAAATTTAAGAAAAAGCGTTAAACGAACCAAAGATTGCTTTTCCCTACGATGCTACAAAAAAACGATGGGAAAACATAATACCCCCCCGATGCTACGAAAAACGAAAAAAAAAATGTTTTCCAACGATGCTAAGAGAAACGAAGAAAAAATGCTATTTTCCAAGGACGCTATCAAAGGCAAAGAAAGGAAATGAAGTGTTAGGGCCACTGAGTCTTATGATTTCTCAGGCAATAAGAGCTTACCAGCGTTGTCGCTGTCAAAGAAAATTCTTTGAGCGCCAAGTTTCCAACGATGATAATGAAGGGAATTTTTACATCAACGATGCCAACAAAATTTAAGAAAAAGTGTTAAACGAACAAAAAATTCCTTTTTCCGATGATGCTACGAAAAAACGAAGAGAAAACGTAATTTGCCAACGATGCTACGAAAAACGAAGAAAAAATGTTTTCCAACGATGCTAGGAAAAACGAAGAAAAAATGCTGTTTTCCAACGACGCTATCAAAGGCAAAGAAAGGAAATGAAGTGTTAGGGCCACTGAGTCTTATGATTTCTCATGTCATAAAAGCTTACTAGCGTTGTCGCTGTCAAAGGAAATTCTTTGAGCGCCAAGTTTCCAACGATGATAATGCAAGGAATTTTCGAATCAACAATGCCAACAAAATTTAAGAAAAAGCGTTAAACGAACAAAAAATTCCTTTTCCCAACAATGCTACGAAAAAACGAAGAGAAAACGTAATTTCCCAACGATGCTAGGAAAAACGAAGAAAAAATGTTTTAAAACGATGCTAGGAAAAACGAAGAAAAAATGTTATTTTCCAACGACAATATCAAAGGCAAAGAAAGGAAATGAAAAGTGTTAGGGCCACTGAGTTTTGTGATTTCTCAGGTCATAACAGCTTACCAGCGTTGACGCTGTCAAAGAAAATACTTTGAGCGCCAAGTTTCCAACGATGATAATGAAAGGAATTTTCAAATCAACAATGCCAATAAAATTTAAGAAAAACCGTTAAACGAACAAAAAATTTCTTTTTCCAACGATGCTACGAAAAAACGAAGAGAAAACGTAATTTCCCAACGATGCTAGGAAAAACGAAGAAAAAATGTTTTAAAACGATGCTAGCAAAAACGAAGAAAAAATGTTATTTTCCAACGACGCTATCAAAGGCAAAGAAAGGAAATGAAAAGTGTTAGGGCCACTGAGTTTTGTGATTTCTCAGGTCATAAGAGCTTACCAGCGTTGACGCTGTCAAAGAAAATTCTTTGAGCGCCAAGTTTCCAACGATGATAATGAAAGGAATTTTCAAATCAACAATACCAACAAAATTTAAGAAAAAGCGTTAAACGAACAAAAATTTTCTTTTTCCAACGATGCTTCGAAAAAACGAAAAGAAAACGTAATTTCCAAATGATGCTATGAAAAACGAAGAAAAATGGTATTTTATAAGGATGCTAAGAAAAATGCAGAGAGAATGTTACTTTCCAACGATGCTACGAAAATACGAAGAGAAAACGTAATTTCCCAACGATGCTACGAAATCGAAGAAAAAATTTTATTTTCCAACGATGTTATGAAAAGCCAAGGAAAATAGTTGTTTTTGAAAGGCAAAGAAAGGCAATGAAGTGTTAAAGCCACTGAGTCTTATGATTTCTCAGGTCATAAGAGCTTACCAGTGTTGTCGCTATCAAAGAAAATTCTTTGAACGCCAAGTTTCAAATGATGATAATGAAAGGAATTTTCAAATCAACAATGCCAACAAAATTTGAGAAAAAGCGTTAAACGAACAAAAAATTTCTTTTGCCGACGAAGCTATGAAAAACGAATGGAAAATGGTATTTTCCAACGATGCTGGGACAAATGCAGAAAACATGTTATTTTCCAACGATGCTACGAAAAAACGAAGAGAGAACGTAATTTCCCAACGATGCTATGAAAAACAAAGAAAAAAGGTTTTCCAACGATGCTAGGAAAAACGCAGAAAAAATGTTATTTTCCAACGATGCTATGCAAAACCAAGGAAAATAGTTGTTTTTGAAAGGCAAAGAAAGGAAATGAAGTGTTAAGGCCACCGAGTCTTATGATTTTTCAGGTCATAAGAGCTTACCAGCGTTGTCGCTGTCAAAGAAAATGCTTTGAGAGCCAAGTTTCCAACGATGACAATGAAAGGAATTTTCAAATGAACAATGCCAACAAAAAACCAACAAAAAATTTCTTTTTCCAACGATGCTACGAAAAAACCAACAGGAAACGTAATTTCCCAACGATGCTATGAAAAACAAAGAAAAAAGTTTTTCCAACGATGCTAGGAAAAACGTAGAAAAATTTTATTTTCCAACGATGCTAGGAAAAACGTAGAAAAATTTTATTTTCCAACGATGCTATGCAAAACCAAGGAAAATAGTTGTTTTTGAAAGGCAAAGAAAGGAAATGAAGTGTTAAGGCCACTGAGTTTTATGATTTCTCAGGTCATAAGAGCTTACCAGCGTTGTCGCTGTCAAAGAAAATTCTTTGAGAGCCAAGTTTCCACCGATGACAATGAAAGGAACTTTCAAATGAACAATGCCAACAAAAAACCAACAAAAAATTTCTTTTTCCAACGATGCTACGAAAAACGAAGATGAAACGTAATTTCCCTACGATGCTACGAAAAACGAAGAAAAAATGTCTTCCAACGCTGCTAGGAAAAACGAAGAAAAAATTTTTTCCAACGATGCTATGCAAAATCAAGGAAAATAGTTGTTTTTGAAAAGCAAAGAAAAGAAATGAAGTGTTAAGGCCACTGAGTCTTATGATTTCTCAGAGTTTACCAGCGTTTTCGCTGGCAAAGAAAACTCTTTGAGCGCCAAGTTTCCAACAATGATAATGAAAGGAATTTTCAAATCAACACTGCCAACGAAATTTAAGAAAAAGCGTTAAACGAACAAAAAATTTCTTTTCCCTACGATGCTACGAAAAAACGAAGAGAAAACATAATTTCCCACCGATGCTACGAAAAACGAAAAAAAAATGTTTTCCAACCATGCCAGGAAAAACGAAGAAAAAATACTATTTTCCAACGACGCTATCAAAGGCAAAGAAAGGAAATGAATTGTTAGGGTCTTATGATTTCTCAGGTCATAAGAGCTTACAAGCGTTGTCGCTGTCAAAGAAAATTCTTTGAGCCCCAAGTTTCCGACGATGATAATGAACGGAATTTTCAAATCAACAATGCCAACAAAATTTAAGAAAAAGCGTTAAAGGAACTAAAAATTTCGTTTTCCGACGATGCTACGAAAAAACGAAGAGAAAACGCAATTTCCCCGCGATGCTACGAAAAACGAAGAAAAAATGGTATTTTCCAACGATGCTAGGAAAAACGCAGAAAGAATGTTATTTCCCAACATTGCTAGGAAGAAACGAAGAGAAAACGTAATTTCCCAACGATGCTACGAAAAACGAAGAAAAATAGTTGTTTTTGTAAGGCAAAGAAAGGAAATGAAGTGTTAGGGCCACTGAGTCTTATGATTTCTCACGTCATAAAAGCTTACCAGTGCTGTCGCTGTCAAAGAAAATTCTGTGAGCGCCAAGTTTCAAATAATGATAATGAAAGGAATTTTCAAATCAACAATGCCAACAAATTTAAGAAAAAGCGTTAAACGAACAAAAAATTTGTTTTCCCTACGATGCTACGAAAAAACGAAGAGAAAACATAATTTCCCAACGATGCTACGAAAAACGAAGAAAAAATGTTTTCCAACGATGCCAGGACAAACGAAGAAAGAATGTTATTTTCGAACGACGCTATCAAAGGCAAAGAAAGGAAAGGAATTGTTAGGGCCACTGAGTCGTATGATTTCTCAGGTCGTAAAACCTTACCAGTGTTGTCGCTGTCAAAGAAAATTCTCTGAGCGCCAGGTTTCAAATGATGATAATGAAAGGAATTTTCAAATCAACACTGCCAACAAATTTAAGAAAAAGCGTTAAACGAACAAAAAAAATTTTTTTCCGACGATACGACGAAAAACCAAGAGAAAACGTCACTTCAAAACAATGCTACAAAAAACTAAGAAAAAATGTTTTCCGACGAAGCTAGGAAAAACGAAGAAAAAATGTTATTTTCCAACGATGCTATGAAAAACCAAGAAAAATAGTTGATTTTGAAAAGCAAATAAAGGAAATGAAGTGTTAGGGCCACTGCGTCTTACGACTTCTCAAGTCATAAAAGCTTACCAGTGTTGTCGCTGTCAAAGAAAATTCTCTGAGCGCCAAGTTTCCAACGATGATAATGCAATGAATTTTCGAATCAACAATGCCAATAAAATTTAAGAAAAACCGTTAAACGAACAAATAATTTCTTTTCCCTACGATGCTACAAAAAAACGATGGTAAAACATAATACCCCCCCGATGCTACGAAAAACGAAAAAAAAAATGTTTTCCAACGATGCTAAGAGAAACGAAGAAAAAATGCTATTTTCCAAGGACGCTATCAAAGGCAAAGAAAGGAAATGAAGTGTTAGGGCCACTGAGTCTTATGATTTCTCAGGCAATAAGAGCTTACCAGCGTTGTCGCTGTCAAAGAAAATTCTTTGAGCGCCAAATTTCCAACGATGATAATGAAAGGAATTTTCAAATCAACAATGCCAACAAGAAACGAACAAAAAATTTCTTTTTCCAACGATGCTACGAAAAAATGAAGAGAAATCGTAATTTCCCTACGATGCTACGAAAAACGAAGAAAAAATGTTTTCCAACGATGCTAGGAAAAACCAAGAAAAAATGTTATTTTCGAACGACGCTATCAAAGGCAAAGAAAGGAAATGAAGTGTTCGGGCCACTGAGTCTTACGACTTCTCACGTCATAAAAGCTTACCAGTGTTGTCGCTGTCAAAGAAAATTCTGTGAGCGCCAAGTTTCAAATAATGATAATGAAAGGAATTTTCAAATCAACAATGCCAACAAATTTAAGAAAAAGCGTTAAACGAACAAAAAATTTGTTTTCCCTACGATGTTACGAAAAAACGAAGAGAAAACATAATTTCCCAACGATGCTACGAAAAACGAAGAAAAAATGTTTTCCAACGATGCCAGGAAAACCCAAGAAAAAATGTTATTTTCGAACGACGCTATCAAAGGCAAATAAAGGAAATGAAGTGTTAGGGCCACTGCGTCTTACGACTTCTCAAGTCATAAAAGCTTACCAGTGTTGTCGCTGTCAAAGAAAATTCTCTGAGCGCCAAGTTTCCAACGATGATAATGCAATGAATTTTCGAATCAACAATGCCAATAAAATTTAAGAAAAACCGTTAAACGAACAAATAATTTCTTTTTCCGATGATGCTACGAAAAAACGAAGAGAAAGCGCAATTTCCCAGCGATGGTACGAAAAACGAAAAAGAAGTGGTATTTTCCAACGATGCTAGGAAAAACGCAGAAAGAATGTTATTTCCCAACATTGCTAGGAAGAAACGAAGAGAAAACGTAATTTCCCAACGATGCTACGAAAAACGAAGAAAAATAGTTGTTTTTGTAAGGCAAAGAAAGGAAATGAAGTGTTAGGGCCACTGAGTCTTATGATTTCTCAGGCAATAAGAGCTTACCAGCGTTGTCGCTGTCAAAGAAAATTCTTTGAGCGCCAAGTTTCCAACGATGATAATGCAATGAATTTTCGAATCAACAATGCCAATAAAATTTAAGAAAAACCGTTAAACGAACAAATAATTTCTTTTTCCGATGATGCTACGAAAAAACGAAGAGAAAGCGCAATTTCCCAGCGATGGTACGAAAAACGAAAAAGAAGTGGTATTTTCCAACTATGCTAGGAAAAACGCAGAAAGAATGTTATTTCCCAACATTGCCACGAAAAAACGAAGAGAAAAGGTATTTTCCCAACGATGCTACGAAATTGAAGAAAAAATGTTATTTGCCAACGATGTTATGAAAAGCCAAGAAAAATAGTTGTTTTTGAAAGGCAAAGAAGGGAAATGAAGTGTTAAGGCCACTGAGTTTTATGATTTCTCAAGTTATAAGAGCTTACCAGCGTTGTCGCTGTCAAAGAAAATTCTTTGAGCGCCAAGTTTCCAACGATGATAATGAAGGGAAATTTTACATCAACGATGCCAACAAAATTTAAGAAAAAGTGTTAAACGAACAAAAAATTCCTTTTTCCGATGATGCTACGAAAAAACGAAGAGAAAACGTAATTTGCCAACGATGCTACGAAAAACGAAGAAAAAATGTTTTCCAACGATGCTAGGAAAAACGAAGAAAAAATGCTGTTTTCCAACGACGCTATCAAAGGCAAAGAAAGGAAATGAAAAGTGTTAGGGCCACTGAGTTTTGTGATTTCTCAGGTCATAACAGCTTACCAGCGTTGACGCTGTCAAAGAAAATACTTTGAGCGCCAAGTTTCCAACGATGATAATGAAAGGAATTTTCAAATCAACAATACCAACAAAATTTAAGAAAAAGCGTTAAACGAACAAAAATTTTCTTTTTCCAACGATGCTTCGAAAGAACGAAAAGAAAACGTAATTTCCAAATGATGCTATGAAAAACGAAGAAAAATGGTATTTTATAAGGATGCTAAGAAAAATGCAGAGAGAATGTTACTTTCCAACGATGCTACGAAAATACGAAGAGAAAACGTAATTTCCCAACGATGCTACGAAATCGAAGAAAAAATTTTATTTTCCAACGATGTTATGAAAAGCCAAGGAAAATAGTTGTTTTTGAAAGGCAAAGAAAGGCAATGAAGTGTTAAAGCCACTGAGTCTTATGATTTCTCAGGTCATAAGAGCTTACCAGTGTTGTCGCTATCAAAGAAAATTCTTTGAACGCCAAGTTTCAAATGATGATAATGAAAGGAATTTTCAAATCAACAATGCCAACAAAATTTGAGAAAAAGCGTTAAACGAACAAAAAATTTCTTTTGCCGACGATGCTATGAAAAACGAATGGAAAATGGTATTTTCCAACGATGCTGGGACAAATGCAGAAAACATGTTATTTTCCAACGATGCTACGAAAAAACGAAGAGAGAACGTAATTTCCCAACGATGCTATGAAAAACAAAGAAAAAAGGTTTTCCAACGATGCTAGGAAAAACGCAGAAAAAATGTTATTTTCCAACGATGCTATGCAAAACCAAGGAAAATAGTTGTTTTTGAAAGGCAAAGAAAGGAAATGAATTGTTAAGGCCACCGAGTCTTATGATTTTTCAGGTCATAAGAGCTTACCAGCGTTGTCGCTGTCAAAGAAAATGCTTTGAGAGCCAAGTTTCCAACGATGACAATGAAAGGAATTTTCAAATGAACAATGCCAACAAAAAACCAACAAAAAATTTCTTTTTCCAACGATGCTACGAAAAAACCAACAGGAAACGTAATTTCCCAACGATGCTATGAAAAACAAAGAAAAAAGTTTTTCCAACGATGCTAGGAAAAACGTAGAAAAATTTTATTTTCCAACGATGCTATGCAAAACCAAGGAAAATAGTTGTTTTTGAAAGGCAAAGAAAGGAAATGAAGTGTTAAGGCCACTGAGTTTTATGATTTCTCAGGTCATAAGAGCTTACCAGCGTTGTCGCTGTCAAAGAAAATTCTTTGAGAGCCAAGTTTCCACCGATGACAATGAAAGGAACTTTCAAATGAACAATGCCAACAAAAAACCAACAAAAAATTTCTTTTTCCAACGATGCTACGAAAAACGAAGATGAAACGTAATTTCCCTACGATGCTACGAAAAACGAAGAAAAAATGTCTTCCAACGCTGCTAGGAAAAACGAAGAAAAAATTTTTTCCAACGATGCTATGCAAAATCAAGGAAAATAGTTGTTTTTGAAAAGCAAAGAAAAGAAATGAAGTGGCCACTGAGTCTTATGATTTCTCAGAGTTTACCAGCGTTTTCGCTGGCAAAGAAAACTCTTTGAGCGCCAAGTTTCCAACAATGATAATGAAAGGAATTTTCAAATCAACACTGCCAACGAAATTTAAGAAAAAGCGTTAAACGAACAAAAAATTTCATTTCCCTACGATGCTACGAAAAAACGAAGAGAAAACATAATTTCCCACCGATGCTACGAAAAACGAAAAAAAAATGTTTTCCAACCATGCCAGGAAAAACGAAGAAAAAATACTATTTTCCAACGACGCTATCAAAGGCAAAGAAAGGAAATGAATTGTTAGGGTCTTATGATTTCTCAGGTCATAAGAGCTTACAAGCGTTGTCGCTGTCAAAGAAAATTCTTTGAGCCCCAAGTTTCCGACGATGATAATGAACGGAATTTTCAAATCAACAATGCCAACAAAATTTAAGAAAAAGCGTTAAAGGAACTAAAAATTTCGTTTTCCGACGATGCTACGAAAAAACGAAGAGAAAACGCAATTTCCCCGCGATGCTACGAAAAACGAAGAAAAAATGGTATTTTCCAACGATGCTAGGAAAAACGCAGAAAGAATGTTATTTCCCAACATTGCTAGGCAGAAACGAAGAGAAAACGTAATTTCCCAACGATGCTACGAAAAACGAAGAAAAATAGTTGTTTTTGTAAGGCAAAGAAAGGAAATGAAGTGTTAGGGCCACTGAGTCTTATGATTTCTCACGTCATAAAAGCTTACCAGTGCTGTCGCTGTCAAAGAAAATTCTGTGAGCGCCAAGTTTCAAATAATGATAATGAAAGGAATTTTCAAATCAACAATGCCAACAAATTTAAGAAAAAGCGTTAAACGAACAAAAAATTTGTTTTCCCTACGATGCTACGAAAAAACGAAGAGAAAACATAATTTCCCAACGATGCTACGAAAAACGAAGAAAAAATGTTTTCCAACGATGCCAGGACAAACGAAGAAAGAATGTTATTTTCGAACGACGCTATCAAAGGCAAAGAAAGGAAAGGAATTGTTAGGGCCACTGAGTCGTATGATTTCTCAGGTCGTAAAACCTTACCAGTGTTGTCGCTGTCAAAGAAAATTCTCTGAGCGCCAGGTTTCAAATGATGATAATGAAAGGAATTTTCAAATCAACACTGCCAACAAATTTAAGAAAAAGCGTTAAACGAACAAAAAAATTTTTTTTCCGACGATACGACGAAAAACCAAGAGAAAACGTCACTTCAAAACAATGCTACAAAAAACTAAGAAAAAATGTTTTACGACGAAGCTAGGAAAAACGAAGAAAAAATGTTATTTTCCAACGATGCTATGAAAAACCAAGAAAAATAGTTGATTTTGAAAAGCAAATAAAGGAAATGAAGTGTTAGGGCCACTGCGTCTTACGACTTCTCAAGTCATAAAAGCTTACCTGTGTTGTCGCTGTCAAAGAAAATTCTCTGAGCGCCAAGTTTCAAACGATGATAATGAAAGGAATTTTGAAATCAACAATGCCAACAAAATTTAACAAAAAGCGTTAAACGAACAAAAAATTTCTTTTCCCTACGATACTACAAAAAAACGATGAGAAAACATAATTTCCCCCCGATGCTACGAAAAACGAAAAAAAAAGTGTTTTCCAACGATGCTAGGAGAAACGAAGAAAAAATGCTATTTTCCAACGACGCTATCACAGGCAAAGAAAGGAAATGAAGTGTTAGGGCCACTGAGTCTTACGACTTCTCAAGTCATAAAAGCTTACCAGTGTTGTCGCTGTCAAAGAAAATTCTTTGAGGGCCAAGTTTCAAATGATGATAATGAAAGGAATTTTCAAATCAACAATGCCAACAAAATTTAAGAAAAAGCGTTAAACGAACATAAAATTTCTTTTTCCGACGATGCGACGAAAAACGAAGGGAAAATGGTATTTTCCAACGATGCTGGGACAAATGCAGAAAACATGTAATTTTCCAACGATACTACGAAAAACGAAGAGAAAACGTAATTTGCCAACGATGCTACGAGATCGAAAAGAAAATGTTATTTTCCAACGATGCTATGAAAAACCAAGAAAAATAGTTATTTTCGAAAGGCAAAGAAAGGAAATGAAGGCTTAGGCCACTGAGTCTTATGATTTCCAGGTCATAAGAGCTTACCAGCGTTGTGGTCCTCAAAGAAGACTCTTTCAGCGCCAAGTTTCCAACGATTATAATGAAACGAATTTTCAAATCAACAATGCCAACAAAAAACCATCATAAAATTTCTTTTCCCAACGATGCTACGAAAAAACGAAGAGAAAACGTAATTTCCCAACGATGCTACGAAACACGAAGAAAAAATGTTTTCCAACGATGCTAGGAAAACCGACGAAAAAACGTTATTTTCAAACGACGCCATCAAAGGCAAAGAAAGGAAATGAAGTGTTAGGGCCACTGAGTCTTATGATTTCTCAGGTCATAAAACCTTGCCAGTGTTGCCGCTGTCAAAGAAAATTCTTTGAGCGCCAAGTTTCCAACGATGATAATGGAAGGAATTTTCAAACCAACAATGCCAGCAAAATTTAAGAAAAAGCGGTAATCGAACAAAAAATTTCTTTTGCTTACGATGCTACGAAAAAACGAAGGGAAAACATAATTTCCCACCGATGCTACGAAAAACGAAGAAAAAATGTTTTCCAACGATGCTAGGAAAACCGAAGAAAAAACGTTATTTTCCAACGACTCTATCAAAAGCAAAGAAAGGAAATGAATTGTTAGGGCCACTGAGTCTTATGATTTCTCAGGTCATAAAACCTTACCAGTGTTGCCGCTGTCAAAGAAAATTCTTTGAGCACCAAGTTTCCAACGATGATAATGAAAGGAATTTTCAAACCAACAATGCCAAAAAAAACCAACAAAAAATTTATTTTCCAACGATGCTACGAAAAAGCGAAGAGAAAACGCAATTTTCCGACGATGCTACGAAAAAGGAAGAAAAAATGTTTTCCAACGATGCTACGAAAAACGAAGAAAAAATGTTTTCCAACGATGCTACGAAAAACGAAGGAAAAATGTTATTTTCCAACGACGCTACGAAAACCGAAGAAAAAATGTTATTTTCCAACAACGCTATCAAAGGCAAAGAAAGGAAATGAAGTGTTAGGGCCACTGAGTCTTGTGTTTTCTCAGAGCTTAGAAGCGTTGTCCCTGTCAAAGGAAACTCTTTCAGCGCCAAGTTTCCAACGATGATAATGAAAGGAATTTCCAAATCAACAATGCCAACAAATTTAAGAAAAGGCGTTAAACGAACAAAAAATTTCTTTTTCCGACGATACGACGAAAAACGAAGGGAAAATGGAATTTTCCAACGATGCTGGGACAAATGCAGAAAACATGTTATATTCCAACGCTTCTACGAAAAAACGAAGAGAAAACGTAATTTCCCAAATATGCCACGAAATCGAAGAAAAAATGTTATTTTCCAACGATGCTATGAAAACCAAGAAAAATGGTTGTTTTTGAAAGGCAAAGAAAGGAATTGAAGGGTTAAGGCCACTGAGTCTTATGATTTCTCAGGTCATAAGAGCTTACCAGCGTTGTCGCTGTCAAAGAAAATTCTTTGAATGCCAAGTGTCAAATGATGATAATGAAAGGAATTTTCAAATCAACAATGCCAACAAAATTTAAGAAAAAGCGTTAAATGAACAAAAAATTTCTTTTGCCGACGATGCTACGAAAAACGAGGGAAAAATGGTATTTTCCAACGATGCTGGCACAAATGCAGAAAACATGTTATTTTCCAACGATTCTACGAAAAAACGAAAAGAATACGTAATTTCCCAACGATGCTACGAAATCGAAGAAAAAATGTTATTTCCCAACGATCCTATGCAAAACCAAGGAAAAGAGTTGTTTTTGAAAGGCAAAGAAAGGAAATGAAGTGTTAAGACGAATGAGCCTTAGGATTTCTCAGGTCATAAGAGCTTCCTAGCGTTGTCGCTGTCAAAGAGAATTCTTTGATCGCCAAATTTCCAACAATGACAATGAAAGGAATTTTCAAATCAACAATGCCAACAAAAAACCAACAAAAAATTTCTTTTTCCAACGATGCTACGAAAAAACGAAGAGGAAAGGTAATTTCCCAACGATGCTACGAAAAACGAGGAAAAAATGTTTTCCAACGATGCCAGGAAAAACGAAGAAAAAATGTTTTCCAACGATGCTATGCAAAATCAAGGAAAATAGTCGTTTTTGAAAAGCAAAGAAAAGAAATAAAGTGTTAAGGCCACTGAGTCTTATGATTTCTCAGGTCATAAGAGCTTACCAGCGTTGACGCTGTCAAAGAAAATTCTTTGAGCGCCAAGTTTCCAACGATGATAATGAAAGGAATTTTAAAACCAACAATGCCAAAAAAAAACAACAAAAAATTCCTTTTTCCGACGATACGACGAAAAACGAAAAGAATACGTAAATTCCCAACTATGCTACGAAATCGAAGAAAAAATGTTATTTCCCAACGATCCTATGCAAAACCAAGGAAAAGAGTTGTTTTTGAAAGGCAAAGAAAGGAAATGAAGTGTTAAGACGAATGAGCCTTATGATTTCTCAGGTCATAAGAGCTTACAAGCGTTGTCGCTGTCAAAGAAAATTTTTGAGCCCCAAGTTTCCAACGATGATAATGAACGGAATTTTCAAATCAACAATGCCAACAAAATTTAAGAAAAAGCGTTAAACGAACTAAAAATTTCGTTTTCCGACGATGCTACGAAAAAACGAAGAGAAAACGCAATTTCCCAGCGATGCTACCAAAAACGAAGAAAAAATGCTATTTTCCAACGACGCTATCACAGGCAAAGAAAGGAAATGAAGTGTTAGGGCCACTGAGTCTTACGACTTCTCAAGTCATAAAAGCTTACCAGTGTTGTCGCTGTCAAAGAAAATTCTTTGAGGGCCAAGTTTCAAATGATGATAATGAAAGGAATTTTCAAATCAACAATGCCAACAAAATTTAAGAAAAAGCGTTAAACGAACATAAAATTTCTTTTTCCGACGATGCGACGAAAAACGAAGGGAAAATGGTATTTTCCAACGATGCTGGGACAAATGCAGAAAACATGTAATTTTCCAACGATACTACGAAAAACGAAGAGAAAACGTAATTTGCCAACGATGCTACGAGATCGAAAAGAAAATGTTATTTTCCAACGATGCTATGAAAAACCAAGAAAAATAGTTATTTTCGAAAGGCAAAGAAAGGAAATGAAGGCTTAGGCCACTGAGTCTTATGATTTCCAGGTCATAAGAGCTTACCAGCGTTGTGGTCCTCAAAGAAGACTCTTTCAGCGCCAAGTTTCCAACGATTATAATGAAACGAATTTTCAAATCAACAATGCCAACAAAAAACCATCATAAAATTTCTTTTCCCAACGATGCTACGAAAAAACGAAGAGAAAACGTAATTTCCCAACGATGCTACGAAACACGAAGAAAAAATGTTTTCCAACGATGCTAGGAAAACCGACGAAAAAACGTTATTTTCAAACGACGCCATCAAAGGCAAAGAAAGGAAATGAAGTGTTAGGGCCACTGAGTCTTATGATTTCTCAGGTCATAAAACCTTGCCAGTGTTGCCGCTGTCAAAGAAAATTCTTTGAGCGCCAAGTTTCCAACGATGATAATGGAAGGAATTTTCAAACCAACAATGCCAGCAAAATTTAAGAAAAAGCGGTAATCGAACAAAAAATTTCTTTTGCTTACGATGCTACGAAAAAACGAAGGGAAAACATAATTTCCCACCGATGCTACGAAAAACGAAGAAAAAATGTTTTCCAACGATGCTAGGAAAACCGAAGAAAAAACGTTATTTTCCAACGACTCTATCAAAAGCAAAGAAAGGAAATGAATTGTTAGGGCCACTGAGTCTTATGATTTCTCAGGTCATAAAACCTTACCAGTGTTGCCGCTGTCAAAGAAAATTCTTTGAGCACCAAGTTTCCAACGATGATAATGAAAGGAATTTTCAAACCAACAATGCCAAAAAAAACCAACAAAAAATTTATTTTCCAACGATGCTACGAAAAAGCGAAGAGAAAACGTAATTTTCCGACGATGCTACGAAAAAGGAAGAAAAAATGTTTTCCAACGATGCTACGAAAAACGAAGAAAAAATGTTTTCCAACGATGCTACGAAAAACGAAGGAAAAATGTTATTTTCCAACGACGCTACGAAAACCGAAGAAAAAATGTTATTTTCCAACAACGCTATCAAAGGCAAAGAAAGGAAATGAAGTGTTAGGGCCACTGAGTCTTGTGTTTTCTCAGAGCTTAGAAGCGTTGTCCCTGTCAAAGGAAACTCTTTCAGCGCCAAGTTTCCAACGATGATAATGAAAGGAATTTCCAAATCAACAATGCCAACAAATTTAAGAAAAGGCGTTAAACGAACAAAAAATTTCTTTTTCCGACGATACGACGAAAAACGAAGGGAAAATGGAATTTTCCAACGATGCTGGGACAAATGCAGAAAACATGTTATATTCCAACGCTTCTACGAAAAAACGAAGAGAAAACGTAATTTCCCAAATATGCCACGAAATCGAAGAAAAAATGTTATTTTCCAACGATGCTATGAAAACCAAGAAAAATGGTTGTTTTTGAAAGGCAAAGAAAGGAATTGAAGGGTTAAGGCCACTGAGTCTTATGATTTCTCAGGTCATAAGAGCTTACCAGCGTTGTCGCTGTCAAAGAAAATTCTTTGAATGCCAAGTGTCAAATGATGATAATGAAAGGAATTTTCAAATCAACAATGCCAACAAAATTTAAGAAAAAGCGTTAAATGAACAAAAAATTTCTTTTGCCGACGATGCTACGAAAAACGAGGGAAAAATGGTATTTTCCAACGATGCTGGCACAAATGCAGAAAACATGTTATTTTCCAACGATTCTACGAAAAAACGAAAAGAATACGTAATTTCCCAACGATGCTACGAAATCGAAGAAAAAATGTTATTTCCCAACGATCCTATGCAAAACCAAGGAAAAGAGTTGTTTTTGAAAGGCAAAGAAAGGAAATGAAGTGTTAAGACGAATGAGCCTTAGGATTTCTCAGGTCATAAGAGCTTCCTAGCGTTGTCGCTGTCAAAGAGAATTCTTTGATCGCCAAATTTCCAACAATGACAATGAAAGGAATTTTCAAATCAACAATGCCAACAAAAAACCAACAAAAAATTTCTTTTTCCAACGATGCTACGAAAAAACGAAGAGGAAAGGTAATTTCCCAACGATGCTACGAAAAACGAGGAAAAAATGTTTTCCAACGATGCCAGGAAAAACGAAGAAAAAATGTTTTCCAACGATGCTATGCAAAATCAAGGAAAATAGTCGTTTTTGAAAAGCAAAGAAAAGAAATAAAGTGTTAAGGCCACTGAGTCTTATGATTTCTCAGGTCATAAGAGCTTACCAGCGTTGACGCTGTCAAAGAAAATTCTTTGAGCGCCAAGTTTCCAACGATGATAATGAAAGGAATTTTAAAACCAACAATGCCAAAAAAAAACAACAAAAAATTCCTTTTTCCGACGATACGACGAAAAACGAAAAGAATACGTAAATTCCCAACTATGCTACGAAATCGAAGAAAAAATGTTATTTCCCAACGATCCTATGCAAAACCAAGGAAAAGAGTTGTTTTTGAAAGGCAAAGAAAGGAAATGAAGTGTTAAGACGAATGAGCCTTATGATTTCTCAGGTCATAAGAGCTTACAAGCGTTGTCGCTGTCAAAGAAAATTTTTGAGCCCCAAGTTTCCAACGATGATAATGAACGGAATTTTCAAATCAACAATGCCAACAAAATTTAAGAAAAAGCGTTAAACGAACTAAAAATTTCGTTTTCCGACGATGCTACGAAAAAACGAAGAGAAAACGCAATTTCCCAGCGATGCTACCAAAAACGAAGAAAAAATGCTATTTCCCAACGATGCGAAGAAAACCAAGAAAAATAGTTGATTTTGAAAGTCAAATAAACTAAATGAATTGTTAGGGCCACTGAGTCTTACGACTTCTCAGGTCATAAATGCTTACCAGTGTTGTCGCTGTCATAGAAAATTCTTTGAACGCCAAGTTTCAAATGATGATAATGAAAGGAATTTTCAAATCAACAATGCCAACAAAATTGAAAAAAAGCGTTAAAGGAACTAAAAATTTCGTTTTCCGACGATGCTACGAAAAAACGAAGAGAAAGCGCAATTTCCCGGCGATGCTAAGAAAACCAAGAAAAATAGTTGTTTTTGTAAGGCAAAGAAAGGAAATGAAGTGTTAGGGCCACTGAGTCTTATGATTTCTCAGGTCATAAGAGCTTACCAGCGATGTCGCTATCAAAGAAAATTCTTTGAGCGCCAAATTTCCAACGATGATAATGAAAGGAATTTTCAAATCTACAATGCCAACAAGAAACGAACAAAAAACTTCTTTTTCCAACGATGCTACGAAAAAATGAAGAGAAATCGTAATTTCCCAACGATGCTACGAAAAACGAAGAAAAAATGCTATTTCCCAACGATGCTAAGAAAACCAAGAAAAATAGTTGTTTTTGTAAGGCAAAGAAAGGAAATGAAGTGTTAGGGCCACTGAGTCTTATGATTTCTCAGGTCATAAGAGCTTACCAGCGTTGTCGCTATCAAAGAAAATTCTTTGAGCGCCAAATTTCCAACGATGATAATGAAAGGAATTTTCAAATCTACAATGCCAACAAGAAACGAACAAAAAACTTCTTTTTCCAACGATGCTACGAAAAAATGAAGAGAAATCGTAATTTCCCAACGATGCTACGAAAAACGAAGGAAAAATGTTTTCCAACGATGCTAAGAAAAACCAAGAAAAAATGTTATTTTCGAACGACGCTATCAAAGGCAAAGAAAGGAAATGAAGTGTTAGGGCCACTGAGTCTTACGACTTCTCAAGTCATAAAAGCTTACCAGTGTTGTCGCTGTCAAAGAAAATTCTCTGAGCGCCAAGTTTCAAATAATGATAATGAAAGGAATTTTCAAATCAACAATGCCAACAAATTTAAGAAAAAGCGTTAAACGAACAAAAAATTTGTTTTCCCTACGATGCTACGAAAAAACGAAGAGAAAACATAATTTCCCACCGATGATACGAAAAACGAAGAAAAAATATATTCCAACGATGCCAGGACAAACGAAGAAAGAATGTTATTTTCGAACGACGCTATCAAAGGCAAAGAAAGGAAATGAAGTGTTAGGGCCACTGAGTCTCATGATTTCTCAGGTCATAAGAGCTTACCAGCGTTGTCGCTGTCAAAGAAAATTCTTTGAGCGCCAAGTTTCCAACGATGATAATGAAAGGAATTTTCAAATCAGCAATGCCAACAAAATTTAAGAAAAAGCGTTAAACGAACAAAAAATTTCTTTTCCCTACGATGCTACGAAAAAACGAAGAGAAAACAAAATTTCCCACCGATGCTACGAAAAACGAACAAAAAATGTTTTCCAACGATGCTAGGACAAACGAAGAGAGAATGTTATTTTCCAACGACGCTATCAAAGGCAAAGAAAGGAAATAAAGTGTTAGGGCCACTGAGTCTTATGATTTCACACGTCAAAGGAGCTTACCAGCGTTGTCGCTCTCAAGGAAAATTCTTTGAGCGCCAAGTTTCCAACGATGATAATGCAAGGATTTTTCGAATCTACAATGCCAACAAAATTTAAGAAAAAGCGGTAAACGAACCAAAGATTGCTTTTCCCTACGATGCTACGAGAAAACGAAGAGAAAACATAATTTCCCACCGATGCTACGAAAAACGAAGAAAAAATGTTTTCCAACGATGCTAGGAAAACCCAAGAAAAAATGTTATTTTCGAACGACGCTATCAAAGGCAAATAAAGGAAATGAAGTGTTAGAGCCACTGCGTCTTACGACTTCTCAAGTCATAAAAGCTTACCAGTGTTGTCGCAGTCAAAGAAAATTCTCTGAGCGCCAAGTTTCAAATGATGATAATGAAAGGAATTTTCAAATCAACAATGCCAACAAATTTAAGAAAAAGCGTTAAACGAACAAAAAATTTCTTTTCCCGACGATACGACGAAAAACCAAGAGAAAACGTCACTTCAAAACGATGCTCCGAAAAACTAAGAAAAAATGTTTTCCAACGATGCTAGGAAAAATGAAGATAAAATGTTGTTTTCCAACGATGCTACGAAAAACCAAGAAAGATAGTTCATTTTGAAAAGCAAATAAAGGAAATGAAGTGTTACGAAAAACGAAGAAAAAAAGTTTTCCAACGATGCCAGGACAAACGAAGAAAGAATGTTATTTTCGAACGACGCTATCAAAGGCAAAGAAAGGAAGTGAAGTGTTAGGGCCACTGAGTCTCATGATTTCTCAGGTCATAAGAGCTTACCAGCGTTGTCGCTGTCAAAGGAAATTCTTTGATCGCCAAGTTTCCAACGATGATAATGAAAGGAATTTTCAAATCAACAATGCCAACAAAATTTAAGAAAAAGCGGTAAACGAACCAAAGATTGCTTTTCCCTACGATGCTACGAGAAAACGAAGAGAAAACATAATTTCCCACCGATGCTACGAAAAACGAACAAAAAATGTTTTCCAACGATGCTAGGACAAACGAAGAGAGAATGTTATTTTCCAACGACGCTATCAAAGGCAAAGAAAGGAAATAAAGTGTTAGGGCCACTGAGTCTTATGATTTCTCACGTCAAAAGAGCTTACCAGCGTTGTCGCTCTCAAGGAAAATTCTTTGAGCGCCAAGTTTCCAACGATGATAATGCAAGGATTTTTCGAATCTACAATGCCAACCAAATTTAAGAAAAAGCGGTAAACGAACCAAAGATTGCTTTTCCCTACGATGCTACGAGAAAACGAAGAGAAAACATAATTTCCCACCGATGCTACGAAAAACGAAGAAAAAATATTTTCCAACGATGCTAGGAAAACCCAAGAAAAAATGTTATTTTCGAAGGACGCTATCAAAGGCAAATAAAGGAAAGGAAGTGTTAGAGCCACTGCGTCTTACGATTTCTCAAGTCATAAAAGCTTACCAGTGTTGTCGCTGTCAAAGAAAATTCTCTGAGCGCTAAGTTTCAAATGATGATAATGAAGGGAATTTTCAAATCAACAATGCCAACAAAATTTAAGAAAAAGCGTTAAACGAACAAAAAATTTCTTTTCCCGCCGATACGACGAAAAACCAAGAGAAAACGTCACTTCAAAACGATGCTACGAAAAACTAAGAAAAAATGTTTTCCAACGATGCTAGGAAAAACGAAGAAAAAATGTTATTTTCCAACGATGCTATGAAAAACCAAGAAAAATAGTTGATTTTGAAAAGCAAATAAAGGAAATGAAGTGTTAGGGCCACTGCGTCTTACGACTTCTCAAGTCATAAAAGCTTACCAGTGTTGTCGCTGTCAAAGAAAATTCTCTGAGCGCCAAGTTTCAAACGATGATAATGAAAGGAATTTTCAAATCAACAATGCCAACAAATTTAAGAAAAAGCGTTAAACGAACAAAAAATTTCTTTTCCCTACGATGCTACAAAAAAACGATGAGAAAACATAATTTCCCCCCAATGCTACGAAAAACGAAAAAAAAATGTTTTCCAACGATGCTAGGAGAAACGAAGAAAAAATGATATTTTCCAACGACGCTATCAAAGGCAAAGAAAGGAAATGAATTGTTAGGGCCACTGAGTCTTATGATTTCTCAGGTCGTAAAACCTTACCAGTGTTGTCGCTGTCAAAGAAAATTCTCTGAGCGCCAGGTTTCAAATGATGATAATGAAAGGAATTTTCAAATCAGCACTGCCAACAAATTTAAGAAAAAGGGTTAAACGAACAGAAAATTTTTTTTTCCGACGATACGACGAAAAACCAAGAGAGAACGTCACTTCAAAACAATGCTACAAAAAACTAAGAAAAAATGTTTTCCGACGAAGCTAGGAAAAACGAAGAAAAAATGTTATTTTCCAACGATGCTATGAAAAACCAAGAAGAATAGTTGATTTTGAAAGGCAAATAAAGGAAATGAAGTGTTAGGGCCACTGAGTCTTACGACTTCTCAAGTCATAAAAGCTTACCAGTGTTGTCGCTGTCAAAGAAAATTCTTTGAGCGGCAAGTTTCAAATGATGATAATGAAAGGAATTTTCAAATCAACAATGCCAACAAAATTTAAGAAAAAGCGTTAAACGAACATAAAATTTCTTTTTCCGACGATGCGACGAAAAACGAAGGGAAAATGGTATTTTCCAACGATGCTGGGACAAATGCAGAAAACATGTTATTTTCCAACGATACTACGAAAAACGAAGAGAAAACGTAATATCCCAACGATGCTACGAAACCGAAAAGAAAATGTTATTTTCCAACGATGCCATGAAAAACCAAGAAAAATAGTTGTTTTCGAAAGGCAAAGAAAGGAAATGAAGGCTTAGGCCACTGAGTCTTATGATTTCCAGGTCATAAGAGCTTACCAGCGTTGTCGCTGTCAAAGAAAATTCTTTGAGCGCCAAGTTTACAACGATGATAATGGAAGGAATTTTCAAACCAACCATGATAACAAAAAACGAACAAAAAAATTTTTTTCCAACGATGCTACGAAAAAACGAAGAGAAAACGTAATTTCCCAACGATGCTACGAAAAACTAAGAAAAAATGTTTTCCAACGATGCTACGAAAGACGAAGAAAAAATGCTATTTTCCAACAACGCTATCAAAGGCAAAGAAAGGAAGTGAAGTGTTAGGGCCACTGAGTCTTATGATTTCTCAGGTCATAAAACCTTAAAAGTGTTGCCGCTGTCAAAGAAAATTCTTTGAGCGCCAAGTTTCCAACGATGATAATGAAAGGAATTTTCAAACCAACAATGCCAACAAAAAACCAACAAAAAATTTTTTTTCCAACGATGCTACGAAAAAGCGAAGAGAAAACATAATTTCCCACCGATGCTACGAAAAACGAAGAAAAAATGTTTTCCAACGATGCTACGAAAGACGAAGAAAAAATGTTATTTTCCAACAACGCTATCAAAGGCAAAGAAAGGAAATGAAGTGTTAGGGCCACTGAGTCTTATGATTTCTCATTTCATAAGAGCTTGCCAGCGTTGTCGCTTGTCAAAGATAAATCTTTGAGCGCCAAGTTTACAACGATGATAATGAAAGGAATTTTCAAATCAACAATGCCAGAAAAATTTAAGAAAAATCGGTAATCGAACAAAAAATTTCTTTTGCTTACGAAGCTACGAAAAAACGAAGGGAAAACATCATTTCCCACCGATGCTACGAAAAACGAAGAAAAAATGTTCTCCAACGATGCTAGGAAAACCGAAGAAAAAACGTTATTTTCCAACGACGCTATCAAAAGCAAAGAAAGGAAATGAATTGTTAGGGCCACTGAGTCTTATGATTTCTCAGGTCATAAAACCTTACCAGTGTTGCCGCTGTCAAAGAAAATTCTTTGAGCGCCAAGTTTCCAACAATGATAATGAAAGGAATTTTCAAACCAACAATGCCAAAAAAAACCAACAAAACATTTTTTTTCCAACGATGCTACGAAAAACGAAGAAAAAATGTTTTCCAACGATGCTACGAAAAACGAAGAAAACATGTTTTCCAACGATGCTACGAAAAACGAAGGAAAATTGTTATTTTCCAACGACGCTACGAAAACCGAAGGAAAAATGTTATTTTCCAACAACGCTATCAAAGGCAAAGAAAGGAAATGAAGTGTTAGGGCCACTGAGTCTTATGTTTTCTCAGAGCTTAGAAGCGTTGTCCCTGTCAAAGGAAACTCTTTCAGCGCCAAGTTTCCAACGATGATAATGAAAGGAATTTTCAAATCAACAATGCCAACAAAATTTAAGAAAAAGCGTTAAACGAAAAAAAATTTCTTTTGCCGACGATGCTACGAAAAACGAGGGGAAAATGGTATTTTCCAACGATGCTGGGACAAATGCAGAAAACATGTTATTTTCCATCGATTCTACGAAAAAACGAAAAGAATACATAATTTCCCAACTATGCTACGAAATCGAAGGAAAAATGTTATTTCCCAACGATCCTATGCAAAACCAAGGAAAAGAGTTGTTTTTGAAAGGCAAAGAAAGGAAATGAAGTGTTAAGGCGACTGAGCCTTAGGATTTCTCAGGTCATAAGAGCTTACCAGCGTTGTCGCTGTCAAAGAGAATTCTTTGATCGCCAAATTTCCAACAATGACAATGAAGGGAATTTTCAAATCAACAATGCCAACAAAAAACCAACAAAAAATTTCTTTTTTTAACGATGCTACGAAAAAACGAAGAGAAAACGTAATTTCCCAACGATGCTACGAAAAACGAAGAAAAAATGTTTTCCAACGATGCCAGGAAAAACGAAGAAAAAATGCTATTTTCCAACGACGCTATCAAAGGCAAAGAAAGGAAATGAATTGTTAGGGCCACTGAGTCTTATGATTTCTCAGGTCATAAGAGCTTACAAGCGTTGTCGCTGTCAAAGAAAATTTTTGAGCCCCAAGCTTCCAACGATGATAATGAACGGAATTTTCAAATCAACAATGCCAACAAAATTTAAGAAAAAGCGTTAAACGAACTAAAAATTTCGTTTTCCGACGATGCTACGAAAAAACGAAGAGAAAACGCAATTTCCCAGCGATGCTACCAAAAACGAAGAAAAAATGGTATTTTCCAACGATGCTAGGAAATACGCCGAAAGAATGTTGTTTCCCAACATTGCTACGAAGAAACGAAGAGAAAACGTATTTTTCCAACGATGCTATGAAAAACGAAGAAAAATGCTATTTCCCAACGATGCAAAGAAAGCCAAGAAAAACAGTTGTTTTTGTAAGGCAAAGAAAGGAAATGAAGTGTTAGGGCCACTGAGTCTTATGATTTCTCAGGTCATAAAACCTTACCAGTGTTGCCGCTGTCAAAGAAAATTCTTTGAGCGCCAAGTTTCCAACAATGATAATGAAAGGAATTTTCAAACCAACAATGCCAAAAAAAACCAACAAAAAATTTTTTTTCCAACGATGCTACGAAAAACGAAGAAAAAATGTTTTCCAACGATGCTACGAAAAACGAAGAAAACATGTTTTCTAACGATGCTACGAAAAACGAAGGAAAATTGTTATTTTCCAACGACGCTACGAAAACCGAAGGAAAAATGTTATTTTCCAACAACGCTATCAAAGGCAAAGAAAGGAAATGAAGTGTTAGGGCCACTGAGTCTTATGTTTTCTCAGAGCTTAGAAGCGTTGTCGCTGTCAAAGGAAACTCTTTCAGCGCCAAGTTTCCAACGATGATAATGAAAGGAATTTTCAAATCAACAATGCCAACAAAATTTAAGAAAAAGCGTTAAACGAAAAAAAATTTCTTTTGCCGACGATGCTGCGAAAAACGAGGGGAAAATGGTATTTTCCAACGATGCTGGGACAAATGCAGAAAACATGTTATTTTCCATCGATTCTACGAAAAAACGAAAAGAATACATAATTTCCCAACTATGCTACGAAATCGAAGGAAAAATGTTATTTCCCAACGATCCTATGCAAAACCAAGGAAAAGAGTTGTTTTTGAAAGGCAAAGAAAGGAAATGAAGTGTTAAGGCGACTGAGCCTTAGGATTTCTCAGGTCATAAGAGCTTACCAGCGTTGTCGCTGTCAAAGAGAATTCTTTGATCGCCAAATTTCCAACAATGACAATGAAGGGAATTTTCAAATCAACAATGCCAACAAAAAACCAACAAAAAATTTCTTTTTTTAACGATGCTACGAAAAAACGAAGAGAAAACGTAATTTCCCAACGATGCTACGAAAAACGAAGAAAAAATGTTTTCCAACGATGCCAGGAAAAACGAAGAAAAAATGCTATTTTCCAACGACGCTATCAAAGGCAAAGAAAGGAAATGAATTGTTAGGGCCACTGCGTCTTATGATTTCTCAGGTCATAAGAGCTTACAAGCGTTGTCGCTGTCAAAGAAAATTTTTGAGCCCCAAGCTTCCAACGATGATAATGAACGGAATTTTCAAATCAACAATGCCAACAAAATTTAAGAAAAAGCGTTAAACGAACTAAAAATTTCGTTTTCCGACGATGCTACGAAAAAACGAAGAGAAAACGCAATTTCCCAGCGATGCTACCAAAAACGAAGAAAAAATGGTATTTTCCAACGATGCTAGGAAATACGCCGAAAGAATGTTGTTTCCCAACATTGCTACGAAGAAACGAAGAGAAAACGTATTTTTCCAACGATGCTATGAAAAACGAAGAAAAATGCTATTTCCCAACGATGCAAAGAAAGCCAAGAAAAACAGTTGTTTTTGTAAGGCAAAGAAAGGAAATGAAGTGTTAGGGCCACTGAGTCTTATGATTTCTCAGGTCATAAGAGCTTACCAGCGTTATCGCTATCAAAGAAAATTCTTTGAGCGCCAAGTTTCCAACGATGATGATGAAAGGAATTTTCAAATCAACAATGCCAATAAAATCTAAAAAAAAAGCGTTAAATTAACAAAAAATTCTTTTTCCGACGATACTACGAAAAAACGAGGAAAAATCGCAATTTCCCAACGATGCTAGGAAAAACGAAGAAAAAATGTTATTTTCCAACGATGCTATGAAAAACCAAGAAAAATAGATGATTTTGAAAGGCAAATAAAGGAAATTAATTGTTAGGGCGGCTGAGTCTTACGATTTCTCAGGTCATAAATGCTTACCAGTGTTGTCGCTGTCACAGAAAATTCTTTGAACGCCAAGTTTCAAATGATGATAATGAAAGGAATTTTCAAATCAACAATGCCAACAAAATTTAGAAAAAGCGTTAAACGAACAAAAAATTTCTTTTGCCGACGATGCTACGAAAAACGAAGGGAAAATGGAATTTTCCAACGATGCTGGGACAAGTGCAGAAAACATGTTATTTTCCAACGATGCTACGTAAAAACGAAGAGAGAACGTAATTTCCCAACGATGCTATGAAAAACAAAGAAAAAAGGTTTTCCAACGATGCTAGGAAAAACGCAGAAAAAATGTTATTTTCCAACGATGCTAAGCAAAACCAAGGAAAATAGTTGTTTTTGAAAGGCAAAGAAAGGAAATGAAGTGTTAAGGTCACTGAGTCTTATGATTTTTCAGGTCATAAGAGCTTACCAGCGTTGTGGCTGTCAAAGAAAATGCTTTGAGAGCCAGGTTTCCAACGATGACAATGAAAGGAATTTTCAAATGGACAATGCCAACAAAAAACCAACAAAAAATTTCTTTTTCCAACGATGTTACGAAAAAACCAAGAGGAAACGTAATTTCCCAACGATGCTATGAAAAACGAAGAAAAAATGTTTTCCAACCATGCCAGGAAAAACGAAGAAAAAATGCTATTTTCCAACGACGCTATCAAAGGCAAAGAAAGGAAATGAATTGTTAGGGCCACTGAGTCTTATGATTTCTCAGGTCATAAGAGCTTACCAGCGTTGACGCTGTCAAAGAAAATTCTTTGAGCGCCAAGTTTCCAACGATGATAATGAAAGGAATTTTCAAATCAACAATGCCAACAAAATTTAAGAAAAAGCGTTAAAGGAACTAAAGATTTCGTTTTCCGACGATGCTACGAAAAAACGAAGAGAAAACGCAATTTCCCCGCGATGCTACGAAAAACGAAGGAAAAAAGATATTTTCCAACGATGCTATGAAAAACCAAGAAAAATAGTTGATTTTGAAAGTCAAATAAACTAAATGAATTGTTAGGGCCACTGAGTCTTACGACTTCTCAGGTCATAAATGCTTACCAGTGTTGTCGCCGTCAAAGAAAATTCTTTGAACGCCAAGTTTCAACTGATGATAATGAAAGGAATTTTCAAATCAAAAATGCCAACAAAATTTAAGAAAAGCCGTTAAAGGAACTAAAAATTTCGCTTTCCGACGATGCTACGAAAAAACGAAGAGAAAGTGCAATTTCCCAGCGATGCTACGAAAAAGGAAGAAAAAATGGTATTTTCCAACGATGCTAGGAAAAATGCAGAAAGAATGTTATTTCCCAACATTGCTAGGAAGAAACGAAGAGAAAACGTTATTTCCCAACGATGCTACGAAAAACGAAGAAAGCATGCTATTTCCCAACGATGCTAAGAAAACCAAGAAAAATAGTTGTTTTTGTAAGGCAAAGAAAGGAAATGAAGTGTTAGGGCCACTGAGTCTTATGATTTCTCAGGTCATAAGAGCTTACCAGCGTTGTCGCTATCAAAGAAAATTCTTTGAGCGCCAAATTTCCAACCATGATAATGAAAGGAATTTTCAAATCAACAATGCCAACAAGAAACGAACAAAAATTTCTTTTTCCAACGATGCTACAAAAAAATGAAGAGAAATCGTAATTTCCCAACGATGCTACGAAAATCGAAGAAAAAATGTTTTACAACGATGCTAGGAAAAACCAAGAAAAAATGCTATTTTCGAACGACGCTATCAAAGGCAAAGAAAGGAAATGAAGTGTTAGGGCCACTGAGTCGTACGACTTCTCAAGTCATAAAAGCTTACCAGTGTTGTCGCTGTCAAAGAAAATTCTCTGAGCGCCAAGTTTCAAATAATGATAATGAAAGGAATTTTCAAATCAACAATGCCAACAAATTTAAGAAAAAGCGTTAAACGAACAAAAAATTCCTTTTCCCTACGATGCTACGAAAAAACGAAGAGAAAACATAATTTCCCACCGATGCTACGAAAAACGAAGAAAAAATGTTTTCCAACGATGCCAGGACAAACGAAGAAAGGATGTTATTTTCGAACGACGCTATCAAAGGCAAAGAAAGGAAATGAAGTGTTAGGGCCACTGACTCTCATGATTTCTCAGGTCATAAGAGCTTACCAGCGTTGTCGCTGTCAAAGAAAATTCTTTGAGCGCCAAGTTTCCAACGATGATAATGAAAGGAATTTTCAAATCAACAATGCCAACAAAATTTAAGAAAAAGCGTTAAACGAACAAAAAATTTCTTTTCCCTACGGTGCTACGAAAAAACGAAGAGAAAACATAATTTCCCACCGATGCTACGAAAAACGAACAAAAAATGTTTTCCAACGATGCTAGGACAAACGAAGAGAGAATGTTATTTTCCAACGACGCTATCAAAGGCAAAGAAAGGAAATAAAGTGTTAGGGCCACTGGTCTTATGATTTCTCACGTCAAAAGAGCTTACCAGCGTTGTCGCTCTCAAGGAAAATTCTTTGAGCGCGAAGTTTCCAACGATGATAATGCAAGGATTTTTCGAATCTACAATGCCAACAAAATTTAAGAAAAAGCGGTAAAGGAACGAAAAATTTCTTTTCCCTACGATGCTCCGAAAAAACGAAGAGAAAACATAATTTCCCACCGATGCTACGAAAAACGAACAAAAAATGTTTTCCAACGATGCTAGGACAAACGAAGAGAGAATGTTATTCTCCAAAGACGCTATCAAAGGCAAATAAAGGAAATGAAGTGTTAGAGCCACTGCGTCTTACGACTTCTCAAGTCATAAAAGCTTACCAGTGTTGTCGCTGTCAAAGAAAATTCTCTGAGCGCCAAGTTTCAAATGATGATAATGAAAGGAATTTTCAAATCAACAATGCCAACAAATTTAAGAAAAAGCGTTAAACGAACAAAAAATTTCTTTTCCCGACGATAGGTCGAAAAACCAAGAGAAAACGTCACTTCAAAACGATGCTACGAAAAACTAAGAAAAAATGTTTTCCAACGATGCTAGGAAAAACGAAGAAAAAATGTTATTTTCCAACGATGCTATGAAAAACCAAGAAAAATAGTTGATTTTGAAAAGCAAATAAAGGAAATGAAGTGTTAGGGCCACTGAGTCTTACGACTTCTCAAGTCATAAAAGCTTACCAGTGTTGTCGCTGTCAAAGAAAATTCTTTGAGCGCCAAGTTTCAAATGATGATAATGAAAGGAATTTTCAAATCAACAATGCCAACAAAATTTAAGAAAAAGCGTTAAACGAACATAAAATTTCTTTTTCCGACGATGCGACGAAAAACGAAGGGAAAATGGTATTTTCCAACGAAGCTGGGACAAATGCAGAAAACATGTTATTTTCCAACGATACTACGAAAAACGAAGAGAAAACGTAATTTCCCAACGATGCTACGAAATCGAAAAGAAAATGTTATTTTCCAACGATGCTATGAAAAACCAAGAAAAATAGTTGTTTTCGAAAGGCAAAGAAAGGAAATGAAGGCCTAGGCCACTGAGTCTTATGATTTCCAGGTCATAAGAGCTTACCAGCGTTGTCGCTGTCAAAGAAAATTCTTTGAGCGCCAAGTCTCCAACGACGATAATGGAAGGAATTTTCAAACCAACAATGCCAACAAAAAACCAACAAAAAATTTTTTTCCAACGATGCTACGAAAACACGAAGAGAAAACGTAATTTCCCAACGATGCTACGAAAAACTAAGAAAAAATGTTTTCCAACGATGCTACGAAAGACGAAGAAAAAATGCTATTTTCCAACGACGCCATCAAAGGCAAAGAAAGGAAATGAAGTGTTAGGGCCACTGAGTCTTATGATTTCTCACGTCATAAAACCTTACCAGTGTTGCCGCTGTCAAAGAAAATTCTTTGAGCGCCAAGTTTCCAACGATGATAATGAAAGGAATTTTCAAACAAACAATGCCAACAAAATTTAAGAAAAAGCGTTAAAGGAACTAAAAATTTCGTTTTCCGACGATGCTACGAAAAAACGAAGAGAAAACGCCATTTCCCCGCGATGCTAGGAAAAACGAAGGAAAAATGATATTTTCCAACGATGCTATGAAAAACCAAGAAAAATAGTTGATTTTGAAAGTCAAATAAACTAAATGAATTGTTAGGGCCACTGAGTCTTACGACTTCTCAGGTCATAAATGCTTACCAGTGTTGTCGCTGTCAAAGAAAATTTTTTGAACGCCAAGTTTCAACTGATGATAATGAAAGGAATTTTCAAATCAAAAATGCCAACAAAATTTAAGAAAAGGCGTTAAAGGAACTAAAAATTTCGCTTTCCGACGATGCTACGAAAAAACGAAGAGAAAGTGCAATTTCCCAGCGATGCTACGAAAAACGAAGAAAAAATGGTATTTTCCAACGATGCTAGGAAAAATGCAGAAAGAATGTTATTTCCCAACATTGCTAGGGAGAAACGAAGTGAAAACGTAATTTCCCAACGATGCTACGAAAAACGAAGAAAACATGCTATTTCCCAACGATGCTAAGAAAACCAAGAAAAATAGTTGTTTTTGTAAGGCAAAGAAAGGAAATGAAGTGTTAGGGCCACTGAGTCTTATGATTTCTCAGGTCATAAGAGCTTACCAGCGTTGTCGCTATCAAAGAAAATTCTTTGAGCGCCAAATTTCCAACGATGATAATGAAAGGAATTTTCAAATCAACAATGCCAACAAGAAACGAACAAAAAATTTCTTTTTCCAACGATGCTACAAAAAAATGAAGAGAAATCGTAATTTCCCAACGATGCTACGAAAATCGAAGAAAAAATGTTTTACAACGATGCTAGGAAAAACCAAGAAAAAATGTTATTTTCGAACGACGCTATCAAAGGCAAAGAAAGGAAATGAAGTGTTAGGGCCACTGAGTCTTACGACTTCTCAAGTCATAAAAGCTTACCAGTGTTGTCGCTGTCAAAGAAAATTCTCTGAGAGCCAAGTTTCAAATAATGATAATGAAAGGAATTTTCAAATCAACAATGCCAACAAATTTAAGAAAAAGCGTTAAACGAACAAAAAATTTGTTTTCCCTACGACGCTACGAAAAAACGAAGAGAAAACATAATTTCCCACCGATGCTACGAAAAACGAAGAAAAAATGTTTTCCAACGATGCCAGGACAAACGAAGAAAGGATGTTATTTTCGAACGACGCTATCAAAGGCAAAGAAAGGAAATGAAGTGTTAGGGCCACTGAGTCTCATGATTTCCCAGGTCATAAGAGCTTACCAGCGTTGTCGCTGTCAAAGAAAATTCTTTGAGCGCCAAGTTTCCAACGATGATAATGAAAGGAATTTTCAAATCAACAATGCCAACAAAATTTAAGAAAAAGCGTTAAACGAACAAAAAATTTCTTTTCCCTACGATGCTACGAAAAAACGAAGAGAAAACATAATTTCCCACCGATGCTACGAAAAACGAACAAAAAATGTTTTCCAACGATGCTAGGACAAACGAAGAGAGAATGTTATTTTCCAACGACGCTATCAAAGGCAAAGAAAGGAAATAAAGTGTTAGGGCCACTGGTCTTATGATTTCTCACGTCAAAAGAGCTTAGCAGCGTTGTCGCTCTCAAGGAAAATTCTTTGAGCGCCAAGTTTCCAACGATGATAATGCAAGGATTTTTCGAATCTACAATGCCAACAAAATTTAAGAAAAAGCGGTAAACGAACGAAAAATTTCTTTTCCCTACGATGCTACGAAAAAACGAAGAGAAAACATAATTTCCCACCGATGCTACGAAAAACGAACAAAAAATGTTTTCCAACGATGCTAGGAAAACCCAAGAAAAAATGTTATTTTCGAACGACGCTATCAAAGGCAAATAAAGGAAATGAAGTGTTAGAGCCACTGCTTCTTACGACTTCTCAAGTCATAAAAGCTTACCAGTGTTGTCGCTGTCAAAGAAAATTCTTTGAGCGCCAAGTTTCAAATGATGATAATGAAAGGAATTTTCAAATCAACAATGCCAACAAAATTTAAGAAAAAGCGTTAAACGAACACAAAATTTCTTTTTCCGACGATAGGTCGAAAAACCAAGAGAAAACGTCACTTCAAAACGATGCTACGAAAAACTAAGAAAAAATGTTTTCCAACGATGCTAGGAAAAACGAAGAAAAAATGTTATTTTCCAACGACGCTATGAAAAACCAAGAAAAATAGTTGATTTTGAAAAGCAAATAAAGGAAATGAAGTGTTAGGGCCACTGAGTCTTACGACTTCTCAAGTCATAAAAGCTTACCAGTGTTGTCGCTGTCAAAGAAAATTCTTTGAGCGGCAAGTTTCAAATGATGATAATGAAAGGAATTTTCAAATCAACAATGCCAACAAAATTTAAGAAAAAGCGTTAAACGAACACAAAATTTCTTTTTCCGACGATGCGACGAAAAACGAAGGGAAAATGGTATTTTCCAACGAAGCTGGGACAAATGCAGAAAACATGTTATTTTCCAACGATACTACGAAAAACGAAGAGAAAACGTAATTTCCCAACGATGCTACGAAATCGAAAAGAAAATGTTATTTTCCCACGATGCTATGAAAAACCAAGAAAAACAGTTGTTTTCGAAAGGCAAAGAAAGGAAATGAAGGCATAGGCCACTGAGTCTTATGATTTCCAGGTCATAAGAGCTTACCAGCGTTGTCGCTGTCAAAGAAAATTCTTTGAGCCCCAAGTCTCCAACGATGATAATGGAAGGAATTTTCAAACCAACAATGCCAACAAAAAACCAACAAAAAATTTTTTTCCAACGATGCTACGAAAAAACGAAGAGAAAACGTAATTTCCCAACGATGCTACGAAAAACTAAGAAAAAATGTTTTCCAACGATGCTACGAAAGACGAAGAAAAAATGCTATTTTCCAACGACGCTATCAAAGGCAAAGAAAGGAAATGAAGTGTTAGGGCCACTGAGTCTTATGATTTCTCAGGTCATAAAACCTTACCAGTGTTGCCGCTGTCAAAGAAAATTCTTTGAGCGCCAAGTTTCCAACTATGATAATGAAAGGAATTTTCAAACAAACAATGCCAACAAAATTTAAGAAAAAGCGTTAAAGGAACTAAAAATTTCGTTTTCCGACGATGCTACGAAAAAACGAAGAAAAAGTGCAATTTCCCAGCGATGCTACGAAAAACGAAGAAAAAATGGTATTTTCCAACGATGCTAGGAAAAATGCAGAAAGAATGTTATTTCCCAACATTGCTAGGGAGAAACGAAGTGAAAACGTAATTTCCCAACGATGCTACGAAATCGAAAAGAAAATGTTATTTTCCCACGATGCTATGAAAAACCAAGAAAAATAGTTGTTTTCGAAAGGCAAAGAAAGGAAATGAAGGCCTAGGCCACTGAGTCTTATGATTTCCAGGTCATAAGAGCTTACCAGCGTTGTCGCTGTCAAAGAAAATTCTTTGAGCCCCAAGTCTCCAACGATGATAATGGAAGGAATTTTCAAACCAACAATGCCAACAAAAAACCAACAAAAAATTTTTTTCCAACGATGCTACGAAAACACGAAGAGAAAACGTAATTTCCCAACGATGCTACGAAAAACTAAGAAAAAATGTTTTCCAACGATGCTACGAAAGACGAAGAAAAAATGCTATTTTCCAACGACGCTATCAAAGGCAAAGAAAGGAAATGAAGTGTTAGGGCCACTGAGTCTTATGATTTCTCACGTCATAAAACCTTACCAGTGTTGCCGCTGTCAAAGAAAATTCTTTGAGCGCCAAGTTTCCAAGGATGATAATGAAAGGAATTTTCAAACAAACAGTGCCAACAAAATTTAAGAAAAAGCGTTAAAGGAACTAAAAATTTCGTTTTGCGACGATGCTACGAAAAAACGAAGAGAAAACGCCATTTCCCCGCGATGCTACGAAAAACGAAGGAAAAATGATATTTTCCAACGATGCTATGAAAAACCAAGAAAAATACTTGATTTTGAAAGTCAAATAAACTAAATGAATTGTTAGGGCCACTGAGTCTTACGACTTCTCAGGTCATAAATGCTTACCAGTGTTGTCGCTGTCAAAGAAAATTCTTTGAACGCCAAGTTTCAACTGATGATAATGAAAGGAATTTTAAAATCAAAAATGCCAACAAAATTTAAGAAAAGGCGTTAAAGGAACTAAAAATTTCGCTTTCCGACGATGCTACGAAAAAACGAAGAGAAAGTGCAATTTCCCAGCGATGCTACGAAAAACGAAGAAAAAATGGTATTTTCCAACGATGCTAGGAAAAATGCAGAAAGAATGTTATTTCCCAACATTGCTAGGGAGAAACGAAGTGAAAACGTAATTTCCCAACGATGCTACGAAAAACGAAGAAAACATGCTATTTCCCAACGATGCTAAGAAAACCAAGAAAAATAGTTGTTTTTGTAAGGCAAAGAAAGGAAATGAAGTGTTAGGGCCACTGAGTCTTATGATTTCTCAGGTCATAAGAGCTTACCAGCGTTGTCGCTATCAAAGAAAATTCTTTGAGCGCCAAATTTCCAACGATGATAATGAAAGGAATTTTCAAATCAACAATGCCAACAAGAAACGAACAAAAAATTTCTTTTTCCAACGATGCTACAAAAAAATGAAGAGAAATCGTAATTTCCCAACGATGCTACGAAAATCGAAGAAAAAATGTTTTACAACGATGCTAGGAAAAACCAAGAAAAAATGTTATTTTCGAACGACGCTATCAAAGGCAAAGAAAGGAAATGAAGTGTTAGGGCCACTGAGTCTTACGACTTCTCAAGTCATAAAAGCTTACCAGTGTTGTCGCTGTCAAAGAAAATTCTCTGAGCGCCAAGTTTCAAATAATGATAATGAAAGGAATTTTCAAATCAACAATGCCAACAAATTTAAGAAAAAGCGTTAAACGAACAAAAAATTTGTTTTCCCTACGACGCTACGAAAAAACGAAGAGAAAACATAATTTCCCACCGATGCTACGAAAAACGAAGAAAAAATGTTTTCCAACGATGCCAGGACAAACGAAGAAAGGATGTTATTTTCGAACGACGCTATCAAAGGCAAAGAAAGGAAATGAAGTGTTAGGGCCACTGAGTCTCATGATTTCCCAGGTCATAAGAGCTTACCAGCGTTGTCGCTGTCAAAGAGAATTCTTTGAGCGCCAAGTTTCCAACGATGATAATGAAAGGAATTTTCAAATCAACAATGCCAACAAAATTTAAGAAAAAGCGTTGAACGAACAAAAAATTTCTTTTCCCTACGATGCTACGAAAAAACGAAGAGAAAACATAATTTCCCACCGATGCTACGAAAAACCAACAAAAAATGTTTTCCAACGATGCTAGGACAAACGAAGAGAGAATGTTATTTTCCAACGACGCTATCAAAGGCAAAGAAAGGAAATAAAGTGTTAGGGCCACTGGTCTTATGATTTCTCACGTCAAAAGAGCTTAGCAGCGTTGTCGCTCTCAAGGAAAATTCTTTGAGCGCCAAGTTTCCAACGATGATAATGCAAGGATTTTTCGAATCTACAATGCCAACAAAATTTAAGAAAAAGCGGTAAACGAACGAAAAATTTCTTTTCCCTACGATGCTACGAAAAAACGAAGAGAAAACATAATTTCCCACCGATGCTATGAAAAACGAACAAAAAATGTTTTCCAACGATGCTAGGAAAACCCAAGAAAAAATGTTATTTTCGAACGACGCTATCAAAGGCAAATAAAGGAAATGAAGTGTTAGAGCCACTGCTTCTTACGACTTCTCAAGTCATAAAAGCTTACCAGTGTTGTCGCTGTCAAAGAAAATTCTCTGAGCGCCAAGTTTCCAACGATGATAATGAACGGAATTTTCAAATCAACAATGCCAACAAATTTAAGAAAAAGCGTTAAACGAACAAAAAATTTCTTTTCCCGACGATAGGTCGAAAAACCAAGAGAAAACGTCACTTCAAAACGATGCTACGAAAAACTAAGAAAAAATGTTTTCCAACGATGCTAGGAAAAACGAAGAAAAAATGTTATTTTCCAACGACGCTATGAAAAACCAAGAAAAATAGTTGATTTTGAAAAGCAAATAAAGGAAATGAAGTGTTAGGGCCACTGAGTCTTACGACTTCTCAAGTCAGAAAAGCTTACCAGTGTTGTCGCTGTCAAAGAAAATTCTTTGAGCGCCAAGTTTCAAATGATGATAATGAAAGGAATTTTCAAATCAACAATGCCAACAAAATTTAAGAAAAAGCGTTAAACGAACACAAAATTTCTTTTTCCGACGATGCGACGAAAAACGAAGGGAAAATGGTATTTTCCAACGAAGCTGGGACAAATGCAGAAAACATGTTATTTTCCAACGATACTACGAAAAACGAAGAGAAAACGTAATTTCCCAACGATGCTACGAAATCGAAAAGAAAATGTTATTTTCCCACGATGCTATGAAAAACCAAGAAAAATAGTTGTTTTCGAAAGGCAAAGAAAGGAAATGAAGGCCTAGGCCACTGAGTCTTATGATTTCCAGGTCATAAGAGCTTACCAGCGTTGTCGCTGTCAAAGAAAATTCTTTGAGCCCCAAGTCTCCAACGATGATAATGGAAGGAATTTTCAAACCAACAATGCCAACAAAAAACCAACAAAAAATTTTTTTCCAACGATGCTACGAAAAAACGAAGAGAAAACGTAATTTCCCAACGATGCTACGAAAAACTAAGAAAAAATGTTTTCCAACGATGCTACGAAAGACGAAGAAAAAATGCTATTTTCCAACGACGCTATCAAAGGCAAAGAAAGGAAATGAAGTGTTAGGGCCACTGAGTCTTATGATTTCTCAGGTCATAAAACCTTACCAGTGTTGCCGCTGTCAAAGAAAATTCTTTGAGCGCCAAGTTTCCAACGATGATAATGAAAGGAATTTTCAAACAAACAATGCCAACAAAATTTAAGAAAAAGCGTTAAAGGAACTAAAAATTTCGTTTTCCGACGATGCTACGAAAAAACGAAGAGAAAACGCCATTTCCCAGCGATGCTACGAAAAACGAAGGAAAAATGATATTTTCCAACGATGCTATGAAAAACCAAGAAAAATAGTTGATTTTGAAAGTCAAATAAACTAAATGAATTGTTAGGGCCACTGAGTCTTACGACTTCTCAGGTCATAAATGCTTACCAGTGTTGTCGCTGTCAAAGAAAATTCTTTGAACGCCAAGTTTCAACTGATGATAATGAAAGGAATTTTCAAATCAAAAATGCCAACAAAATTTAAGAAAAGGCGTTAAAGGAACTAAAAATTTCGCTTTCCGACGATGCTACGAAAAAACGAAGAGAAAGTGCAATTTCCCAGCGATGCTACGAAAAACGAAGAAAAAATGGTATTTTCCAACGATGCTAGGAAAAATGCAGAAAGAATGTTATTTCCCAACATTGCTAGGGAGAAACGAAGTGAAAACGTAATTTCCCAACGATGCTACGAAAAACGAAGAAAACATGCTATTTCCCAACGATGCTAAGAAAACCAAGAGAAATAGTTGTTTTTGTAAGGCAAAGAAAGGAAATGAAGTGTTAGGGCCACTGAGTCTTATGATTTCTCAGGTCATAAGAGCTTACCAGCGTTGTCGCTATCAAAGAAAATTCTTTGAGCGCCAAATTTCCAACGATGATAATGAAAGGAATTTTCAAATCAACAATGCCAACAAGAAACGAACAAAAAATTTCTTTTTCCAACGATGCTACAAAAAAATGAAGAGAAATCGTAATTTCCCAACGATGCTACGAAAATCGAAGAAAAAATGTTTTACAACGATGCTAGGAAAAACCAAGAAAAAATGTTATTTTCGAACGACGCTATCAAAGGCAAAGAAAGGAAATGAAGTGTTAGGGCCACTGAGTCTTACGACTTCTCAAGTCATAAAAGCTTACCAGTGTTGTCGCTGTCAAAGAAAATTCTCTGAGCGCCAAGTTTCAAATAATGATAATGAAAGGAATTTTCAAATCAACAATGCCAACAAATTTAAGAAAAAGCGTTAAACGAACAAAAAATTTGTTTTCCCTACGACGCTACGAAAAAACGAAGAGAAAACATAATTTCCCACCGATGCTACGAAAAACGAAGAAAAAATGTTTTCCAACGATGCCAGGACAAACGAAGAAAGGATGTTATTTTCGAACGACGCTATCAAAGGCAAAGAAAGGAAATGAAGTGTTAGGGCCACTGAGTCTCATGATTTCCCAGGTCATAAGAGCTTACCAGCGTTGTCGCTGTCAAAGAAAATTCTTTGAGCGCCAAGTTTCCAACGATGATAATGAAAGGAATTTTCAAATCAACAATGCCAACAAAATTTAAGAAAAAGCGTTAAACGAACAAAAAATTTCTTTTCCCTACGATGCTACGAAAAAACGAAGAGAAAACATAATTTCCCACCGATGCTACGAAAAACGAACAAAAAATGTTTTCCAACGATGCTAGGACAAACGAAGAGAGAATGTTATTTTCCAACGACGCTATCAAAGGCAAAGAAAGGAAATAAAGTGTTAGGGCCACTGGTCTTATGATTTCTCACGTCAAAAGAGCTTACCAGCGTTGTCGCTCTCAAGGAAAATTCTTTGAGCGCCAAGTTTCCAACGATGATAATGCAAGGATTTTTCGAATCTACAATGCCAACAAAATTTAAGAAAAAGCGGTAAACGAACGAAAAATTTCTTTTCCCTACGATGCTACGAAAAAACGAAGAGAAAACATAATTTCCCACCGATGCTACGAAAAACGAACAAAAAATGTTTTCCAACGATGCTAGGAAAACCCAAGAAAAAATGTTATTTTCGAACGACGCTATCAAAGGCAAATAAAGGAAATGAAGTGTTAGAGCCACTGCTTCTTACGACTTCTCAAGTCATAAAAGCTTACCAGTGTTGTCGCTGTCAAAGAAAATTCTCTGAGCGCCAAGTTTCAAATGATGATAATGAAAGGAATTTTCAAATCAACAATGCCAACAAATTTAAGAAAAAGCGTTAAACGAACAAAAAATTTCTTTTCCCGACGATAGGTCGAAAAACCAAGAGAAAACGTCACTTCAAAACGATGCTACGAAAAACTAAGAAAAAATGTTTTCCAACGATGCTAGGAAAAACGAAGAAAAAATGTTATTTTCCAACGACGCTATGAAAAACCAAAAAAAATAATTGATTTTGAAAAGCAAATAAAGGAAATGAAGTGTTAGGGCCACTGAGTCTTACGACTTCTCAAGTCAGAAAAGCTTACCAGTGTTGTCGCTGTCAAAGAAAATTCTTTGAGCGCCAAGTTTCAAATGATGATAATGAAAGGAATTTTCAAATCAACAATGCCAACAAAATTTAAGAAAAAGCGTTAAACGAACGCAAAATTTCTTTTTCCGACGATGCGACGAAAAACGAAGGGAAAATGGTATTTTCCAACGAAGCTGGGACAAATGCAGAAAACATGTTATTTTCCAACGATACTACGAAAAACGAAGAGAAAACGTAATTTCCCAACGATGCTACGAAATCGAAAAGAAAATGTTATTTTCCAACGATGCTATGAAAAACCAAGAAAAATAGTTGTTTTCGAAAGGCAAAGAAAGGAAATGAAGGCCTAGGCCACTGAGTCTTATGATTTCCAGGTCATAAGAGCTTACCAGCGTTGTCGCTGTCAAAGAAAATTCTTTGAGCGCCAAGTCTCCAACGATGATAATGGAAGGAATTTTCAAACCAACAATGCCAACAAAAAACCAACAAAAAATTTTTTTTCCAACGATGCTACGAAAAAACGAAGAGAAAACGTAATTTCCCAACGATGCTACAAAAACTAAGAAAAAATGTTTTCCAACGATGCTACGAAAGACGAAGAAAAAATGCTATTTTCCAACGACGCTATCAAAGGCAAAGAAAGGAAATGAAGTGTTAGGGCCACTGAGTCTTATGATTTCACAGGTCATAAGAGCTTACCAGCGTTGTCGCTGTCAAAGAAAAATCTTTGAGCGCCAAGTTTACAACGATGATAATGAAAGGAATTTTCAAACCAACAATGCCAGCAAAATTTAAGAAAAAGCGGTAGTCGAACAAAAAATTTCTTTTCCTTACGTTGCTACGAAAAAACGAAGGGAAAATATAATTTCCCACCGATGCTACGAAAAACGAAGAAAAAATGTTTTCCAACGATGCTAGGAAAACCGAAGAAAAAACGTTATTTTCAAACGACGCTATCAAAGGCAAAGAAAGGAAATGAAGTGTTAGGGCCACTGAGTCTTATGATTTCTCAGGTCATAAGAGCTTACCAGCGTTGCCGCTGTCAAACAAAATTCGCTGAGCGCCAAGTTTCCAACGATGATAATGAAAGGAATTTTCAAATCAACAATGCCAACAAATTTAAGAAAAAGCGTTAAACGAACAAAAAATTTCTTTTTTCGACGATACGACGAAAAACCAAGAGAAAACGCCACTTCAAAACGATGCTACGAAAAACTAAGAAAAAATTTTTTCCGACGAAGCTAGGAAAAATGAAGAAAAAATGTTATTTTCCAACGATGCTATGAAAAACCAAGAAAAATAGTTGATTTTGAAAGGCAAATAAAGGAAATGAAGTGTTAGGACCACTGAGTCTTACGACTTCTCAAGTCATAAAAGCTTACCAGTGTTGTCGCTGTCAAAGAAAATTCTCTGAGCGCCAAGTTTCAAATGATGATAATGAAAGGAATTTTTAAATCAACAATGCCAACAAAATTTAAGAAAAAGCGTTAAACGAAGAAAAAATTTCTTTTTCTGACGATGCTACGAAAAACGATTGGAAAATGGTATTTTCCAACGATGCTAAGACAAATGCAGAAAACATGTTATTTTCCAAAGATACTACGAAAAAACGAAGAGAAAACGTAATTTCCCAACGATGCTACGAAAAACGAAGAAAAAATGTTTTCCAACGATGCCAGGAAAACCGAAGAAAAACGTTATTTTCAAACGACGCTATCAAAGGCAAATAAAGGAAATGAATTGTTAGGGCCACTGAGTCCCACGATGGTAGACACCTTGACGTGGTGTGGGGGCTTGTGTTGCGACGGTCATCCAGGCAGGCGCATCCTGCAGGGTGCTCCGAGCAGCGTACTAAGAACTACCCCCCCTAAGCCAAAGGTGTTATGCGACCCGTGCCCAGTGGACTGGTTGGTAGTCGGGGGGTATACCGACTACCGTGAACGGAGCCTCTCTGATACCTGGCGACCTCAGAGAGTATTTAGCCTTACCATGTTATGCAGGGCTCTGGCATGGTGGACCTATTTTCCCGAGCTTTTCGTGGGACCAAACTTGAAAAAGAACAAAAACAACAATATTTAAAACATGCGGGATGTTACCGCTACCCAGGCTGTGAATCTAATGGAGACCATCCTCCGTGATGATGATTCAAAGCCTGGAAATAGTAGAAAGGAGCCAGTGGCTAAGAGTACTCCAAAGAGTGCTCCTACGGTTACGAGCACTCCTAAACCCAGCACCTCTAAACCTGGAGAATCAAAACCTCCGCTGCAAGAGGGGACACAGAATGCGGGAAAATCCAGAACCCGCAATTTACCAATACTCCCACCGCCTGGCGAACCAGGTGGTCGAGACGACCCACGGAGGAAGGGCCTTAGTGGGGCGGGAGCTAGGTGCTATATCCGCTTCCTCGCTCAGGGACTTTCACCTGAAGAAGCGAGGAAGAAGGCGGAGGAGAGAAAGGTTGTAAATCAACCAGTCGTTATCCAAAAGAGAGGAAGAGGAGTATCCTCCTCACCCACGATTTCGGATAACAGGTTCGCCAAAAGGGCGAAACAGAATACGCCACCGGCTAAAGCCCCTGAAGGGTAGGGTAGCAGTGGAGCTAGGGCAATTCCAAGCTCCAGCTATGCCGGTGTAACAAAAGCCGTGAGGGTAGCAGTCCTCCCGGCTAATTACTTTCATGAAGGTCTCAGCACCAAGGACCTTACGGCACTTGAAGAGGCCATCATTGAGGAGGTCTCACAGGGGTAGCATACCAAACTCCTGTTTGAAGGAATACACTTCAAACCTGGTATGCTTCTCATAGACTGTGAGAACAGTGAGACAGCAGCATGGCTTAGGGAGAAGGCACCTAAGCTTGCAAGCTGGGCAGGTATCAGCCTCAGCACTAGGGTAGAAGATGATATCCCGAGACCATACATCGTGACGATCTACCCACCCAGAAGCTCAGGTCAAGAACCGAGCAAAGTTATAGCGCTTTTGGACGCGCAGAATTCCGGACTGGAGACCAAGGAATGGAAGGTCCTCTCCAGCAGGAATGAGGCAAGCGGACTGGTGCTTAAGATTGGGGTGGACCAAAAATCTGTCGACTCGATTGTCAAAGGGGGACACACCCGTTGCTACAGATTCGGCAAAGTTGAGGTCCACGGACTCAAGAAGAAGTGCCAAGGAGAAGATCCTCCTGTCCGTAGGGGAGTAGAAGATGCAACATCGGCTGAGGAGGGTATCACTCCACAGACCGATGATGTGGTACGGCCGGAAATGGAGCTGGAGGAGGAAGACTTTGAGCTAACTCCTCTACACCTCCTTTCATTGGCAGAGCCGATAACGCCAGAAAACGAGGATGCGTTGGAGGGTGCTATTCCACCCTGCAATGCGGAGAACCCAAAATAAATGGCAAAGAGGGAAGCACTAGGGTGGCCCAAGTGAATGTCCATCATGCTAGGGCTGCATCTGCAGTCATAGCACGGACATTCACGAGACAACAACTTGGGCTAGTGCTTATCCAAGAACCCTGGGTCTATAGGGGACAGATCAAAGGACTGTCAAGCAGTAACGCAGAGGTTATTTATGATGTAAAGCAGGAGAAACCAAGAGCCTGCATTCTCATAAAGAAAAATATTAATTATTGTTTGCTTACAGAATATATGACCAGAGACCTGGTCCCAATTAAGATCTCGGTGGACCTAGGCAATAACAAACAGCGAGACTTCATCGTTGCATCTGCCTACTTCGAGGGGGAAGGAAATCATCCGCCACCAGAAGAGGTACAGAGACTGGTAAGATACTGCCGAAATAAGCAAACACCCATAGTCATAGGATGCGATGCAAATGCGCACAACCGTGCATGGGGAAGCAGAGATACCAACAAAAGAGGTGAGTGTCTATTAGAATTCCTAATAAAAGAAAACTTAGAATTATTTAATGTGGGAAGTACACCCACCTTTATCAATAAGATCCGAGAAGAAGTCCTGGACATTACCTTCGGAAGTCCAGAGGTTAAAAAGTTTGTGAAAAAATGGGGAGTGTCTAGTGAACCCTCATTATCAGATCACAGGATAATCATGTTTGATCTGGAGGGGCTGAGTGAAAAGGAAATCTCTATAAGAAACTCAAGGAAAACCGATTGGGTGCAATATAACCTTTATTTAAAGTGCAATTTAGAACAAGGGAGAGTGAACAAGGTGGCGAAAAATCATCTCGAACTCGAACTTGCAGTAGAAGAACTAAATGGAGCGCTTATAAGCGCCTTTGAAGAGAGCTGCCCTCTAAAAGAGAAACAGACAAGCGTTGATGCTCCATGGTGGAATAGGCATCTATCAGAATTAAGAAGCAGTGTAAGGAAGCTATTCAATACGGCTAAAAGAAGTGGCCAGTGGGAGGTTTATAAAAGGGCACTCACCGATTATAACCTTAAAATTAGAGACGCAAAACGGAATAGCTTTAGAGCATTCTGTGAAAGCATCTCGACCACTCCGGCCGCGGCGAGACTGCACAAAGCGTTAGCCAAAGATGGCACGAATATGCAGTGTACGCTGGTAAAAGCAGACGGCAGTTACACGCAAAGTGAAGAAGAGAGGATACTTCTCCTTCTAGAAACTCACTTTCCGAACTGTCATCTCATCACAGAAGATAACAACAGTGAGAACATCACAAGACCAACCCCGACTGATTGGAAGCAGGCCACAGCCATCTGCTCTGAGCAGAGAATTAGCTGGGCAATTGACAGCTTCCAACCATACAAATCAGCTGGGGTTGACCAGATAGTCCCAGCCTTACTGCAAAAAGGGAAGAAGGTAATATTACCACACTTAATAAGAATATTTAAGAGCAGCCTGGCACTCGGGTACATACCGAAGCCATGGAGAAGGGCCCAGGTGGTATTTATCCCTAAGGCGGGCAAAACCGACCATACCCAACCTAAAGCCTTAAGACCTATTAGCCTAACATCATTCCTGTTAAAAACAATGGAGAAGCTAGTAGAGAATAACATAAGAAACACGGTCTTAAAGAGAAAACCTCTACACCGAGATCAGCATACGTATAGAGTGGGCAGATCAACAGAAACCGCTCTATACAAACTAAAAAGCAGCATTGAAGAAGCACTGGACTATAAAGAAATAGCTCTATGTGCCTTCTTGGACATTGCAGGTGCATTTGATAACACCTCACATGAGGCAGTCAGGGAAGCACTAGTAAGGAGAGAGGTAGATCGCACAACCTCAAAATGGATGTGCGAGATGTTGAGAACTAGGAGTGCGGAGACCTCGATGGGACATAACACCATAACGGTCAAAACAACAAGGGGATGCCCGCAGGGAGGGGTACTGTCACCTCTTATGTGGAGCCTAGTTGTAGACGAACTCCTAGAAAAACTAAATAATAATGGCAAAAAATGTCAAGGCTATGCGGACGATATTGTCCTCATAGTAAGAGGTAAATTTGAGGAGACCCTATGTGACATACTACAAAGGGGCCTAAGAATCACCCATGAGTGGTGCTGGTAGAACACAGCTAACCACTGTAAAAAAGAAGTTGGCGAAAGTGCAAAGATTGGCATGTGTATGCATCACAGGTGCCATGAGAACCTGCCCTACCGCAGCGTTGGAGGTCCTTTTGGAACTCACTCCATTACACCTAAAGATACAAAAAATTGCCAAGGCGACATTAATCAAACTTGGCAAAGAAAAATCGGAGATAGGAGCAAATATAAGAACTAAACATTATAGCTCTCTATCGAAAGAAAACCCATGGGTGACAGCCCCAAGGGATGACACCTGCAGAGAACTAAACTTCAAAAGGAATTTCACTTCAGAGTTGAGTAGCAAAGATGAATGGAGAGGGGAAACAACCCACTACCAGATAAAAAGTCATGCCATCAAGTGGTATGCAGATGGCTCCAGAACTGCCGAAGGCACAGGTGCCGGAGTATATGGGCCCAGAACCAAATACTCCGAACCTATGGGAGTTTACAGCAGTATCTTCCAAGCAGAGGTACACGCTATCAAAAGATGTACGGAATTCAACCTCGATAGAAGCTATCGCAATCAAAATATAGCGATAATGGTTGATAGTCAAGCGGCCATCAGAGCATTAAGCTCATGTTCAATAAGATCCAGGATGGTAGAAGAATGCGTGACCAAACTAAATAAGTTAGGCACAACAAACAAAGTTATCCTATTCTGGATACCGGGTCATATGGGTATCGAGGGTAATGAAGAAGCCGACAAACTGGCCAAACAAGGGGCGAGAACACCCTTCATAGGGCCAGAACCCTTCTGTGGAATCGGACGACACATAATCCGAGAAATTTTATCAAAAGAAGAGGTGACAGAAAGAACCAAACACTGGGAACAACAACCAGGGCAAAGAAAGGCCAAAGATCTCCTAGGGGAATACAACCCAAAGAGATTTAGAGCCTTAATCAGCACAAATAGAAAGAATATGAGAGTTCTGACAGGAATACTAACAGGTCACTGCAGGCTCAAAGCACACCTAAAAAAGCTAGGACTTGCACTAGACAGCAGCTGCAGATTCTGCGAGGGTGAGGAAGAAACTCCAATGCACATCCTCTCTGAATGCGAAGCACTATTCCGCAGAAGAAGGAAATACTTGGGGGCATACTACCTCCCCCCAAATGAGATACAATCTCTTGATCCACTCCGGATTATAAAATTCCTAAGAGAAATAGGTCTGGAGGAGGTGCTTTAGAGTGGGAGAAACCAAACGACTGCACCAAAGACAAGGGGGTGCAATAGATCTTAAGGTCGCAGTACAGGAACACCCTTTAACTAATCTAATCTAATCTAATCTACGGCCACTGAGTCTTATGATTTCTCAGGTCATAAGAGCTTACCAGCGTTGTCGCTGTCAAAGAAAAATATTTGAACGCCAAGTTTCCAATGACGATAATGAAAGGAATTTCCAAATCAACAATGCCAGCAAAATTTAAGAAAAAGCGTTAATCGAACAAAAAATTTCTTTTCCCTACGATGCTACGAAAAAACGGAGAGAAAACATAATTTCCCACCGATGCTACGAAAAACGAAGAAAAAATGTCTTCCAACGATGCTAGGAAAACCGAAGAAAAAACGCTATTTTCAAACGACGCTATCAAAGGCAACTGAGTCTTATGATTTCTCAGGTTATAAGAGCTTACCATCGTTGTCGCTGTCAAGGAAAAATCTTTGAGCGCCAAGTTTCCAACGATGATAATGAAAGGAATTTTCAAATCAACAATGCCAGCAAAATTTTAGAAAAAGCGGTAATCGAACAAATAATTTCTTTTCCCTACGATGCTACGAAAAACGAAGAGAAAGCATAATTTCCCACCGATGCTACGAAAAACGAAGAAACAATGTTTTCCAACGATGCTAGGAAAACCGAAGAAAAAACGTTATTTTCCAACGACGCTATCAAAAGCAAAGAAAGGAAATGAATTGTTAGGGCCACTGAGTCTTATGGTTTCTCAGGTCATAAAACCTTACCAGTGTTGCCGCTGTCAAAGAAAATTCTTTGAGCGCCAAGTTTCCAACGATGATAATGAAAGGAATTTTCAAACCAGCAATGCCAACAAAAAACCAACAAAAATTTTTTTTTCCAACGATGCTACGAAAAAGCGAAGAGAAAACGTAATTTTCCAACAATGCTACGAAAAACGAAGAAAAAATGTTTTCCAACGATGCTACGAAAAACGAAGGAAAAATGTTATTTTCCAACGAAGCTACGAAAAACGAAGAAAAAATGTTATTTTCCAACAACGCTATCAAAGGCAAAGAAGGGAAATGAAGTGTTAGGGCCACTGAGTCTTATGTTTTCTCAGAGCTTAGAAGCGTTGTCGCTGTCAAAGAAAACTTTTTCAGCGCCAAGTTTCCAACGATGATAATGAAAGGAATTTTCAAATCAACAATGCCAACAAAATTTAAGAAAAAGTGTTAAACGAACAAAAAATTTCTTTTCCCTACGATGCTACGAAAAAACGATGAGAAAAAATAATATCCCCCCAATGCTACGAAAATGAAAAAAAACTGTTTTCCAACGATGCTAGGAAAAACGAAGAAAAAATGCTATTTTAGAACGACGCTATCAAAGGCGATAAAAGGAAATGAATTTTTAGGGCCACTGAACCTTATGATTTCTCCGGTCATAAGAGCTTACCTGCGTTGTCGCTGTCAAAGGAAATCCTTTGAGCGCCAAATTTCCAACGATGATAATGAAAGGAATTTTCAAATCAACAATCCCAACCAAAAATCAACAAAAAATTTATTTTTCCAACGATGGTACGAAAAACGAAGGGAAAATGTTACCTTCCAACGATGCTGGGACAAATGCAGAAAACATGTTTTTTTCAACGATACTACCATAAAACGAAGAGAATACGTAATTTCTCAGCGGTGCTACGAAAAACGAAGGAAAATGTTTTCCAACGATGCTACGAAAAACGAAGAAAAAATGTTATTTTCCAACGACGCTATCAAAAGCAAAGAAAGGAAATGAAGTGTTAGGGCCACTGAGTCTTATGATTTCTCAGAGCTTACCAGCGTTGTCGCTGTCAAAGAAAACCCTTTGAGCGCCAAGTTTCCAACGATGATAATGAAAGGAATTTTCAAATCAACAAAGCCAGCAAAATTTAAGAAAAAGCGTTAATCGTACAAAAAATTTCTTTTCCCTACGATGCTACGAAAAAACGAAGACATAACATAATTTCCCACCGATGCTACGAAAAACGAAGAAAAAATGTTTTCCAACGATGCTAGGAAAACCGAAGAAAAAACGTTATTTTCAAACGACGCTATCAAAGGCAAAGAAAGGAAATGAATTGTTAGGGCCACTGAGTCTTATGATTTCTCAGGTCATAAAAGCTAACCAGTGTTGTCGCTGTCAAAGAAAATTCTCTGAGCGCCAAGTTTCAAATGATGATAATGAAAGGAATTTTCAAATCAACAATGCCAACGAATTTAAGAAAAAGCGTTAAACGAACAAAAAATTTCTTTTTTCGACGATACGACGAAAAACCAAGAGAAAAAGTCACTTCAAAACGATGCTACGAAAAACTAAGAAAAAATGTTTTCCGACGAAGATAGGAAAAATGAAGAAAAAATGTTATTTTCCAGCGATGCTATGAAAAACCAAGAAAAATAGTTGATTCTGAAAGGCAAATAAAGGAAATGAAGTGTTAGGACCACTGAGTCTTACGACTTCTCAAGTCATAAAAGCTTACCAGTGTTGTCGCTGTCAAAGAAAATTCTTTGAGCGCCAAGTTTCAAATGATGATAATGAAAGGAATTTTTAAATCAACAATGCCAACAAAATTTAAGAAAAAGCGTTAAACGAACAAAAAATTTCTTTTTCCGACGATGCTACGAAAAATGAAGGGAAAATGGTATTTTCCAACGATGCTGGGACAAATGCAGAAAACAAGTTATTTTCCAACGATACTACGAAAAAACGAAGAGAAAACGTAATTTCCCAACGATGCTACGAAGAACAAATAAAAAATGTTATCCAACAATGCTAGGAAAAATGCAGAAAAAATGTTATTTTCCAACGATTCTACGAAAAAACGAAGAGAAAACGTAATTTCCCAACTATGCTACGAAAGCGAAGAATAAATGTTATTTTCCAACGATGCTATGAAAACCAAGAAAAATGGTTGTTTTTGAAAGACAAAGAAAGGAATTGAAGGGTTAAGGCAACTGAGTCTTATGATTTCTCAGGTCATAAAAGCTTACCAGTGTTGTCGCTGTCAAAGAAAATTCTCTGAGCGCCAAGTTTCAAATGATGATAATGAAAGGAATTTTCAAATAAACAATGCCAACAAATTTAAGAAAAGCGTTAAACGAACAAAAAATTTCTTTTCCCTACGATGCTACGAAAAAACGGAGAGAAAACATAATTTCCCACCGATGCTACGAAAAACGAAGAAAAAATGTTTTCCAACGATGCTAGGAAAACCGAAGAAAAAACGGTATTTTCAAACGACGCTATCAAAGGCAAAGAAAGGAAATGAATTGTTAGGGCCACTGAGTCTTATGATTTCTCAGGTCATAAGAGCTTACCTGCGTTGTCGCTGTCAAACAAAACCCTTTGAGCGCCAAGTTTCCAACGATGATAATGAAAGGAATTTTCAAATCAACAATGCCAGCAAAATTTAAGAAAAAGCGTTAATCGAACAAAAAACTTCTTTTCCCTACGATGCTACGAAAAAACGAAGAGAAAACATAATTTCCACCGATGCTACGAAAAACGAAGAAAAAATGTTTTCCAACGATGCTAGGAAAACCGAAGAAAAAACGTTATTTTCAAACGACGCTATCAAAGGCAAAGAAAGGAAATGAAGTGTTAGGGCCACTGAGTCTTATGATTTCTCAGAGCTTACCAACGTTGTCGCTGTCAAAGAAAATTCTTTTAGCGCCAAGTTTCAAATGATGATAATGAAAGGAATTTTCAAATCAACAATGCCAACAAAATTTAAGAAAAAGCGTTAAACGAACAAAAAATTTCTTTTCCCTAGGATTCTACGAAAAAACGAAGAGAAAACGTAATTTCCCACCGATGCTACGAAAAACGAAGAAAAAATGTTTTCCAACGATGCTAGGAAAACCAAAGAAAAAACGTTATTTTCAAACGACGCTATCAAAGGCAAAGAAAGGAAATGAAGTGTTAGGGCCACTGAGTCTGATGATTTCTCAGAGCTTACCAGCGTTGTCGCTGTCAAAGAAAATTCTTTGAGCGCCAAGTTTTAAATGATGATAATCAAAGGAATTTTCAAATCAACAATGCCAGCAAAATTTAAGAAAAAGCGTTAATCGAACAAAAAATTTCTTTTCCCTACGATGCTACGAAAAAACGAAGAGAAAACGTAATTTCCCAACAATGCTACGAAAAACGAAGAAAAAACATTTTCGAACGATGCTAGGAAAACCGAAGAAAAACGTTATTTTCCAACGACGCTATCAAAAGCAAAGAAAGGAAATGACGTGTTAGGGCCACTGAGTCTTTTGATTTCTCAGAGCTTAGAAGCGTTGTCGCTGTCAAAGAAAACTCTTTCAGCGACAAGTTTCCAACGATGATAATGAAAGGAATTTTCAAATCAATACTGCCAACAAAATTTAAGAAAAAGCGTTAAACGAACCAAAAATTTCGTTTTTCGACGATGCTACGAAAAAACGAAGAGAAAACGCAATTTCCCAGCGATGCTACGAAAAACGAAGAAATAATATTTTCCAACGATGCTAGGAAAACCGAAGAAAAAACGTTATTTTCAAACGACGCTATCAAAGGCAAAGAAAGGAAATGAATTGTTAGGGCCACTGAGTCTTACGATTTCTCAGGTCATAAGAGCTTACCAGCGTTGTCGCTGTCAAAGAGAAATATTTGAGCGCCAAGTTTCCAACGATGATAATGAAAGGAATTTTCAAATCAACAATGCCAGCAAAATTTAAGAAAAAGCGTTAATCGAACAAAAAATTTTTTTCCCTACGATGCTACGAAAAAACGAAGAGAAAACATAATTTCCACCGATGCTACGAAAAACGAAGAAATAATGTTTTCCAACGATGCTAGGAAAACCGAAGAAAAAACGTTATTTTCAAACGACGCTATCAAAGGCAAAGAAAGGAAATGAAGTGTTAGGGCCACTGAGTCTTATGATTTCTCAGAGCTTAGAAGCATTGTCGCTGTCAAAGAAAACTCTTTCAGCGACAAGTTTCCATCGATGATAATGAAAGGAATTTTCAAATCAATACTGCCAACAAAATTTAAGAAAAAGCGTTAAACGAACCAAAAATTTCGTTTTTCGACGATGCTACGAAAAAACGAAGAGAAAACGCAATTTCCCAGCGATGCTACGAAAAACGAAGAAAAATGGTATTTTCCAACGATGCTATCAAAAGCCAAGAAAAATAGTTGTTTTTGAAAGGCAAAGAGGGGAATTGAAATGTTAGGAACATTGGGTCTTATGATTTCTCACTTCATAAGAGCGTACAAGTGTTGTCGCTGTCAAAGAAAATTCGTTGAGCGCCAAGTTCCCAACGATGATAATGAACGGAATTTTCAAATCAACAATGCCAACAAAATGTAAGAAAAGGCGTTAAACGAACCAAAAATTTCGTTTTCCGACGATGCTACGAAAAACGAAGACAAAATGGTGTTTTCCAACGACGCTGGGACAAATGCAGAAAGCATACTATTTTCCAACGATTCTACGAAAAAACGAAGAGAAAGCGTAATTTCCCAACAATGCTACGAAAAGCGAAGAAAAAATGTTTTCCAACGATGCTAGGAAAAACGAAGAAAAAATGTTATATTCCAACTAGGCTATCAAAGGCAAAGAAAGGAAATGACGTGTTAGGGCCACTAAGTCTTATGATTTCTCAGAGCTTAGAAGCGTTGTCGCTGTCAAAGAAAACTCTTTCAGCGCCAAGTTTCCAACGATGATAATGAAAGGAATTTTCAAATCAACAATGCCAACAAATTTAAGAAAAAGCGTTAAACGAACAAAAAATTTCTTTTTCCGACGATACGACGAAAAACAAGAAAAAACGTCACTTCAAAACGATGCTACGAAAAACTAAGGAAAAATGTTTTCCGACGATGCTAGGAAAAACGAAGAAAAAATGTTATTTTCCAACGATCCTATGAAAAACCAAGGAAAATAGTTGATTTTGAAAGGCAAATAAAGGAAATGAAGTGTTAGGGCCACTGAGTCTTATGATTTCTCAGGTCACAAAAGCTTACCAGTGTTGTCGCTGTCAAAGAAAATTCTTTGAGCGCCAAGCTTCAAATGATGATAACGAAAGGAATTTTCAAATCAACAATGCCAACAAAAAATAAACAAAAAATTTCTTTTTCCAACGATGCTAGAAAAAACGAAGAGAAAACGTAATTTCCCAACGTGCTACGAAAAACGAAGAAAAAATATTTTCCAACGATGCTAGGAAAAACGAAAAAAAATCCTATTTGCCAACCACGCTATCAAAGGCAAAGAAAGGAAATGAAGTATTAGGGCCACTGAGTCTTATGATTTCTCAGGTCATAAGAGATTACCAGCGTTGTCGCTGTCAAAGAAAATTCTTTGAGCGCCAAGTTTCCAACAATGATAACGAAAGGAATTTTCAAATCAGCAATGCCAACAAATTTAAGAAAAAGCGTTAAACGAACAAAATTTCTTTTTCCGACGATACGACGAAAAACCAAGAGAAAACGTCACTTCAAAACGATGCTACGAAAAACTAAGCAAAAATGTTTTCCGACGATGCTAGGAAAAACGAAGAAAAAATGTAATTTTCCAACGATGCTATGAAAAACCAAGAAAAATAGTTGATTTTGAAAGGCAAAGAAAGGAAATGAAGTGTTAGGGCAACGGAGTCTTACGACTTCTCACGTCATAAAAGGTTACTAGTGTTGTCGCTCTCAAAGAAAATTCTTTAGGCGCCAAGTTTCAAATGATGATAATGAAAGGAATTTTCAAATCAACAATGCCAACAAAATTTAAGAAAAAGCGTTAAACGAACAAAAAATTTCTTTTTCCGACGATGCTACGAAAAACGAAGGGAAAATGGTATTTTCCAACGATGCTGGGACAAATGCAGAAAACATGTTATTTTCCAACGATACTGCGAAAAAACGAAGAGAAAACGTAATTTCCCAACGATGCTACGAAAAACAAATAAAAAATGTTTTCCAACGATGCTAGGAAAAACGCAGAAAAAATGTTATTTTCCAACGATTCTACGAAAAAACGAAGAGAAAACGTAATTTCCCAACGATGCTACGAAAAACGAAAAAAAAATGTTTTCCAACTATGCTAGGAAAAACGAAGAAAAAATGTTATTTTCCAACCAGGCTATCAAAGGCAAAGAAAGGAAATGACGTGTTAGGGCCACTGAGTCTTATGATTTCTCAGAGCTTAGAAGCGTTGTCGCTGTCAAAGAAAACTCTTTCAGCGCCAAATTTCCAACAATGATAATGAAAGGAATTTTCAAATCAACAATGCCAACAAATTTAAGAAAAAGCGTTAAACGAACAAAAAATTTCTTTTTTCGAAGATACGACGAAAAACCAAGAGAAAACGTCACTTCAAAACGATGCTACGAAAAACTAAGAAAAAATGTTTCCCGACGAAGCTAGGAAAAATGAAGAAAAAATGTTGTTTTCCAACGATGCTATGGAAAACCAAGAAAAATAGTTGATTTTGAAAGGCAAATAAAGGAAATGAAGTGTTAGGACCACTGAGTCTTACGACTTCTCAAGTCATAAAAGCTTACCAGTGTTGTCGCTGTCAAAGAAAATTCTTTGAGCGCCAAGTTTCAAATGATGATAATGAAAGTAATTTTTAAATCAACAATGCCAACAAAATTTAACAAAAAGCGTTAAACGAACAAAAAATTTCTTTTTCCGACGATGCTACGAAAAACGAAGGGAAAATGGTATTTTCCAACGATGCTGGGACAAATGTAGAAAACATGTTATTTTCCAACGATACTACGAAAAAACGAAGAGAAAACGTAATTTCCCAACGGTGCTACGAAAAACAAATAAAAAATGTTTTCCAACAATTCTAGGAAAAACGCAGAAAAAATGTTATTTTCCAACGATACTACGAAAAAACGAAGAGAAAACGTAATTTCCCAACTATGCTACGAAAGCGAAGAAAAAATGTTATTTTCCAACGATGCTATGAAAACCAAGAAAAATGGTTGTTTTTGAAAGACAAAGAAAGGAATTGAATGGTTAAGGCCACTGAGTCTTATGATTTCTCAGGTCATAAAAGCTTACCAGCGTTGTCGCTGTCAAAGCAAATTCTTTGAGCGCCAAGTTTCCAACGATGATAATGAAAGGAATTTTCAAATCAACAATGCCAGCAAAAAACCAATATAAAATTTCTTTTCCCTACGATGCTACGAAAAAACGAAGTTAAAACGTAATTTCCCAACGATGCTACGAAAAACGAAGAAAAAATGTTTTCCAACGATGCTGGGAAAACCGAAGAAAAAACGTTATTTTCAAACGAAGCTATCAAAGGCAAAGAAAGGAAATGAATTGTTAGGGCCACTGAGTCTTATGATTTCTCAGGTCATAAGAGCTTACCAGCGTTGTCGCTGTCAAAGAAAAATATTTGAGCGCCAAGTTTCCAACGATGATAATGAAAGGAATTTTCAAATCAACAATGCCAGCAAAATTTAACAAAAAGCGTTAATCGAACATAAAATTTCTTTTTCCGGCGTTGCTACGAAAAATGAAGGGAAAATGGTATTTTCCAACGATGCTGGGAGAAATGCAGAAAACAAGTTATTTTCCAATGATACTACGAAAAAACGAAGAGAAAACGTAATTTCCCAACGATGCTACGAAAAACAAATAAAAACTGTTTTCCAAAAATGCTAGGAAAAACGCAGAAAAAATGTTATTTTCCAACGATTCTACGAAAAAACGAAGAGAAAACGTAATTTCCCAACTATGCTACGAAAGCGAAGAAAAAATGTTATTTTCCAACGATGCTATGAAAACCAAGAAAAATGGTTGTTTTTGAAAGACAAAGAAAGGAATTGAAGGGTTAAGGCCAGTGAGTCTTATGATTTCTCAGGTCATAAAAGCTTACCAGTGTTGACGCTGTCAAAGAAAATTCTTTCAGCGCCAAGTTTCCAACGATGATAATGAAAGGAATTTTCAAATCAACAATGCCAGCAAAAAACCAATATAAAATTTCTTTTCCCTACGATGCTACGAAAAAAGGAAGAGAAAACGTAATTTCCCAACGATGCTACGAAAAACGAAGAAAAAATGTTTTCCAGCGATGCTGGGAAAACCGAAGAAAAGACGTTATTTTCAAACGACGCTATCAAAGGCAAAGAAAGGAAATGAATTGTTAGGCCCACTGAGTCTTATGATTTCTCAGGTCATAAGAGCTTACCAGCGTTGTCGCTGTCAAAGAAAATTCTTTGAGCGCCAAATTTCCAACGATGATAACGAAAGGAATTTTCAAATCAACAATGCCAACAAATTTAACAAAAAGCGTTAAACGAACAAAATTTCTTTTTCCGACGATACGACGAAAAACCACGAGAAAACGTCACTTCAAAACGATGCTACGAAAAACTAAGGAAAAATGTTTTCCGACGATGCTAGGAAAAACGAAGAAAAAATGTAATTTTCCAACGATGCTATGAAAAATCAAGAAAAATAGTTGATTTTGAAAGGCAAAGAAAGCAAATGAAGTGTTAGGGCAACGGAGTCTTACGACTTCTCACCTCATAAAAGCTTACTAGTGTTGTCGCTGTCAAAGAAAATTCTTTGAGCGCCAAGCTTCAAATGATGATAACGAAAGGAATTTTCAAATCAACAATGCCAACAAAATTTAAGAAAAAGCGTTAAACGAACAAAAAATTTCTTTTTCCGACGATGCTACGAAAAACGAAGGGAAAATGGTATTTTCCAACGATGCTGGGACAAATGCAGAAAACATGTTATTTTCCAACGATACTACGAAAAACGAAGAGAAAACGTAATTTCCCAACGATGCTACGAAAAAGAAATAAAAAATGTTTTCCAACGGTGCTAGGAAAAACGCAGAAAAAATGTTATTTTCCAACGATTCTACGAAAAAACGAAGAGAAAACGTAATTTCCAAACGATGCCACGAAAAACGAAGAAAAAATGTTGTCCAACGATGCTAGGAAAAACGAAGAAAAAATGTTATTTCTAACCACGCTATCAAAGGCAAAGAAAGGAAATGAAGTGTTAGAGCCACTGAGTCTTACGATTTCTCAGGTCATAAGAGCTTACCAGTGTTGTCGCTGTCAAAGAAAAATATTTGAGCGCCAAGTTTCCAACGATGATAATGAAAGGAATTTTCAAATCAACAATGCTAGCAAAATATAAGAAAAAGCGTTAATCGAACAAAAAATTTCTTTTCCCTACGATGCTACGAAAAACGAAGGGAAAATGGTATTTTCCAACGATGCTGGGACAAATGCAGAAAACATGTTATTTTCCAACGATACTACGAAAAAACGAAGAGAAAACGTAAATTCCCAACGATGTTACGAAAAACAAATAAAAAATGTTTTCCAACGATGCTAGGAAACACGCAGAAAAAATGTTATTTTCCAACGATTCTACGAAAAAACGAAGAGAAAACGTAATTTCCCAACGATGCTACGAAAAACGAAAAAAAAATGTTTTCCAACGATGCTAGGAAAAACAAAGAAAAAATGTTACTTTCCAACCAGGCTATCAAAGGCAAAGAAAGGAAATGACGTGTTAGGGCCACTGAGTCTTATGATTTCTCAGAGCTTAGAAGCGTTGTCGCTGTCAAAGAAAAATATTTGAGCGCCAAGTTTCCAACGATGATAATGAAAGGAATTTTCAAATCAACAATGCCAGCAAAATACAAGAAAAAGCGTTAAACGAACAAAAAATTTCTTTTCCCTACGATGCTACGAAAAAACGAAGAGAAAACATAATTTCCCACCGATGCTACGAAAAACGATGAAAAATTTTTTTCCAACGATGCTAGGAAAACCGAAGAAAAAACGTTATTTTCAAACGACACTATCAAAGGCAAAGAAAGGAAATGAATTGTTAGGGCCACTGAGTCTTATGATTTCTCAGGTCATAAAAGCTTACCAGTGTTGTCGCTGTCAAAGAAAATTCTCTGAGCGCCCAGTTTCAAATGATGATAATGAAAGGAATTTTCAAATCAACAATGCCAACAAAATTTAAGAAAAAGCGTTAAACGAACAAAAAATTTCTTTTTCCGACGATGCTACGAAAAACGAAGGGAAAATGGTATTTTCCAACGATGCTGGGACAAATGCAGAAAACATGTTATTTTCCAACGATACTACGAAAAAACGAAGAGAAAACGTAATTTCCCAACGATGCTACGAAAAACAAATAAAAAATGTTTTCCAACGATGCTAGGAAAAACGCAGAAAAAATGTTATTTTCCAACGATTCTACGAAAAAACGAAGAGAAAACGTAATTTCCCAACGATGCTACGAAAAACGAAAAAAAAATGTTTTCCAACGATGCTAGGAAAAACAAAGAAAAAATGTTACTTTCCAACCAGGCTATCAAAGGCAAAGAAAGGAAATGACGTGTTAGGGCCACTGAGTCTTATGATTTCTCAGAGCTTAGAAGCGTTGTCGCTATCAAAGAAAACTCTTTCAGCGCCAAATTTCCAACGATGATAATGAAAGGAATTTTCAAATCAACAATGCCAACAAATTTAAGAAAAAGCGTTAAACGAACAAAAAATTTCTTTTTTCGACGATACGACGAAAAACCAAGAGAAAACGTCACTTCAAAACGATGCTACGAAAAACTAGGAAAAAGTGTTTTCCGACGAAGCTAGGAAAAATGAAGAAAAAATGTTATTTTCCAACGATGCTATCAAAAACCAAGAAAAATAGTTGATTTTGAAAGGCAAATAAAGGAAATGAAGTGTTAGGACCACTGAGTCTTACGACTTCTCAAGTCATAAAAGCTTACCAGTGTTGTCGCTGTCAAAGAAAATTCTTTGAGCGCCAAGTTTCAAATGATGATAACGAAAGGAATTTTTAAATCAACAATGCCAACAAAATTTAACAAAAAGCGTTAAACGAACAAAAAATTTCTTTTTCCGACGATGCTACGAAAAACGAAGGGAAAATGGTATTTTCCAACGATGCTGGGACAAATGCAGAAAACATGTTATTTTCCAACGATACTACGAAAAAACGAAGAGAAAACGTAATTTCCCAACGGTGCTACGAAAAACAAATAAAAAATGTTTTCCAACAATGCTAGGAAAAATGCAGAAAAAATGTTATTTTCCAACAATTCTACGAAAAAACGAAGAGAAAACGTAATTTCCCAACTATGCTACGCAAGCGAAGAAAAAATGTTATTTTCCAACGATGCTATGAAAACCAAGAAAAATGGTTGTTTTTGAAAGACAAAGAAAGGAATTGAATGGTTAAGGCCACTGAGTCTTATGATTTCTCAGGTCATAAGAGTTTACCAGCGTTGTCGCTGTCAAAGCAAATTCTTTGAGCGCCAAGTTTCCAACGATGATAATGAAAAGAATTTTCAAATCAACAATGCCAACAAAAAATTTCTTTTCCCAACGATGGTAGGAAAAAACGAAGAGAAAACGTAATTTCCCGACGATGCTACGAAAAACGAAGAAAAAATGTTTTCCAACAATGCTAGGAAAACCGAAGAAAAAACGTTATTTTCAAACGACGCTATCAAAGGCAAAGAAAGGAAATGAGTTGTTAGGGCCACTGAGTCTTATGATTTCTTAGGTCATAAGAGCTTACCAGCGTTGTCGCTGTCAAAGAAAAATATTTGAGCGCCAAGTTTCCAACGATGATAATGAAAGGAATTTTCAAATCAACAATGCCAGCAAAATTTTAGAAAAAGCGTTAATCGAACAAAAAATTTCTTTTTCCGACGATGCTACGAAAAATGAAGGGAAAATGGTATTTTCCAACGATGCTGGCACAAATGTAGAAAACAAGTTATTTTCCAACGATACTACGAAAAATCGAAGAGTAAACGTAATTTCCCAACGATGCTACGAAAAACAAGTAAAAAATATTTTCCAACAATGCTAGGAAAAACGCAGAAAAAATGTTATTTTCCAACAATTCTACGAAAAAACGAAGAGAAAACGTAATTTCCCAACTATGCTACGCAAGCGAAGAAAAAATGTTATTTTCCAACGATGCTATGAAAACCAAGAAAAATGGTTGTTTTTGAAAGACAAAGAAAGGAATTGAATGGTTAAGGCCACTGAGTCTTATGATTTCTCAGGTCATAAGAGCTTACCAGCGTTGTCGCCGTCAAAGCAAATTCTTTGAGCGCCAAGTTTCCAACGATGATAATGAAAGGAATTTTCAAATCAACAATGCCAACAAAAAACCAACAAAAAATTTCTTTTCCCAACGATGCTAGGAAAAAACGAAGAGAAAACGTAATTTCCCGACGATGCGACGAAAAACGAAGAAAAAATGTTTTCCAACAATGCTAGGAAAACCGAAGAAAAAACGTTATTTTCAAACGACGCTATCAAAGGCAAAGAAAGGAAATGAATTGTTAGGGCTACTGAGTCTTATGATTTCTTAGGTCATAAGAGCTTACCAGCGTTGTCGCTGTCAAAGAAAAATATTTGATCGCCAAGTTTCCAACGATGATAATGAAAGGAATTTTCAAATCAACAATGCCAGCAAAATTTAAGAAAAAGCGTTAATCGAACAAAAAATTTCTTTTCCCTACGATGCTACGAAAAAACGAAGAGAAAACATAATTTCCCACCGATGCTACGAAAAACGAAGAAAAAATGTTTTCCAACGATGCTAGGAAAACCGAAGAAAAAACGTTATTTTCAAACGACGCTATCACAGGCAAAGAAAGGAAATGAATTGTTAGGGCCACTGAGTCTTATGATTTCTCAGGTCATAAAAGCTTACCAGTGTTGTCGCTGTCAAAGAAAATTCTCTGAGCGCCAAGTTTCAAATGATGATAATGAAAGGAATTTTCAAATCAACAATGCCAACAAATTTAAGAAAAAGCGTTAAACGAACAAAAAATTTCTTTTTTCGACGATACGACGAAAAACCAAGAGAAAACGTCACTTCAAAACGATGCTACGAAAAACTAGGAAAAACTGTTTTCCGACGAAGCTAGGAAAAATGAAGAAAAAATGTTATTTGCCAACGATGCTATGAAAAATCAAGAAAAATAGTTGATTTTGAAAGGCAAATAAAGGAAATGAAGTGTTAGGACCACTGAGTCTTACGACTTCTCAAGTCATAAAAGCTTACCAGTGTTGTCGCTGTCAGAGAAAATTCTTTGAGCACCAAGTTTCAAATGATGATAATGAAAGGAATTTTTAAATCAGCAATGCCAACAAAATTTAAGAAAAAGCGTTAAACGAACGAAAAATTTCTTTTTCCGACGATGTTACGAAAAATGAAGCGAAAATGGTATTTTCCAACGATGCTGGGACATATGCAGAAAACAAGTTATTTTCCAACGATACTATGAAAAAACGAAGAGAAAACGTAATTTCCCAACGATGCTACGAAAAACAAATAAAAAATGTTATCCAACAATGCTAGGAAAAACGCAGAAAAAATGTTATTTTCCAACGATTCTACGAAAAAACGAAGAGAAAACGTAATTTCCCAACTATGCTACGAAAGCGAAGAAAAAATGTTATTTTCCAACGATGCTATGAAAACCAAGAAAAATGGTTGTTTTTGAAAGACAAAGAAAGGAGTTGAAGGGTTAAGGCCACTGAGTCTCGTGATTTCTCAGGTCATAAAAGCTTACCAGTGTTGTCGCTGTCAAAGAAAATTCTTTGAGCGTTAAGTTTCAAATGATGATAACGAAAGGAATTTTCAAATCAACAATGCCAACAAAAAACCAACAAAAAATTTCTTTTTCCAACGATGCTAGGAAAAAACGAAGAGAAAACGTAATTTCCCAACGTGCTACGAAGAACGAAGAAAAAATGATTTCCAACGATGCTAGGAAAAACGAAAAAAAACGTTATTTTCCAACCACGCTATCAAAGGCAAAGAAAAGAAATGAAGTGTTAGGGCCACTGAGTCTTATGATTTCTCAGGTCATAAGAGATTACCAGCGATGTCGCTGACAAAGAAAACTCTTTGAGCGCCAAGTTTCCAACGATGATAATGAAAGGAATTTTTACATCAACGATGCCAACAAAATTTAAGAAAAACTGTTAAACGAACAAAAAATTTCTTTTCCCTACGATGCAACGAAAAACCGAAAAGAAAACGTAATTTCCCAACGATGTTACGAAAAACGAAGAAAAAATGCTATTTCCAAACGATGCTAAGAAAACCAAGAAAATAGTTGTTGTTGAAAGGCAAAGAAAGGAAATGAAGTGTTAGGGCCATTGGGTCTTATGATTTCTCAGGTCATAAAAGCGTATCAGTTTTGTCGCTGTCAAAGAAAATTCGTTGAGCGCCAAGTTCCCAACGCTGATAATGAACGGAATTTTCAAATCAACAATGCCAACAAAATTTAAGAAAAAGCGTTAAACGAACCAAAAATTTCGTTTTTCGACGATGCTACGAAAAAACGAAGAGAAAACGCAATTTCCCAGCGATGCTACTAACAACGAAGAAAAATGGTATTTTCCAACGATGCTATCAAAAGCCAAGAAAAATAGTTGTTTTTGAAAGGCAAAGAGGGGAATTGAAATGTTAGGGACATTGGGTCTTATGATTTCTCACGCCATAAAAGCTTACCAGCGTTGTCGCTGACAAAGAAAACTCTTTGAGCGCCAAGTTCCCAACGATGATAATGAACGGAATTTTCAAATCAACAATGCCAACAAAATGTATGAAAAGGCGTTAAACGAACCAAAAATTTCGTTTTCCGACGATGCTACGAAAAACGAAGGGAAAATGGTGTTTCCCAACGACGCTGGGACAAATGCAGAAAGCATGTTATTTTACAACGATTCTACGAAAAGACGAAGAGAAAACGTAATTTCCCAACGATGCTACGAAAAACAAATAAAAAATGTTTTCCAACGATGCTAGGAAAAACGCAGAAAAATGTTATTTTCCAACGATTCTACGAAAAAACGAAGAGAAAACGTAATTTTCCAACGATGCTACGAAAAACGAAGAAAAAATGTTTTCCAACGATGCTAGGAAAAACGAAAAAAAATTTTATTTTCCAACCACGCTATCAAAGGCAAAGAAAGGAAATGAAGTGTTACGGCCACTGAGTCTTATGATTTCTCAGAGCTTACCAGCGTTGTCGATGTCAAAGAAAACCCTTTGAGCGCCAAGTTGATAATGGAAGGAATTTTCAAATCAACAATGCCAACAAAATTTAAGAAAAAGCGTTAAACGAACAAAAAATTTCTATTCCATACGATGCTACGAAAAAACGAAGTGAAAACATAATTTTCCACCGATGCTACGAAAAACAAATAAAAAATGTTTTCCAACGATGCTAGGAAAAACGCAGAAAAAATGTTATTTTCCAACGATTCTACGAAAAAACGAAGAGAAAACGTAATTTCCCAACGATGCTACGAAAAACGAAGAAAAAATGTTTTCCAACGATGCTAGGAAAATCGAAGAAAGAACGTTATTTTCCAAAGACGCTATCAAAAGCAAAAAATGAAATGAATTGTTAGGGCCACTGAGTCTTATGATTTCTCAGGTCATAAAAGCATACCAGTGTTGTCGCTGTCAAAGAAAATTCTTTAAGCGCCAAATTTCCAACGATGATAATGAAAGGAATTTTTACATCAACGATGCCAACAAAATTTAAGAAAAAGTGTTAAACGAACAAAAAATTTCTTTTCCCTACGATGCAACGAAAAACCGAAAAGAAAACGTAATTTCCCAATGATGCTATGAAAAAGGAAGAAAAAATGTTATTTTCCAACGACGCTATCAAAGGCAAAGAAAGGAAATGAATTGTTAGGGCCAGTGAGTCTTATGATTTCTCAGAGTTTACCAGGGTTGTCGCTGTCAAAGAAAACTCTTTGAGAGCCAAGTTTCCAACGATGACAATGAAAAAAATTTTCAATTGAACAATGCCAACAAAAAACCAACAAAAAATTTCTTTTTCCAACGATGCTACGAAAAAACGAAGAGGAAACGTAATTTCCCAACGCTGCTACGAAAAACGAAGGAAAAATGTTTTCCAACGATGCTATGCAAAACCAAGGAAAATAGTTGTTTTTGAAAGGCAAACAAAGGAAATGAAGTGTTAAGGCCACTGAGTCTTATGATTTCTGAGAGCTTACCAGCGTTTTCGCTGACAAAGAAAACTCTTTGAGCGCCAAGTTTCCAACGATGATAATGAAAGGAATTTTCAAATCAACAATGCCAACAAAATTTAAGAAAAAGCGTTAAATTAACTAAAAATTTCGATTTCCGACGATGCTACGAAAAAACGAAGAGAAAACGCAATTTCCCAGCCATGCTACGAAAAACGAAGAAAAAATGGTATTTTCCAACGATGCTAAGAAAAACGCAGAAAGAAGGTTATTTCCCAACATTGCTAGGAAGAAACGAAGAGAAAACGTAATTTCCCAACGATGCTACGAAAAACGAATAAAAAGTGTTATTTTCCAACGATGCTATGAAAAACCAAGAATAATAGTTGATTTTGAAAGGCAAATAAAGGAAATGAAGTGTTAGGGCCATTGAGTCTTATGATTTCTCAGGTCATAAGAGCTTACCAGCGTTGTCGCTGTCAAAGAAAATTCTCTGAGCGCCAAGTTTCAAATGATGATAATGAACGGAATTTTCAAATCAACAATGCCAACAAATTTAAGAAAAAGCGTTAAACGAACAACAAATTTCTTTTTCCGACGATGCAACGAAAAACCGAAAAGAAAACGTAATTTCCCAATGATGCTATGAAAAAGGAAGAAAAAATGTTATTTTCCAACGACACTATCAAAAGCAAAGAAAGGAAATGAATTGTTAAGGCCACTGAGTCTTATGATTGTTGTGTAATATGGCCCTACAGGTGACCCTCGTGGCTCTCTCCGGGAAATTGTTCAGTGAAAATGATAGAGTTTTTTCTTTCGGAAGAGGAATCGCGAATTGGTGGTTGCAAGGGTTGCCGCTTGGGTGGTGTTATAATTTATTTAATGTAAATAGGACTTACGTAGTTTTACTTGGCTTATTGTTGACTGCTTCTGCTCCACTGGATACTTATTGGGCACTACAATCATTCAGTAAAATAAAAACTCTTTAAACTTTCTTTTCTTTAAACTTTATTATGTAAAAACGTTTTTTAACACTAAATCTCTTTTTCTTTTCAAACTTATTTCAATAATGTAAAAACTTCTTTTAAAATCTTCGTTTCTTTAAATTTTATTATGTAAAAACGTTTTTTGACACTAAATCTCTCTTTCTTTTCAAACTTATTTCAATAATATAATACTCTCTTTAAATTTTCTTTTCTTTAAACTTTATTATGTAAAAACGTTTTTTAACACTAAATCTCTTTTTCTTTTCAAACTTATTTCAATAATCTAAAAACTCTCTTAAAATCTTCGTTTCTTTAAATTTTATTATGTAAAAACGTTTTATAACATTTATTTCAATAATGTAAAAACTTCTTTTAAATTTTCTTCGGCTCAATTCTGGACAATCGATGATCGAGCAATTGTACTCGAAATACTACTTTTAACTTGTTTTACGTATTAAGAACCGTCCACGTTATTACCGCGTACCGTATGTTTTTCTAACTGAACTCGTGATTATCAAAAACTAGCATTTTTATAGGCAGAAAGCTCATACTTTGTGCTCGTTATTTTCTAGGTCGCAGAACGTTTACGTAATATTTCTGGTTTACTTTTTTCCCTAGAATGTTTTCATTGATTTCGTAATTCATGCCAATAACATGTATTACAAAATCAATTTAATTTTCTGCCGATAATGAGTTTCGAAATGCATCAAGTAATTTTAATGCATTTCGCAATTCATTATTTTTTATTCGCAAAGTAGAACTTTCGCCGAAAAATGTCTACAATATGAAATATGATTTTTCGACACATTTCCGTGTTGCTTCAACATGAAAATGTGTCACTAAACCTATCACATTAAAGTTCGTAATGCAGTTTGTAATTACGAGGGGTATCTGTAATGTTTTATTACATTACACCCCATCATATTTTCTCCAAAAAAAATTATTTTTACCTTTAAACAAAGAAAGGATTAGCCTTTGTTGAAAGGAAAACATAATTTGTTTTTTTGTTTTAATAATTTGCGAACGACTGAAAAAAAATAAATCGATTCATGCATGTATAATTACTATATATAACTTAATACTAAAGATACATGTTTGGCTTAATAAAATTCTTATTTGTATAAATATTAGTTTATCTTAATTATTAACATAGTTGGGGTTGTCCTTTTTTTTTTTTTTTTTTTTTGACAACATTATTTTGTACATAGATATTATTATTTAATATTTATTTTAGTTAAAAATGTGCTTATTTTAATTTTTTTTTGTTATTTCCATTTTTAATTCAATTTTTACCGGTTAATGCCCTTGTTTGAGCCTATATGTGGATATTGGATGAATAATTTAGGATGGTGTCGAATTTCAATACAAAAAACTAAATAGAACATTGAAAATTGAATATTGGGTAAGAAAACAAACATAAATGCCAATTATGCGTTTTTACGCATTTAATTTTCATATAAAAAAGGTGGTATGCTTGTCAAAGTTAATCAGTTAATCAGATATTTAACGACGATTATCAGTACCATGGCCGCTCTTTTTTTGGTAAACTTCTGGACCGGGTTAGCTCATCCCATTCTGCCTAGTACCTTAGTGGGCAGTGATGAGCGAAACAACATCGTACTAGAAGATGCAGGTGTTGCTGACATACACCTGCATATGTGGCGTGCGTCCGACAATGTAAGTTCATTTACAATTAGGTGATCTGTTATATATATATATATATATTTTTTTTTTTTAATTGTTCCTCTTTTTATTTTTAGAGAATTGTTGTGACTACTCATAGTAATTATAGAGTTTTTATCATCGACCAATGGGTTGAGGAAGCAGGACGCCGGTTTGAAATGCAGGTCGGCATGATGTTGTCTTTCGGGGGCAACCAGCCTTCCAGCATCTATGTATTGGCTACCCAGAGTTTTGGGCCCAACATTTTCTAATTCTTTATCTTATTATAATTCTTTTTTTTTTGTTGTGGTTTTTTTTTTTGTTTTTAAATAAAATAAATTATACACTAAAATCTAAACGTTGTTATTATTCTGTTTCTTTTTTTTTTTTCATTGAAACCAACATATTTTTGTTGTTTATTGCAAAAATTACTAAAAAAAAATTACTAAATTTTTTTCTGCTGAGACGACATTTTTAACTTATGCCTTATGTTATCAAAAATGCATTCGGTTGCTTAAAAAAAATAAGAAATTTATATAAGCATATATAATTTTCTCTTGTACCATTTCGATTCGCAATATTGATGCAGGTGAAGAGAGAAAGAAGAAAAAATAAAAAATAGGATATCAACAAGCATTATGCGAAGAAGTTTTTAATTTAGACTTTCCAGAGATTCCTTAATTCTCTGTTTTTCATTTAGATTTTCGCAAATCTGTTTAACTCGACCAATTTTCCTTGTCTCTGTTACAGGCATTGGTGGAGCGGGAGGGGCTATATTCATTTTCTTTTGTTCAGTCGTAGGTGAATGTATTTGGGTTAGTTTAACATCTAGTTCTTTTATTTTCACAACTGGCCTGCAAGGGAAATTGCTTAGAGGTATCTGCACCGTATTTAAAGGTACGCTGTTTTTTACTTTGGGTTTTTTAACATTTTTCCTTCGCAGTGTTATTATTACTATTGCCAATATTATGATTAGTATAAGAATTGCGATAATGCTACTATTTGCGTAGATTATATTTGTATTTTTTTTGTTATTTCTGTCTGTTTCGATTTTTTGAAGCTCGTCACTGAATTCTTTCAAAGATTGGCCTGCTTCTTGTAAGTTAGCGTTTAGAGATTGATGTGATTTAAAATGGATTTTTGTCAAAGAATCTTTTTTCGCATCGTTATTCAATTTTGTGTCTAATATAAATAATGGTAGTTTAGTATGTTCTGGTTGATGTATCGGTAAGTTAAATTCTGCATTTCCTTCGAATGGAAGTTCCTGGTCGTCTAATATATATATACAATTTGATAGTAAATTCAAAATACCGTTTCCCAATAATGTGTCATGCGAATTTTCGTCTCCGCATTGGACTGTCAATGTTCGCAATGTTCGGAAAGAAAATAGCCAAACATTCGTACTTACTAGTTTTGTTAGTATATCCGGTGATTGTTTGAGAATCTTATAGTCACAACTTGTAGGAGACAACGCATTTTTTATTAATAAATTTGGAATACATTATGAACTGAAAAGGTTTATTTCTCGAGGTTGGGTTATCTTGCATAGGTACAGAGGGATGAAATGATTCAGTAATATCTCTTGGCAAACGGAGTTAAATTCAGAGGTGGTTAATTCGATTGAGGATCCCTTTTTTGTATTATTGAGGATATAGTCTGTGTTAGTATTTAAAATGATGAAATTAGTGTTGTTAGTTTGGGTCGGGAATAAGTAGATTTTGTTGAGAGTATATATGTCTGTGGATGGGATTGGGAATGTAATTCGTATCAAGATTCCGTTTTGGAGATGTTCCGCGTCTACCTTTATGATCTGAGTTAGGGTGGGAAAATCTAAATGTAAAGCGTCAGTTTGATTAGCAATTTCTAATTGTAATTTTGTTAGAGTTTCAGCCGAAAGTATTGAAGGGTGCAGTTTATGTTGCTGCAATGAAGATAATATTGCGAATTGTTCATTTAAATGTATATATATTTGTTGGAGGAGGTGGAGAGTAAAAATTAGTAATTCATTCATTTCTGTATGAATGTGTAAAATTTGTAATTCTTTTTTAAGTGAATGTATTTCTACCGCTAACTTATTTGAAAAACGCTCAAATCTTTCTTCGAAAAGATTTTGTTGTATGGTTATATTCGTAACTGCCTTATTCAGGTTACTAAAAGCTGACTGCACGACGGTGACTTATTTCTGGATTATATGTAGGTTTTCTTTATCGTGCTCCTCTAATACCCTCAATCTTGATGAGATATCGTCCGCGTCATCCTGGGACATTGTGCCGAATAAAGTTTTCATTCCGGTTCCTATTATGTTGAACCAAGCTCTTTTTTGTCTTCGGTTTATGTTAAAGTAGTTTACCGCATCGATTTGTGATTGTATCTTACTTTTGGTTTTTTTAATTTCCTCATGCCAGTATGCACATGAAGCATTTGTTTCTCCACCCGCTAATAAACACAAATCTTTTATTTTAGTATCTACAACCGCAAGGAATGATAGAGTTTCATCTTCTTGGTATAAATTCACTTGCGTGTATACAGTCCATCTCTTTTGGTAAGTAACCGAATTTGCTATTGATTCGAACATAATACCTGTTGAATTCAGCTGTTGTATTTGGATCTGTGCAAATGCTTGAGTTATGAAAAGGATGGCAACTATGAAATTACTCATTTTGGTTTCTGAAATATGAGTATAAAGAAACAAAATCAAACCCAAAAAATTATAAAAATACCTAAAAAAAATATATATTTTTAATATACTCTATGCACAAAGAAAGTGCATACTTTTCAAAATTTGGAAAGACCAAACATTTATTCGTGCTGTAATAAAAACTGTTTCTTTTTTTTTTGTCATATTTCATAAAAATCGTATTAGACGTAGGTCAGTTAAATAAAATAAAAAAAAATAAAATATGTTGCTTTATACCTAGGTGAAAAAAAAAAATTTTTTTAGGGTAATCAGAATTTTTTGATCCTATTATTATGAACTCTCCTCAATTTTTTTCCGATCTGTATTGTCGTGTTAAGATCATTATTTATTCTCTTTATCTCATATGGGCCCATCCATATTGCAGATAGTTTATTCTGCTTTGCTGCGTTTTTCAGAAGAACTCGGTCTCCCACATGAAATTTGATTACCTTTGAATTTTTGTCGTAGTATTCCTTAGATTTTTCTTTTGCTTTAATTAAATTTTCGTTCATTTTGGCATGCATTTTTTGCAATTTGTATTTTATTATATTACAGTAATCATCGAAGTTGCATACGGGCTCTGGTGTTTTTGTTAACGTTGTAGGAATTGCACGATGGTATCCATACAGGGCGTGTATTGGTGTAAATTTGCTGCCCGTGTGTGGGGTGTGGTTGTGTACTAAAGACGCCTCACCTAAAAATTGGTCCCACGTCTCGATGTTGTCATCCACCATATTTGGGAGGTACTCAATTAATGGGCCATGCGATCTTTCTAATGCTCCATTTGATTGCGGATGATATGCTGTTGTTTGCATTTTTTTGATGTGGAGCATTTTACATAGCTGTTTGAAGAGTTCGCTCGTGAAATTCGCCCCTTGATCTGTAACTAGTTTTTCCGGTATGACCAAGTATTTTAAAATAATTCGGTTGTAGAAATTTTTCGCTACCGTAAGGGCTTCTCCATCCGGTATTGCTACACAATCCAGAATTTTTGCTATGTCATCCTGGAAAGTCAGTATATACTTATTGCCTTCTTGAGAGGTCGGTAATGGTCCTACAAGGTCTAGATAAACTTTTTCGAAAGGTTTATCCGCCGTATCTGTAATTCTCATCGGCTTTTTTGAAGTTCTACCCTTTTTATTTCGTTGGCATTTAACACATTTCTGAATATATGCGTTTATGTCTTGGAGCATGTTTTTCCACTGGTAATTTTTCCGTATTCGGTTGTATGTTTTCTGTGCTCCGGCATGTCCTCCCAAACGTGAGTCATGATGGGCCTTAAGTATTGTTCTGATATCCGCTGGGGCAGTTAGAACTTCTATTTGACCTTCATCTTCTGACTCTGATTGACTATATGACATTTCTGAGTCATTGTCTATTAAATTGCTTTGGTCGTAGTTATTTAAATTGATTATTGTGTCTTTTGTATTTTCCAATTTTGTGCCAGTTTTGGTCTCTATTTTTCAACCTTTTCTGCTTGTTCCGCTTTTTTTTGTAGTGGTTTGCTTTCTAGTTATTGCATGTATACATCTTAAATTTTTGTTTTTTATTTCGGTTGTAGGTTTTTTCCGATTTTTGTCCAAGAACAATTGTTCCCACCTATTTTCAACTTCACTTTTATCAACTTCATTTGCAACATCACTTTTGTTACCGTGTACTATTTCATTGATGGCCGATGTTTTTTCAATTAAATTATTTTGTACTGCATTGTTGTTGTCAGATATAATTTCATTGATAGCCGTTTGTTTATCAAAATTATTTCGCGTTGTTTTTTTGTTGTTATATGTATTTTTGCTAATGGCTGATGTTTTTTCTTCAAAATTTTTGTTGTATAAATTTTCCATAATGGCGTATTCTTTTTCACTAATTTTAACTTGCTCTAATTTTTCGTCAATGGGTACTGCTTTTTCTACTAATATTTTATCATTGTTAACTGATCTTATTTTTTGTGGGGGGATTCGGCTAAGCGCATCAGCGTTAGTATTGTATTTTCCAGCTTTGTACTCAATCTGGTAATCATACTCTGATAGCTTGTGATGAAATCGCACTAAACGCGTTGTAGGGTCTTTTACATTAAACACACCTTTTAATGGTTTGTGATCGGTATACACAGTAAATCTTCGGCCGTAAAGATAACACCTAAAGTTTTTTGCCGCCCATACAAATGCCATTAGTTCTTTTTCTATCGTAGAGTAGTTTCTTTCGGCTCTATTAAGAGATCTACTGGCATACGCAATAGGCTTATCTTTACCTACTTCGCCTTGTGACAAAACTGCTCCTATCGCTTCATTACTTGCATCTGTAGTTAGTGTAAATGGTTTCGAGAAATCGGGGTAAATAAGAAGTGGAGGTGTTATTAAAGATTTTTTTAGACAGTTAAAAGATAATTCGCACTGCTCGGTCCATTTAAATTTCATATTCTTGCGCAGTAATTTATTTAAAGGTTCTGCTATCTTTGAAAAATCGGGTATGAGTTTTCTATAATAATTTGCTAGTCCTAAAAATGACTGAACTTGACGGATAGTTTTTGGTCTTGGAAAATCCTGAACGCATGTTATTTTATATGGATCTGGTAATGCTCCTTCTGGTGAGCACTTGTGTCCCAAATATACAATTTCTTTTCGAAGAAAATTGCATTTTTCAGGTTGAAGCTTTAAGTTATGATTTCTTAGCCTGGAAAATATTGAATCTAACTTAATGTTGTGATCAAGTAAATTTTTTCCGTATATAACTATATCGTCCATATAAACGAAACACAAAAAACCTTGTAGTCCTGATAGTACATGGTTCATGAGTCTTTGGAAAGTCGCAGGCGCTCCCGTGAGCCCGAACGGCATTCTCTGAAATACGTAGTAACCAAAAGGGGTGCTGAATGCGGTTTTGGTTCGGTCCTGTTTATTAACCAAAACCTGATGGTATCCACTAGCAAGATCTAGTGTTGTGAAATACCTTGAATGTCCCAATTGATCCAAAATATCTTCGATGCGTGGTAAAGGGAATATCGCCGATTGTAATTTGATTTAGTTTCCTGAAATCAACTACAACTCTCCATCTTTTTTCTCCATCTGGTCCGTTCTTTTTCGGTACTACCAGTAGTGGTGAGTTCCACGGACTTTTACTCGGTGTAATTATTTCGTTTTCTAACATTTCTTGGACTTGTTCTTGAATTACTGTTCGTTGTTTTTCTGGCAAGCGGTACATTTTTTGGTTCACCGGTGCTTGGTCTTGCTTGATTGGGATCGTGTGTTCGCATGAGTTAGTATAAGTAAGCTTATCGTCGGGTAAGTGGAATATATCGTTGTATTCCTCACATGTCTGAATTATGGAGTTTTTCTCCTCAATTGTCGCGCTTTCATCCAGGTTTAAATGTTGTTTGAGTACTTTTATTCTGTTATTATTTTTAATATCTGTATTTAAATTAAATAAACATTTCATATAATCGTCGGAATATTTTTCCGCTTCTTTAGTTAAATTTTCAGCTTCTTCGCATAAGGTTATTAAACTGTATTCTTCCAGTGGTTTAGTTGTGGGGGTAAATGGTTTGATTATTTTGTCCGTTACTTGAGTGTTGAGGATTGGAACGATTACTTTTCCTTCGACTGGCCTGACCAAACAACCTCCCAGATAAACTCCTTCGCTTAGTTCTTGCGACAAGCAGAGTCTATCTTGTTTGAATGTCACTTCTATCTGAACCAACTTTTTCGGCCTTGCCGGAATATAAATTTCTCTCTGAGTCTCTTTTTTATATTCCAATTTGGTTTCCAAGTTCTGGTTCAGAGGTGTTCGTCCGTCCTCGTGGCAACTAACAATTTTAGCCTTAGGTACAGATGTTTCAATCTGTGCCTGGGCGACATCTATATAGACCATTTCTTTGGACATTGTGGACTCACCTGTAAAAAGTGGTATTCTGAAATTGCCTTTGTCAAATTTTACCTCGGGGAAAGTTAACCGTTTGTTTGGGCCTTCAACATTACAATTCTGAGACAAGAAATCATACCCTAATATACCATCACCTGGAATTTGCTTAATTTTTTCCACTATGTGGAACTTACATGTTTGCGAAATCGGTGGAGATAAAGTGGTAGAGCATGTACCCAATGTTTGACCTTTACCAAATGCAGTTTGTATATCTATTACTTCGTTCTTATTTATTATTATGTCACTTTTTAGTGAAGATTTTTTTATTAAACTTACATCTGCTCCCGTATCTACTAGCAATTTGGCAGGACTGTTGGTTACTATAGGTAATTGTATTTTTATTAAACACTTTGATTGTTGGGGATGATTAGTTGCGGGCTGACACCTTATCTCAGTTTTTTGTGGGTCTGGGTGACAGCCCTTTTTTAGTTTCCCGAAGGGTTATCTGAGGAAAAATTTTTTTCCCAATTTTCTTTTGCGTAACAATTTGCTAACGTATGACCCGTTTGTAAACAGAAGTTGCACGTAACTTCTGCTTTTTCGGGTTCTCTACCAGTTTGTCTTGTTAGCATATTAATTTGATTGGGTGGTGGTGAAGAATTGCATGCATTGTTTGTGTGTCCATGCATGCGACATCGATCGCAATAAGGTGTGTTCATTCTTCTTCTACATTCATTGTAGGTGTGGCCAAACTTGTTACAAAATCCACATTGCAATCGTTGGTTTGGCGGGCTATTATTGTTATTATAATTGCTTCTATTATAATTACCATTGTTATTATTATTATTATTATTATTATTATTATTATTATTATTATAGTTGTTGTTATTATTATTATTACCATTGTAATTGTTATTATTATTATTACTATTATTTCCGTAATTCCGGTTATTCAAGTTGCTATTATTATTATTGCCGTAATTACTATTTGTATTAAAATAGTTTTGGTTATACTTAAAATCTCTATTATTCCCGGAATTATTAAAACCGTTATTTCTATTAAGATAGCCGTTTCTATTATTTTGATTGTTATTTTTATTATTTCTATTATTTCTATTATTAAAATTGTTATTGTTACTATTATTCTGGAAATTGTTATTTTTGAAATTATTGTTTGTATTTGCTGTTGACTGATTTGCGTTATAAAAGTTAGGTAGGTTTTCTCCCTGATTTTGCCCAAAATTTCCCGGTAGCAATCTTTCGTTGAGCAGAGTATTATTTCCAGTTGTTATATTAGATAGGAGATTGCTCTGCATATTAGGTATGAAATTGTTAAAAGATGTTGTGGGCGTTAACGCGAATTGTTTTTCTGCCCCTTCAAGGTATTCTGCCTTTGTTATCAATTGCTCGAAGTTTTTATGTTCTTCGTGCAGAAAGAATAGTCGGTGATTTAGGTTCAGAAGTCCAGCTTGGAACGTAAATACTGCTGTTTCTTCTAGGTCCTTAATCACCGATCCATATCCTTCTGGATGCCTCTGGATTGCATGATTGATGCATTCTTTCAATAAAGTTTTCATCCGCCCTGCGAACCCAGATAAGCTCTCGCCTGGTAACTGGCTTGAGTGTCTTAATTCATGGAGCAAAGTTGCATATGGTCGGCGCTGTATGAGTTTGTCCAGTATTGTATCAATAAATTTAGTAAAATTATCTGTGGAAATACTGGTCAAAAGTGAAGCTGCTCGACCACGAAACCTTGTTGGTAAAAGGGACAAGAAAATTGGTTGTTCTTCTTTACTTAAAATTTCGTACGTTGTTCGACAACATCCTACAAATACTGTTACCTCTGATATTAAATTAGGCCCTATTTCGGCATTTAGTAAGGGAATTGAATTAAATATAAACTGGCTTATTTTTTCTACCGACATATTGATTTTTATCTCTACTTGACTTAATATTATATCCGCCTTAAAATCTAACTGTTTTTGAAGTAGCTGTCTGCGAGGACTTGTTGTTCCAGGGAAATCGGCTTTAATAGATGATATTGGTGTTGACTTTGAATATGTTCGACCGCTCCTAGTGCGCCCTGGTTCAACGATTCTTGGTGAAGTAAAGAAATCGTCCGGGCTAGTGTTGTCAAAAGATAATTCGTCGATTCTTTCTTCGAAAGTTCGGTCTATCTCTTCGTTTTCAACTTCCGGAGGAGAGTTTGAATCAGTCATCCGTTAGGCTATTACACTTGTAAGTTCGTATTTTCTCAGATTTTTAACGCTTAGCGCCTGAGAACTACCGTAGCTGCGCCAAATGTTGTGTAATATGGCCCTACAGGTGACCCTCGTGGCTCTCTCCGGGAAATTGTTTAGTGAAAATGATAGAGTTTTTTCTTTCGGAAGAGGAATCGCGAATTGGTGGTTGCAAGGGTTGTCGCTTGGGTGGTGTTATAATTTATTTAATGTAAATCCGACTTACGTAGTTTTACTTGGCTTATTGTTGACTGCTTCTGCTCCACTGGATACTTATTGGGCACTACAATCATTCAGTAAAATAAAAACCCTTTAAACTTTCTTTTCTTTAAACTTTATTATGTAAAAACGTTTTTTAACACTAAATCTCTTTTTCTTTTCAAACTTATTTCAATAATGTAAAAACTTCTTTTAAAATCTTCGTTTCTTTAATTTTATTATGTAAAAACGTTTTTTAACACTAAATCTCTCTTTCTTTTCAAACTTATTTCAATAATGTAAAAACTCTCTTAAAATCTTCGTTTCTTTAAATTTTATTATGTAAAAACGTTTTATAACATTTATTTCAATAATGTAAAAACTTCTTTTAAATTTTCTTCGGCTCAATTCTGGACAATCGATGATCGAGCAAATGTACTCGAAATACTACTTTTAACTTATTTTACGTATTAAGAATCGTCCACGTTATTACCGCGTACCGTATGTTTTTCTAACTGAACTCGTGATTATCAAAAACTAGCATTTTTATAGGCAGAAAGCTCATACTTTGTGCTCGTTATTTTCTAGGTCGCAGAACGTTGACGTAATATTTTTGGTTTACTTTTTTCCCTAGAATGTTTTCATTGATTTCGTAATTCATGCCAATAACATGTATTACAAAATCAATTTAATTTTCTGCCGATAATGAGTTTCGAAATGCATCAAGTAATTTTAATGCATTTCGCAATTCATTATTTTTTATTCGCAAAGTAGAACTTTCGCCGAAAAATGTCTACAATATGAAATATGATTTTTCGACACATTTCCGTGTTGCTTCAACATGAAAATGTGTCAATAAACCAATCACATTAAAGTTCGTAATGCAGTTTGTAATTACGAGGGGTATCTGTAATGTTTTATTACATTACATGATTTCTCAGGTCAAAAAAGCATACCAGTGTTGTCGCTGTCAAAGAAAATTCTTTAAGCGCCAAATTTCGAACGATGAAAATGAAAGGAATTTTTACATCAACGATGCCAACAAAATTTAAGAAAAAGTGTTAAACGAACAAAAAATTTCTTTTCCCTACGATGCAACGAAAAGCCGAAAAGAAAACGTAATTTCCCAATGATGCTATGAAAAAGGAAGAAAAAATGTTATTTTCCAACGACGCTATCAAAGGCAAAGAAAGGAAATGAATTGTTAAGGCCACTGAGTCTTATGATTTCTCAGAGCTTACCAGCGTTTTCGCTGACAAAGAAAATTCTTTGAGCGCCAAGTTTCCAACGATGATAATGAAGGGAATTTTCAAATCAACAATGCCAACAAAATTTGAGAAAAAGCGTTAAAGGAACTAAAAATTTCGATTTCCGACGATGCTACGAAAAAACGAAGAGAAAACGAAATTTCCCAGCCATGCTACGAAACACGAAGAAAAAATGGTATTTTCCAACGATGCTAGGAAAAACGCATAAAGAATGTTATTTCCCAACATTCTTAGGAAGAAACGAAGAGAAAACGTAATTTCCCAACGATGCTACGAAAAACGAAGAAAAAATTTTTTCCAACGAAGCTAGGAAAAACAAAGAAAAATTGTTATTTTCGCACGACGCTATCAAAGGCAAAGAAAGGAAATGAAGTGTTAGGGCCACTGAGTCTTATGATTTCTCAGGTCATAAGTGCTTACCAGCGTTGTCGCTGTCAAAGAAAATTCTCTGAGCGCCAAGTTTCAAATGATGATAATGAAAGGAATTTTCAAATCAACAGTGCCAACAATTTTAAGAAAAATCGTTAAACGAGCAAAAAATTTCTTTTTCCGACGGTACGACGAAAAACCAAGAGAAAACGTCACTGCAAAACGATGCTAAGAAAAACTAAGAAAAAATGTTTGCCAACGATGCTAGAAAAAACGAATAAAAAGTGTTATTTTCCAACGATGCTATGAAAAACCAAGAATAATAGTTGATTTTGAAAGGCAAATAAAGGAAATGAAGTGTTAGGGCCACTGAGTCTTATGATTTCTCAGGTCATAAGAGCTTACCAGCGTTGTCGCTGTCAAAGAAAATTCTCTGAGCGCCAAGTTTCAAATGATGATAATGAACGGAATTTTCAAATCAACAATGCCAACAAATTTAAGAAAAAGCGTTAAACGAACAAAAAATTTCTTTTTCCGACGATACGACGAAAAACCAAGAGAAAACGTTACTTCAAAACGATGCTACGAAAAACTAAGAAAAAATGTTTTCCAACGATGCTAGGACAAACGAAGAAAAAATGTTATTTTCCAACGATGCTACGAAAAAACGAAGAGAAAACGTAATTTCCCAAGGATGCTACGAAAAATAAATAAAAAATGTTTTCCAACGATGCTAGGCAAAACGCAGAGAAATGTTATTTTCCAATGATTCTACGAAAAAACGAAGATAAAACGTAATTTCCCAACGATGCTACGAAATCGAAGAAAAAATGTTATTTTCCAACGATGCTATGAAAAACCAAGAAAAATGGTTGTTTTCGAAAGGCAAAGAAAGGAAATGAAGAGTTAAGGCCACTGAGTCTTATGATTTCTCAGGTCATTAGATCTTACCAGCGTTGTCGCTGTCAAAGAAAACTCTTTCAGCGCCAAGTTTCCAACGATGATAATGAAAGGAATTTTCAAATCAACAATGCCAACAAAATTTAAGAAAAAGCGTTAAACGAACAAACAATTTCTTTTCCCTACGATGCTACAAAAAAACGATGAGAAAACATAATTTCCCCCCGATGCTACGAAAAACGAAAAAAAAAATGTTTTCCAACGATGCTAGGAAAAACGAAGAAAAAATGCTATTTTCCAACGACGCTATCAAAGGCAAAGAAAGGAAATGAATTGTTTGGGCCACTGAGTCTTATGATTTCGCAGGTCGTAAAACCTTACCACTGTTGTCGCTGTCAAAGAAAATTCTCTGAGCGCCAGGTTTCAAATGATGATAATGAAAGGAATTTTCAAATCAACAATGCCAACAAATTTAAGAACAAGCGTTAAACGAACAAAAAATTTTTTTTTCCGACGATACGACGAAAAACCAAGAGAAAACGTCACTTCAAAACGGTGCTACAAAAACGAAGAAAAAATGTTTTCCGACGATGCTAGGAAAAATGAAGAAAAAATGTTATTTTCCAACGATGCTATGAAAAACTAAGAAAAATAGTTGTTTTTGAAAGACAAAGAAAGGAAATGAAGGCTTAAGGCCACTGAGTCTTACGACTTCTCAAGTCATAAAAGCTTACCAGTGTTGTCGCTGTCAAAGAAAATTCTTTGAGCGCCAAGTTTCAAATGATGAAAATGAAAGGAATTTTCAAATCAACAATGCCAACAAAATTTAAGAAAAAGCGTTAAACGAACATAAAATTTCTTTTTCCGACGATGCGACGAAAAACGAAGGGAAAATGGAATTTTCCAACGATGCTGGGACAAATGCAGAAAACATGTTATTTTCCAACGATACTACCAAAAACGCAGAGAAAACGTAATTTCCCAACGATGCTACGAAAAACAAATAAAAAGTGTTTTCCAACGATGCTAGGAAAAACGCAGAAAAAATGTTATTTTCCAACGATTCTACGAAAAAACGAAGAGAAAACGTAATTTCCCAACTATGCTACGAAATTGAAAAAAAAATGTTATTTTCCAACGATCCCATGAAAAACCAAGAAAAATAGTTGTTTTTCAAAGGCAAAGAAAGGAAATGAAGGATTAAGGCCACTGAGTCTTATGATTTCCAGGTCATACGAGCTTATCAGCGTTGTCGCTGTCAAAGAAAATTCTTTGAGCGCCAAGTTTCTGATATGGTTTATTAAATGAAAGTGAGTTGATTAAGTTTAATATAATATTTATTGAATCGATAAATGATGTTGCGTCGTTTGGTTCTAACTATCGATTGCCGTTGTTCATCTTTTGAACATGAACAAACAATACAGTCATAACCGTATTCTATGAATGTATATTGATTCTTCAGAATTTAGAATAACGGCTCTTTTTATTGTACGAACACAATATCTTCTCTCTTCTTATATTGAGATTGAATATAATTATGATCTTAATGCTATTACAACTTAACAAAATTTGATTTTAATATTAACAAGATGTTACACAAAAAAAAACGTAAGTAAACAAAAAAAAACAACTCGTCTAACTATTCCTTACATGCTAATTTCCTATTTCGTAATCGTTCAGAGCGTCTCAATGGAATATCTGAAGCCACTGGTTGTGTATTGATTGACAGGGATTCATCTAATTTTGACTCCGCTTGATCAGTGACTACATGCTCATTTGGAATCATATCCGCCCCGTTTTGTAATTTAGTATTTATTTCGTCACTCACTCTAATACTATCCGGATTTTTTTGTTCTGTCAATATTCCATTATTATCCACTGGGTACTGAAATTTTGGTGATACACCCCGTAACTGGTGCTTGTGTACCATCTTTACTGTATCATTATGCATCACTAAATAACGGTTATAACGAAGTGGTTGTGCTGGTTCCCACTCATCCTTCAATTTACACCGAACGTGCTGATTATTTCCAAAAATGATATCCGGTATGTAGTTGCTGCTCTTTGACGCATTCGCACCATTCGATTGAGTAAGTCCAAAAGATGGTTGAACTTGTCTCAACAATGTTCTCGGCGGATATTTAAAAATACTTTCTGCTGGACTCAGTTTTGTATTGGAATTTGGCAAGTTTCTATAAGTAAATAAAAAGTTATCAATTTCTCGTACTGAATAAACTCGTGACTCAAATGTTTTCTTAAACGAATTTTTTATTGTTTGTACCATTCTTTCTGCAATGCCATTTGCTTGCGGATAATACGGCGGACTCTTTAAAACTTCGACTCCATTCTCCCTTAAGAACCGTACAAACTGTACTGCATTAAACGGTGGTCCATTATCTGTGACAAATGTCATGGGAAACCCAAAAACACTGAACATTTTTTTTAATTTGATAATGACCTCTTCAGCATGCGTGTATTTCATAAGAAAAATTTCAAGCCATTTCGATGTTGCGTCAACTACTATTAAATACTGACGGCCGTGGAAGTGGAAGAAATCTGCATGTAGTCTAGTCCATGGCTTCACATGATTTGGCCACCCTGTATAATATTTTTCCTGTGAGTTCTCTCTTCTGTGTAATTGACATTCTATACAATTTTCGCTTATTCGTGTTATCTCTTCATCAATGTTTGGCCACCAGAATAAGGACCTTGCTAACATTTTCATCCTGACTACCCCTGGATGTTGACTATGTAACGACATTAACAATTTATGACGTAGGGTGTGCGGTATCACAACCCTCACTCCATGTAGTATGCAATCTTCGTCGACTGTTAGATGATTCCGTTTATGAAAGTATGGATTTAAATTTTTGTCTTCTATAAAATTTGGCCAACCCGCTTTAATAAGCGCTGTTACCTTACATAAAATTACATCTTTTTTAGTATAAAACGCTACATCTTTAGACGAAATTGGTAATTTACAGGTCTCATTCAATGCACATATCATTTGATTCGACATCTCGTTAGTGTGATTGTTGACAATTGATAAACGAGATAAACAATCTGGTGCTGCAAGATCAATACCTTTTTTATACTTAATCGTATAGTTATATGCTGACAGAATAACAGACCATCTTTGTAACCGTGTCGCACTTGTTGACACAATACTTTTGTTAGGATCAAATATCGTTTTCAACGGTTGGTGATCCGTCACCAAAATAAATTTTTGTCCAAAAAGAAACTTATGAAATCTTTTTACACCAAAGATTATCGCTAGGACTTCTTTTTCTACTTGTGCATAATTACGTTCTGCTACAGTTAATGTTGCTGACGCGAATGCAATTGGTTGTTCTATTGCATTCACTTCTTGACTTAATACAGCTCCGACACCTGTACAGCTAGCATCCGTTGACAGAATTAAAATTTTAGATGGGTCATAGTGCACTAACAGACTTTCTGACGAAATTTCCGATTTACTTTTCCGGAATGCTGCTTGACATTGTGCCGACCAATGAAATGGCACATTACCTCTTATCAGCGCATACAAAGGTTCCAATGTAGATGCTTGCATCTTGACAAATTTTCTATAATAATTTAATAGACCAAGATATGACTGTACTTGTTTCACGTTTTGCGGTGGGGGTGCATTTAAGATTGCATCCACTTTCTTCGGACTAGGGCGTAGACCCTTGTTAGTTACTAGATGACCAAGATATTCGATTTCTGTTTGAAAAAAACACACTTCTTCTCATTAATCTTTACATTATGCCTTGAGAATCGACTAAGAACCTCGTTCAACACTTTTACACATTCGTCCAAATCTCGACCAGAAATTATAACATCATCAATGTAACATGCTGTTCTCTGCACTCCCTTCAAAATAAAATCGATTGTCCGCTAAAAAATTGATGGTGCACTTTTAATACCATATGTGAGTCGATTAAAACGAAATAGACCCATATGTGTATTAATTGTACAATATTGTTTTGAGTTTGAGCAAAGTTCTAATTGTTGATACGCACCTGACAAGTCTAATACACAGTAAATCTGCCCACCCTCCAGTGTAGCAAATATATCATCGATTTTTGGTAAAGGATAATGCTCTGTATCGATCACTTTGTTTAACGAAACTCTAAAATCCACGCAAATTCTTATACCACCATCTTTCTTTGCTACAATCACAATGGGACTAGCCCATTCACTGGTTTTCACTGAGTAAATAATCTTATCATTTAGCATTTTTTCTAGTTCCATTTCTACTTTCGGCTTTAATGCATATGGAATGGAATATCTTTTGCAAAATATAGGCGAAGCTCCTGGCTTGATTACTATTGAAGCCTTCATGTCTCTAATTGCATCGCTATTTAAATTGAACACATTAGGATATGTTCGTTTAAGTTCATGTAATAGTGTTGACTGGAAATCACTAATTACAATTTGTGACACTTTATTATGACGATTTACCGTGCCATTGATGAACTTTGACTGTACTATTGACTGTTTCCAATCTGGAAAGAGAATGGCTAACCAGTTGCGACCCAGCAACAAAAATTTTCTTGCATTTTCAATGATGACCATTTCTAGTGACACTGATTTTTGACTGGACTTAACTTTGACATTAACGAATGTTTTTCCCAAAATTTTTAGTGTTTCACCTGACACAGCCCTCAGACTATGGTTGCACTTGCATAGTGGTTCTTTTGGAAAAAACTTTCTGAACATACCACTTGACATTACGGTTCGGCATGCGCCGGTGTCAAATTCGGCATTTAGACTACACCCGTTTGCTGCAATCTTGATTAAAAAGGGTTCTGAAGACGTATTTTTATTTTCTTCCAATGTAATACTAAATATATTGGAAAGTTGATCATCTTCTTCTTGTGGTGTAGATGAATTTTCAGAGCTTTCAGAGTTTTCATCTTCGACTTGATTCACCCTTTGACGTTGCTTACAAACCCTTGAGGTATGTCCACGATGGTTGCATCGAAAACATGACCACGCAATGGCTGGACAGTTTGTTGGGTCATGCTATCTTCCACAACGAAAGCAACTTTAACTTTGAATTTTTCTTTGACTTGTACTTGGACTTTGCTCTTGCGCTTGACTTTGACTGACTGTGACATTGTTCTTGACAATTTTTATTTGACCTTCTGTAATTATTGTGATTTGACTGATGCCTAGCTTTAATATTCCCTACCACTGAATTATGTAAATTCCTACTTTCCACAGTTGCTAGTTCCATACTTAACGCTTTTTTACACGCTTCTGCAAACGTTAATTCATCCTCGGACAACAATCTTTTTTGTATATTTTCATTGTACAACCCACATATAAATCTGTCTCGCAAGGCGTCCAACAAAAAATTACCAAACGAACACGTGTGTGCTAACCTTTTAAGCTCGACAATATAATCATTTATTGACTCAGATTGTTGTTGCTCACGTTTATTAAACTTAAACCGCTCAAGCACCAGCAGTCTTTTCGGATTAAAATGATTTTTTAAAATTGCAACACAATCGACATAGGACTTTTCCAACGGTTTATCTGGCATGCACAAATTTTTTAATGTACCGTAAGTCTTTGGACCCATATATGCTACTAAGACCTGTAATTTGGCGTTCAGGTTTACGTTATTGATTAATATAAAATTCTCAAAACGATCTAAATATGTTTCAAAATTTGTACGCGTTTCATCAAATGGTTCCATCATTCCAATTAATGCAGCAGCCGCCATTATAATTAATACAAGTTTTTTCTTTTTAAACACAAAATATTTTTATTATTTTTCTCTCCAAATTAATACCTTATTTTTCCCTTTCTTTTCCGTTTATCCTAGTCGCCAGTATGATATGTTTTATTAAATGAAAGTGAGTTGATTAAGTTTAATATAATATTTATTGAAACGATAAATGAAGTTGCGTCGTTTGGTTCTAACTATCGATTGCCGTTGTTCATCTTTTGAACATGAACAAACAATACAGTCATAACCGTATTCTATGAATGTATATTGATTCTTCAGAATTTAGAATAACGGCTCTCTTTATTGTACGAACACAACAGTTTACAACGATGATAATGGAACGAATTTTCAAACCAACAACGCCGACAACAAACCAACAAAAATTTTTTTTCCAACGATGCTACGAAAAAGCGAAGAGAAAACGTAGTTTTCCAACGATGCTACGAAAAACGAAGAAAAAATGTTTTCCAACGATGCTACGAAAAACGAAGAAAAATATTATTTTCCAACGACGCTATCAAAGGCAAAGAAAGGAAATGAAGTGTTAGGGCCACTGAGTCTAATGATTTCTCAGGTCATAAAACCTTACCAGTGTTGCCGCTGTCAAAGAAAATTCTTTGAGCGCCAAGTTTCCAACGATGATAATGAAGGGAATTTTTACATCAACGATGCCAACAAAATTTAAGAAAACATGTTAAACGAACAAAAAATTTCTTTTCCAACGATGCTACGAAAAAACGAAGAGAATCCGTAATTTCCCAACGATGCTACGAAAAACGAAGAAAAAATGTTTTCCAACGATGCTAGGAAAAACGAAGAAAAAATGTTATTTTCCAACGACGTTATCAAAGGCAAAGAAAGGAAATGAAGTGTTAGGGCCACTGAGTCTTATGATTTCTCAGGTCATAAAACCTTACCAGTGTTGCCGCTGTCAAAGAAAATTCTTTGAGCGCCAAGTTTCAAACGATGATAATGAAGGGAATTTTTACATCAACGATGCCAACAAAATTTAAGAAAACGCGTTAAACGAACAAAAAATTTCTTTTTCCGACGATACGACGAAAAACCAAGAGAAAACGTCACTTCAAAACGTTGCTACGAAAAACTAAGAAAAAATGTTTTCCAACGATGCTAGGAAAAACGAAGAAAAAATGTTATTTTCCAACGATGCTATGAAAAACCAAGAAAAATGGTTGTTTTTGCAAGGCAAAGAAAGGAAATGAAGGGTTAAGGCCACTGAGTCTTATGATTTCTCAGGTCATTAGATCTTACCAGCGTTGTCGCTGTCAAAGAAAACACTTTCAGCGCCAAGTTTCCAACGATGATAATGAAAGGAATTTTCAAATCAACAATGCCAACAAAATTTAAGAAAAAGCGTTAAACGAAGAAAAAATTTCTTTTCCCTACGATGCTACAAAAAAACGATGAGAAAACATAATTTCCCCCCGATGCTACGAAAAACGAAAAAAAAATGTTTTCCAACGATGCTAGGAAAAACGAAGAAAAAATGCTATTTTCCAACGATGCTATGAAAAACCAAGAAAAATAGTTGATTTTGAAAGGCAAATAAAGGAAATGAAGTGTTAGGGCCACTGAGTCTTACGAATTCTCAAGTCATAAAAGCTTACCAGTGTTGTCGCTGTCAAAGAAAATTCTTTGAGCGCCAAGTTTCCAACGATGTTAACGAAAGGAATTTTCAAATCAACAATGCCAACAAAAAAACCAACAAAAATTTTCTTTTTCCAGCGATGCTACGAAAAAACCAAGAGAAAACGAAATTTCCCAGCGATGCTACGAAAAACGAAGAAAAAATGATATTTTCCAACGATGCTAGGAAAAACGCAGAAAGAATGTTATTTCCCAACATTGCTAGGAAGAAACGAAGAGAAAACGTAATTTCCCAACAATGCTACGAAAAACGAAGAAAAAATGTTTTCCAACGAACCTAGGAAAAACCAAGAAAAATTGTTATTTTCGAACGACGGTATCAAAGGCAAAGAAAGGAAATGAAGTGTTAGGGCCACTGAGTCTTATGATTTCTTAGGTCATAAGAGCTTACCAGCGTTGTCGCTGTCAAAGAAAATTCTTTAAGCGCCAAGTTTCCAACGATGATAATGAAAGGAATTTTCAAATCAACAATGCCAACAAATTTAAGAAAAAGCGTTAAACGAATAAAAAATTTCTTTTTCCGACGATACGACGAAAAACCAAGAGAAAACGTCACTTCAAAACGTTGCTACGAAAAACTAAGAAAAAATGTTTTCCAACGATGCTAGGAAAAATGAAGAAAAAATGTTATTTTCCAACCCTGCTATGAAAAACCAAGAATAAGAGTTGATTTTGAAAGGCAAATAAAGGAAAGGAAGTGTTAGGGCCACTGCGTCTTACGACTTCTCAAGTCATAAAAGCTTACCAGCGTTGTCGCTGTCAAAGAAAAATCTTTGAGCGCCAAGTTTCCAACGATGATAATGGAAGAAATTTTTAAACCAACAATGCCGACAAAAAACCAACAAAAAATTGTTTTTCCAACGATGCTACGAAAAAGCGAAGAGAAAACGTAATTTTCCAACGATGCTACGAAAAACGAAGAAAAAATGTTTTCCAACGATGCTACGAAAAACGAAGAAAAAATGTTATTTTCCAACGACGCTATCAAGGGCAAAGAAAGGAAATGAAGTGTTAGGGCCACTGGGTCTTATGATTTCTCATAAAACCTTACCAGTGTTGCCGCTGTCAAAGAAAATTCTTTGAGCGCCAAGTTTCCAACGATGATAATGAAGGGAATTTTTGCATCAACGATGCCAACAAAATTTAAGAAAACGCGTTAAACGAACAAAAAATTTCTTTTCCCTACGATGCTACAAAAAAACGATGAGAAAACATAATTTCCCCCCGATGCTACGAAAAACGAAAAAAAAAATGTTTTCCAACGATGCTAGGAAAAACGAAGAAAAAATTTTATTTTCCAACGATGCTATCAAAGGCAAAGAAAGGAAATGAATTCTTAGGGCCACTTAGTCTTATGATTTCTCAGGTCATAAGAGATTACCAGCGTTGTCGCTGTCAAAGAAAATTCTTTGAGCGCCAAGTTTCCAACGATGTTAACGAAAGGAATTTTCAAATCAACAATGCCAACAAAAAACCAACAAAAAATTTCTTTTCCAACGATGCTACGAAAAAACGAAGAGAATACGTAATTTCCCAACGATGCTACGAAAAAGGAAGAAAAAATGTTTTCCAACGATGCTAGGAAAAACGAAGAAAAAATGTTATTTCCCAACGACGCTATCAAGGGCAAAGAAAGGAAATGAAGTGTTAGGGCCACTGGGTCTTATGATTTCTCATAAAACCTTACCAGTGTTGCCGCTGTCAAAGAAAATTCTTTGAGCGCCAAGTTTCCAACGATGATAATGAAGGGAATTTTTGCATCAACGATGCCAACAAAATTTAAGAAAACGCGTTAAACGAACAAAAAATTTCTTTTCCCTACGATGCTACGAAAAAACGATGAGATAACATAATTTCCCCCCGATGCTACGAAAAACGAGAAAAAAATGTTTTCCAACGATGCTAGGAAAAACGAAGAAAAAATTTCATTTTCCAACGACGCTATCAAAGGCAAAGAAAAGAAATGAATTTGTTAGGGGCACTGAGTTTTATGATTTCTCAGGTTATAAGAGCTTACCAGCGTTGTCGCTGTCAAAGGAAATTCTTTGAGCGCCAAGTTTCCAACGATGATAATGAAAGGAATTTTCAAATCAACAATGCCAACAAAAAACCAACAAAAAATTTCTTTTTCCAGCGATGCTACGAAAAAACGAAGAGAAAACGTAATTTCCCAACGATGCTACGAAAAACGAAGAAAAAATGTTTTCCAACGATGCTAGGAAATACGAAGAAAAAATGTTATTTTCCAACGACGCTATCAAAGGCAAAGAAAGGAAATGAAGTGTTAGGGCCACTGAGTCCTATAATTTCTCAGGTCATAAAACCTTACCAGTGTTGCCGCTGTCAAACAAAATTCTTTGAGCGCCAAGTTTCCAACGATGATAATGAAAGGAATTTTCAAACCAACAATGCCAACAAAAAACCAACAAAAAATTTTTTTTACCAACGATGCTACGAAAAAGCGAAGAGAAAGCGTAATTTTCCAACGATGCTACGAAAAACGAAGAAAAAATGTTTTCCAACGATGCTACGAAAAACGAAGGAAAAATGTTATTTTCCAACGACGCTACGAAAAACGAAAAAAAAATTTTATTTTCCAACAACACTATCAAAGGAAAAGAAAGGAAATGAAGTGTTAAGGCCACTGAGTCTTATGTATTCTCAGAGCTTAGAAGCGTTGTCGCTGTCAAAGAAAACTCTTTCAGCGCCAAGTTTCCAACGATGATAATGAAAGGAATTTTCAAATCAACAATGCCTACAAAATTTAAGAAAAACCGTTAAACGAACATAAAATTTCTTTTTCCGACGATGCGACGAAAAACGAAGGGAAAATGGTATTTTCCAACGTTGCTGGAACAAATGCAGAAAACATGTTATTTTCCAACGATACTACCAAAAACGAAGAGAAAACGTAATTTCCCAACGATGCTACGAAAAACAAATTAAAAGTGTTTTCCAACGATGCTAGGAAAAACGCAGAAAAAATGTTATTTTCCAACGATTCTACGAAAAAACGAAGAGAAAACGTAATTTCCCAACTATGCTACGAAATCGAAGAAAAAATGTTATTTTCCAACGATGCTACGAAAACCAAAAAAAATGGTTGTTTTTGAAAGGCAAAGAAAGGAATTGAAGGGTTGAGGCCACTGAGTCTTATGATTTCTCAGGTCACTGTCAAAGAAAATTCTTTGAGCGCCAAGTTTCCAACGATGATAATGAAAGGAATTTTCAAATCCACAATGCCAGCAAAAAACCAACATAAAATTTCTTTTCCCTACGATGCTACGAAAAAACGAAGAGAATACGTAATTTCCCAACGATGCTACGAAAAACGAAGAAAAAATGTTTTCCAACGATGTCAGGAAAACCGAAGAAAAAACGTTATTTTCAAACGACGCTATCAAAGGCAAAGAAAGGAAATGAATTGTTAGGGCCACTGAGTCTTATGATTTCTCAGGTCATCAGATGCTGGGACAAATGCAGAAAACATGTTATTTTCCAACGATAATACGAAAAAACGAAGAGAAAACGTAATTTCCCAACGATGCTACGAAAAACAAATAAAAAATGTTTTCCAACAATGCTAGGAAAAACGCAGAAAAAATGTTATTTTCCAACGATTCTGCGAAAAAACGAAGAGAAAACGTAATTTCCCAACTATGCTACGAAATCGAAGAAAAAATGTTATTTTCCAACGATGCTACGAAAACCAAAAAAAATGGTTGTTTTTGAAAGGCAAAGAAAGGAATTGAAGGGTTGAGGCCACTGAGTCTTATGATTTCTCAGGTCACTGTCAAAGAAAATTCTTTGAGCGCCAAGTTTCCAACGATGATAATGAAAGGAATTTTCAAATCCACAATGCCAGCAAAAAACCAACATAAAATTTCTTTTCCCTACGATGCTACGAAAAAACGAAGAGAATACGTAATTTCCCAACGATGCTACGAAAAACGAAGAAAAAATGTTTTCCAACGATGCTGGGAAAACCGAAGAAAAGACGTTATTTTCAAACGACGCTATCAAAGGCAAAGAAAGGAAATGAATTGTTAGGGCCACTGAGTCTTATGATTCCTCAGGTCATAAGAGCTTACCAGTGTTGTCGCTGTCAAAGAAAAATCCTTGAGCGCCAAGTTTCAAATGATGATAATGAAAGCAATTTTCAAATGAACAATGCCAACAAATTTAAGAAAAAGCGTTAAACGAACAAAAAATTTCTTTTCCAAACGATGCTACGAAAAAACGAAGAGAAAACATAATTTCCCACCGATACTAGGAAAAACGCAGAGAAATGTTATTTTCCAATGATTCTACGAAAAAACGAAGAGAAAACGTAATTTCCCAACTATGCTACGAAATCGAAGAAAAAATGTTATTTTCCAACGATGCTATGAAAAACCAAGAAAAATGGTTGTTTTTGAATGGCAAAGAAAGGAAATGAAGGGTTAAGGCCACTGAGTCTTATGATTTCTCAAGTCATTAGATCTTACCAGCGTTGTCGGTGTCAAAGAAAACTTTTTCAGCGCCAAGTTTCCAACGATGATAATGAAAGGAATTTTCAAATCAATAATGCCAACAAAATTTAAGAAAAAGCGTTAAACGACAAAAAATTCCTTTTCCCTAGGATGCTACGAAAAAACGATGAGAAAACATAATTTCCCCCGATGCTACGAAAAAGGAAAAAAAATGTTTTCCAACGATGCTAGGAAAAACGAAGAAAAAATGCTATTTTCCAATGACGCTATCAAAGGCAAAGAAAGGAACTGAATTGTTAGGTTCACTGAGTCTTATGATTCCTCAGGTCATAAGAGCTAACCAGCATTGTCGCTGTCAAAGAAAATTTTTTGAGCGCCAAGTTTCCAAGGATGATAATGAAAGGAATTTCCAAATCAACAATGCCAACAAAATTTAAGAAAAACCGTTAAACGAACAAAAATTTCTTTTACCGATTATGCTACGAAAAAACGAAAAGAAAACGCAATTTCGCAATGATCCTACGAAATCGAAGAAAAAATGCTATTTTCCAACGATGCTATGAAAATCCAAGAAAAATAGTTGTTTTTGAAAGGCAAAGAAAGGAAATGAAGTGTAAGGGCCACTGAGTCCTATGATTTCTCATGTCATAAGAGCTTAGCAGCGTTGTCGCTATCGAAAAAAATTCTTTGAGCGCCAAGTTTCCAAAGATGATAATGAAAGGAATTTTCAAATCAACAATGCCAACAAAAAACCAACAAAAAATTTCTTTTCCAACGATGCTACGAAAAAACTAACAGAAAACGTAATTTCCCAACGATGCTACGAAAAACGAAGAAAAAATGTTTTCCAACGAAGCTAGGAAAAACGAAGAAAAAATGTTATTTTCCAACGACGCTATCAAAGGCAAAGAAAGGAAATGTAGTGTTAGGGCCACTGAGTCTTATGATATCTCAGGTCATAAAACCTTACCAGTGTTGCCGCTGTCAAAGAAAATTCTTTGAGCGCCAAGTTTCCAACGATGATAATGAAGGGAATTTTTACATCAACGATGCCAACAAAATTTAAGAAAAAGCGTTAAACGAACAAAAAATTTCTTTTCCCTACGATGCTACGAAAAAACGATGAGATAACATAATTTCCCCCCGATGCTACTAAAAACGAAAAAAAAAATGTTTTCCAACGATGCTAGGAAAAATGAAGAAAAAATTTTATTTTCCAACGACGCTATCAAAGGCAAAGAAAAGAAATGAATTTGTTAGGGGCACTGAGTCTTATGATTTCTCAGGCCATAAGAGCTTACCAGCGTTGTCGCTGTCAAAGGAAATTGTTTGAGCGCCAAGTTTCCAACGATGATAATGAAAGGAATTTTCAAACCAACAATGCCGACAAAAAACCAACAAAAAATTTTTTTTCCAACGATGCTACGAAAAAGCGAAGAGAAAACGTAATATTCCAACGATGCTACGAAAAACGAAGAAAAATGTTTTCCAACGATGCTACGAAAAACGAAGAAAAAATGTTATTTTCCAACGACGCTATCAAAGGCAAAGAAAGGAAATGAAGCGTTAGGGCCACTGAGTCTTATGATTTCTCAGAGCTTACAAGCGTTGTCGCTGTCAAAGAAAACTCTTACAGAGCCAAGTTTCCAACGATGATAATGAAAGGAATTTTCAAATCAACAATGCCAACAAAATTTAAGAAAACGCGTTAAACGAACAAAAAATTTCTTTTCTCTACGATGCTACGAAAAACGAAGAGAAAACATAATTTCCCACCGATGCTACGAAAAACGAAGAAAAAATGTTTTCCAACGATGTCAGGAAAACCGAAGAAAAAACGTTATTTTCAAACGACGCTATCAAAGGCAAAGAAAGGAAATGAATTGTTAGGGCCACTGAGTCTTATGACTTCTCAGGTCATCAGATGCTGGGACAAATGCAGAAAACATGTTATTTTCCAACGATAATACGAAAAAACGAAGAGAAAACGTAATTTCCCAACGATGCTACGAAAAACAAATAAAAAATGTTTTCCAACAATGCTAGGAAAAACGCAGAAAAAATGTTATTTTCCAACGATTCTGCGAAAAAACGAAGAGAAAACGTAATTTCCCAACTATGCTACGAAATCGAAGAAAAAATGTTATTTTCCAACGATGCTACGAAAACCAAAAAAAATGGTTGTTTTTGAAAGGCAAAGAAAGGAATTGAAGGGTTAAGGCCACTGAGTCTTATGATTTCTCAGGTCATAAGAGCTTACCAGCGTTGTCACTGTCAAAGAAAATTCTTTGAGCGCCAAGTTTCCAACGATGATAATGAAAGGAATTTTCAAATCCACAATGCCAGCAAAAAACCAACATAAAATTTCTTTTCCCTACGATGCTACGAAAAAACGAAGAGAATACGTAATTTCCCAACGATGCTACGAAAAACGAAGAAAAAATGTTTTCCAACGATGCTGGGAAAACCGAAGAAAAGACGTTATTTTCAAACGACGCTATCAAAGGCAAAGAAAGGAAATGAATTGTTAGGGCCACTGAGTCTTATGATTCCTCAGGTCATAAGAGCTTACCAGTGTTGTCGCTGTCAAAGAAAAATCCTTGAGCGCCAAGTTTCAAATGATGATAATGAAAGGAATTTTCAAATGAACAATGGCAACAAATTTAAGAAAAAGCGTTAAACGAACAAAAAATTTCTTTTCCAAACGATGCTACGAAAAAACGAAGAGAAAACATAATTTCCCACCGATACTAGGAAAAACGCAGAGAAATGTTATTTTCCAATGATTCTACGAAAAAACGAAGAGAAAACGTAATTTCCCAACTATGCTACGAAATCGAAGAAAAAATGTTATTTTCCAACGATGCTATGAAAAACCAAGAAAAATGGTTGTTTTTGAATGGCAAAGAAAGGAAATGAAGGGTTAAGGCCACTGAGTCTTATGATTTCTCAGGTCATTAGATCTTACCAGCGTTGTCGGTGTCAAAGAAAACTTTTTCAGCGCCAAGTTTCCAACGATGATAATGAAAGGAATTTTCAAATCAATAATGCCAACAAAATTTAAGAAAAAGCGTTAAACGACAAAAAATTCCTTTTCCCTAGGATGCTACGAAAAAACGATGAGAAAACATAATTTCCCCCGATGCTACGAAAAAGGAAAAAAAATGTTTTCCAACGATGCTAGGAAAAACGAAGAAAAAATGCTATTTTCCAATGACGCTATCAAAGGCAAAGAAAGGAACTGAATTGTTAGGGCCACTGAGTCTTATGATTCCTCAGGTCATAAGAGCTAACCAGCATTGTCGCTGTCAAAGAAAATTTTTTGAGCGCCAAGTTTTTAAGGATGATAATGAAAGGAATTTCCAAATCAACAATGCCAACAAAATTTAAGAAAAACCGTTAAACGAACAAAAATTTCTTTTACCGATTATGCTACGAAAAAACGAAAAGAAAACGCAATTTCGCAATGATCCTACGAAATCGAAGAAAAAATGCTATTTTCCAACGATGCTATGAAAATCCAAGAAAAATAGTTGTTTTTGAAAGGCAAAGAAAGGAAATGAAGTGTAAGGGCCACTGAGTCCTATGATTTCTCATGTCATAAGAGCTTAGCAGCGTTGTCGCTATCGAAAAAAATTCTTTGAGCGCCAAGTTTCCAACGATGATAATGAAAGGAATTTTCAAATCAACAATGCCAACAAAAAACCAACAAAAAATTTCTTTTCCAACGATGCTACGAAAAAACTAACAGAAAACGTAATTTCCCAACGATGCTACGAAAAACGAAGAAAAAATGTTTTCCAACGAAGCTAGGAAAAGCGAAGAAAAAATGTTATTTTCCAACGACGCTATCAAAGGCAAAGAAAGGAAATGTAGTGTTAGGGCCACTGAGTCTTATGATATCTCAGGTCATAAAACCTTACCAGTGTTGCCGCTGTCAAAGAAAATTCTTTGAGCGCCAAGTTTCCAACGATGATAATGAAGGGAATTTTTACAGCAACGATGCCAACAAAATTTAAGAAAAAGCGTTAAACGAACAAAAAATTTCTTTTCCCTACGATGCTACGAAAAAACGATGAGATAACATAATTTCCCCCCGATGCTACTAAAAACGAAAAAAAAAATGTTTTCCAACGATGCTAGGAAAAACGAAGAAAAAATTTTATTTTCCAACGACGCTATCAAAGGCAAAGAAAAGAAATGAATTTGTTAGGGGCACTGAGTCTTATGATTTCTCAGGCCATAAGAGCTTACCAGCGTTGTCGCTGTCAAAGGAAATTGTTTGAGCGCCAAGTTTCCAACGATGATAATGAAAGGAATTTTCAAACCAACAATGCCAACAAAAAACCAACAAAAAATTTCTTTTCCAACAATGCTACGAAAAAACTAAGAGAAAACGTAATTTCCCAACGATGCTACGAAAAACGAAGAAAAAATGTTTTCCAACGATGCTAGGAAAACGAAGGAAAAGTGTTATTTTGCAAGGACGCTATCAAAGGCAAAGAAAGGAAATGAAGTGTTAGGGCCACTGAGTCTTATGATTTCTCAGGTCATAAAACCTTACCAGTGTTGCCGCTGTCAAAGAAAATTCTTTGAGCGCCAAGTTTCCAACGATGATAATGAAGGGAATTTTTACGTCAACGATGCCAACAAAATTTAAGGAAAAGCGTTAAACGAACAAAAAATTTCTTTTTCCAACGATACTACGAAAAAGCGAAGAGATAACATAATTTGCCCCCGATGCTACTAAAAACGAAAAAAAAAATGTTTTCCAACGATGCTAGGAAATACGAAGAAAAAACGCTATTTTCAAACGACGCTATCAAAGGCAAAGAAAGGAAATGAAGTGTTAGAGTCACTGAGTCTTATGATTTCTCAGGTCATAAGAGCTTACCAGCGTTGTCGCTGTCAAAGAAAAATCTTTGAGCGCCAAGTTTCCAACGATGATAATGAAAGGAATTTTCAAATCAACAATGCCAGCAAAATTTACGAAAAAGCGTTAATCGAAAAAAACATCTTTTCCTTACGATGCTACGAAAAAACGAAGGGAAAACATAATTTCCCACCGATGCTACGAAAAACGAAGAAAAAATATTTTCCAACGATGCTAGGAAAACGAAGGAAAAATGTTATTTTCCAACGACGCTACGAAAAACGAAAAAAAAATTTTATTTTCCAACAACGCTATCAAAGGCAAAGAAAGGAAATGAAGTGTTAGGTCCACTGAGTCTTATGTTTTCTCAGAGCTTAGAAGCGTTGTCGCTGTCAAAGAAAACTCTTTCAGCGCCAAGTTTCCAACGATGATAATGAAAGGAATTTTCAAATCAACAATGCCAACAAAATTTAAGAAAAAGCGTTAAACGAACAAAAAATTTCCCTACGATGCCACGAAAAACGAAGAGAAAACATAATTTCCCACCGATGCTACGAAAAACGAAGAAAAAATGTTTTCCAAGGATGCTAGGAAAACCGAAGAAAAAATGTTATTTTCCAACGATTCCACGAAAAAACGAAGAGAAAAGTTAATTTCCCAACTATGCTACGCAATCGAAAAAAAAATGTTATTTTCCAACGATGCTATGAAAAACCAAGGAAAATAGTTGTTTTTGAAAGGCAAAGAAAGGAAATGAAGGCTTAAGGCCACTGAGTCTTATGATTTCCAGGTCATAAGAGCTTACCAGCGTTGTCGCTGTCAAAGAAAATTCTTTGAGCGCCAAGTTTCCAACGATGATAATGGAAGGAATTTTCAAACCAACAATGCCGACAAAATTTAAGAAAAAGCGTTAAACGAACAAAAAATTTCTTTTCCCTAGGATGCTACGAAAAAGCGAAGAGATAACATAATTTGCCCCCGATGCTACTAAAAACGAAAAAAAAAATGTTTTCCAACGATGCTAGGAAATACGAAGAAAAAACGCTATTTTCAAACGACGCTATCAAAGGCAAAGAAAGGAAATGAAGTGTTAGAGTCACTGAGTCTTATGATTTCTCAGGCCATAAGAGCTTACCAGCGTTGTCGCTGTCAAAGGAAATTGTTTGAGCGCCAAGTTTCCAACGATGATAATGAAAGGAATTTTTACGTCAACGATGCCAACAAAATTTAAGGAAAAGCGTTAAACGAACAAAAAATTTCTTTTTCCAACGATACTACGAAAAAGCGAAGAGATAACATAATTTGCCCCCGATGCTACTAAAAACGAAAAAAAAAATGTTTTCCAACGATGCTAGGAAATACGAAGAAAAAACGCTATTTTCAAACGACGCTATCAAAGGCAAAGAAAGGAAATGAAGTGTTAGAGTCACTGAGTCTTATGATTTCTCAGGCCATAAGAGCTTACCAGCGTTGTCGCTGTCAAAGGAAATTGTTTGAGCGCCAAGTTTCCAACGATGATAATGAAAGGAATTTTCAAACCAACAATGCCAACAAAAAACCAACAAAAAATTTCTTTTCCAACAATGCTACGAAAAAACTAAGAGAAAACGTAATTTCCCAACGATGCTACGAAAAACGAAGAAAAAATGTTTTCCAACGATGCTAGGAAAACGAAGGAAAAGTGTTATTTTGCAAGGACGCTATCAAAGGCAAAGAAACGAAATGAATTGTTAGGGCCACTGAGTCTTATGATTTCTCAGGTCATCAGAGCTTACCAGCGTTGTCGCTGTCAAAGCAAAATCTTTGAGCGCCAAGTTTCCAACGATGATAATGAAAGGAATTTTCAAATGAACAATGCCAACAAATTTAAGAAAAGGCGTTAAACGAACAAAAAATTTCTTTTTCCGACGATACGACGAAAAACCAATAGAAAACGTCAATTCAAAACGATGCTACGAAAAACTAAGAAAAAATGTTTTCCGACGAAGCTAGGAAAAATGAAGAAAAAATTTTATTTTCCAACGATGCTATGAAAAACCAAGAAAAATAGTTGATTTTGAAAGGCAAATAAAGGAAATGAAGTGTTAGGGCCACTGAGTCTTACGACTTCTCAAGTCATAAAACCTTACCAGTGTTGTCGCTGTCAAAGAAAATTCTTTGAGCGCCAAGTTTCAAATGATGATAATCAAAGGAATTTTTAAATCAACAATGCCAACAAAATTTAAGAAAAAGCGTTAAACGAACAAAAATTTTCTTTTTCCAACGATACTACGAAGAAGCGAAGAGAAAACGTAATTTCCCAACGATGCTACGAAAAACAAATAAAAAATGTTTTCCAAAAATGCTAGGAAAAACGCAGAAAAAATGTTATTTTCCAACGATTCCACGAAAAAACGAAGAGAAAAGTTAATTTCCCAACTATGCTACGCAATCGAAAAAAAAATGTTATTTTCCAACGATGCTATGAAAAACCAAGGAAAATAGTTGTTTTTGAAAGGCAAAGAAAGGAAATGAAGGCTTAAGGCCACTGAGTCTTATGATTTCCAGGTCATAAGAGCTTACCAGCGTTGTCGCTGTCAAAGAAAATTCTTTGAGCGCCAAGTTTCCAACGATGATAATGGAAGGAATTTTCAAACCAACAATGCCGACAAAATTTAAGAAAAAGCGTTAAACGAACAAAAAATTTCTTTTCCCTAGGATGCTACGAAAAAACGATGAGAAAACATAATTTCCCCCCGATGCTACGAAAAAGGAAAAAAAAATGTTTTCCAACGATGCTAGGAAAAACGAAGAAAAAATGCTATTTTCCAACGACGCTATCAAAGGCAAAGAAAGGAAATGAAGTGTTAGGGCCACTGATTCTTATAATTTCTCAGGTCTTAAAATCTTACCAGTGTTGCCGCTGTCAAAGAAAATTCTTTGAGCGCCAAGTTTCCAACGATGATAATGAAGGGAATTTTTACATCAACGATCCCAACAAAATTTAAGAGAGAGCGTGAAACGAACAAAAAATTTCTTTTCCCTACGATGCTACGAAAAAACGATGAGATAACATAATTTCCCCCCGATGCTACTAAAAACGAAAAAAAATGTTTTCCAACGATGCTAGAAAAAACGAAGAAAAAAATTTATTTTCCAACGACGCTATCAAAGGCAAAGAAAGAAAATGAAGTGTTAGGGCCACTGAGTCTTATGATTTCTCAGGTCATAAAACCTTACCAGTGTTCCCGCTGTCAAAGAAAATTCTTTGAGCGCCAAGTTTCCAACGATGATAATGAAGGGAATTTTTACATCAACGATCCCAACAAAATTTAAGAGAGAGCGTGAAACGAACAAAAAATTTCTTTTCCCTACGATGCTACGAAAAAACGATGAGATAACATAATTTTCCAACGATGCTACGAAAAACGAAGAAAAAATGTTTTCCAACGATGCTACGAAAAACGAAAAAAAAATTTTATTTTCCAACAACCCTATCAAAGGCAAAGAAAGGAAATGAAGTGTTAGGTCCACTGAGTCTTATGTTTTCTCAGAGCTTAGAAGCGTTGTCGCTGTCAAAGAAAAATCTTTGAGCGCCAAGTTTCCAACGATGATAATGAAAGGAATTTTCAAATCAACAATGCCAGCAAAATTTACGAAAAAGCGTTAATCGAAAAAAACATCTTTTCCTTACGATGCTACGAAAAAACGAAGGGAAAACATAATTTCCCACCGATGCTACGAAAAACGAAGAAAAAATATTTTCCAACGATGCTAGGAAAACGAAGGAAAAATGTTATTTCCCAACGACGCTACGAAAAACGAAAAAAAAATTTTATTTTCCAAAAACGCTATCAAAGGCAAAGAAGGGAAATGAAGTGTTAGGTCCACTGAGTCTTATGTTTTCTCAGAGCTTAGAAGCGTTGTCGCTGTCAAAGAAAACTCTTTCAGCGCCAAGTTTCCAACGATGATAATGAACGGAATTTTCAAATCAACAATGCCAACAAAATTTAAGAAAAAGCGTTAAACGAACAAAAAATTTCTTTTCCCTACGATGCCACGAAAAACGAAGAGAAAACATAATTTCCCACCGATGCTACGAAAAACGAAGAAAAAATGTTTTCCAAGGATGCTAGGAAAACCTAAGAAAAAACTTTATTTTCAAATGACGCTATCAAAGGCAAAGAAACGAAATGAATTGTTAGGGCCACTGAGTCTTATGATTTCTCAGGTCATCAGAGCTTACCAGCGTTGTCGCTGTCAAAGCAAGATCTTTGAGCGCCAAGTTTCCAACGATGATAATGAAAGGAATTTTCAAATCAACAATGCCAACAAATTTAAGAAAAGGCGTTAAACGAACAAAAAATTTCTTTTTCCGACGATACGACGAAAAACCAATAGAAAACGTCACTTCAAAACGATGCTACGAAAAACTAAGAAAAAATGTTTTCCGACGAAGCTAGGAAAAATTAAGAAAAAATGTTATTTTCCAACGATGCTATGAAAAACCAAGAAAAATAGTTGATTTTGAAAGGCAAATAAAGGAAATGAAGTGTTAGGGCCACTGAGTCTTACAACTTCTCAAGTCATAAAACCTTACCAGTGTTGTCGCTGTCAATGAAAATTCTTTGAGCACCAAGTTTCAAATGATGATAATCAAAGGAATTTTTAAATCAACAATGCCAACAAAATTTAAGAAAAAGCGTTAAACGAACAAAAATTTTGTTTTTCCAACGATACTACGAAAAAGCGAAGAGAAAACGTAATTTCCCAACGATGCTGCGAAAAACAAATAAAAAATGTTTTCCAAAAATGCTAGGAAAAACGCAGAAAAAATGTTATTTTCCAACGATTCCACGAAAAAACGAAGAGGAAAGTTAATTTCCCAACTATGCTAAGCAATCGAAAAAAAAATGTTATTTTCCAAAGATGCTATGAAAAACCAAGAAAAATAGTTGTTTTTGAAAGGCAAAGAAAGGAAATGAAGGCTTAAGGCCACTGAGTCTTATGATTTCCAGGTCATAAGAGCTTACCAGCGTTGTCGCTGTCAAAGAAAATTCTTTGAGCGCCAAGTTTCCAACGATGATAATGGAAGGAATTTTCAAACCAACAATGCCGACAAAATTTAAGAAAAAGCGTTAAACGAACAAAAAATTTCTTTTCCCTAGGATGCTACGAAAAAACGATGAGAAAACATAATTTCCCCCGATGCTACGAAAAAGGAAAAAAAAATGTTTTCCAACGATGCTAGGAAAAACGAAGAAAAAACGCTATTTTCCTACGACGCTATCAAAGGCAAAGAAAGGAAATGAAGTGTTAGGGCCACTGAGTCTTATGATTTCTCAGGTCATAAAACCTTACCAGTGTTGCCGCTGTCAAAGAAAATTCTTTGAGCGCCAAGTTTCCAACGATGATAATGAAGGGAATTTTTACATCAACGATCCCAACAAAATTTAAGAGAGAGCGTTAAACGAACAAAAAATTTCTTTTCCCTACGATGCTACGAAAAAACGATGAGATAACATAATTTCCCCCCGATGCTACTAAAAACGAAAAAAAATGTTTTCCAACGATGCTAGAAAAAACGAAGAAAAAATTTTATTTTCCAAAGACGCTATCAAAGGCAAAGAAAGGAAATGAAGTGTTAGGGCCACTGAGTCTTATGATTTCTCAGGTCATAAAACCTTACCAGTGTTGCCGCTGTCAAAGAAAATTCTTTGAGCGCCAAGTTTCCAACGATGATAATGAAGGGAATTTTTACATCAACGATCCCAACAAAATTTAAGAGAAAGGGTTAAACGAACAAAAAATTTTTTTTCCAACGATGCTACGAAAAAGCGAAGAGAAAACGTAATTTTCCAACGATACTACGAAAAACGAAGAAAAAATGTTTTCCAACGATGCTACGAAAAACAAAGAAAAAATGTTATTTTCCAACGACCCTATCAAAGGCAAAGAAAGGAAATGAAGTGTTAGGGCCACTGAGTCTTATGATTTCTCAGAGCTTACAAGCGTTGTCGCTGCCAAAGAAAACTCTTTCAGCGCCAAGTTTCCAACGATGATAATGAAAGGAATTTTCAAATCAACAATGCCAACAAAATTTAAGAAAAAGCATTAAACGAACAAAAAATTTCTTTTCCCTAGGATGCTACGAAAAAACGATGAGAAAACATAATTTCCCCCCGATGCTACGAAAAAGGAAAAAAAAATGTTTTCCAACGATGCTAGGAAACACGAAGAAAAAATGCTATTTTCCAACGACGCTATCAAAGGCAAAGAAAGGAAATGAAGTGTTAGGGCCACTGATTCTTATAATTTCTCAGGTCTTAAAACCTTACCAGTGTTGCCGCTGTCAAAGAAAATTCTTTGAGCGCCAAGTTTCCAACGATGATAATGAAGGGAATTTTTACATCAACGATCCCAACAAAATTTAAGAGAAAGCGTTAAACGAACAAAAAATTTCTTTTCCCTACGATGCTACGAAAAAACGATGAGATAACATAATTTCCCCCCGATGCTACTAAAAACGAAAAAAAATGTTTTCCAACGATGCTAGAAAAAACGAAGAAAAAATTTTATTTTCCAACGACGCTATCAAAGGCAAAGAAAGGAAATGAAGTGTTAGGGCCACTGAGTCTTATGATTTCTCAGGTCATAAAACCTTACCAGTGTTGCCGCTGTCAAAGAAAATTCTTTGAGCGCCAAGTTTCCAACGATGATAATGAAGGGAATTTTTACATCAACGATCCCAACAAAATTTAAGAAAAAGCGTTAAACGAACAAAAAATTTCTTTTCCCTACGATGCTACGAAAAAACGATGAGATAACATAATTTCCCCCCGATGCTACTAAAAACGAAAAAAAATATTTTCCAACGATGCTAGGAAAAACGAAGAAAAAATTTTATTTTCCAACGACGCTATCAAAGGCAAAGAAAGGAAATGAATTTGTTAGGGGCACTGAGTCTTATGATTTCTCAGGTCATAAGAGCTTACCAGCGTTGTCGCTGTCAAAGGAAATTGTTTGAGCGCCAAGTTTCCAACGATGATAATGAAAGGAATTTTCAAATCAACAATGCCAACAAAAAACCAACAAGAATTTTTTTTTTAGCGATGCTACGAAAAAACGAAGAGAAAACGTAATTTCCCAACGATGCTACGAAAAACGAGGAAAAAATGTTTTCCAACGATGCTAAGAAATACGAAGAAAAAATGTTATTTTCCAACAACGCTATCAAAGGCAAAGAAAGGAAATGAAGTGTTAGGGCCACTGATTCTTATAATTTCTCAGGTCTTAAAACCTTACCAGTGTTGCCGCTGTCAAAGAAAATTCTTTGAGCGCCAAGTTTCCAATGATGATGATGAAAGGAATTTTCAAACCAACAATGCCAACAAAAAACCAACATAAAATTTTTTTTCCAACGATGCTACGAAAAAGCGAAGAGAAAACGTAATTTTCCAACGATGCTACGAAAAACGAAGAAAAAATGTTTTCCAACGATGCTACGAAAAACGAAGGAAAAATGTTATTTTCCAACGACGCTACGAAAAACGAAAAAAAAATGTTATTTTCCAACAACGCTATCAAAGGCAAAGAAAGGAAATGAAGTGTTAGGGCCACTGAGTCTAATGATTTCTCAGGTCATAAGAGCTTACCAGCGTTGTCGCTGTCAAAGAAAAATATTTGAGTGCCAAGTTTCCAACGATGATAAAGAAAGGAATTTTCAAATCTACAATGCCAGCAAAATTTAAGAAAAAGCGTTAAACGAACAAAAAATTTCTTTTTCCGACGATACGTCGAAAAACCAATAGAAAACGTCACTTCAAAACGATGCTACGAAAAACAAATGAAAAATGTTTTCCAACAATGCTAGGAAAAACGCAGAAAAAATGTTATTTCCCAACGATTCTACGAAAAAACGAAGAGAGAACGTTATTTCCCAACTATTCTACGAAATCGAAGAAAAATTATTATTTTCCAACGATGCTATGAAAACCAAGCAAAATGGTTGTTTTTGAAAGGCAAAGAAAGGAATGGAAGGGGTAAGGCCATTGAGTCTTATGATTTCTCGGGTCATAAGAGCTTACCAGCGTTGTCGCTGTCAAAGAAAATTCTTTGAGCGCCAAGTTTCCAACGATGATAATGAAAGGAATTTTCAAATCAACAATGCCAACCAAAAACCAACATAAAATTTCTTTTCCCAACGATGCTACGCAAAAACGAAGAGAATACGTAATTTCCCAACGATGCTACGAAAAACGAAGAAAAAATGTTTTCCAACGATGCTAGGGAAACCGTAGAAAAAACTTTATTTTCAAACCACGCTATCAAAGGCAAAGAAAGGAAATGAATTGTTAGGGCCGCTGAGTCTTATGATTTTTCAGGTCATCAGGGCTTACCAGCGTTGTCGCTGTCAAAGAAAAATATTTGAGTGCCAAGTTTCCAACGATGATAAAGAAAGGAATTTTCAAATCTACAATGCCAGCAAAATTTAAGAAAAAGCCGTAATCGAACAAAAAATTTCTTTTCCCTACGATGCTACGAAAAAACGAAGAGAAAACATAATTTCCCACCGATGCTACCAAAAACGAAGAAAAAATGTTTTCCAACGATGCTAGGAAAACCGAAGAAAAAACGTTATTTTCAAACGACGCTATCAAAGGCAAAGGAAGGAAATGAATTGTTAGGGCCACTGAGTCTTATGATTTCTCAGGTCATAAGAGCTTCCCAGTGTTGTCGCTGTCAAAGAAAATTCTCTGAGCGCCAAGTTTCAAATGATGATAATGAAAAAAATTTTCAAATAAACAATGCCAACAAATTTAAGAAAAAGCGTTAAACGAACAAAAAATTTCGTTTCCAAACGATGCTACGAAAAAACGAAGAAAAAATGTTTTCCAACGATGCTAGGAAAACCGAAGAAAAAACGTTATTTTCAAACGACGCTATCAAAGGCAAAGAAAGGAAATGAATTGTTAGAGTCACTGAGTCTTATGATTTCTCAGGTCATAAAACCTTACCAGTGTTGCCGCTGTCAAAGAAAATTCTTTGAGCGCCAAGTTTCCAACGATGATAATGAAAGGAATTTTCAAACCAACAATGCCAACAAAAAACCAACAAAAATGTTTTTTCCAACGATGCTACGAAAAAGCGAAGAGAAAACGTAAATTTCCAACGATGCTACGAAAAACGAAGAAAAAATGTTTTCCAACGATGCTACGAAAAACGAAGGAAAAATGTTATTTTCCAACGACGCTACGAAAAACGAAAAAAAAATGTTATTTCCCAACAACGCTATCAAAGTCAAAGAAAGGAAATGAAGTGTTAGGGCCACTGAGTCTTATGTTTTCTCAGAGCTTAGAAGCGTTGTCGCTGTCAAAGAAAACTCTTTCAGCGCCAAGTTTCCAACGATGATAATGAAAGGAATTTTCAAATCAACAATGCCAACAAAATTTAGGAAAAAGCGTTAAAGGAACAAAAAATTTCTTTTTCCGACGATACGACGAAAAACCAATAGAAAAAGTCACTTCAAAACGATGCTACGAAAAACAAATAAAAAATGTTTTCCAACAATCCTAGGAAAAACGCAGAAAAAATGTTATTTTCCAACGATTCTACGAAAAAACGAAGAGAAAACGTAATTTCCCAACTATGCTACGAAATCGAAGAAAAATTGTTATTTTCCAACGATGCTATGAAAACCAAGAAAAATGGTTGTTTTTGAAAGGCAAAGAAAGGAATTGAAGGGGTAGGGCCACTGAGTCTTATGATTTCTCGGGTCATAAGAGCTTAATAGCGTTGTCGCTCTCAAAGAAAATTCTTTGAGCGCCAAGTTTCCAACGATGATAATGAAAGGAATTTTCAAATCAACAATGCCAACAAATTTAAGAAAAAGCGTTAATGGAACAAAAAATTTCTTTTCCAAACGGTGCTACGAAAAATCGAAGAGAAAACATAATTTCCCACCGATGCTACGAAAAACGAAGAAAAAATGTTTTCCAACGATGCTACGAAAAACGAAGGAAAAATGTTATTTTCCAACGACGCTATCAAAGGCAAAGAAAGGAAATGAAGTGTTAGGGCCACTGAGTCTTATGATTTCTCAGGTCATAAAACCTTACCAGTGTTGCCGCTGTCAAAGAAAATTCTTTGAGCGCCAAGTTTCCAACGATGATAACGAAAGGAATTTTCAAATCAACAATACCAACAAAAAACCAACAAAAAATTTCTTTTCCAACGATGCTACGGAAAAACTAAGAGAAAACGTAATTTCCCAACGATGCTACGAAAAACGAAGAAAAAATGTTTTCCAACGATGCTAGGAAAAAGGAAGAAAAAATGTTATTTTCCAACGACGCTATCGAAGGCAAAGAAAGGAAATGAAGTGTTAGGGCCACTGAGTCTTATGATTTCTCAGGTCATAAAACCTTACCAGTGTTGCCGCTGTCAAAGAAAATTCTTTGAGCGCCAAGTTTCCAACGATGATAATGAAGGGAATTTTTACATCAACGATCCCAACAAAATTTAAGAAAAAGCGTTAAACGAACAAAAAATTTCTTTTCCCTACGATGCTACGAAAAAACGATGAGATAACATAATTTCCCCCCGATGCTACTAAAAACGAAAAAAAAAATGTTTTCCAACGATGCTAGAAAAAAAGGAAGAAAAAATTTTATTTTCCAACGACGCTATCGAAGGCAAAGAAAGGAAATGAATTTGTTAGGGGCACTGAGTCTTATGATTTCTCAGGTCATAAGAGCTTACCAGCGTTGTCGCTGTCAAAAAAAAATCTTTGAGCGCCAAGTTTCCAACGATGATAATGAAAGGAATTTTCAAATCAACAATGCCAGCAAAATTTAAGAAACAGCCGTAATCGAACAAAAATTTCTTTTCCCTACGATGCTACGAAAAAACGAAGAGAAAACATAATTTCCCACCGATGCTACGAAAAACGAAGAAAAAATGTTTTCCAACGATGCTACGAAAAACGAAGGAAAAATGTTATTTTCCAACGACGCTATCAAAGGCAAAGAAAGGAAATGAAGTGTTAGGGCCACTGAGTCTTATGATTTCTCAGGTCATAAAACCTTACCAGTGTTGCCGCTGTCAAAGAAAATTCTTTGAGCGCCAAGTTTCCAATGATGATAACGAAAGGAATTTTCAAATCAACAATACCAACAAAAAACCAACAAAAAATTTCTTTTCCAACGATGCTACGGAAAAACTAAGAGAAAACGTAATTTCCCAACGATGCTACGAAAAACGAAGAAAAAATGTTTTCCAACGATGCTAGGAAATACGAAGAAAAAATGTTATTTTCCAACGACGCTATCAAAGGCAAAGAAAGGAAATGAAGTGTTAGGGCCACTGATTCTTATAATTACTCAGGTCTTAAAACCTTACCAGTGTTGCCGCTGTCAAAGAAAATTCTTTGAGCGCCAAGTTTCCAACGATGATAATGAAAGGAATTTTCAAATCAACAATGCCGACAAAAAACCAACATAAAATTTCTTTTCCCAACGATGCTACGAAAAAGGAAGAGAAAACGTAATTTCCCAACGATGCTACGAAAAACGAAGAAAAAATTTTTTCCAACGATGCTAGGAAAACCGAAGAAAAAATGTTATTTTCAAACGACGCTATCAAAGGCAAAGAAAGGAAATGAATTGCTAGGGCCACTGAGTCTTATGATTTCTCAGGTCATAAGAGCTTACCAGCATTGTCGCTGTCAAAGAAAAATATTTGAGTGCCAAGTTTCCAACGATGATAATGAAAGGAATTTTCAAATCTACAATGCCAGCAAAATTTAATAAAAAGCGTAAATCGAACAAAAAATTTCTTTTCCTTACGATGCTACGAAAAAACGAAGGGAAAACACAATTTCCCACCGATGCTACGAAAAACGAAGAAAAAATGTTTTCCAACGATGCTAGGAAAACCGAAGAAAAAACGTTATTTTCAAACGACGCTATAAAAAGCAAAGAAAGGAAATGAATTGTTAGAGTCACTGAGTCTTATGATTTCTCAGGTCATAAAACCTTACCAGTGTTGCCGCTGTCAAAGAAAATTCGTTGAGCGCCAAGTTTCCAACGATGATGATGAAAGGAATTTTCAAACCAACAATGCCAACAAAAAACCAACATAAAATTTTTTTTCCAACGATGCTACGAAAAAGCGAAGAGAAAACGTAATTTTCCAACGATGCTACGAAAAACGAAGAAAAAATGTTTTCCAACGATGCTACGAAAAACGAAGGAAAAATGTTATTTTCCAACGACGCTACGAAAAACGAAAAAAAAATTTTATTTTCCAACAACGCTATCAAAGGCAAAGAAAGGAAATGAAGTGTTAGGGCCACTGAGTCTTATGTTTTCTCAGAGCTTAGAAGCGTTGTCGCTGTCAAAGAAAACTCTTTCAGCGCCAAGTTTCCAACGATGATAATGAAAGGAATTTTCAAATCAACAATGCCTACAAAATTTAAGAAAAAGCGTTAAACGAACAAAAAATTTCTTTTTCCGACGATACGACGAAAAACCAATAGAAAACGTCACTTCAAAACGATGCTACGAAAAACAAATGAAAAATGTTTTCCAACAATGCTAGGAAAAACGCAGAAAAAATGTTATTTTCCAACGATTCTACGAAAAAACGAAGAGAAAACGTAATTTGCCAACTATTCTACGAAATCGAAGAAAAATTATTATTTTCCAACGATGCTATGAAAACCAAGAAAAATGGTTGTTTTTGAAAGGCAAAGAAAGGAATTGAAGGGGTAAGGCCACTGAGTCTTATGATTTCTCGGGTCATAAGAGCTTACCAGCGTTGTCGCTGTCAAAGAAAATTCTTTGAGCGCCAAGTTTCCAACGATGATAATGAAAGCAATTTTCAAATCAACAATGCCAACAAAAAACCAACATAAAATTTCTTTTCTCAACGATGCTACGAAAAAACGAAGAGAAAACGTAATTTCCCAACGATGCTACGAAAAACGAAGAAAAAATGTTTTCCAACGATGCTAGGAAAACTGTAGAAAAAACATTATTTTCAAACGACGCTATCAAAGGCAAAGGAAGGAAATGAATTGTTAGGGCCACTGAGTCTTATGATTTCTCAGGTCATAATTGCTTACCAGTGTTGTCGTTGTCAAAGAAAATTCTCTGAGCGCCAAGTTTCAAATGATGATAATGAAAGAAATTTTCAAATCAACAATGCCAACAAATTTAAGAAAAAGCGTTAAACGAACAAAAAATTTCTTTTCCAAACGATGCTACGAAAAAACGAAGAAAAATTTTTTTCCAACGATGCTAGGAAAACCGAAAAAAAAACGTTATTTTCAAACGACGCTATCAAAGGCAAAGAAAGGAAATGAAGTGTTAGGGTCACTGAGTCTTATGATTTCTCAGGTCATAAGAGCTTACCAGCGTTGTCGCTGTCAAAAAAAAATCTTTGAGCGCCAAGTTTCCAACGATGATAATGAAAGGAATTTTCAAATCAACAATGCCAGCAAAATTTAAGAAAAAGCGTTAATCGAACAAAAAATTTCTTTTCCTTACGATGCTACGAAAAAACGAAGGGAAAACATAATTTCCCACCGATGCTACGAAAAACGAAGAAAAAATGTTTTCCAACGATGCTAAGAAAACCGAAGAAAAAACGTTATTTTCAAACGACGCTATAAAAAGCAAAGAAAGGAAATGAATTGTTAGAGTCACTGAGTCTTATGATTTCTCAGGTCATAAAACCTTACCAGTGTTGCCGCTGTCAAAGAAAATTCTTTGAGCGCCAAGTTTAGAACGATGATGATGAAAGGAATTTTCAAACCAACAATGCCAACAAAAAACCAACAAAAATGTTTTTTCCAACGATGCTACGAAAAACGAAGAAAAAATGTTTTCCAACGATGCTACGAAAAACGAAGGAAAAATGTTATTTTCCAACGACGCTACGAAAAACCAAAAAAAAATGTTATTTTCCAACGACGCTATCAAAGGCAAAGAAAGGAAATGAAGTGTTAGGGCCACTGATTCTTATAATATCTCAGGTTTTAAAACCTTACCAGTGTTGCCGCTGTCAAAGAAAATTCTTTGAGCGCCAAGTTTCCAACGATGATAATGAAAGGAATTTTCAAACCAACAATGCCAACAAAAAACCAGCACAAATTTTTTTTCCAACGATGCTACGAAAAAGCGAAGAGAAAACGTAACTTCCCAACGATGCTACGAAAAACGAAGAAAAAATGTTTTCCAACGATGCTAGGAAAAAGGAAGAAAAAATGTTATTTTCCAACGACGCTATCAAAGGCAAAGAAGGGAAATGAAGTGTTAGGGTCATTGAGTCTTATGATTTCTCAGGTCATAAGAGCTTACCAGCGTTGTCGCTGTCAAAGAAAAATCTTTGAGCGCCAAGTTTCCAACGATGATAATGAAAGGAATTTTCAAATCAACAATGCCAGCAAAATTTAATAAAAAGCGTTAATCGAACAAAAAATTTCTTTTCCTTACGATGCTACGAAAAAACGAAGGGAAAACAGAATTTCCCACCGATGCTACGAAAAACGAAGAAAAAATGTTTTCCAACGATGCTAGGAAAACCGAAGAAAAAACGTTATTTTCAAACGACGCTATAAAAAGCAAAGAAAGGAAATGAATTGTTAGAGTCACTGAGTCTTATGATTTCTCAGGTCATAAAACCTTACCAGTGTTGCCGCTGTCAAAGAAAATTCTTTGAGCGCCAAGTTTCCAACGATGATGATGAAAGGGATTTTCGAACCAACAATGCCAACAAAAAACCAACATAAAATTTTTTTTTCCAACGATGATACGAAAAAGCGAAGAGAAAACGTAATTTTCCAACGATGCTACGAAAAACGAAGAAAAAATGTTTTCCAACGATGCTACGAAAAACGAAGGAAAAATGTTATTTTCCAACGACGCTACGAAAAACGAAAAAAAAATGTTATTTTCAACAACGCTATCAAAGGCAAAGAAAGGAAATGAAGTGTTAGGGCCACTGAGTCTTATGTTTTCTCAGAGCTTAGAGGCGTTGTCGCTGTCAAAGAAAACTCTTTCAGCGCCAAGTTTCCAACGATGATAATGAAAGGAATTTTCAAATCAACAATGCCAACAAAATTTAAGAAAAAGCGTTAAACGAACAAAAAATTGCTTTTTCCGACGATACGACGAAAAACCAATAGAAAACGTCACTTCAAAACGATGCTACGAAAAACAAATGAGAAATGTTTTCCAACAATGCTAGGAAAAACGCAGAGAAAATGTTATTTTCCAACGATTCTACGAAAAAACGAAGAGAAAACGTAATTTCCCAACTATTCTACGAAATCGAAGAAAAATTATTATTTTCCAACGATGCTATGAAAACCAAGAAAAATGGTTGTTTTTGAAAGGCAAAGAAAGGAATTGAAGGGGTAAGGCCACTGAGTCTTATGATTTCTCGGGTCATAAGAGCTTACCAGCGTTGTCGCTGTCAAAGAAAATTCTTTGAGCGCCAAGTTTCCAACGATGATAATGAAAGGAATTTTCAAATCAACAATGCCAACAAAAAACCAACATAAAATTTCTTTTCCCAACGATGCTACGAAAAAGCGAAGAGAAAACGTAATTTCCCAACGATGCTACGAAAAACGAAGAAAAAATTTTTTCCAACGATGCTAGGAAAACCGAAGAAAAAATGTTATTTTCAAACGACGCTATCAAAGGCAAAGAAAGGAAATGAATTGTTAGGGCCACTGAGTCTTATGATTTCTCAGGTCATAAGAGCTTACCAGCATTGTCGCTGTCAAAGAAAAATATTTGAGTGCCAAGTTTCCAACGATGATAATGAAAGGAATTTCCAAATCTACAATGCCAGCAAAATTTAAAAAAGAGCCGTAATCGAACAAAAAATTTCTTTTCCCTACGATGCTACGAAAAAACGAAGAGAAAACATAATTTCCCACCGATGCTACGAAAAACGAAGAAAAAATGTTTTCCAACGATGCTAGGAAAACCGTAGAAAAAACTTTATTTTCAAACGACGCTATCAAAGGCAAAGGAAGGAAATGAAGTGTTAGGACCACTGAGTCTTATGTTTTCTCAGAGCTTAGAAGCGTTGTCGCTGTCAAAGCAAACTCTTCCAGCGCCAAGTTTCCAACGATGATAATGAAAGGAATTTTCAAATCAACAATGCCAACAAAATTTAAGAAAAGCGTTAAACGAACAAAAAATTTCTTTTTCCGACGATACGACGAAAAACCAATAGAAAACGTCACTTCAAAACGATGCTACGAAAAACAAATAAAAAATGTTTTCCAACAATGCTAGGAAAAACGCAGAAAAAATGTTATTTTCCAACGATTCTACGAAAAAACGAAGAGAAAACGTAATTTCCCAACTATGCTACGAAATCGAAGAAAAATTGTTATTTTCCAACGATGCTATGAAAACCAAGAAAAATGGTTGTTTTTGAAAGGCAAAGAAAGGAATTGAAGGGGTAAGGCCACTGAGTCTTATGATTTCTCGGGTCATAAGAGCTTACCAGCGTTGTCGCTGTAAAAGAAAATTCTTTGAGCGCCAAGTTTCCAACGATGATAATGAAAGGAATTTTCAAATCAACAATGCCAACAAAAAACCAACATAAAATTTCTTTTCCCAACGATGCTACGAAAAAACGAAGAGAAAACGTAATTTCCCAACGATGCTACGAAAAACGAAGAAAAAATGTTTTCCAACGATGCTAGGAAAACCGAAGAAAAAACGTTATTTTCAAACGACGCTATCAAAGGCAAAGAAAGGAAATGAATTGTTAGGGCCACTGAGTCTTATGATTTCTCGGGTTATAAGAGCTTACCAGCGTTGTCGCTGTCAAAGAAAATTCTCTGAGCGCCAAGTTTCAAATGATGATAATGAAAGAAATTTTCAAATCAACAATGCCAACAAATTTAAGAAAAAGCGTTAAACGAACAAAAAATTTCTTTTCCAAACGGTGCTACGAAAAAACGAAGAGAAAACATAATTTCCTACCGATGCTACGAAAAACGAAGAAAAAATGTTTTCCAACGATGCTACGAAAAACGAAGGAAAAATGTTATTTTCCAACGACGCTACGAAAAACGAAAAAAAAATGTTATTTTCCAGCAACGCTATCAAAGGAAAAGAAAGGAAAAGAAGTGTTATGGCCACTGAGTCTTATGTTTTCTCAGAGCTTAGAAGCGTTGTCGCTGTCAAAGAAAGCTCTTTCAGCGCCAAGTTTCCCACGATGATAATGAAAGGAATTTTCAAATCAACAATGCCAACAAAATTTAAGAAAAAGCGTTAAACGAACAAAAAATTCCTTTTCCAACGATGCTACGAAAAAAAGAAGAGAAAACGTAATTTCCCAACGGTGCTACGAAAAACGAAGAAAAAATGGTTTCCAACGATGCTAGGAAAACCGAAGAAAAAACGTTATCTTCAAACGACGCTATCAAAGGCAAAGAAAGGAAATGAATTGTTAGGGCCACTGAGTCTTATGATTTCTCAGGTCATAAGAGCTTACCAGTGTTGTCGCTGTCAAAGAAAAATTTTTGAGTGCCAAGTTTCCAACGATGATAATGAAAAGAATTTTCAAATCAACAATGCCAGCAAAATTTAAGAAAAAGCGTTAATCGAACAAAAAATTTCTTTTCCCTACCATGCTACGAAAAAACGAAGAGAAAACGTAATTTCCCAACGATGCTACGAAAAACGAAGAAAAAATGTTTTCCAACGATGCTAGGAAAACCGAAGAAAAAACGTTATTTTCAAACGACGCTATCAAAGGCAAAGAAAGGAAATGAATTGTTAGGGCCACTGAGTCTTATGATTTCTCGGGTTATAAGAGCTTACCAGCGTTGTCGCTGTCAAAGAAAATTCTCTGAGCGCCAAGTTTCAAATGATGATAATGAAAGAAATTTTCAAATCAACAATGCCAACAAATTTAAGAAAAAGCGTTAAACGAACAAAAAATTTCTTTTCCAAACGGTGCTACGAAAAAGCGAAGAGAAAACGTAATTTTCCAACAATGCTACGAAAAACGAAGAAAAAGTGTTTTCCAACGATGCTACGAAAAACGAAGGAAAAATGTTATTTTCCTACGACGCTACGAAAAATGAAGAAAAAATGTTATTTTCCAACAACGCCATCAAAGGCAAAGAAAGGAAATGAAGTGTTAGGGCCACTGAGTCTTATATTTTCTCAGAGCTTAGAAGCGTTGTCGCTGTCAAAGAAAACTCTTTCAGCGCCAAGTTTCCAACGATGATAATGAAAGGAATTTTCAAATCAACAATGCCAACAAAATTTAAGAAAAAGCGTTAAATGAACAAAAAATTTTTTTCCCTACGATGCTAGAAAAAAACGAAGAGAAAACATAATCTCCCACCGATGCTACGAAAAACGAAGAAAAAATGTTTTCCAACGATGCTAGGAAAACCAAAGAAAAAACGTTATTTTCAAACGACGCTATCAAAGGCAAAGAAAGGAAATGAAGCGTTAGGGCCACTGAGTCTTATGATTTCTCAGGTCATAAAACCTTACCAGTGTTACCGCTGTCAAAGAAAATTCTTTGAGCGCCAAGTTTCCAACGATGATAATGAAAGGAATTTTCAAATCAACAATGCCAACAAAATTTAAGAAAAAGCGTTAAACGAACCAAAAATTTCTCTTCCCCACGATGCTACAAAAAAACGAAGAGAAAACATAATTTCCCACCGATGCTACGAAAAACGAAGAAAAAATGTTTTCCAACGATGCTAGGAAAACCAAAGAAAAAACGTTATTTTCAAACGACGCTATCAAAGGCAAAGAAAGGAAATGAAGCGTTGGGGCCACTGAGTCTTATGATTTCTCAGGTCATAAGAGCTTACCAGCATTGTCGCTGTCAATGAAAAATATTTGAGTGCCAAGTTTCCAACGATGATAATGAAAGGAATTTTCAAATCTACAATGCCAGCAAAATTTAAGAAACAGCCGTAATCGAACAAAAAATTTCTTTTCCCTACGATGCTACGAAAAACGAAGAGAAAACATAATTTCCCACCGATGCTACGAAAAACGAAGAAAAAATGTTTTCCAACGATGCTAGGAAAACCGTAGAAAAAACTTTATTTTCAAACGACGCTATCAAAGGCAAAGGAACGAAATGAATTGTTAGGGCCACTGAGTCTTATGATTTCTCAGGTCATAAGAGCTTACCAGTGTTGTCGCTGTCAAAGAAAATTCTCTGAGCGCCAAGTTTCAAATGATGATAATGAAAGAAATTTTCAAATCAACAATGCCAACAAATTTAAGAAAAAGCGTTAAACGAACAAAAAATTTCTTTTCCAAACGATGCTACGAAAAAACGAAGAAAAAATGTTTTCCAACGATGCTAGGAAAACCGAAGAAAAAACGTTATTTTCAAACGACGCTATCAAAGGCAAAGAAAGGAAATGAAGTGTTAGGGTCACTGAGTCTTATGATTTCTCAGGTCATAAGAGCTTACCAGCGTTGTCGCTGTCAAAGAAAAATCTTTGAGCGCCAAGTTTCCAACGATGATAATGAAAGGAATTTTCAAATCAACACTGCCAGCAAAATTTAAGAAAAAGCGTTAATCGAACAAAAAATTTCTTTTCCTTACGATGCTACGAGAAAACGAAGGGAAAACATAATTTCCCACCGATGCTACGAAAAACGAAGAAAAAATGTTTTCCAACGATGCTAGGAAAACCGAAGAAAAAACGTTATTTTCAAACAACGCTATCAAAGGCAAAGAAAGGAAATGAAGTGTTAGGGTCACTGAGTCTTATGATTTCTCAGGTCATAAGAGCTTACCAGCGTTGTCGCTGTCAAAAAAAAATCTTTGAGCGCCAAGTTTCCAACGATGATAATGAAAGGAATTTTCAAATCAACAATGCCAGCAAAATTTAAGAAAAAGCGTTAATCGAACAAAAAATTTCTTTTCCTTACGATGCTACGAAAAAACGAAGGGAAAACATAATTTCCCACCGATGCTACGAAAAACGAAGAAAAAATGTTTTCCAACGATGCTAAGAAAACCGAAGAAAAAACGTTATTTTCAAACGACGCTATAAAAAGCAAAGAAAGGAAATGAATTGTTAGAGTCACTGAGTCTTATGATTTCTCAGGTCATAAAACCTTACCAGTGTTGCCGCTGTCAAAGAAAATTCTTTGAGCGCCAAGTTTCCAACGATGATGATGAAAGGAATTTTCAAACCAACAATGCCAACAAAAAACCAACAAAAATGTTTTTTCCAACGATGCTACGAAAAACGAAGAAAAAATGTTTTCCAACGATGCTACGAAAAACGAAGGAAAAATGTTATTTTCCAACGACGCTACGAAAAACCAAAAAAAATGTTATTTTCCAACGACGCTATCAAAGGCAAAGAAAGGAAATGAAGTGTTAGGGCCACTGATTCTTATAATTTCTCAGGTTTTAAAACCTTACCAGTGTTGCCGCTGTCAAAGAAAATTCTTTGAGCGCCAAGTTTCCAACGATGATAATGAAAGGAATTTTGAAACCAACAATGCCAACAAAAAACCAGCACAAATTTTTTTTCCAACGATGCTACGAAAAAGCGAAGAGAAAACGTAACTTCCCAACGATGCTACGAAAAACGAAGAAAAAATGTTTTCCAACGATGCTAGGAAAAAGGAAGAAAAAATGTTATTTTCCAACGACGCTATCAAAGGCAAAGAAAGGAAATGAAGTGTTAGGGTCATTGAGTCTTATGATTTCTCAGGTCATAAGAGCTTACCAGCGTTGTCGCTGTCAAAGAAAAATCTTTGAGCGCCAAGTTTCCAACGATGATAATGAAAGGAATTTTCAAATCAACAATGCCAGCAAAATTTAATAAAAAGCGTTAATCGAACAAAAAATTTCTTTTCCTTACGATGCTACGAAAAAACGAAGGGAAAACATAATTTCCCACCGATGCTACGAAAAACGAAGAAAAAATGTTTTCCAACGATGCTAGGAAAACCGAAGAAAAAACGTTATTTTCAAACGACGCTATAAAAAGCAAAGAAAGGAAATGAATTGTTAGAGTCACTGAGTCTTATGATTTCTCAGGTCATAAAACCTTACCAGTGTTGCCGCTGTTAAAGAAAATTCTTTGAGCGCCAAGTTTCCAACGATGATGATGAAAGGAATTTTGAAACCAACAATGCCAACAAAAAACCAACATAAAATTTTTTTTCCAACGATGATACGAAAAAGCGAAGAGAAAACGTAATTTTCCAACGATGCTACGAAAAACGAAGAAAAAATGTTTTCCAACGATGCTACGAAAAACGAAGGAAAAATGTTATTTTCCAACGACGCTACGAAAAACGAAAAAAAAATGTTATTTTCAACAACGCTATCAAAGGCAAAGAAAGGAAATGAAGTGTTAGGGCCACTGAGTCTTATGTTTTCTCAGAGCTTAGAGGCGTTGTCGCTGTCAAAGAAAACTCTTTCAGCGCCAAGTTTCCAACGATGATAATGAAAGGAATTTTCAAATCAACAATGCCAACAAAATTTAAGAAAAAGCGTTAAACGAACAGAAAATTGCTTTTTCCGACGATACGACGAAAAACCAATAGAAAACGTCACTTCAAAACTATGCTACGAAAAGCAAATGAGAAATGTTTTCCAACAATGCTAGGAAAAACGCAGAAAAAATGTTATTTTCCAACGATTCTACGAAAAAACGAAGAGAAAACGTAATTTCCCAACTATTCTACGAAATCGAAGAAAAATTATTATTTTCCAACGATGCTATGAAAACCAAGAAAAATGGTTGTTTTTGAAAGGCAAAGAAAGGAATTGAAGGGGTAAGGCCACTGAGTCTTATGATTTCTCCGGTCATAAGAGCTTACCAGCGTTGTCGCTGTCAAAGAAAATTCTTTGAGCGCCAAGTTTCCAACGATGATAATGAAAGGAATTTTCAAATCAACAATGCCAACAAAAAACCAACATAAAATTTCTTTTCCCAACGATGCTACGAAAAAACGAAGAGAAAACGTAATTTCCCAACGATGCTACGAAAAACGAAGAAAAAATGTTTTCCAACGATGCTAGGAAAACCGAAGAAAAAACGTTATTTTCAAACGACGCTATCAAAGGCAAAGAAAGGAAATGAATTGTTAGGGCCACTGAGTCTTATGATTTCTCGGGTTATAAGAGCTTACCAGCGTTGTCGCTGTCAAAGAAAAATATTTGAGTGCCAAGTTTCCAACGATGATAATGAAAGGAATTTTCAAATCTACAATGCCAGCAAAATTTAAGAAAGAGCCGTAATCGAACAAAAAATTTCTTTTCCCTACGATGCTACGAAAAAACGAAGAGAAAACATAATTTCCCACCGATGCTACGAAAAACGAAGAAAAAATGTTTTCCAACGATGCTAGGAAAACCGTAGAAAAAACTTTATTTTCAAACGACGCTATCAAAGGCAAAGGAAGGAAATGAAGTGTTAGGGCCACTGAGTCTTATGTTTTCTCAGAGCTTAGAAGCGTTGTCGCTGTCAAAGCAAACTCTTTCAGCGCCAAGTTTCCAACGATGATAATGAAAGGAATTTTCAAATCAACAATGCCAACAAAATTTAAGAAAAGCGTTAAACGAACAAAAAATTTCTTTTTCCGACGATACGACGAAAAACCAATAGAAAACGTCACTTCAAAACGATGCTACGAAAAACAAATAAAAAATGTTTTCCAACAATGCTAGGAAAAACGCAGAAAAAATGTTATTTTCCAACGATTCTACGAAAAAACGAAGAGAAAACGTAATTTCCCAACTATGCTACGAAATCGAAGAAAAATTGTTATTTTCCAACGATGCTATGAAAACCAAGAAAAATGGTTGTTTTTGAAAGGCAAAGAAAGGAATTGAAGGGGTAAGGCCACTGAGTCTTATGATTTCTCGGGTCATAAGAGCTTACCAGCGTTGTCGCTGTAAAAGAAAATTCTTTGAGCGCCAAGTTTCCAACGATGATAATGAAAGGAATTTTCAAATCAACAATGCCAACAAAAAACCAACATAAAATTTCTTTTCCCAACGATGCTACGAAAAAACGAAGAGAAAACGTAATTTCCCAACGATGCTACGAAAAACGAAGAAAAAATGTTTTCCAACGATGCTAGGAAAACCGAAGAAAAAACGTTATTTTCAAACGACGCTATCAAAGGCAAAGAAAGGAAATGAATTGTTAGGGCCACTGAGTCTTATGATTTCTCGGGTTATAAGAGCTTACCAGCGTTGTCGCTGTCAAAGAAAATTCTCTGAGCGCCAAGTTTCAAATGATGATAATGAAAGAAATTTTCAAATCAACAATGCCAACAAATTTAAGAAAAAGCGTTAAACGAACAAAAAATTTCTTTTCCAAACGGTGCTACGAAAAAACGAAGAGAAAACATAATTTCCCACCGATGCTACGAAAAACGAAGAAAAAATGTTTTCCAACGATGCTACGAAAAACGAAGGAAAAATGTTATTTTCCAACGACGCTACGAAAAACGAAAAAAAAATGTTATTTTCCAGCAACGCTATCAAAGGAAAAGAAAGGAAAAGAAGTGTTAGGGCCACTGAGTCTTATGTTTTCTCAGAGCTTAGAAGCGTTGTCGCTGTCAAAGAAAGCTCTTTCAGCGCCAAGTTTCCCACGATGATAATGAAAGGAATTTTCAAATCAACAATGCCAACAAAATTTAAGAAAAAGCGTTAAACGAACAAAAAATTCCTTTTCCAACGATGCTACGAAAAAAAGAAGAGAAAACGTAATTTCCCAACGGTGCTACGAAAAACGAAGAAAAAATGGTTTCCAACGATGCTAGCAAAACCGAAGAAAAAACGTTATCTTCAAACGACGCTATCAAAGGCAAAGAAAGGAAATGAATTGTTAGGGCCACTGAGTCTTATGATTTCTCAGGTCATAAGAGCTTACCAGCGTTGTCGCTGTCAAAGAAAAATATTTGAGTGCCAAGTTTCCAACGATGATAATGAAAAGAATTTTCAAATCAACAATGCCAGCAAAATTTAAGAAAAAGCGTTAATCGAACAAAAAATTTCTTTTCCCTACCGTGCTACGAAAAAACGAAGAGAAAACATAATTTCCCACCGATGCTACGAAAAACGAAGAAAAAATGTTTTCCAACGATGCTAGGAAAACCGAAGAAAAAACGTTATTTTCAAACGACGCTATCAAAGGCAAACAAAGGAAATGAATTGCTAGGGCCACTGAGTCTTATGATTTCTCAGGTCATAAAAGCTTACCAGTGTTGTCGCTGTCAAAGAAAATTCTCTGAGCGCCAAGTTTCAAATGATGATAATGAAAGGAATTTTCAAATCAACAATGCCAACAAATTTAAGAAAAAGCGTTAAACGAACAAAAAATTTCTTTTCCAAACGATGCTACGAAAAAACGAAGAGAAAACATAATTTCCCAACGATGCTACGAAAAACGAAGAAAAAATGTTTGCCAACGATGCTAGGAAACCCGAAGAAAAAACGGTATTTTCAAACGACGCTATCAACGGGAAAGAAAGGAAATGAATTGTTAGGCCCACTGAGTCTTATGATTTCTCAGGTCATAAGAGCTTACCAGCGTTGTTGCTGTAAAACAAAACCCTTTGAGCGCCAAGTTTCCAACGATGATAATGAAAGGAATTTTCAAATCAACAATGCCAACAAAATTTAAGAAAAAGCGTTAAACGAACAAAAAATTTCCTTTCCCTACGATGCTACAAAAAAACGAAGAGAAAACATAATTTCCCACCGATGCTACGAAAAACGAAGAAAAAATGTTTTCCAACGATGCTAGGAAAACCAAAGAAAAAACGTTTTTTTCAAACGACGCTATCAAAGGCAAAGAAAGGAAATAAAGCCTTAGGGCCACTGAGTCTTATGATTTCTCAGGTCATAAAACCTTACCAGTGTTGCCGCTGCCAAAGAAAATTCTTTGAGCGCCAAGTTTCCAACGATGATAATGAAAGGAATTTTCAAACCAACAATGCCAACAAAAAACCAACAAAAATTTTTTTTTCTAACGATGCTACGAAAAAGCGAAGAGAAAACGTAATTTTCCAACAATGCTACGAAAAACGAAGAAAAAGTGTTTTCCAACGATGCTACGAAAAACGAAGGAAAAATGTTATTTTCCTACGACGCTACGAAAAATGAAGAAAAAATGTTATTTTCCAACAACGCCATCAAAGGCAAAGAAAGGAAATGAAGTGTTAGGGCCACTGAGTCTTATGTTTTCTCAGAGCTTAGAAGCGTTGTCGCTGTCAAAGAAAACTCTTTCAGCGCCAAGTTTCCAACGATGATAATGAAAGGAATTTTCAAACCAACAATGCCAACAAAATTTAAGAAAAATCGTTAAACGAACAAAAAATTTCTTTTTTCGACGATACGACGAAAAACCAAGAGAAAACGTCACTTCAAAACGATGCTACGAAAAACTAAGAAAAAATGTTTTCCAACGATGCTACGAAAAACTAAGAAAAAATGTTTTCCAACGATGCTAGGAAAACCAAAGAAAAAACGTTATTTTCAAACGACGCTATCAAAGGCAAAGAAAGGAAATGAAGCGTTAGGGCCACTGAGTCTTATGATTTCTCAGGTCATAAAACCTTACCAGTGTTGCCGCTGTCAAAGAAAATTCTTTGAGCGCCAAGTTTCCAACGATGATAATGAAAGGAATTTTCAAACCAACAATGCCAACAAAAAACCAACACAAATTTTTTTTTCCAACGATGCTACGAAAAAGCGAAGAGAAAACGTAATTTTCCAACAATGCTACGAAAAACGTAGAATAAATATTTTCCAACGATGCTACGAAAAACGAAGGAAAAATGTTATTTTCCTACGACGCTACGAAAAATGAAGAAAAAATGTTATTTTCCAACAACGCTATCAAAGGCAAAGAAAGGAAATGAAGTGTTAGGGCCACTGAGTCTTCTGTTTTCTCAGAGCTTACCAGCGTTTTTGCTGTCAAACAAAACCCTTTGAGCGCCAAGTTTCCAACGATGATAATGAAAGGATTTTACAAATCAACAATGCCAACAAAATTTAAGAAAAAGCGTTAAACGAACAAAAAATTTTTTTCCCTACGATGCTAGAAAAAAACGAAGAGAAAACATAATTTCCCACCGATGCTACGAAAAACGAAGAAAAAATGTTTTCCAACGATGCTAGGAAAACCAAAGAAAAAACGTTATTTTCAAACGACGCTATCAAAGGCAAAGAAAGGAAATGAAGCGTTAGGGCCACTGAGTCTTATGATTTCTCAGGTCATAAAACCTTACCAGTGTTACCGCTGTCAAAGAAAATTCTTTGAGCGCCAAGTTTCCAACGATGATAATGAAAGGAATTTTCAAATCAACAATGCCAACAAAATTTAAGAAAAAGCGTTAAACGAACCAAAAATTTCTTTTCCCCACGATGCTACAAAAAAACGAAGAGAAAACATAATTTCCCACCGATGCTACGAAAAACGAAGAAAAAATGTTTTCCAACGATGCTAGGAAAACCAAAGAAAAAACGTTATTTTCAAACGACGCTATCAAAGGCAAAGAAAGGAAATGAAGCGTTGGGGCCACTGAGTCTTATGATTTCTCAGGTCATAAGAGCTTACCAGCATTGTCGCTGTCAAAGAAAAATATTTGAGTGCCAAGTTTCCAACGATGATAATGAAAGGAATTTTCAAATCTACAATGCCAGCAAAATTTAAGAAACAGCCGTAATCGAACAAAAAATTTCTTTTCCCTACGATGCTACGAAAAAACGAAGAGAAAACATAATTTCTCACCGATGCTACGAAAAACGAAGAAAAAATGTTTTCCAACGATGCTAGGAAAACCGTAGAAAAAACTTTATTTTCAAACGACGCTATCAAAGGCAAAGGAACGAAATGAATTGTTAGGGCCACTGAGTCTTATGATTTCTCAGGTCATAAGAGCTTACCAGTGTTGTCGCTGTCAAAGAAAATTCTCTGAGCGCCAAGTTTCAAATGATGATAATGAAAGAAATTTTCAAATCAACAATGCCAACAAATTTAAGAAAAAGCGTTAAACGAACAAAAAATTTCTTTTCCAAACGATGCTACGAAAAAACGAAGAAAAAATGTTTTCCAATGATGCTAGGAAAACCGAAGAAAAAACGTTATTTTCAAACGACGCTATCAAAGGCAAAGAAAGGAAATGAAGTGTTAGGGTCACTGAGTCTTATGATTTCTCAGGTCATAAGAGCTTACCAGCGTTGTCGCTGTCAAAGAAAAATCTTTGAGCGCCAAGTTTCCAACGATGATAATGAAAGGAATTTTCAAATCAACACTGCCAGCAAAATTTAAGAAAAAGCGTTAATCGAACAAAAAATTTCTTTTCCTTACGATGCTACGAGAAAACGAAGGGAAAACATAATTTCCCACCGATGCTACGAAAAACGAAGAAAAAATGTTTTCCAACGATGCTAAGAAAACCGAAGAAAAAACGTTATTTTCAAACGACGCTATAAAAAGCAAAGAAAGGAAATGAATTGTTAGAGTCACTGAGTCTTATGATTTCTCAGGTCATAAAACCTTACCAGTGTTGCCGCTGTCAAAGAAAATTCTTTGAGCGCCAAGTTTCCAACGATGATGATGAAAGGAATTTTCAAACCAACAATGCCAACAAAAAACCAACAAAAATGTTTTTTCCAACGATGCTATGAAAAAACGAAGAGAAAACATAATTTCCCACCGATGCTACGAAAAACGAAGAAAAAAGGTTTTCCAACGATGCTAGGAAAACCAAAGAAAAAACGCTATTTTCAAAAGACGCTATCAAAGGCAAAGAAAGGAAATGAAGCGTTAGGGCCACTGAGTCTTATGATTTCTCAGGTCATAAAACCTTACCAGTGTTGCCGCTGTCAAAGAAAATTCTTTGAGCGCCAAGTTTCAAATGATGATAATGAAAGGAATTTTCAAATCGACAATGCCAACAAAATTTAAGAAAAAGCATTAAACGAACAAAAAATTTCCTTTCCCTACGATGCTAGAAAAAACGAAGAGAAAACATAATTTCCCAACCATGCTAGGAAACCCGAAGAGAAAACGGTATTTTCAAACGACGCTATCAAAGGGAAAGAAAGGAAATGAATTGTTAGGCCCACTGGGTCTTATGATTTCTCAGGTCATAAGAGCTTACCAGCGTTGTTGCTGTCAAACAAAACCCTTTGAGCCCCAAGTTTCCAACGATGATAATGAAAGGAATTTTCAAATCAACAATGCCAACAAAATTTAAGAAAAAGCGTTAAACGAACAAAAAATTTCCTTTCCCTACGATGCTACAAAAAAACGAAGAGAAAACATAATTTCCCACCGATGCTACGAAAATCGAAGAAAAAATATTTTCCAACGATGCTAGGAAAACCAAAGAAAAAACGTTATTTTCAAACGACGCTATCAAAGGCAAAGAAAGGAAATAAAGCCTTAGGGCCACTGAGTCTTATGATTTCTCAGGTCATAAAACCTTACCAGTGTTGCCGCTGCCAAAGAAAATTCTTTGAGCGCCAAGTTTCCAACGATGATAATGAAAGGAATTTTCAAACCAACAATGCCAACAAAAAACCAACAAAAATTTTTTTTTCTAACGATGCTACGAAAAAGCGAAGAGAAACCGTTATTTTCCAACAATGCTACGAAAAACGAAGAAAAAATGTTTTCCAACGATGCTACGAAAAACGAAGGAAAAATGTTATTTTCCTACGACGCTACGAAAAATGAAGAAAAAATGTTATTTTCCAACAACGCTATCAAAGGCAAAGAAAGGTAATGAAGTGTTAGGGCCACTGAGTCTTATGTTTTCTCAGAGCTTAGAAGCGTTGTCGCTGTCAAAGAAAACTCCTTCAGCGCCAAGTTTCCAACGATGATAATGAAAGGAATTTTCAAACTAACAATGCCAACAAAATTTAAGAAAAAGCGTTAAACGAACAAAAAATTTCTTTTTTCGACGATACGAAGAAAAACCAAGAGAAAACGTGACTTCAAAACCATGCTACGAAAAACGAAGAAAAAATGTTTTCCAACGATGCTAGGAAAACGAAAGAAAAAACGTTATTTTCAAACGACGCTATCAAAGGCAAAGAAAGGAAATGAAGCGTTAGGGCCACTGAGTCTTATGATTTCTCAGGTCATAAAACCTTAGCAGTGTTGCCGCTGTCAAAGAAAATTCTTTGAGCACCAAGTTTCCAACGATGATAATGAAAGGAATTTTCAAACCAACAATGCCAACAAAAAACCAACACAAATTTTTTTTTCCAACGATGCTACGAAAAAGCGAAGAGAAAACGTAATTTTCCAACAATGCTACGAAAAACGTAGAAAAAATATTTTCCAACGATGCTACGAAAAACGAAGGAAAAATGTTATTTTCCTACGACGCTACGAAAAATGAAGAAAGAATGTTATTTTCCAACAACGCTATCAAAGGCAAAGAAAGGAAATGAAGTGTTAGGGCCACTGAGTCTTATGTTTTCTCAGAGCTTACCAGCGTTTTTGCTGTCAAACAAAACCCTTTGAGCGCCAAGTTTCCAACGATGATAATGAAAGGAATTTTCAAATCAACAATGCCAACAAATTTAAGAAAAAGCGTTAAACGAACAAAAAATTTCTTTTCCAAACGATGCTACGAAAAAACGAAGAGAAAACATAATTTCCCACCGATGCTACGAAAAACGAAGAAAAAATGTTTTCCAACGATGCTAGGAAAACCAAAGAAAAAACGTTATTTTCAAACGACGCTATCAAAGGCAGAGAAAGGAAATGAAGCGTTGGGGCCACTGAGTCTTATGATTTCTCAGGTCATAAGAGCTTACCAGCATTGTCGCTGTCAAAGAAAAATATTTGAGTGCCAAGTTTCCAACGATGATAATGAAAGGAATTTTCAAATCTACAATGCCAGCAAAATTTAAGAAACAGCCGTAATCGAATAAAAAATTTCTTTTCCCTACGATGCTACGAAAAAACGAAGAGAAAACATAATTTCCCACCGATGCTACGAAAAACGAAGAAAAAATGTTTTCCAACGATGCTAGGAAAACCGTAGAAAAAACTTTATTTTCAAACGACGATATCAAAGGCAAAGGAAGGAAATGAATTGTTAGGGCCACTGAGTCTTATGATTTCTCAGGTCATAAGAGCTTACCAGTGTTGTCGCTGTCAAAGAAAATTCTCTGAGCGCCAAGTTTCAAATGATGATAATGAAAGAAATTTTCAAATCAACAATGCCAACAAATTTAAGAAAAAGCGTTAAACGAACAAAAAATTTCTTTTCCAAACGATGCTACGAAAAAACGAAGAAAAAATGTTTTCCAACGATGCTAGGAAAACCGAAGAAAAAACGTTATTTTCAAACGACGCTATCAAAGGCAAAGAAAGGAAATGAAGTGTTAGGGTCACTGAGTCTTATGATTTCTCAGGTCATAAGAGCTTACCAGCGTTGTCGCTGTCAAAGAAAAATCTTTGAGCGCCAAGTTTCCAACTATGATAATGAAAGGAATTTTCAAATCAACACTGCCAGCAAAATTTAAGAAAAAGCGTTAATCGAACAAAAAATTTCTTTTCCTTACGATGCTACGAGAAAACGAAGGGAAAACATAATTTCCCACCGATGCTACGAAAAACGAAGAAAAAATGTTTTCCAACGATGCTAAGAAAACCGAAGAAAAAACGTTATTTTCAAACGACGCTATAAAAAGCAAAGAAAGGAAATGAATTGTTAGAGTCACTGAGTCTTATGATTTCTCAGGTCATAAAACCTTACCAGTGTTGCCGCTGCCAAAGAAAATTCTTGAGCGCCAAGTTTCCAACGATGATAATGAAAGGAATTTTCAAACCAACAATGCCAACAAAAAACCAACAAAAATTTTTTTTTCTAACGATGCTACGAAAAAGCGAAGAGAAAACGTTATTTTCCAACAATGCTACGAAAAACGAAGAAAAAATGTTTTCCAACGATGCTACGAAAAACGAAGGAAAAATGTTATTTTCCTACGACGCTACGAAAAATGAAGAAAAAATGTTATTTTCCAACAACGCTATCAAAGGCAAAGAAAGGAAATGAAGTGTTAGGGCCACTGAGTCTTATGTTTTCTCAGAGCTTAGAAGCGTTGTCGCTGTCAAAGAAAACTCTTTGAGCGCCAAGTTTCCAACGATGATAATGAAAGGAATTTTCAAATCAACACTGCCAGCAAAATTTAAGAAAAAGCGTTAATCGAACAAAAAATTTCTTTTCCTTACGATGCTACGAGAAAACGAAGGGAAAACATAATTTCCCACCGATGCTACGAAAAACGAAGAAAAAATGTTTTCCAACGATGCTAAGAAAACCGAAGAAAAAACGTTATTTTCAAACGACGCTATAAAAAGCAAAGAAAGGAAATGAATTGTTAGAGTCACTGAGTCTTATGATTTCTCAGGTCATAAAACCTTACCAGTGTTGCCGCTGTCAAAGAAAAATCTTTGAGCGCCAAGTTTCCAACGATGATAATGAAAGGAATTTTCAAATCGACAATGCCAACAAAATTTAAGAAAAAGCGTTAAACGAACAAAAAATTTCCTTTCCCTACGATGCTAGAAAAAAACGAAGAGAAAACATAATTTCCCACCGATGCTACGAAAAACGGAGAAAAAATGTTTTCCAACGATGCTAGGAAAACCAAAGAAAAAATGTTATTTTCAAACGACGCTATCAAAGGCAAAGAAAGGAAATGAAGCGTTAGGGCCACTAAGTCTTATGATTTCTCAGGTCATAAAACCTTACCAGTGTTGCCGCTGTCAAAGAAAATTCTTTGAGCGCCAAGTTTCAAATGATGATAATGAAAGGAATTTTCAAATCAACAATGCCAACAAATTTAAGAAAAAGCGTTAAACGAACAAAAAATTTCTTTTCCAAACGATGCTACGAAAAAACGAAGAGAAAACATAATTTCCCAACGATGCTACGAAAAACGAAGAAAAAATGTTTTCCAACGATGCTAGGAAACCCGAAGAGAAAACGGTATTTTCAAACGACGCTATCAAAGGGAAAGAAAGGAAATGAATTGTTAGGCCCACTGAGTCTTATGATTTCTCAGGTCATAAGAGCTTACCAGCGTTGTTGCTGTCAAACAAAACCCTTTGAGCCCCAAGTTTCAAACGATGATAATGAAAGGAATTTTCAAATCAACAATGCCAACAAAATTTAAGAAAAAGCGTTAAACGAACAAAAAATTTCCTTTCCCTACGATGCTACAAAAAAACGAAGAGAAAACATAATTTCCCACCGATGCTACGAAAAACGAAGAAAAAATATTTTCCAACGATGCTAGGAAAACCAAAGAAAAAACGTTATTTTCAAACGACGCTATCAAAGGCAAAGAAAGGAAATAAAGCCTTAGGGCCACTGAGTCTTATAATTTCTCAGGTCATAAAACCTTACCAGTGTTGCCGCTGCCAAAGAAAATTCTTGAGCGCCAAGTTTCCAACGATGATAATGAAAGGAATTTTCAAACCAACAATGCCAACAAAAAACCAACAAAAATTTTTTTTTCTAACGATGCTACGAAAAAGCGAAGAGAAAACGTTATTTTCCAACAATGCTACGAAAAACGAAGAAAAAATGTTTTCCAACGATGCTACGAAAAACGAAGGAAAAATGTTATTTTCCTACGACGCTACAAAAAATGAAGAAAAAATGTTATTTTCCAACAACGCTATCAAAGGCAAAGAAAGGAAATGAAGTGTTAGGGCCACTGAGTCTTATGTTTTCTCAGAGCTTAGAAGCGTTGTCGCTGTCAAAGAAAACTCTTTCAGCGCCAAGTTTCCAACGATGATAATGAAAGGAATTTTCAAACCAACAATGCCAACAAAATTTAAGAAAAAGCGTTAAACGAACAAAAAATTTCTTTTTTCGACGATACGACGAAAAACCAAGAGAAAACATCACTTCAAAACCATGCTACGAAAAACGAAGAAACAATGTTTTCCAACGATGCTAGGAAAACCAAAGAAAAAACGTTATTTTCAAACGACGCTATCAAAGGCAAAGAAAGGAAATGAAGCGTTAGGGCCACTGAGTCTTATGATTTCTCAGGTCATAAAACCTTACCAGTGTTGCCGCTGTCAAAGAAAATTCTTTGAGCGCCAAGTTTCCAACGATGATAATGAAAGGAATTTTCAAACCAACAATGCCAACAAAAAACCAACACAAATTTTTTTTTCCAACGATGCTACGAAAAAGCGAGGAGAAAACGTAATTTTCCAACAATGCTACGAAAAACGTAGAAAAAATATTTTCCAACGATGCTACGAAAAACGAAGGAAAAATGTTATTTTCCTACGACGCTACGAAAAATGAAGAAAAAATGTTATTTTCCAACAACGCTATCAAAGGCAAAGAAAGGAAATGAATTGTTAGGGCCACTGAGTCTTATGTTTTCTCAGAGCTTACCAGCGTTTTTGCTGTCAAACAAAACCCTTTGAGCGCCAAGTTTCCAACGATGATAATGAAAGGAATTTTCAAATCAACAATGCCAACAAAATTTAAGAAAAAGCGTTAAACGAACAAAAAATTTCTTTTCCCTACGATGCTACAAAAAAACGAAGAGAAAACATAATTTCCCACCGATGCTACGAAAAACGAAGAAAAAATGTTTTCCAACGATGCTAGGAAAACCAAAGAAAAAACGTTATTTTCAAACGACGCTATCAAAGGCAAAGAAAGGAAATGAAGCGTTAGGGCCACTGAGTCTTATGATTTCTCAGGTCATAAAACCTTACCAGTGTTGCCGCTGTCAAAGAAAATTCTTTGAGCGCCAAGTTTCCAACGATGATAATGAAAGGAATTTTCAAATCAACAATGCCAACAAAATTTAAGAAAAAGCGTTAAACGAACAAAAAATTTCTTTTCCCCACGATGCTACAAAAAAACGAAGAGAAAACATAATTTCCCACCGATGCTACGAAAAACGAAGAAAAAATGTTTTCCAACGATGCTAGGAAAACCAAAGAAAAAACGTTATTTTCAAACGACGCTATCAAAGGCAAAGAAAGGAAATGAAGCGTTGGGGCCACTGAGTCTTATGATTTCTCAGGTCATAAGAGCTTACCAGCATTGTCGCTGTCAAAGAAAAATATTTGAGTGCCAAGTTTCCAACGATGACAATGAAAGGAATTTTCAAATCTACAATGCCAGCAAAATTTAAGAAACAGCCGTAATCGAATAAAAAATTTCTTTTCCCTACGATGCTACGAAAAAACGAAGAGAAAACATAATTTCCCACCGATGCTACGAAAAACGAAGAAAAAATGTTTTCCAACGATGCTAGGAAAACCGTAGAAAAAACTTTATTTTCAAACGACGCTATCAAAGGCAAAGGAAGGAAATGAATTGTTAGGGCCACTGAGTCTTATGATTTCTCAGGTCATAAGAGCTTACCAGTGTTGTCGCTGTCAAAGAAAATTCTCTGAGCGCCAAGTTTCAAATGATGATAATGAAAGGAATTTTCAAATCAACAATGCCAGCAAAATTTATGAAAAAGCGTTAATCGAACAAAAAATTTCTTTTCCTTACGATGCTACGAGAAAACGAAGGGAAAACATAATTTCCCAACGATGCTACGAAAAACGAAGAAAAAATGTTTTCCAACGATGCTAGGAAACCCGAAGAAAAAACGGTATTTTCAAACGACGCTATCAAAGGCAAAGAAAGGAAATGAAGTGTTAGGGTCACTGAGTCTTATGATTTCTCAGGTCATAAGAGCTTACCAGCGTTGTCGCTGTCAAAGAAAAATCTTTGAGCGCCAAGTTTCCAACGATGATAATGAAAGGAATTTTCAAATCAACACTGCCAGCAAAATTTATGAAAAAGCGTTAATCGAACAAAAAATTTCTTTTCCTTACGATGCTACGAGAAAACGAAGGGAAAACATAATTTCCCAACGATGCTACGAAAAACGAAGAAAAAATGTTTTCCAACGATGCTAGGAAAACCGAAGAAAAAACGTTATTTTCAAACGACGCTATCAAAGGCAAAGAAAGGAAATGAAGTGTTAGGGTCACTGAGTCTTATGATTTCTCAGGTCATAAGAGCTTACCAGCGTTGTCGCTGTCAAAGAAAAATCTTTGAGCGCCAAGTTTCCAACGATGATAATGAAAGGAATTTTCAAATCAACACTGCCAGCAAAATTTATGAAAAAGCGTTAATCGAACAAAAAATTTCTTTTCCTTACGATGCTACGAGAAAACGAAGGGAAAACATAATTTCCCAACGATGCTACGAAAAACGAAGAAAAAATGTTTTCCAACGATGCTAGGAAACCCGAAGAAAAAACGGTATTTTCAAACGACGCTATCAAAGGCAAAGGAAGGAAATGAATTGTTAGGGCCACTGAGTCTTATGATTTCTCAGGTCATAAAAGCTTACCAGTGTTGTCGCTGTCAAACAAAATTCTCTGAGCGCCAAGTTTCAAATGATGATAATGAAAGGAATTTTCAAATCAACAATGCCAACAAATTGAAGAAAAAGCGTTAAACGAACAAAAAATTTCTTTTCCAAACGATGCTACGAAAAACGAAGAGAAAACATAATTTCCCACCGATGCTACGAAAAACGGAGAAAAAACATTTTCCAACGATGCTAGGAAAACCGAAGAAAAAACGTTATTTTCAAACGACGCTATCAAAGGCAAAGAAAGGAAATGAATTGTTAGGGCCACTGAGTCTTATGATTTCTCAGGTCATAAGAGCTTACCAGCGTTGTCGCTGTCAAAGAAAAATATTTGAGTGCCAAGTTTCCAACGATGATAATGAAAGGAATTTTCAAATCAACAATGCCAGCAAAATTTAAGAAAAAGCGTTAATCGAACAAAAAATTTCTTTTCCCTACGATGCTACGAAAAAACGAAAGGAAAATATAATTTCCCACCGATGCTACGAAAAACGAAGAAAAAACGTTTTCCAACGATGCTAGGAAAACCGAAGAAAAAACGTTATTTTCAAACGACGCTATCAACGGCAAACAAAGGAAATGAATTGCTAGGGCCACTGAGTCTTATGATTTCTCAGGTCATAAAAGCTTACCAGTGTTGTCGCTGTCAAAGAAAATTCTCTGAGCGCCAAGTTTCAAATGATGATAATGAAAGGAATTTTCAAATCAACAATGCCAACAAATTGAAGAAAAAGCGTTAAACGAACAAAAAATTTCTTTTCCAAACGATTTTACGAAAAACGATGAGAAAACATAATTTCCCACCGATGCTACGAAAAACGAAGAAAAAACATTTTCCAACGATGCTAGGAAAACCGAAGAAAAAACGTTATTTTCAAACGACGCTATCAAAGGCAAAGAAAGGAAATGAATTGTTAGGGCCACTGAGTCTTATGATTTCTCAGGTCATAAGAGCTTACCAGCGTTGTCGCTGTCAAAGAAAAATCTTTGAGCACCAAGTTCCCAACGATGATAATGAACGGAATTTTCAAATCAACAATGCCAACAAAATTTAAGAAAAAGCGTTAAACGAACCAAAAATTTCGTTTTTCGACGATGCTACGAAAAAACGAAGAGATAAGGCAATTTCCCAGCACTGCTACGAAAAACGAAGAACAATGGTATTTTCCAACGATGCTATGAAAAACCAAGAAAAAAAGTTGATTTTGAAAGGCAAATAAAGGAAATGAAGTGTTACGGCCACTGAGTCTTACGACTTCTCAAGTCATAAAAGCTTACCAGTGTTGTCGCTGTCAAAGAAAATTCTTTGAGCGCCAAGTTTCAAATGATGATAATGAAAGGAATTTTTAAATCAACAATGCCAACAAAATTTAAGAAAAAGCGTTAAACGAACAAAAATTTTCTTTTTCCGACGATGCTACGAAAAACGAAGGGAAAATGGTATTTTCCAACGATGCTGGGACAAATGCAGAAAACATGTTATTTTCCAACGATACTACGAAAAAACGAAGAGAAAACGTAATTTCCCAACGATGCTACGAAAAACAAATAAAAAATGTTTTCCAAAAATGCTAGGAAAAACGCAGAAAAAATGTTATTTTCCAACGATTCCAGGAAAAAACGAAGAGAAAACGTAATTTCCCAACTATGCTACGAAATTGAAGAAAAAATGTTATTTTCCAGCGATGCTATGAAAACCAAGAAAAATGGTTGTTTTTGAAAGGCAAATAAAGGAAATGAAGTGTTAGGGCCACTGAGTCTTACGACTTCTCAAGTCATGAAAGCTTACCAGCGTTGTCGTTGTCAAAGGAAATTCTTTGAGCGCCAAGTTTCCAACGATGATAATGAAAGGAATTTTTAAATCAACAATGCCAACAAAATTTAAGAAAAAGCGTTAAACGAACAAAAAATTTCTTTTTCCGACGATGCTACGAAAAACGAAGGAAAAATGGTATTTTCCAACGATTCTACGAAAAACAAATAAAAAATGTTTTGCAACAATGCTAGGAAAAACGCAGAAAAAATGTTATTTTCCAACGATTCTACGAAAAAACGAAGAGAAAACGTAATTCCGCAACTATGCTACGAAAGCGAAGAAAAAATGTTATTTTCCAACGATGCTATGAAAACCAAGAAAAATGGTTGTTTTTGAAAGGCAAAGAAAGGAATTGAAGGGTTAAGGACACCGAGTCTTATGATTTCTTAGGTCATAAGAGCTTACCAGCGTTGTCGCTGGCAAAGAAAATTCTTTGAGCGCCAAGTTTCTAACGATGATAATGAAAGGAATTTTCAAATCAACAATGCCAACAAAAAACCAACAAAAAATTTATTTTTCCAACGATGCTACGATAAAACGAAGAGAAAACGTAATTTCCCAACGATGCTACGAAAAACGAAGGAAAAATATTTTCCAACGATGCTAGGAAAACCGAAGAAAAAACGTTATTTTCAAACGACGCTATCAAAGGCAAAGAAAGGAAATGAATTGTTAGGGCCACTGAGTCTTATGATTTCTCAGGTCATAAGAGCTTACCAGCGTTGTCGCTGTCAAAGAAAAATATTTGAGCGCCAAGTTTCCAACGATGATAATGAAAGGAATTTTCAAATCAACAATGCCAGCAAAATTTAAGAAAAAGCGTTAATCGAACAAAAAATTCCTTTTCCCTACGATGCTACGAAAAAACGAAGATAAAACATAATTTCCCACCGATGCTACGAAAAACGAAGAAAAAATGTTTTCCAACGATGCTAGGAAAACCGAAGAAAAAACGTTATTTTCAAACGACGCTATCAAAGGCAAAGAAAGGAAATGAATTGTTAGGGCCACTGAGTCTTATGATTTCTCAGGTCATAAGAGCTTACCAGCGTTGTCGCTGTCAAAGAAAAATCTTTGAGCGCCAAGTTTCCAACGATGATAATGAAAGGAATTTTCAAATCAACAATGCCAACAAAAAACCATCATAAAATTTCTTTTCCCTACGATGCTACGAAAAACCAAAGAGAAAACATAATTTCCCACCGATGATACGAAAAACGAAGAAAAAATGCTTTCCAACGATGCTAGGAAAACCGAAGAAAAAACGTTATTTTCAAACGACGCTATCAAAGGCAAAGAAAGGAAATGAATTGTTAGGGCCACTGAGTCTTATGATTTCTCAGGTCATAAGAGCTTACCAGCGTTGTCGCTGTCAAAGAAAATTCTCTTAACGCCAAGTTTCAAATGATGATAACGAAAGAAATTTTCAAATCAACAATGCCAACAAATTTAAGAAAAAGCGTTAAACGAACAAAAAATTTCTTTTCCAAACGGTGCTAAGAAAATCGAAGAGAAAACATTATTTCCCACCGATGCTACGAAACACGAAGAAAAAATGTTTTCCAACGATGCTACCAAAAACGAAGGAAAAATGTTATTTTCCAACGACGCTACGAAAAACGAAAAAAAAATGTTATTTTCCAACAACGCTATCAAAGGAAAAGAAAGGAAAAGAAGTGTTAGGGCCACTGAGTCTTATGTTTTCTCAGAGCTTAGAAGCGTTGTCGCTGTCAAAGAAAACTCTTTCAGCGCCAAGTTTCCAACGACGATAATGAAAGGAATTTTCAAATCAACAATGCCAACAAAATTTAAGAAAAAGCGTTAAACGAACAAAAAATTTCTTTTCCCTACGATGCTACGAAAAACGAAGAGAAAACATAATATCCCACCGATGCTACGAAAAACGAAGAAAAAATGTTTTCCAACGATGCTAGGAAAACCGAAGAAAAAACTTTATTTTCAATCGACGCTATCAAACTCAAAGAAAGGAAATGAATTGTTAGGGCCACTGAGTCTTATGATTTCTCAGGTCATCAGAGCTTACCAGCGTTGTCGCTGTCAAATAAAAATCTTTGAGCGCCAAGTTTCCGACGATGATAATGAAAGGAATTTTCAAATCAACAATGCCAACAAATTTAAGAAAAGGCGTTAAACGAACAAAAAATTTCTTTTTCCGACGATACGACGAAAAACCAATAGAAAACGTCACTTCAAAACGATGCTACGAAAAACTAAGAAAAAATGTTTTCCGACGAAGCTAGGAAAAATGAAGAAAAACTGTTATTTTCCAACGATGCTATGAAAAACCAAGAAAAATAGTTGATTTTGAAAGGCAAACAAAGGAAATGAATTGCTAGGGCCACTGAATCTTATGATTTCTCAGGTCATAAGAGCTTACCAGTGTTGTCGCTGTCAAAGAAAACTCTTTCAGCGCCAAGTTTCCAACGATGATAATGAAAGGAATTTTCAAATCAACAATGCCAAAAAATTTAAGAAAAAGCGTTAAACGAACACAAAATTTCTTTTCCAAACGATGCTACGAAAAAACGAAGAGAAAACATAATTTCCCAACGATGCTACGAAAAACGAAGAAAAAATGTTTTCCAACGATGCTAGGAAACCCGAAGAAAAAACGTTATTTTCAAACGACGCTATCAAAGGCAAAGAAAGGAAATGAATTGTTAGGCCCACTGAGTCTTATGATTCCTCGGTCATAAGAGCTTACCAGCGTTGTTGCTGTCAAACAAAACCCTTTGAGCGCCAAGTTTCCAACGATGATAATGAAAGGAATTTTCAAATCAACAATGCCAACAAAATTTAAGAAAAAGCGTTAAACGAACAAAAAATTTCTTTTCCCAACGATGCTACAAAAAAACGAAGAGAAAACCTAATTTCCCCCCGATGCTACGAAAAACGAAGAAAAAATGTTTTCCAACGATGCTAGGAAAACCGAAGAAAAAACGTTATTTTCAAACGACGCTATCAAAGGCAAAGAAAGGAAATGAAGCGTTAGGGCCACTGAGTCTAATGATTTCTCAGGTCATAAGAGCTTACCATCGTTGTCGCTGTCAAGGAAAAATCTTTGAGCGCCAAGTTTCCAACGATGATAATGAAAGGAATTTTCAAATCAACAATGCCAGCAAAATTTAAGAAAAAGCGTTAATAGAACAAATAATTTCTTTTCCTTAGGATGCTACGACAAAACGAAGGGAAAACATAATTTCCCACCGATGCTACGAAAAACGAAGAAAAAATGTTTTCCAACGATGCTAGGAAAACCGAAGAAAAAACGTTATTTTCCAACGACGCTATCAAAAGCAAAGAAAGGAAATGAATTGTTAGGGCCACTGAGTCTTATGATTTCTCAGGTCATAAAACCTTACCAGTGTTGCCGCTGTCAAAGAAGATTCTTTGAGCGCCAAGTTTCCAACGATGATAATGAAAGGAATTTTCAAACCAACAATGCGAACAAAAAACCAACAAAAATTTTTTTTTCCAACGATGCAACGAAAAAGCGAAGAGAAAACATAATTTTCCAACAATGCTACGAAAAACGAAGAAAAAATGTTTTCCAACGATGCTACGAAAAACGAAGGAAAAATGTTATTTTCCTACGACGCTACGAAAAACGAAGAAAAAATGTTATTTTCCAACAACGCTATCAAAGGAAAAGAAAGGAAATGAAGTGTGAGGGCCACTGAGTCTTATGATTTCTCAGGTCATCAGAGCTTACCAGCGTTGTCGCTGTCAAAGAAAAATCTTTGAGCGCCAAGTTTCCGACGATGATAATGAAAGGAATTTTCAAACCAACAATGCCAACAAAATTTAAGAAAAAGCGTTAAACGAACAAAAAATTTCTTTTTCCGACGATACGACGAAAAACCAATAGAAAACGTCACTTCAAAACGATGCTACGAAAAACTAAGAAAAAATGTTTTCCGACGAAGCTAGGAAAAATGAAGAAAAACTGTTATTTTCCAACGATGCTATGAAAAACCAAGAAAAATAGTTGATTTTGAAAGGCAAACAAAGGAAATGAATTGCTAGGGCCACTGAATCTTATGATTTCTCAGGTCATAAGAGCTTACCAGTGTTGTCGCTGTCAAAGAAAACTCTTTCAGCGCCAAGTTTCCAACGATGATAATGAAAGGAATTTTCAAATCAACAATCCCAAAAAATTTAAGAAAAAGCGTTAAACGAACACAAAATTTCTTTTCCAAACGATGCTACGAAAAAACGAAGAGAAAACATAATTTCCCAACGATGCTACGAAAAACGAAGAAAAAATGTTTTCCAACGATGCTAGGAAACCCGAAGAAAAAACGTTATTTTCAAACGACGCTATCAAAGGCAAAGAAAGGAAATGAATTGTTAGGCCCACTGAGTCTTATGATTCCTCGGTCATAAGAGCTTACCAGCGTTGTTGCTGTCAAACAAAACCCTTTGAGCGCCAAGTTTCCAACGATGATAATGAAAGGAATTTTCAAATCAACAATGCCAACAAAATTTAAGAAAAAGCGTTAAACGAACAAAAAATTTCTTTTCCCAACGATGCTACAAAAAAACGAAGGGAAAACATAATTTCCCCCCGATGCTACGAAAAACGAAGAAAAAATGTTTTCCAACGATGCTAGGAAAACCGAAGAAAAAACGTTATTTTCAAACGACGCTATCAAAGGCAAAGAAAGGAAATGAATTGTTAGGGCCACTGAGTCCTATGATTTCTCAGGTCATAAGAGCTTACCAGCGTTGTCGCTGTCAAAGAAAAATCTTTGAGCGCCAAGTTTCCAACGATGATAATGAAAGGAATTTTCAAATCAACAATGCCAACAAAAAACCATCATAAAATTTCTTTTCCCTACGATGCTACGAAAAACCGAAGAGAAAACATAATTTCCCACCGATGATACGAAAAACGAAGAAAAAATGCTTTCCAACGATGCTAGGAAAACCGAAGAAAAAACGTTATTTTCAAACGACGCTATCAAAGGCAAAGAAAGGAAATGAATTGTTAGGGCCACTGAGTCTTATGATTTCTCAGGTCATAAGAGCTTACCAGCGTTGTCGCTGTCAAAGAAAATTCTCTTAACGCCAAGTTTCAAATGATGATAACGAAAGAAATTTTCAAATCAACAATGCGAACAAATTTAAGAAAAAGCGTTAAACGAACAAAAAATTTCTTTTCCAAACGGTGCTAAGAAAAAACGAAGAGAAAACATTATTTCCCACCGATGCTACGAAAAACGAAGAAAAAATGTTTTCCAACGATGCTACGCAAAACGAAGGAAAAATGTTATTTTCCAACGACGCTACGAAAAACGAAAAAAAATGTTATTTTCCAACAACGCTATCAAAGGAAAAGAAAGGAAAAGAAGTGTTAGGGCCACTGAGTCTTATGTTTTCTCAGAGCTTAGAAGCGTTGTCGCTGTCAAAGAATACTCTTTCAGCGCCAAGTTTCCAACGATGATAATGAAAGGAATTTTCAAATCAACAATGCCAACAAAATTTAAGAAAAAGCGTTAAACGAACAAAAAATTTCTTTTCCCTACGATGCTACGAAAAACGAAGAGAAAACATAATATCCCACCGATGCTACGAAAAACGAAGAAAAAATGTTTTCCAACGATGCTAGGAAGACCGAAGAAAAAACTTTATTTTCAAACGACGCTATCAAAGGCAAAGAAAGGAAATGAATTGTTAGGGCCACTGAGTCTTATGATTTCTCAGGTCATCAGAGCTTACCAGCGTTGTCGCTGTCAAATAAAAATCTTTGAGCGCCAAGTTTCCGACGATGATAATGAAAGGAATTTTCAAATCAACAATGCCAACAAATTTAAGAAAAGGCGTTAAACGAACAAAAAATTTCTTTTTCCGACGATACGACGAAAAACCAATAGAAAAGGTCACTTCAAAACGATGCTACGAAAAACTAAGAAAAATTGTTTTCCGACGAAGCTAGGAAAAATGAAGAAAAACTGTTATTTTCCAACGATGCTATGAAAAACCAAGAAAAATAGTTGATTTTGAAAGGCAAGCAAAGGAAATGAATTGCTAGGGCCACTGAATCTTATGATTTCTCAGGTCATAAGAGCTTACCAGTGTTGTCGCTGTCAAAGAAAACTCTTTCAGCGCCAAGTTTCCAACGATGATAATGAAAGGAATTTTCAAATCAACAATGCCAAAAAATTTAAGAAAAAGCGTTAAACGAACACAAAATTTCTTTTCCCAACGATGCTACAAAAAAACGAAGGGAAAACATAATTTCCCCCCGATGCTACGAAAAACAAAGAAAAAATGTTTTCCAACGATGCTAGGAAACCCGAAGAAAAAACGTTATTTTCAAACGACGCTATCAAAGGCAAAGAAAGGAAATGAAGCGTTAGGGCCACTGAGTCTAATGATTTCTCAGGTCATAAGAGCTTACCAGCGTTGTTGCTGTCAAACAAAACCCTTTGAGCGCCAAGTTTCCAACGATGATAATGAAAGGAATTTTCAAATCAACAATGCCAACAAAATTTAAGAAAAAGCGTTAAACGAACAAAAAATTTCTTTTCCAAACGGTGCTAAGAAAAAACGAAGAGAAAACATTATTTCCCACCGATGCTACGAAAAACGAAGAAAAAATGTTTTCCAACGATGCTACGAAAAACGAAGGAAAAATGTTATTTTCCAACGACGCTACGAAAAACGAAAAAAAAATGTTATTTTCCAACAACGCTATCAAAGGAAAAGAAAGGAAAAGAAGTGTTAGGGCCACTGAGTCTTATGTTTTCTCAGAGCTTAGAAGCGTTGTCGCTGTCAAAGAAAACTCTTTCAGCGCCAAGTTTCCAACGATGATAATGAAAGGAATTTTCAAATCAACAATGCCAACAAAATTTAAGAAAAAGCGTTAAACGAACAAAAAATTTCTTTTCCCTACGATGCTACGAAAAACGAAGAGAAAACATAATATCCCACCGATGCTACGAAAAACGAAGAAAAAATGTTTTCCAACGATGCTAGGAAGACCGAAGAAAAAACTTTATTTTCAAACGACGCTATCAAAGGCAAAGAAAGGAAATGAATTGTTAGGGCCACTGAGTCTTATGATTTCTCAGGTCATAAAACCTTACCAGTGTTGCCGCTGTCAAAGAAGATTCTTTGAGCGCCAAGTTTCCAACGATGATAATGAAAGGAATTTTCAAACCAACAATGCGAACAAAAAACCAACAAAAATTTTTTTTTCCAACGATGCAACGAAAAAGCGAAGAGAAAACATAATTTTCCAACAATGCTACGAAAAACGAAGAAAAAATGTTTTCCAACGATGCTACGAAAAACGAAGGAAAAATGTGATTTTCCTACGACGCTACGAAAAACGAAGAAAAAATGTTATTTTCCAACAACGCTATCAAAGGAAAAGAAAGGAAATGAAGTGTGAGGGCCACTGAGTCTTATGATTTCTCAGGTCATCAGAGCTTACCAGCGTTGTCGCTGTCAAAGAAAAATCTTTGAGCGCCAAGTTTCCGACGATGATAATGAAAGGTATTTTCAAACCAACAATGCCAACAAAATTTAAGAAAAAGCGTTAAACGAACAAAAAATTTCTTTTTCCGACGATACGACGAAAAACCAATAGAAAACGTCACTTCAAAACGATGCTACGAAAAACTAAGAAAAAATGTTTTCCGACGAAGCTAGGAAAAATGAAGAAAAACTGTTATTTTCCAACGATGCTATGAAAAACCAAGAAAAATAGTTGATTTTGAAAGGCAAACAATGGAAATGAATTGCTAGGGCCACTGAATCTTATGATTTCTCAGGTCATAAGAGCTTACCAGTGTTGTCGCTGTCAAAGAAAACTCTTTCAGCGCCAAGTTTCCAACGATGATAATGAAAGGAATTTTCAAATCAACAATGCCAAAAAATTTAAGAAGAAGCGTTAAACGAACACAAAATTTCTTTTCCAAACGATGCTACGAAAAAACGAAGAGAAAACATAATTTCCCAACGATGCTACGAAAAACGAAGAAAAAATGTTTTCCAACGATGCTAGGAAACCCGAAGAAAAAACGTTATTTTCAAACGACACTATCAAAGGCAAAGAAAGGAAATGAATTGTTAGGCCCACTGAGTCTTATGATTCCTCGGTCATAAGAGCTTACCAGCGTTGTTGCTGTCAAACAAAACCCTTTGAGCGCCAAGTTTCCAACGATGATAATGAAAGGAATTTTCAAATCAACAATGCCAACAAAAAACCATCATAAAATTTCTTTTCCCTACGATGCTACGAAAAACCGAAGAGAAAACATAATTTCCCACCGATGATACGAAAAACGAAGAAAAAATGCTTTCCAACGATGCTAGGAAAACCGAAGAAAAAACGTTATTTTCAAACGACGCTATCAAAGGCAAAGAAAGGAAATGAATTGTTAGGGCCACTGAGTCTTATGATTTCTCAGGTCATTAGAGCTTACCAGCGTTGTCGCTGTCAAAGAAAATTCTCTTAACGCCAAGTTTCAAATGATGATAACGAAAGAAATTTTCAAATCAACAATGCGAACAAATTTAAGAAAAAGCGTTAAACGAACAAAAAATTTCTTTTCCAAACGGTGCTAAGAAAAAACGAAGAGAAAACATTATTTCCCACCGATGCTACGAAAAACGAAGAAAAAATGTTTTCCAACGATGCTACGAAAAACGAAGGAAAAAGGTTATTTTCCAACGACGCTACGAAAAACGAAAAAAAATGTTATTTTCCAACAACGCTATCAAAGGAAAAGAAAGGAAAAGAAGTGTTAGGGCCACTGAGTCTTATGTTTTCTCAGAGCTTAGAAGCGTTGTCGCTGTCAAAGAATACTCTTTCAGCGCCAAGTTTTCAACGATGATAATGAAAGGAATTTTCAAATCAACAATGCCAACAAAATTTAAGAAAAAGCGTTAAACGAACAAAAAATTTCTTTTCCCTACGATGCTACGAAAAACGAAGAGAAAACATAATATCCCACCGATGCTACGAAAAACGAAGAAAAAATGTTTTCCAACGATGCTAGGAAAACCGAGGAAAAAACTTTATTTTGAAACGACGCTATCAAAGGCAAAGAAAGGAAATGAATTGTTAGGGCCACTGAGTCTTATGATTTCTCAGGTCATCAGAGCTTACCAGCGTTGTCGCTGTCAAATAAAAATCTTTGAGCGCCAAGTTTCCGACGATGATAATGAAAGGAATTTTCAAATCAACAATGCCAACAAATTTACGAAAAGGCGTTAAACGAACAAAAAATTTCTTTTTCCGACGATACGACGAAAAACCAATAGAAAAGGTCACTTCAAAACGATGCTACGAAAAACTAAGAAAAAATGTTTTCCGACGAAGCTAGGAAAAATGAAGAAAAACTGTTATTTTCCAACGATGCTATGAAAAACCAAGAAAAATAGTTGATTTTGAAAGGCAAGCAAAGGAAATGAATTGCTAGGGCCACTGAATCTTATGATTTCTCAGGTCATAAGAGCTTACCAGTGTTGTCGCTGTCAAAGAAAACTCTTTCAGCGCCAAGTTTCCAACGATGATAATGAAAGGAATTTTCAAATCAACAATGCCAAAAAATTTAAGAAAAAGCGTTAAACGAACACAAAATTTCTTTTCCCAACGATGCTACAAAAAAACGAAGGGAAAACATAATTTCCCCCCGATGCTACGAAAAACGAAGAAAAAATGTTTTCCAACGATGCTAGGAAAACCGAAGAAAAAACGTTATTTTCAAACGACGCTATCAAAGGCAAAGAAAGGAAATGAAGCGTTAGGGCCACTGAGTCTAATGATTTCTCAGGTCATAAGAGCTTACCAGCGTTGTTGCTGTCAAACAAAACCCTTTGAGCGCCAAGTTTCCAACGATGATAATGAAAGGAATTTTCAAATCAACAATGCGAACAAATTTAAGAAAAAGCGTTAAACGAACAAAAAATTTCTTTTCCAAACGGTGCTAAGAAAAAACGAAGAGAAAACATTATTTCCCACCGATGCTACGAAAAACGAAGAAAAAATGTTTTCCAACGATGCTACGAAAAACGAAGGAAAAATGTTATTTTCCAACGACGCTACGAAAAACGAAAAAAAAATGTTATTTTCCAACAACGCTATCAAAGGAAAAGAAAGGAAAAGAAGTGTTAGGGCCACTGAGTCTTATGTTTTCTCAGAGCTTAGAAGCGTTGTCGCTGTCAAAGAAAACTCTTTCAGCGCCAAGTTTCCAACGATGATAATGAAAGGAATTTTCAAATCAACAATGCCAACAAAATTTAAGAAAAAGCGTTAAACGAACAAAAAATTTCTTTTCCCTACGATGCTACGAAAAACGAAGAGAAAACATAATATCCCACCGATGCTACGAAAAACGAAGAAAAAATGTTTTCCAACGATGCTAGGAAAACCGAAGAAAAAACTTTATTTTCAAACGACGCTATCAAAGGCAAAGAAAGGAAATGAATTGTCAGGGCCACTGAGTCTTATGATTTCTCAGGTCATCAGAGCTTACCAGCGTTGTCGCTGTCAAATAAAAATCTTTGAGCGCCATGTTTCCGACGATGATAATGAAAGGAATTTTCAAATCAACAATGCCAACAAATTTAAGAAAAGGCGTTAAACGAACAAAAAATTTCTTTTTCCGACGATACGACGAAAAACCAATAGAAAACGTCACTTCAAAACGATGCTACGAAAAACTAAGAAAAAATGTTTTCCGACGAAGCTAGGAAAAATGAAGAAAAACTGTTATTTTCCAACGATGCTATGAAAAACCAAGAAAAATAGTTGATTTTGAAAGGCAAACAAAGGAAATGAATTGCTAGGGCCACTGAATCTTATGATTTCTCAGGTCATAAGAGCTTACCAGTGTTGTCGCTGTCAAAGAAAACTCTTTCAGCGCCAAGTTTCCAACGATGATAATGAAAGGAATTTTCAAATCAACAATGCCAAAAAATTTAAGAAAAAGCGTTAAACGAACACAAAATTTCTTTTCCAAACGATGCTACGAAAAAACGAAGAGAAAACATAATTTCCCAACGATGCTACGAAAAACGAAGAAAAAATGTTTTCCAACGATGCTAGGAAACCCGAAGAAAAAACGTTATTTTCAAACGACACTATCAAAGGCAAAGAAAGGAAATGAATTGTTAGGCCCACTGAGTCTTATGATTCCTCGGTCATAAGAGCTTACCAGCGTTGTTGCTGTCAAACAAAACCCTTTGAGCGCCAAGTTTCCAACGATGATAATGAAAGGAATTTTCAAATCAACAATGCCAACAAAATTTAAGAAAAAGCGTTAAACGAACAAAAAATTTCTTTTCCCAACGATGCTACAAAAAAACGAAGGGAAAACATAATTTCCCCCCGATGCTACGAAAAACGAAGAAAAAATGTTTTCCAACGATGCTAGGAAAACCGAAGAAAAAACGTTTTTTTCAAACGTCGCTATCAAAGGCAAAGAAAGGAAATGAAGCGTTAGGGCCACTGAGTCTAATGATTTCTCAGGTCATAAGAGCTTACCATCGTTGTCGCTGTCAAGGAAAAATCTTTGAGCGCCAAGTTTCCAACGATGATAATGAAAGGAATTTTCAAATCAACAATGCCAGCAAAATTTAAGAAAAAGCGTTAATCGAACAAATAATTTCTTTTCCTTAGGATGCTACGACAAAGCGAAGGGAAAACATAATTTCCCACCGATGCTACGAAAAACGAAGAAAAAATGTTTTCCAACGATGCTAGGAAAACCGAAGAAAAAACGTTATTTTCCAACGACGCTATCAAAAGCAAAGAAAGGAAATGAATTGTTAGGGCCACTGAGTCTTATCATTTCTCAGGTCATAAAACCTTACCAGTGTTGCCGCTGTCAAAGAAGATTCTTTGAGCGCCAAGTTTCCAACGATGATAATGAAAGGAATTTTCAAACCAACAATGCGAACAAAAAACCAACAAAAATTTTTTTTTCCAACGATGCAACGAAAAAGCGAAGAGAAAACATAATTTTCCAACAATGCTACGAAAAACGAAGAAAAAATGTTTTCCAACGATGCTACGAAAAACGAAGGAAAAATGTTATTTTCCTACGACGCTACGATAAACGAAGAAAAAATGTTATTTTCCAACAACGCTATCAAAGGAAAAGAAAGGAAATGAAGTGTGAGGGCCACTGAGTCTTATGATTTCTCAGGTCATCAGAGCTTACCAGCGTTGTCGCTGTCAAAGAAAAATCTTTGAGCGCCAAGTTTCCGACGATGATAATGAAAGGAATTTTCAAACCAACAATGCCAACAAAATTTAAGAAAAAGCGTTAAACGAACAAAAAATTTCTTTTTCCGACGATACGACGAAAAACCAATAGAAAACGTCACTTCAAAACGATGCTACGAAAAACTAAGAAAAAATGTTTTCCGACGAAGCTAGGAAAAATGAAGAAAAACTGTTATTTTCCAACGATGCTATGAAAAACCAAGAAAAATAGTTGATTTTGAAAGGCAAACAAAGGAAATGAATTGCTAGGGCCACTGAATCTTATGATTTCTCAGGTCATAAGAGCTTACCAGTGTTGTCGCTGTCAAAGAAAACTCTTTCAGCGCCAAGTTTCCAACGATGATAATGAAAGGAATTTTCAAATCAACAATGCCAACAAAATTTAAGAAAAAGCGTTAAACGAACAAAAAATTTCTTTTCCCTACGATGCTACGAAAAACGAAGAGAAAACATAATATCCCACCGATGCTACGAAAAACGAAGAAAAAATGTTTTCCAACGATGCTAGGAAAATCGAAGAAAAAACTTTATTTTCAAACGACGCTATCAAAGGCAAAGAAAGGAAATGAATTGTCAGGGCCACTGAGTCTTATGATTTCTCAGGTCATCAGAGCTTACCAGCGTTGTCGCTGTCAAATAAAAATCTTTGAGCGCCATGTTTCCGACGATGATAATGAAAGGAATTTTCAAATCAACAATGCCAACAAATTTAAGAAAAGGCGTTAAACGAACAAAAAATTTCTTTTTCCGACGATACGACGAAAAACCAATAGAAAACGTCACTTCAAAACGATGCTACGAAAAACTAAGAAAAAATGTTTTCCGACGAAGCTAGGAAAAATGAAGAAAAACTGTTATTTTCCAACGATGCTATGAAAAACCAAGAAAAATAGTTGATTTTGAAAGGCAAACAAAGGAAATGAATTGCTAGGGCCACTGAATCTTATGATTTCTCAGGTCATAAGAGCTTACCAGTGTTGTCGCTGTCAAAGAAAACTCTTTCAGCGCCAAGTTTCCAACGATGATAATGAAAGGAATTTTCAAATCAACAATGCCAAAAAATTTAAGAAAAAGCGTTAAACGAACACAAAATTTCTTTTCCAAATGATGCTACGAAAAAACGAAGAGAAAACATAATTTCCCAACGATGCTACGAAAAACGAAGAAAAAATGTTTTCCAACGATGCTAGGAAACCCGAAGAAAAAACGTTATTTTCAAACGACGCTATCAAAGGCAAAGAAAGGAAATGAATTGTTAGGCCCACTGAGTCTTATGATTCCTCGGTCATAAGAGCTTACCAGCGTTGTTGCTGTCAAACAAAACCCTTTGAGCGCCAAGTTTCCAACGATGATAATGAAAGGAATTTTCAAATCAACAATGCCAACAAAATTTAAGAAAAAGCGTTAAACGAACAAAAAATTTCTTTTCCCAACGATGCTACAAAAAAACGAAGGGAAAACATAATTTCCCCCCGATGCTACGAAAAACGAAGAAAAAATGTTTTCCAACGATGCTAGGAAAACCGAAGAAAAAACGTTATTTTCAAACGACGCTATCAAAGGCAAAGAAAGGAAATGAATTGTTAGGGCCACTGAGTCTTATGATTTCTCAGGTCATAAGAGCTTACCAGCGTTGTCGCTGTCAAAGAAAAATCTTTGAGCGCCAAGTTTCCAACGATGATAATGAAAGGAATTTTCAAATCAACAATGCCAACAAAAAACCATCATAAAATTTCTTTTCCCTACGATGCTACGAAAAACCGAAGAGAAAACATAATTTCCCACCGATGATACGAAAAACGAAGAAAAAATGCTTTCCAACGATGCTAGGAAAACCGAAGAAAAAACGTTATTTTCAAACGACGCTATCAAAGGCAAAGAAATTAAATGAAGCGTTAGGGCCACTGAGTATAATGATTTCTCAGGTCATAAGAGCTTACCATCGTTGTCGCTGTCAAGGAAAAATCTTTGAGCGCCAAGTTTCCAACGATGATAATGAAAGGAATTTTGAAATCAACAATGCCAACAAAATTTAAGAAAAAGCGTTAAACGAACAAAAAATTTCTTTTCCCAACGATGCTACAAAAAAACGAAGGGAAAACATAATTTCCCCCCGATGCTACGAAAAACGAAGAAAAAATGTTTTCCAACGATGCTAGGAAAACCGAAGAAAAAACGTTATTTTCAAACGTCGCTATCAAAGGCAAAGAAAGGAAATGAAGCGTTAGGGCCACTGAGTCTAATGATTTCTCAGGTCATAAGAGCTTACCATCGTTGTCGCTTGCAAGGAAAAATCTTTGAGCGCCAAGTTTCCAACGATGATAATGAAAGGAATTTTCAAATCAACAATGCCAGCAAAATTTAAGAAAAAGCGTTAATCGAACAAATAATTTCTTTTCCTTAGGATGCTACGACAAAGCGAAGGGAAAACATAATTTCCCACCGATGCTACGAAAAACGAAGAAAAAATGTTTTCCAACGATGCTAGGAAAACCGAAGAAAAAACGTTATTTTCCAACGACGCTATCAAAAGCAAAGAAAGGAAATGAATTGTTAGGGCCACTGAGTCTTATGATTTCTCAGGTCATAAAACCTTACCAGTGTTGCCGCTGTCAAAGAAGATTCTTTGAGCGCCAAGTTTCCAACGATGATAATGAAAGGAATTTTCAAACCAACAATGCGAACAAAAAACCAACAAAAATTTTTTTTTCCAACGATGCAACGAAAAAGCGAAGAGAAAACATAATTTTCCAACAATGCTACGAAAAACGAAGAAAAAATGTTTTCCAACGATGCTACGAAAAACGAAGGAAAAATGTTATTTTCCTACGACGCTACGAAAAACGAAGAAAAAATGTTATTTTCCAACAACGCTATCAAAGGAAAAGAAAGGAAATGAAGTGTGAGGGCCACTGAGTCTTATGATTTCTCAGGTCATCAGAGCTTACCAGCGTTCTCGCTGTCAAAGAAAAATCTTTGAGCGCCAAGTTTCCGACGATGATAATGAAAGGAATTTTCAAACCAACAATGCCAACAAAATTTAAGAAAAAGCGTTAAACGAACAAAAAATTTCTTTTTCCGACGATACGACGAAAAACCAATAGAAAACGTCACTTCAAAACGATGCTACGAAAAACTAAGAAAAAATGTTTTCCGACGAAGCTAGGAAAAATGAAGAAAAACTGTTATTTTCCAACGATGCTATGAAAAACCAAGAAAAATAGTTGATTTTGAAAGGCAAACAAAGGAAATGAATTGCTAGGGCCACTGAATCTTATGATTTCTCAGGTCATAAGAGCTTACCAGTGTTGTCGCTGTCAAAGAAAACTCTTTCAGCGCCAAGTTTCCAACGATGATAATGAAAGGAATTTTCAAATCAACAATGCCAAAAAATTTAAGAAAAAGCGTTAAACGAACACAAAATTTCTTTTCCAAACGACGCTACGAAAAAACGAAGAGAAAACATAATTTCCCAACGATGCTACGAAAAACGAAGAAAAAATGTTTTCCAACGATGCTAGGAAACCCGAAGAAAAAACGTTATTTTCAAACGACGCTATCAAAGGCAAAGAAAGGAAATGAATTGTTAGGCCCACTGAGTCTTATGATTCCTCGGTCATAAGAGCTTACCAGCGTTGTTGCTGTCAAACAAAACCCTTTGAGTGCCAAGTTTCCAACGATGATAATGAAAGGAATTTTCAAATCAACAATGCCAACAAAATTTAAGAAAAAGCGTTAAACGAACAAAAAATTTCTTTTCCCAACGATGCTACAAAAAAACGAAGGGAAAACATAATTTCCCCCCGATGCTACGAAAAACGAAGAAAAAATGTTTTAAAACGATGCTAGGAAAACCGAAGAAAAAACGTTATTTTCAAACGACGCTATCAAAGGCAAAGAAAGGAAATGAATTGTTAGGGCCACTGAGTCTTATGATTTCTCAGGTCATAAGAGCTTACCAGCGTTGTCGCTGTCAAAGAAAAATCTTTGAGCGCCAAGTTTCCAACGATGATAATGAAAGGAATTTTCAAATCAACAATGCCAACAAAAAACCATCATAAAATTTCTTTTCCCTACGATGCTACGAAAAACCGAAGAGAAAACATAATTTCCCACCGATGATACGAAAAACGAAGAAAAAATGCTTTCCAACGATGCTAGGAAAACCGAAGAAAAAACGTTATTTTCAAACGACGCTATCAAAGGCAAAGAAAGGAAATGAAGCGTGAGGGCCACTGAGTCTAATGATTTCTCAGGTCATAAGAGCTTACCATCGTTGTTGCTGTCAAGGAAAAATCTTTGAGCGCCAAGTTTCCAACGATGATAATGAAAGGAATTTTGAAATCAACAATGCCAACAAAATTTAAGAAAAAGCGTTAAACGAACACAAAATTTCTTTTCCAAACGATGCTACGAAAAAACGAAGAGAAAACATAATTTCCCAACGATGCTACGAAAAACGAAGAAAAAATGTTTTCCAACGATGCTAGGAAACCCGAAGAAAAAACGTTATTTTCAAACGACGCTATCAAAGGCAAAGAAAGGAAATGAAGCGTTAGGGCCACTGAGTCTAATGATTTCTCAGGTCATAAGAGCTTACCATCGTTGTCGCTGTCAAGGAAAAATCTTTGAGCGCCAAGTTTCCAACGATGATAATGAAAGGAATTTTCAAATCAACAATGCCAGCAAAATTTAAGAAAAAGCGTTAATCGAACAAATAATTTCTTTTCCTTAGGATGCTACGACAAAACGAAGGGAAAACATAATTTCCCACCGATGCTACGAAAAACGAAGAAAAAATGTTTTCCAACGATGCTAGGAAAACCGAAGAAAAAACGTTATTTTCAAACGACGCTATCAAAGGCAAAGAAAGGAAATGAATTGTTAGGGCCACTGAGTCTTATGATTTCTCAGGTCATAAGAGCTTACCAGCGTTGTCGCTGTCAAAGAAAAATCTTTGAGCGCCAAGTTTCCAACGATGATAATGAAAGGAATTTTCAAATCAACAATGCCAACAAAATTTAAGAAAAAGCGTTAAACGAACAAAAAATTTCTTTTCCCTACGATGCTACGAAAAACGAAGAGAAAACATAATATCCCACCGATGCTACGAAAAACGAAGAAAAAATGTTTTCCAACGATGCTAGGAAAACCGAAGAAAAAACTTTATTTTCAAACGACGCTATCAAAGGCAAAGAAAGGAAATGAATTGTCAGGGCCACTGAGTCTTATGATTTCTCAGGTCATAAAACCTTACCAGTGTTGCCGCTGTCAGAGAAGATTCTTTGAGCGCCAAGTTTCCAACAATGATAATGAAAGGAATTTTCAAACCAACAATGCGAACAAAAAACCAACAAAAAATTTTTTTTTCCCACGATGCAACGAAAAAGCGAAGAGAAAACGTAATTTTCCAACAATGCTACGAATAACGAAGAAAAAATGTTTTCCAACGATGCTACGAAAAACGAAGGAAAAATGTTATTTTCCTACGACGCTACAAAAAACGAAGAAGAAATGTTCTTTTCCAACAACGCTATCAAAGGAAAAGAAAGGAAATGAAGTGTGAGGGCCACTGAGTCTTATGATTTCTCAGGTCATAAGAGCTTACCATCGTTGTCGCTGTCAAGGAAAAATCTTTGAGCGCCAAGTTTCCAACGATGATAATGAAAGGAATTTTCAAATCAACAATGCCAGCAAAATTTAAGAAAAAGCGTTAATCGAACAAATAATTTCTTTTCCTTAGGATGCTACGACAAAACGAAGGGAAAACATAATTTCCCACCGATGCTACGAAAAACGAAGAAAAAATGTTTTCCAACGATGCTAGGAAAACCGAAGAAAAAACGTTATTTTCCAACGACGCTATCAAAAGCAAAGAAAGGAAATGAATTGTTAGGGCCACTGAGTCTTATAATTTCTCAGGTCATAAAACCTTACCAGTGTTGCCGCTGTCAGAGAAGATTCTTTGAGCGCCAAGTTTCCAACAATGATAATGAAAGGAATTTTCAAACCAACAATGCGAACAAAAAACCAACAAAAAATTTTTTTTTCCCACGATGCAACGAAAAAGCGAAGAGAAAACGTAATTTTCCAACAATGCTACGAATAACGAAGAAAAAATGTTTTCCAACGATGCTACGAAAAACGAAGGAAAAATGTTATTTTCCTACGACGCTACAAAAAACGAAGAAGAAATGTTCTTTTCCAACAACGCTATCAAAGGAAAAGAAAGGAAATGAAGTGTGAGGGCCACTGAGTCTTATGATTTCTCAGGTCATCAGAGCTTACCAGCGTTGTCGCTGTCAAAGATAAATCTTTGAGCGCCAAGTTTCCGACGATGATAATGAAAGGAATTTTCAAATCAACAATGCCAACAAAAAACCAACAAAAAATTTATTTTCCCAACGATGCTACGAAAAAACGAAGAGAAAACGTAATTTCCCAACGATGCTACGAAAAACGAAGGAAAAATATTTTCCAACGATGCTAGGAAAACCGAAGAAAAAACGTTATTTTCAAACGACGCTATCAAAGGCAAAGAAAGGAAATGAATTGTTACGGCCACTGAGTCTTATGATTTCTCAAGTGATAAGAGCTTACCAGCGTTGTCGCTGTCAAAGAAAAATATTTGAGCGCCAAGTTTCCAACGATGATAATGAAAGGAATTTTGAAATCAACATTGCCAGCGAAATTTAAGAAAAAGCGTTAATCGAACAAAAAATTCCTTTTCCCTACGATGCTACGAAAAAACGAAGATAAAACATTATTTCCCACCGATGCTACGAAAAACGAAGAAAAAATGTTTTCCAACGATGCTAGGAAAACCGAAGAAAAAACGTTATTTTCAAACGACGCTATCAAAGGCAAAGAAAGGAAATGAATTGTTAGGGCCACTGAGTCTTATGATTTCTCAGGTCATAAGAGCTTACCAGCGTTGTGACTGTCAAATAAAACCCTTTGAGCGCGAAGTTTCCAACGATGATAATGAAAGGAATTTTCAAATCAACAATGCCAATAAAATTTAAGAAAAAGCGTTAAACGAACAAAAAATTTCTTTTCCCTACGATCCTACGAAAAAACGAAGAGAAAACATAATTTCCCACCGATGCTACGAAAAACGAAGAAAAAATGTTTTCCAACGATGCTAGGAAAACTAAAGAAAAAACGTTATTTTCAAACGACGCTATCAAAGGCAAAGAAAGGAAATGAATTGTTAGGGCCACTGTGTCTTATGATTTCTCAGGTCATAAGAGCTTACCAGCGTTGTCGCTGTCAAAGAAAAATCTTTGAGCGCCAAGTTTCCAACGATGATAATGAAAGGAATTTTCAAATCAACAATGCCAACAAAAAACCAACATAAAATTTCTTTTCCCTACGATGCTACGAAAAACCGAAGAGAAAACATAATTTCCAACCGATGATACGAAAAACGAAGAAAAAATGCTTTCCAACGATGCTAGGAAAACCGAAGAAAAAACGTTATTTTCAAACGACGCTATCAAAGGCAAAGAAAGGAAATGAATTGTTAGGGCCACTGAGTCTTATGATTTCTCAGGTCATAAGAGCTTACCAGCGTTGTCGCTGTCAAAGAAAATTCTCTGAGCGCCAAGTTTCAAATGATGATAATGAAAGAAATTTTCAAATCAACAATGCCAACAAATTTAAGAAAAAGCGTTAAACGAAGAAAAAATTTCTTTTCCAAACGGTGCTACGAAAAAACGAAGAGAAAACATAATTTCCCACCGATGCTACGAAAAACAAAGAAAAAATGTTTTCCAACGATGCTACGAAAAACGAAGGAAAAATGTTATTTTCCAACGACGCTACGAAAAACGAAAAAAAAATGTTATTTTCCAACAACGCTATCAAAGGAAAAGAAAGGAAAAGAAGTGTTAGGGCCACTGAGTCTTATGTTTTGTCAGAGCTTAGAAGCGTTGTCGCTGTCAAAGAAAACTCTTTCAGCGCCAAGTTTCCAACGATGATAATGAAAGGAATTTTCAAATCAACAATTCCAACAAAATTTAAAAAAAGCGTTAAACGAACAAAAAATTTCTTTTCCCTACGATGCTACGAAAAACGAAGAGAAAACCTAATATCCCACCGATGCTACGAAAAACGAAGAAAAAATGTTTTCCAACGATACTAGGAAAACCGAAGAAAAAACTTTATTTTCAAACGACGCTATCAAAGGCAAAGAAAGGAAATGAATTGTTAGGGCCACTGAGTCTTATGATTTCTCAGGTCATCAGAGCTTACCAGCGTTGTCGCTGTCAAAGAAAAATCTTTGAGCGCCAAGTTTCCGACGATGATAATAAAAGGAATTTTCAAATCAACAATGCCAACAAATTTAAGAAAAGGCGTTAAACGAACAAAAAATTTCTTTTTCCGACGATACGACGATAAACCAATAGAATACGTGACTTCAAAACGATGCTACGAAAAACTAAGAAAAAATGTTTTCCGACGAAGCTAGGAAAAATGAAGAAAAAATATTATTTTCCAACGATGCTATGAAAAACCAAGAAAAATAGTTGATTTTGAAAGGCAAATAAAGGAAATGAAGTGTTAGGGCCACTGAGTCTTACGACTTCTCAAGTCATAAAAGCTTACCAGTGTTGTCGCTGTCAAAGAAAATTCTTTGAGCGCCAAGTTTCCAACGATGATAATGAAAGGAATTTTGAAATCAACATTGCCAGCGAAATTTAAGAAAAAGCGTTAATCGAACAAAAAATTCCTTTTCCCTACGATGCTACGAAAAAACGAAGATAAAACATTATTTCCCACCGATGCTACGAAAAACGAAGAAAAAATGTTTTCCAACGATGCTAGGAAAACCGAAGAAAAAACGTTATTTTCAAACGACGCTATCAAAGGCAAAGAAAGGAAATGAATTGTTAGGGCCACTGAGTCTTATGATTTCTCAGGTCATAAGAGCTTACCAGCGTTGTGACTGTCAAATAAAACCCTTTGAGCGCCAAGTTTCCAACGATGATAATGAAAGGAATTTTCAAATCAACAATGCCAGCAAAATTTAAGAAAAAGCGTTAATCGAACAAAAAATTTCTTTTCCCTACGATGCTACGAAAAAACGAAGATAAAACATAATTTCGCACCGATGCTACGAAAAACGAAGAAAAAATGTTTTCCAACGATGCTACGAAAACCAAAGAAAAAACGTTATTTTCAAACGACGCTATCAAAGGCAAAGAAAGGAAATGAAGCGTTAGGGCCACTGAGTCTTATGATTTCTCAGGTCATAAAACCTTACCAGTGTTGCCGCTGTCAAAGAAAATTCTTTGAGCGCCAAGTTTCCAACGATGATAATGAAAGGAATTTTCAAACCAACAATGCCAACAAAATTTAAGAAAAAGCGTTAATCGAACAAATAATTTATTTTCCTTAGGATGCTACGACAAAACGAAGGGAAAACATAATTACCCAACGGTGCTACGAAAAACGAAGAAAAAATGTTTTCCAACGATGCTAGGAAAACCGAAGAAAAAACGTTATTTTCCAACGACGCTATCAAAAGCAAAGAAAGGAAATGAATTGTTAGGGCCACTGAGTCTTATGATTTCTCAGGTCATAAAACCTTACCAGTGTTGCCGCTGTCAAAGAAAATTCTTAGAGCGCCAAGTTTCCAACGATGATAATGAAAGGAATTTTCAAACCAACAATGCCAACAAAAACCAACAAAAATTTTTTTTTCCAACAACGCTACGAAAAAGCGAAGAGAAAACGTAATTTTCCAACAATGCTACGAAAAACGAAGAAAATATGTTTTCCAACGATGCTACGAAAAACGAAGGGAAAATGTTACTTTCCTACGACGCTACGAAAAACGAAGAAAAAATGTTATTTTCCAACAACGCTATCAAAGGCAAAGAAAGGAAATGAAGTGTTAGGGCCACTGAGTCTTACGTTTTCTCATGCCATAACAGCTTACCAGCGTTGTCGCTGTCAAAGAAAATTCTTTGAGCGCCAAGTTTAAAACGATGATAATGAAAGGAATTTTCAAACCAACAATGCCAACAAAATTTAAGAAAAAGCGTTAAACGAACAAAAAATTTCTTTTCCCTACGATGCTGCGAAAAAACGAAGATAAAACATAATTTCCCACCGATGCTACGAAAAACGAAGAAAAAATGTTTTCCAACAATGCTAGGAAAAACACAGAAAAAATGTTATTTTCCAACGATTCTACGAAAAAACGAAGAGAAAACGTAATTTGGCAACTATGCTACGAAAGCGAAGAAAAAATGTTATTTTCCAACGATGCTATCAAAACCAAGAAAAATGGTTGTTTTTGAAAGACAAAGAAAGGAATTGAAGGGTTAAGGACACTGAGTCTTATGATTTCTCAGGTCATAAGAGCTTTCCAGCGTTGTCGCTGTCAAAGAAAATTCTTTGAGCGCCAAGTTTCTAACGATGATAATGAAAGGAATTTTCAAATCAACAATGCCAACAAAATTTAAAAAAAGCGTTAAACGAACAAAAAATTTCTTTTTCCGACGATGCTCCGAAAAACGAAGGGAAAATGTTACTTTCCTACGACGCTACGAAAAACGAAGAAAAAATGTTATTTTCCAACAACGCTATCAAGGGCAAAGAAAGGAAATGAAGTGTTAGGGCCACTGAGTCTTACGTTTTCTCATGCCATAACAGCTTACCAGCGTTGTCGCTGTCAAAGAAAATTCTTTGAGCGCCAAGTTTAAAACGATGATAATGAAAGGAATTTTCAAACCAACAATGCCAACAAAATTTAAGAAAAAGCGTTAAACGAACAAAAAATTTCTTTTTCCGACGATGCTACGAAAAACGAAGGGAAAATGGTATTTTCCAACGATGCTACGAAAAACGAATAAAAAATGTTTTCCAACAATGCTAGGAAAAACGCAGAAAAAATGTTATTTTCCAACGATTCTACGAAAAAACGAAGAGAAAACGTAATTTCGCAACTATGCTACGAAAGCGAAGAAAAAATGTTATTTTCCAACGATGCTATGAAAACGAAGAAAAATGGTTGTTTTTGAAAGACAGAGAAAGGAATTGAAGGGTTAAGGACACTGAGTCTTATGATTTCTCAGGTCATAAGAGCTTTCCAGCGTTGTCGTTGTCAAAGAAAATTCTTTGAGCGCCAAGTTTCTAACGATGATAATGAAAGGAATTTTCAAATCAACAATGCCAACAAAAAACCAACAAAAAATTTATTTTCCCAACGATGCTACGAAAAAACGAAGAGAAAACGTAATTTCCCAACGCTGCTACGAAAAACGAAGGAAAAATATTTTCCAACGATGCTAGGAAAACCGAAGAAAAAACGTTATTTTCAAACGGCGCTATCAAAGGCAAAGAAAGGAAATGAATTGTTAGGGCCACTGTGTCTTATGATTCCTCAGGTCATAAGAGCTTACCAGCGTTGTCGCTGTCAAAGAAAAATATTTGAGCGCCAAGTTTCCAACGATGATAATGAAAGGAATTTCCAAATCAACAATGCCAACAAAATTTAAGAAAAAGCGGTTAACGAACAAAAAATTTCTCTTCCAAACGATGCTACGAAAAAACGAAGAGAAAACGTAATTTCCAAGCGATGCTAGGAAAACCGAAGAAAAAACGTTATTTTCCAACGACGCTATCAAAAGCAAAGAAAGGAAATGAATTGTTAGGGCCCCTGAGTCTTATAATTTCTCAGGTCATAAAAGCTTACCAGTGTTGTCGCTGTCAAAAAAAATTCTTTGAGCGGCAAGTTTCCAACGATGATAATGAAAGGAATTTTTACATCAACGATGCCAACAAAATTTAAGAAAAATTGTTAAACGAACAAAAAATTTCTTTTCCCTACGATGCAACGAAGAACCGAAAGGAAAACGTAATTTCCCAACGATGCTACGAAAAACGAAGAAAAAATGCTATTTCCCAACGATGCTAAGAAAACCAAGAAAATAGTTGTTGTTGAAAGGCAAAGAAAGGAAATCAAGTGTTAGGGCCATTGGGTCTTATGATTTCTCAGGTCATAAAAGCGTACCAGTGTTGTCGCTGTCAAAGAAAATTCGTTGAGCACCAAGTTCCCAACGATGATAATGAACGAAATTTTCAAATCAACAGTGCCAACAAAATTTAAGAAAAAGCGTTAAACGAACCAAAAATTTCGTTTTTCGACGATGCTACGAAAAAACGAAGAGAAAACGCAATTTCCCAGCACTGCTACGCAAAACGAAGAACAATGGTATTTTCCAACGATGCTATCAAAAGCCAAGAAACATAGTTGTTTTTGGAAGGCAAAGAGGGAATTGAAATGTTAGGGACATTGGGTCTTATGATTTCTCAGGTCATAAGAGCTTACCAGCGTTGTCGCTGTCAAAGAAAAATCTTTGAGCGCCAAGTTTCCAACGATGATAATAAAAGGAATTTTCAAATCAACAATGCCAATAAAATTTAAGAAAAAGCGTTAAACGAACAAAAAATTTCTTTTCCCTACGATGCTACGAAAAAAGAAGAGAAAACATAATTTCCCACCGATGCTACGAAAAACGAAGAAAAAATGTTTTCCAACGATGCTACGAAAAACGAGGAAAAAATGTTATTTTCCAACGACACTATCAAAGGCAAAGAAAGGAAATGAAGTGTTACGGCCACTGAGTCTAATGATTTCTCAGAGTTTACCAGCGTTGTGGTTGTCAAAGAAAACTCTTTCAGCGCCAAGTTTCCAACGATGATAATGAAAGGAATTTTCAAATCAACAATGCCAACAAAATTTAAGAAAAAGCGTTAAACGAACAGAAAATTTCTTTTCCCTACGATGCTACGAAAAAACGATGACAAAACATAATTTCCCCCCAATGCTACGAAAAACGAAAAAGAAATGTTTTCCAACGATGCTAGGAAAAACGAAGAAAAAATGTTATTTTCCAACGACGCTATCAAAGGCAAAGAAAGGAAATGAATTGTTAGGGCCACTGAGTCTTATGATTTCTCAGGTCATAAGAGCTTACGAGCGTTGTCGCTCTAAAATAAAATTCTTTGAGCGGCAAGTTTCCAACGATGATAATGAAAGTAATTTTCAAATCAACAATGCCAACAAAATTTAAGAAAAAGCGTTAAACGAACAAAAAATTTCTTTTCCCTACGATGCTGCGAAAAAACGAAGATAAAACATAATTTCCCACCGATGCTACGAAAAACGAAGAAAAAATGTTTTCCAACAATGCTAGGAAAAACACAGAAAAAATGTTATTTTCCAACGATTCTACGAAAAAACGAAGAGAAAACGTAATTTGGCAACTATGCTACGAAAGCGAAGAAAAAATGTTATTTTCCAACGATGCTATGAAAACCAAGAAAAATGGTTGTTTTTGAAAGACAAAGAAAGGAATTGAAGGGTTAAGGACACTGAATCTTATGATTTCTCAGGTCATAAGAGCTTACCAGCGTTGTCGCTGTCAAAGAAAATTCTTTGAGCGCCCAGTTTCTAACGATGATAACCAAAGGAATTTTTACATCAACGATGCCAACAAAATTTAAGAAAAAGTGTTAAACGAACAAAAAATTTCTTTTCCCTACGATGCTACGAAAAAACGATGAGAAAACATAATTTCCCCCCGATGCTACGAAAAAGGAAAAAAAAATGTTTTCCAACGATGCTAGGAAAAACGAAGAAGAAATGCTATTTTCCAACGACGCTATCAAAGGCAAAGAAAGGAAATGAATTGTTAGGGCCACTGAGTCTTATGATTTCTCATGCCATAACAGCTTACCAGCGTTGTCGCTGTCAAAGAAAATTCTTTGAGCGCCAAGTTTAAAACGATGATAATGAAAGGAATTTTCAAACCAACAATGCCAACAAAATTTAAGAAAAAGCGTTAAACGAACAAAAAATTTCTTTTCCCTACGATGCTGCGAAAAAACGAAGATAAAACATAATTTCCCACCGATGCTACGAAAAGCGAAGAAAAAATGTTTTCCAACAATGCTAGTAAAAACGCAGAAAAAATGTTATTTTCCAACGATTCTACGAAAAAACGAAGAGAAAACGTAATTTCGCAACGCTGCTACGAAAAACGAAGGAAAAATATTTTCCAACGATGCTAGGAAAACCGAAGAAAAAACGTTATTTTCAAACGACGCTATCAAAGGCAAAGAAAGGAAATGAATTGTTAGGGCCACTGTGTCTTATGATTTCTCAGGTCATAAGAGCTTACCATCGTTGTCGCTGTCAAGGAAAAATCTTTGAGCGCCAAGTTTCCAACGATGATAATGAAAGGAATTTTCAAATCAACAATGCCAACAAAATTTAAGAAAAAGCGTTAAACGAACAAAAAATTTCTTTTCCCTACGATGCTGCGAAAAAACGAAGATAAAACATGATTTCCCACCGATGCTACGAAAAGCGAAGAAAAAATGTTTTCCAACAATGCTAGGAAAAACACAGAAAAAATGTTATTTTCCAACGATTCTACGAAAAAACGAAGAGAAAACGTAATTTCGCAACTATGCTACGAAAGCGAAGAAAAAATGTTATTTTCCAACGATGCTATGAAAACCAAGAAAAATGGTTGTTTTTGAAAGACAAAGAAAGGAATTGAAGGGTTAAGGACACTGAATCTTATGATTTCTCAGGTCATAAGAGCTTACCAGCGTTGTCGCTGTCAAAGAAAATTCTTTGAGCGCCAAGTTTCTAACGATGATAATGAAAGGAATTTTCAAATCAACAATGCCAACAAAAAACCAACAAAAAATTTATTTTCCCAACGATGCTACGAAAAAACGAAGAGAAAACGTAATTTCCCAACGCTGCTACGAAAAACGAAGGAAAAATATTTTCCAACGATGCTAGGAAAACCGAAGAAAAAACGTTATTTTCAAACGACGCTATCAAAGGCAAAGAAAGGAAATGAAGCGTTAGGGCCACTGAGTCTAATGATTTCTCAGGTCATAAGAGCTTACCATCGTTGTCGCTGTCAAGGAAAAATCTTTGAGCGCCAAGTTTCCAACGATGATAATGAAAGGAATTTTCAAATCAACAATGCCAGCAAAATTTAAGAAAAAGCGTTAATCGAACAAATAATTTCTTTTCCTTATAATGCTACGACAAAACGAAGGGAAAACATAATTACCCAACGGTGCTACGAAAAACGAAGAAAAAATGTTTTCCAACGATGCTAGGAAAACCGAAGAAAAAACGTTATTTTCCAACGACGCTATCAAAAGCAAAGAAAGGAAATGAATTGTTAGGGCCACTGAGTCTTATGATTTCTCAGGTCATAAAACCTTACCAGTGTTGCCGCTGTCAAAGAAAATTCTTTGAGCGCCAAGTTTCCAACGATGATAATGAAAGGAATTTTCAAACCAACAATGCCAACAAAAACCATCAAAAATTTTTTTTTCCAACGACGCTACGAAAAAGCGAAGAGATAACGTAATTTTCCAACAATGCTACGAAAAACGAAGAAAATATGTTTTCCAACGATGCTACGAAAAACGAAGGGAAAATGTTACTTTCCTACGACGCTACGAAAAACGAAGAAAAAATGTTATTTTCCAACAACGCTATCAAAGGCAAAGAAAGGAAATGAAGTATTAGGGCCACTGAGTCTTACGTTTTCTCAGAGCTTAGAAGCGTTGTCGCTGTCAAAGAAACCTCTTTCAGCGCCAAGTTTCCAACGATGATAATGAAAGGAATTTTCAAACCAACAATGCCAACAAAATTTAAGAAAAAGCGTTAAACGAACAAAAAATTTCTTTTTTCGACGATACGACGAAAAACCAAGAGAAAACGTCAGTTCAAAACGACGCTACGAAAAACTAAGAAAAAATGTTTTCCGACGAAGCTAGGAAAAATGAAGAAAAAATGTTATTTTCCAACGATGCTATGAAAAACCAAGAAAAATAGTTGATTTTGAAAGGCAAATAAAGGAAATGAAGTTTTAGGACCACTGAGTCTTGCCACTTCTCAAGTCATAAAAGCTTACCAGTGTTGTCGCTGTCAAAGAAAATTCTTTGAGCGCCAAGTTTCAAATGATGATAATGAAAGGAATTTTTAAATCAACAATGCCAACAAAATTTAAGAAAAAGCGTTAAACGAACAAAAAATTTCTTTTTCCGACGATGCTACGAAAAACGAAGGGAAAATGGTATTTTCCAACGATGCTACGAAAAACGAATAAAAAATGTTTTCCAACAATGCTAGGAAAAACGCAGAAAAAATGTTATTTTCCAACGATTCTACGAAAAAACGAAGAGAAAACGTAATTTCGCAACTATGCTACGAAAGCGAAGAAAAAATGTTATTTTCCAACGATGCTATGAAAACGAAGAAAAATGGTTGTTTTTGAAAGACAAAGAAAGGAATTGAAGGGTTAAGGACACTGAGTCTTATGATTTCTCAGGTCATAAGAGCTTTCCAGCGTTGTCGCTGTCAAAGAAAATTCTTTGAGCGCCAAGTTTCTAACGATGATAATGAAAGGAATTTTCAAATCAACAATGCCAACAAAAAACCAACAAAAAATTTATTTTCCCAACGATGCTACGAAAAAACGAAGAGAAAACGTAATTTCCCAACGCTGCTACGAAAAACGAAGGAAAAATATTTTCCAACGATGCTAGGAAAACCGAAGAAAAAACGTTATTTTCAAACGACGCTATCAAAGGCAAAGAAAGGAAATGAATTGTTAGGGCCACTGTGTCTTATGATTTCTCAGGTCATAAGAGCTTACCAGCGTTGTCGCTGTCAAAGAAAAATATTTGAGCGCCAAGTTTCCAACGATGATAATGAAAGGAATTTCCAAATCAACAATGCCAACAAAATTTAAGAAAAAGCGTTAAACGAACAAAAAATTTCTCTTCCAAACGATGCTGCGAAAAAACGAAGAGAAAACGTAATTTCCCAACGATGCTAGGAAAACCGAAGAAAAAACGTTATTTTCCAACGACGCTATCAAAAGCAAAGAAAGGAAATGAATTGTTAGGGCCACTGTGTCTTATGATTTCTCAGGTCATAAGAGCTTACCAGCGTTGTCGCTGTCAAAGAAAAATATTTGAGCGCCAAGTTTCCAACGATGATAATGAAAGGAATTTTTACATCAACGATGCCAACAAAATTTAAGAAAAATTGTTAAACGAACAAAAAATTTCTTTTCCCTACGATGCAACGAAGAACCGAAAGGAAAACGTAATTTCCCAACGCTGCTACGAAAAACGAAGGAAAAATATTTTCCAACGATGCTAGGAAAACCGAAGAAAAAACGTTATTTTCAAACGACGCTATCAAAGGCAAAGAAAGGAAATGAATTGTTAGGGCCACTGTGTCTTATGATTTCTCAGGTCATAAGAGCTTACCAGCGTTGTCGCTGTCAAAGAAAAATATTTGAGCGCCAAGTTTCCAACGATGATAATGAAAGGAATTTTTACATCAACGATGCCAACAAAATTTAAGAAAAATTGTTAAACGAACAAAAAATTTCTTTTCCCTACGATGCAACGAAGAACCGAAAGGAAAACGTAATTTCCCAACGATGCTACGAAAAACGAAGAAAAAATGCTATTTCCCAACGATGCTAAGAAAACCAAGAAAATAGTTGTTGTTGAAAGGCAAAGAAAGGAAATGAAGTGTTAGGGCCATTGGGTCTTATGATTTCTCAGGTCATAAAAGCGTACCAGTGTTGTCGCTGTCAAAGAAAATTCGTTGAGCACCAAGTTCCCAACGATGATAATGAACGAAATTTTCAAATCAACAGTGCCAACAAAATTTAAGAAAAAGCGTTAAACGAACCAAAAATTTCGTTTTTCGACGATGCTACGAAAAAACGAAGAGAAAACGCAATTTCCCAGCACTGCTACGCAAAACGAAGAACAATGGTATTTTCCAACGATGCTATCAAAAGCCAAGAAAAATAGTTGTTTTTGGAAGGCAAAGAGGGAATTGAAATGTTAGGGACATTGGGTCTTATGATTTCTCAGGTCATAAGAGCGCGCCAGTGTTGTCGCTGTCAAAGAAAAATCTTTGAGCGCCAAGTTTCAGACGATGATAATGAAAGGAATTTTCAAATCAACAATGCCAACAAATTTAAGAAAAGGCGTTAATCGAACAAAAAATTCCTTTTCCCTACGATGCTACGAAAAAACGAAGATAAAACATAATTTCCCACCGATGCTACGAAAAACGAGGAAAAAATGTTTTCCAACGATGCTAGGAAAACCGAAGAAGAAACGTTATTTTCAAACGACGCTATCAAAGGCAAAGAAAGGAAATGAATTGTTAGGGCCACTGAGTCTTATGATTTCTCAGGTCATAAGAGCTTACCAGCGTTGTCGCTGTCAAACAAAACCCTTTGAGCGCCAAGTTTCCAACGATGATAATGAAAGGAATTTTCAAATCAACAATGCAAATTAAATTTAAGAAAAAGCGTTAAACGAACAAAACATTTCTTTTCCCTACGATGCTACGAAAAAACGAAGATAAAACATAATTTCCCACCGATGCTACGAAAAACGAAGAAAAAATGTTTTCCAACGATGCTAGGAAAACCGAAGAAAAAACGTTATTTTCAAACGACGCTATCAAAGGCAAAGAAAGGAAGTGAATTGTTAGCGCCACTGAGTCTTATGATTTCTCAGGTCATAAGAGCTTACCAGCGTTGTCGCTGTCAAAGAAAAATCTTTGAGCGCCAAGTTTCCAACGATGATAATGAAAGGAATTTTCAAATCAACAATGCCAACAAAAAACCAGCATAAAATTTCTTTTCCCTACGATGCTACGAAAAACCGAAGAAAAAACATAATTTCCCACCGATGATACGAAAAACGAAGAAAAAATGCTTTCCAACGATGCTAGGAAAACCGAAGAAAAAACGTTATTTTCAAACGACGCTATCAAAGGCAAAGAAAGGAAATGAATTGTTAGGGCCACTGAGTCTTACGATTTGTCAGGTCATAAGAGCTTACCAGCGTTGTCGCTGTCAAAGAAAAATATTTGAGCGCCAAGTTTCCAACGATGATAATGAAAGGAATTTTCAAATCAACAATGCCAGCAAAATTTAAGAAAACGCGTTAATCGAACAAAAAATTTCTTTTCCCTACGATTCTACAAAAAAACGAAGAGAAAACATAATTTCCAGCGATGCTACGAAAAACGAAGAAAAAATGTTTTCCAACGATGCTAGGAAAACCGAAGAAAAACGTTATTTTCAAACGACGCTATCAAAAGCAAAGAAAGGAAATGAATTGTTAGGGCCACTGAGTCTTATGATTTCTCATGCCATAACAGCTTACCAGCGTTGTCGCTGTCAAAGAAAATTCTTTGAGCGCCAAGTTTCCAACGATGATAATGAAAGGAATTTTCAAACCAACAATGCCAACAAAATTTAAGAAAAGGCGTTAAACGAACAAAAAATTTCTCTTCCAAACGATGCTACGAAAAAACGAAGAGAAAACGTAATTTCCCAACGATGCTACGAAAAACGGAGAAAAAACATTTTCCAACGATGCTAGGAAAACCGAAGAAAAAACGTTATTTTCAAACGACGCTATCAAAGGCAAAGAAAGGAAATGAATTGTTAGGGCCACTGAGTCTTATGATTTCTCAGAGCTTACCAGCTTTGTCGCTGTCGCGCCAAGTTTCAAATGATGATAATGAAAGGAATTTTCAAATCAACAATGCCAACAAAATTTAAGAAAAGGCGTTAAACGAACAAAAAATTTCTCTTCCAAACGATGCTACGAAAAAACGAAGAGAAAACGTAATTTCCCAACGATGCTACGAAAAACGGAGAAAAAACATTTTCCAACGATGCTAGGAAAACCGAAGAAAAAACGTTATTTTCAAACGACGCTATCAAAGGCAAAGAAAGGAAATGAATTGTTAGGGCCACTGAGTCTTATGATTTCTCAGGTCATAAGAGCTTACCAGCGTTGTCGCTGTCAAAGAAAAATCTTTGAACGCCAAGTTTCCAACGATGATAATGAAAGGAATTTTCAAATCAACAATGCCAATAAAATTTAAAAAAAAAGCGTTAAACGAACAAAAAATTTCTTTTCCCTACGATGCTACGAAAAAACGAAGAGAAAACATAATTTCCCACCGATGCTACGAAAAACGAAGAAAAAATGTTTTCCAACGATGCTACGAAAAACGAAGAAAAAATGTTATCTTCCAACGACACTATCAAAGGCAAAGAAAGGAAATGAAGTGTTACGGACACTGAGTCTAATGATTTCTCAGAATTTACCAGCGTTGTGGTTGTCAAAGAAAACTCTTTCAGCGCCAAGTTTCCAACGATGATAATGAAAGGAATTTTCAAATCAACAATGCCAACAAAATTTAAGAAAAAGCGTTAAACGAACAGAAAATTTCTTTTCCCTACGATGCTACGAAAAAACGATGACAAAACATAATTTCCCCCCAATGCTACGAAAAACGAAAAAGAAATGTTTTCCAACGATGCTAGGAAAAACGAAGAAAAAATGTTATTTTCCAACGACGCTATCAAAGGCAAAGAAAGGAAATGAATTGTTAGGGCCACTGAGTCTTATGATTTCTCATGCCATAACAGCTTACCAGCGTTGTCGCTGTCAAAGAAAATTCTTTGAGCGCCAAGTTTCCAACGATGATAATGAAAGGAATTTTCAAACCAACAATGCCAACAAAAAACCAACAAAAAATTTTTTGCCAGCGATGCTACGAAAAAGCGAAGAGAAATCGTAATTTTCCAACGATGCTACGAAAAACGAAGAAAAAATGTTTTGCAACGATGCTACGAAAAACGAGGAAAAAAGTTATTTTCCAACGACGCTATCAAAGGCAAAGAAACGAAATAAAGTGTTAGGGCCACTGAGTCTTATGATTTCTCAGAGCTTAGAAGCGTTGTCGCTGTCAAAGAAAACTCTTTCAGCGCCAAGTTTCCAACGATGATAATGAAAGGAATTTTCAAATCAACAATGCCAACAAAATTTAAGAAAAAGCGTTAAACGAACAAAAAATTTCTTTTCCCTACGATGCTACGAAAAAACGATGACAAAACATACTTTCCCCCCAATGTTACGAAAAACGAAAAAGAAATGTTTTCCAACGATGCTAGGAAAAACGAAGAAAAAATGTTATTTTCCAACGACGCTATCAAAGGCGAAGAAAGGAAATGAATTGTTAGGGCCACAATGTCTTATGATTTCTCAGGTCATAAGAGCTTACGAGCGTTGTCGCTCTAAAAGAAAATTCTTTGAGCGGCAAGTTTCCAACGATGATAATGAAAGGAATTTTCAAATCAACAATGACAACAAAATTTAAGAAAAAGCGTTAAACGAACAAAAAATTTCTTTTCCCTACGATGCTGCGAAAAAACGAAGATAAAACATAATTTCCCACCGATGCTACGAAAAACGAAGAAAAAATGTTTTCCAACAATGCTAGGAAAAACACAGAAAAAATGTTATTTTCCAACGATTCTACGAAAAAACGAAGAGAAAACGTAATTTCGCAACTATGCTACGAAAGCGAAGAAAAAATGTTATTTTCCAACAATGCTTTGAAAACCAAGAAAAATGGTTGTTTTTGAAAGGCAAAGAAAGGAATTGAAGGGTTAAGGCCACTGAGTCTTATGATTTCTCAGGTCATAAGAGGTTACCAGCGTTGCCGCTGTCAAAGAAAATTCTTTGAGCGCCAAGTTTCCAACGATGATAATGAAAGGAATTTTCAAATCAACAATGCCAGCAAAATTTAAGAAAAAGCGTTAATCGAACAAAAAATTCCTTTTCCCTACGATGCTACGAAAAAACGAAGATAAAACATAATTTCCCACCGATGCTACGAAAAACGAGGAAAAAATGTTTTCCAACGATGCTAGGAAAACCGAAGAAAAAACGTTATTTTCAAACGACGCTATCAAAGGCAAAGAAAGGAAATGAATTGTTTGGGGCCACTGAGTCTTATGATTTCTCAGGTCATAAGAGCTTACCAGCGTTGTCGCTGTCAAACAAAACCCTTTGAGCGCCAAGTTTCCAACGATGATAATGAAAGGAATTTTCAAATCAACAATGCCAATTAAATTTAAGAAAAAGCGTTAAACGAACAAAAAATTTCTTTTCCCTACGATGCTACGAAAAAACGAAGAGAAAACATAATTTCCCACCGATGCTACGAAAAACGAAGAAAAAATGTTTTCCAACGATGCTAGGAAAACCGAAGAAAAAACGTTATTTTCAAACGACGCTATCAAAGGCAAAGAAAGGAAGTGAATTGTTAGCGCCACTGAGTCTTATGATTTCTCAGGTCATAAGAGCTTACCAGCGTTGTCGCTGTCAAAGAAAAATCTTTGAGCGCCAAGTTTCCAACGATGATAATGAAAGGAATTTTCAAATCAACAATGCCAACAAAAAACCAGCATAAAATTTCTTTTCCCTACGATGCTACGAAAAACCGAAGAGAAAACATAATTTCCCACCGATGATACGAAAAACGAAGAAAAAATGCTTTCCAACGATGCTAGGAAAACCGAAGAAAAAACGTTATTTTCAAACGACGCTATCAAAGGCAAAGAAAGGAAATGAATTGTTAGGGCCACTGAGTCTTACGATTTGTCAGGTCATAAGAGCTTACCAGCGTTGTCGCTGTCAAAGAAAAATATTTGAGCGCCAAGTTTCCAACGATGATAATGAAAGGAATTTTCAAATCAACAATACCAGCAAAATTTAATAAAACGCGTTAATCGAACAAAAAATTTCTTTTCCCTACGATGCTACGAAAAAACGAAGAGAAAACATAATTTCCAGCGATGCTACGAAAAACGAAGAAAAAATGTTTTCCAACGATGCTAGGAAAACCGAAGAAAAACGTTATTTTCAAACGACGCTATCAAAAGCAAAGAAAGGAATTGAAGGGTTAAGGACACTGAGTCTTATGATTTCTCAGGTCATAAGAGCTTACCAGCGTTGTCGCTGTCAAAGAAAATTCTTTGAGTGCCAAGTTTCTAACGATGATAATGAATGGAATTTTCAAATCAACAATGCCAACAAAAAACCAACAAAAAATTTATTTTCCCAACGATGCTACGAAAAAACGAAGAGAAAACGTAATTTCCCAACGATGCTATGAAAAACGAAGGAAAAATATTTTCCAACGATGCTAGGAAAACCGAAGAAAAAACGTTATTTTCAAACGACGCTATCAAAGGCAAAGAAAGGAAATGAATTGTTAGGGCCACTGTGTCTTATGATTTCTCAGGTCATAAGAGCTTACCAGCGTTGTCGCTGTCAAAGAAAAATATTTGAGCGCCAAGTTTCCAACGATGATAATGAAAGGAATTTCCAAATCAACAATGCCAACAAAATTTAAGAAAAAGCGTTAAACGAACAAAAAATTTCTCTTCCAAACGATGCTACGAAAAAACGAAGAGAAAACGTAATTTCCCAACGATGCTAGGAAAACCGAAGAAAAAACGTTATTTTCCAACGACGCTATCAAAAGCAAAGAAAGGAAATGAATTGTTAGGGCCCCTGAGTCTTATAATTTCTCAGGTCATAAAAGCTTACCAGTGTTGTCGCTGTCAAAGAAAATTCTTTGAGCGGCAAGTTTCCAACGATGATAATGAAAGGAATTTTTACATCAACGATGCCAACAAAATTTAAGAAAAATTGTTAAACGAACAAAAAATTTCTTTTCCCTACGATGCAACGAAGAACCGAAAGGAAAACGTAATTTCCCAACGATGCTACGAAAAACGAAGAAAAAATGCTATTTCCCAACGATGCTAAGAAAACCAAGAAAATAGTTGTTGTTGAAAGGCAAAGAAAGGAAATGAAGTGTTAGGGCCATTGGGTCTTATGATTTCTCAGGTCATAAAAGCGTACCAGTGTTGTCGCTGTCAAAGTAAATTCGTTGAGCACCAAGTTCCCAACGATGATAATGAACGAAATTTTCAAATCAACAGTGCCAACAAAATTTAAGAAAAAGCGTTAAACGAACCAAAAATTTCGTTTTTCGACGATGCTACGAAAAAACGAAGAGAAAACGCAATTTCCCAGCACTGCTACGCAAAACGAAGAACAATGGTATTTTCCAACGATGCTATCAAAAGCCAAGAAAAATAGTTGTTTTTGGAAGGCAAAGAGGGAATTGAAATGTTAGGGACATTGGGTCTTATGATTTCTCAGGTCATAAGAGCGCGCCAGTGTTGTCGCTGTCAAAGAAAAATCTTTGAGCGCCAAGTTTCAGACGATGATAATGAAAGGAATTTTCAAATCAACAATGCCAGCAAAATTTAAGAAAAAGCGTTAATCGAACAAAAAATTCCTTTTCCCTACGATGCTACGAAAAAACGAAGATTAAACATAATTTCCCACCGATGCTACGAAAAACGAAGAAAAAATGTTTTCCAACGATGCTAGGAAAACCGAAGAAAAAACGTTATTTTCAAACGACGCTATCAAAGGCAAAGAAAGGAAATGAATTGTTAGGGCAACTGAGTCTTATGATTTCTCAGGTCATAAGAGCTTACCAGTGTTGTCGCTGTCAAAGAAAAATCTTTGAGCGCCAAGTTTCCAAGGATGATAATGAAAGGAATTTTCAAATCAACAATGCCAACAAAAAACCAACATAAAATTTCTTTTCCCTACGATGCTACGAAAAACCGAAGAGAAAACATAATTTCCCACCGATGATACGAAAAACGAAGAAAAAATGCTTTCCAACGATGCTAGGAAAACCGAAGAAAAACGTTATTTTCAAACGACGCTATCAAAGGCAAAGAAAGGAAATGAATTGTTAGGGCCACTGAGTCTTACGATTTTTCAGGTCATAAGAGCTTACCAGCGTTGTCGCTGTCAAAGAAAAATATTTGAGCGCCAAGTTTCCAACGATGATAATGAAAGGAATTTTCAAATCAACAATGCCAGCAAAATTTAAGAAAACGCGTTAATCGAACAAAAAATTTCTCTTCCAAACGATGCTACGAAAAAACGAAGAGAAAACGTAATTTCCCAACGATGCTACGAAAAACGGAGAAAAAACATTTTCCAACGATGCTAGGAAAACCGAAGAAAAAACGTTATTTTCAAACGACGCTATCAAAGGCAAAGAAAGGAAATGAATTGTTAGGGCCACTGAGTCTTATGATTTCTCAGGTCATAAGAGCTTACCAGCGTTGTCGCTGTCAAAGAAAAATCTTTGAGCGCCAAGTTTCCAACGATGATAATGAAAGGAATTTTCAAATCAACAATGCCAATAAAATTTAAGAAAAAGCGTTAAACGAACAAAAAATTTCTTTTCCCTACGATGCTACGAAAAAACGAAGAGAAAACATAATTTCCCACCGATGCTACGAAAAACGAAGAAAAATGTTTTCCAACGATGCTACGAAAAACGAAGAAAAAATGTTATCTTCCAACGACACTATCAAAGGCATAGAAAGGAAATGAAGTGTTACGGCCACTGAGTCTAATGATTTCTCAGAGTTTACCAGCGTTGTGGTTGTCAAAGAAGTCTCTTTCAGCGCCAAGTTTCCAACGATGATAATGAAAGGAATTTTCAAATCAACAATGCCAACAAAAAACCATCATAAAATTTCTTTTCCCAACGATGCTACGAAAAAACGAAGAGAAAACGTAATTTCCCAACGATGCTACGAAAAACGAAGAAAAAATGTTTTCCAACGATGCTAGGAAAACCGAAGAAAAAACGTTATTTTCAAACGACGCTATCAAAGGCAAAGAAAGGAAACGAATTGTTAGGGCCACTGAGTCTTATGATTTCTCAGGTCATAAGAGCTTACCAGCGTTGTCGCTGTCAAAGAAAAATCTTTGAGCGCCAAGTTTCCAACGATGATAATGAAAGGAATTTTCAAATCAACAATGCCAACAAAAAACCAACATAAAATTTCTTTTCCCTACGATGCTACGAAAAACCGAAGAGAAAACATAATTTCCCACCGATGATACGAAAAACGAAGAAAAAATGCTTTCCAACGATGCTAGGAAAACCGAAGAAAAAACGTTATTTTCAAACGACGCTATCAAAGGCAAAGAAAGGAAATGAATTGTTAGGGCCACTGAGTCTTACGATTTGTCAGGTCACAAGAGCTTACCAGCGTTGTCGCTGTCAAAGGAAAATATTTGAGCGCCAAGTTTCCAACGATGATAATGAAAGGAATTTTCAAATCAACAATGCCAGCAAAATTTAAGAAAACGCGTTAATCGAACAAAAAATTTCTTTTCCCTACGATGCTACGAAAAAACGAAGAGAAAACATAATTTCCACCGATGCTACGAAAAACGAAGAAAAAATGTTTTCCAACGATGCTAGGAAAACCGAAGAAAAACGTTATTTTCAAACGACGCTATCAAAAGCAAAGAAAGGAAATGAATTGTTAGGGCCACTGAGTCTTATGATTTCTCAGAGCTTACCAGCGTTGTCGCTGTCAAAGGAAATTCTTTGAGCGCCAAGTTTCAAATGATGATAATGAAAGGAATTTTCAAATCAACAATGCCAACAAAATTTAAGAAAAGGCGTTAAACGAACACAAAATTTCTCTTCCAAACGATGCTACGAAAAAACGAAGAGAAAACGTAATTTCCCAACGATGCTACGAAAAACGGAGAAAAAATATTTTCCAACGATGCTAGGAAAACCGAAGAAAAAACGTTATTTTCAAACGACGCTATCAAAGGCAAAGAAAGGAAATGAATTGTTAGGGCCACTGAGTCTTATGATTTCTCAGGTCATAAGAGCTTACCAGCGTTGTCGCTGTCAAAGAAAAATCTTTGAGCGCCAAGTTTCCAACGATGATAATGAAAGGAATTTTCAAATCAACAATGCCAATAAAATTTAAGAAAAAGCGTTAAACGAACAAAAAATTTCTTTTCCCTACGATGCTACGAAAAAACGAAGAGAAAACATAATTTCCCACCGATGCTACGAAAAACGAAGAAAAAATGTTTGCCAACGATGCTACGAAAAACGAAGAAAAAATGTTATCTTCCAACGACACTATCAAAGGCAAAGAAAGGAAATGAAGTGTTACGGCCACTGAGTCTAATGATTTCTCAGATTTTACCAGCGATGTGGTTGTCAAAGAAGACTCTTTCAGCGCCAAGTTTCCAACGATGATAATGAAAGGAATTTTCAAATCAACAATGCCAACAAAAAACCATCATAAAATTTCTTTTCCCAACGATGCTACGAAAAGACGAAGAGAAAACCTAATTTCCCAACGATGCTACGAAAAACGAATAAAAAATGTTTTCCAACGATGCTAGGAAAAGCGAAGAAAAAACGTTATTTTCAAACGACGCTATCAAAGGCAAAGAAAGGAAATGAATTGTTAGGGCCACTGAGTCTTATGATTTCTCAGGTCATAAGAGCTTACCAGCGTTGTCGCTGTCAAAGAAAAATCTTTGAGCGCCAAGTTTCCAACGATGATAATGAAAGGAATTTTCAAATCAACAATGCCAATAAAATTTAAGAAAAAGCGTTAAACGAACAAAAAATTTCTTTTCCCTACGATGCTACGAAAAAACGAAGAGAAAACATAATTTCCCACCGATGCTACGAAAAACGAAGAAAAAATGTTTGCCAACGATGCTACGAAAAACGAAGAAAAAATGTTATCTTCCAACGACACTATCAAAGGCAAAGAAAGGAAATGAAGTGTTACGGCCACTGAGTCTAATGATTTCTCAGATTTTACCAGCGATGTGGTTGTCAAAGAAGACTCTTTCAGCGCCAAGTTTCCAACGATGATAATGAAAGGAATTTTCAAATCAACAATGCCAACAAAAAACCATCATAAAATTTCTTTTCCCAACGATGCTACGAAAAGACGAAGAGAAAACCTAATTTCCCAACGATGCTACGAAAAACGAATAAAAAATGTTTTCCAACGATGCTAGGAAAACCGAAGAAAAAACGTTATTTTCAAACGACGCTATCAAAGGCAAAGAAAGGAAATGAATTGTTAGGGCCACTGAGTCTTATGATTTCTCATGCCATAACAGCTTACCAGCGTTGTCGCTCTCAAAGAAAATTCTTTGAGCGCCAAGTTTCCAACGATGATAATGAAAGGAATTTTCAAACCAACAATGCCAACAAAAAACCAACAAAAAATTTTTTGCCAGCGATGCTACGAAAAAGCGAAGAGAAATCGTAATTTTCCAACGATGCTACGAAAAACGAAGAAAAAATGTTTTGCAACGATGCTACGAAAAACGAGGAAAAAAGTTATTTTCCAACGACGCTATCAAAGGCAAAGAAACGAAATGAAGTGTTAGGGCCACTGAGTCTTATGATTTCTCAGAGCTTAGAAGCGTTGTCGCTGTCAAAGAAAACTCTTTCAGCGCCAAGTTTCCAACGATGATAATGAAAGGAATTTTCAAATCAACAATGCCAACAAAATTTAAGAAAAAGTGTTAAACGAACAAAAAATTTCTTTTCCCTACGATGCTACGAAAAAACGATGACAAAATATAATTTCCCCCCAATGCTATGAAAAACGAAAAAGAAATGTTTTCCAACGATGCTAGGAAAAACGAAGAAAAAATGTAATTTTCCAACGACGCTATCAAAGGCAAAGAAAGGAAATGAATTGTTAGGACCACTGTATCTTATGATTTCTCACGTCATAAGAGCTTACCAGCGTTGTCGCTGTGAAAGAAATTTCTTTGAGCGGCAAGTTTCCAGCGATGATAATGAAAGGAATTTTCAAATCAACAATGCCAACAAAATTTAAGAAAAAGCGTTAAACGAACAAAAAATTTCTTTTCCCTACGATGCTGCGAAAAAACGAAGATAAAACATAATTTCCCACCGATGCTACGAAAAGCGAAGAAAAAATGTTTTCCAACAATGCTAGTAAAAACGCAGAAAAAATGTTATTTTCCAACGATTCTACGAAAAAACGAAGAGAAAACGTAATTTCGCAACTATGCTACGAAAGCGAAGAAAAAATGTTATTTTCCAACGATGCTATGAAAACCAAGAAAAATGGTTGCTTTTGAAAGACAAAGAAAGGAATTGAAGGGTTAAGGACACTGAGTGTTATGATTTCTCAGGTCATAAGAGCTTACCAGCGTTGTCGCTGACAAAGAAAATTCTTTGAGCGCCAAGTTTCTAACGATGATAATGAAAGGAATTTTCAAATCAACAATGCCAACAAAATTTAAGAAAAATCGTTAAACGAACAAAAAATTTCTTTTTCCGACGATGCTACGAAAAACGAAGGGAAAATGGTATTTTCCAACGGTGCTACGAAAAACAAATAAAAAATGTTTTCCAACAATGCTAGGAAAAACGCAGAAAAAATGTTATTTTCCAACGATTCTACGAAAAAACGAAGAGAAAACGTAATTTCGCAACTATGCTACGAAAGCGAAGAAAAAATGTTATTTTCCAACGATGCTATGAAAACCAAGAAAAATGGTTGTTTTTGAAAGACAAAGAAAGGAATTGAAGGGTTAAGGACACTGAGTCTTATGATTTCTCAGGTCATAAGAGCTTACCAGCGTTGTCGCTGTCAAAGAAAATTCTTTGAGTGCCAAGTTTCTAACGATGATAATGAATGGAATTTTCAAATCAACAATGCCAACAAAAAACCAACAAAAAATTTATTTTCCCAACGATGCTACGAAAAAACGAAGAGAAAACGTAATTTCCCAACGATGCTATGAAAAACGAAGGAAAAATATTTTCCAACGATGCTAGGAAAACCGAAGAAAAAACGTTATTTTCCAACTACGCTATCAAAGGCAAAGAAAGGAAATGAATTGTTAGGGCCACTGAGTCTTATGATTTCTCAGGTCATAAGAGCTTACCAGCGTTGTCGTTATCAAAGAAAAATATTTGAGCGCCAAGTTTCCAACAATGATAATGAAAGGAATTTTCAAATCAACAATGCCAGCAAAATTTAAGAAAAAGCGTTAATCGATCAAAAAATTCCTTTACCCTACGATGCTACGAAAAAACGAAGAGAAAACGTAATTTCCCAACGATGCTACGAAAAACGAAGGAAAAATATTTTCCAACGATGCTAGGAAAACCGAAGAAAAAACGTTATTTTCAAACGACGCTATCAAAGGCAAAGAAAGGAAATGAATTGTTAGGGCCACTTAGTCTTATGATTTCTCAGGTCATAAGAGCTTACCAGCGTTGTCGCTGTCAAAGAAAAATATTTGAGCGCCAAGTTTCCAACGATGATAATGAAAGGAATTTTCAAATCAACAATGCCAGCAAAATTTAAGAAAAAGCGTTAATCGAACAAAAAATTCCTTTTCCCTACGATGCTACGAAAAAACGAAGATTAAACATAATTTCCCACCGATGCTACGAAAAACGAGGAAAAAATGTTTTCCAACGATGCCAGGAAAACCTACGAAGAAACGTTATTTTCAAACGACGCTATCAAAGGCAAAGAAAGGAAATGAATTGTTAGGGCAACTGAGTCTTATGATTTCTCAGGTCATAAGAGCTTACCAGCGTTGTCGCTGTCAAACAAAACCCTTTGAGGGCCAAGTTTCCAACGATGATAATGAAAGGAATTTTCAAATCAACAATGCCAATAAAATTTAAGAAAAAGCGTTAAACGAACAAAAAATTTTTTTTCCCTACGATGCTACGAAAAAACGAAGAGAAAACATAATTTCCCACCGATGCTACGAAAAACGAAGAAAAAATGTTTTCCAACGATGCTAGGAAAACCGAAGAAAAAACGTTATTTTCAAACGACGCTATCAAAGGCAAAGAAAGGAAATGAATTGTTAGGGCAACTGAGTCTTATGATTTCTCAGGTCATAAGAGCTTACCAGTGTTGTCGCTGTCAAAGAAAAATCTTTGAGCGCCAAGTTTCCAAGGATGATAATGAAAGGAATTTTCAAATCAACAATGCCAACAAAAAACCAACATAAAATTTCTTTTCCCTACGATGCTACGAAAAACCGAAGAGAAAACATAATTTCCCACCGATGATACGAAAAACGAAGAAAAAATGCTTTCCAACGATGCTAGGAAAACCGAAGAAAAACGTTATTTTCAAACGACGCTATCAAAGGCAAAGAAAGGAAATGAATTGTTAGGGCCACTGAGTCTTATGATTTCTCAGGTCATAAGAGCTTACCAGCGTTGTCGCTGTCAAAGAAAAATCTTTGAGCGCCAAGTTTCCAACGATGATAATGAAAGGAATTTTCAAATCAACAATGCCAATAAAATTTAAGAAAAAGCGTTAAACGAACAAAAAATTTCTTTTCCCTACGATGCTACGAAAAAACGAAGAGAAAACATAATTTCCCACCGATGCTACGAAAAACGAAGAAAAAACATTTTCCAACGATGCTAGGAAAACCGAAGAAAAAACGTTATTTTCAAACGACGCTATCAAAGGCAAAGAAAGGAAATGAATTGTTAGGGCCACTGAGTCTTATGATTTCTCAGGTCATAAGAGCTTACCAGCGTTGTCGCTGTCAAAGAAAAATCTTTGAGCGCCAAGTTTCCAACGATGATAATGAAAGGAATTTTCAAATCAACAATGCCAATAAAATTTAAGAAAAAGCGTTAAACGAACAAAAAATTTCTTTTCCCTACGATGCTACGAAAAAACGAAGAGAAAACATAATTTCCCACCGATGCTACGAAAAACGAAGAAAAATATTTTCCAACGATGCTACGAAAAACGAAGAAAAAATGTTATCTTCCAACGACACTATCAAAGGCATAGAAAGGAAATGAAGTGTTACGGCCACTGAGTCTAATGATTTCTCAGAGTTTACCAGCGTTGTGGTTGTCAAAGAAGTCTCTTTCAGCGCCAAGTTTCCAACGATGATAATGAAAGGAATTTTCAAATCAACAATGCCAACAAAAAACCATCATAAAATTTCTTTTCCCAACGATGCTACGAAAAAACGAAGAGAAAACGTAATTTCCCAACGATGCTACGAAAAACGAAGAAAAAATGTTTTCCAACGATGCTAGGAAAACCGAAGAAAAAACGTTATTTTCAAACGACGCTATCAAAGGCAAAGAAAGGAAACGAATTGTTAGGGCCACTGAGTCTTATGATTTCTCAGGTCATAAGAGCTTACCAGCGTTGTCGCTGTCAAAGAAAAATCTTTGAGCGCCAAGTTTCCAACGATGATAATGAAAGGAATTTTCAAATCAACAATGCCAATAAAATTTAAGAAAAGGCGTTAAACGAACAAAAAATTTCTCTTCCAAACGATGCTACGAAAAAACGAAGAGAAAACGTAATTTCCCAACGATGCTACGAAAAACGGAGAAAAAACATTTTCCAACGATGCTAGGAAAACCGAAGAAAAAACGTTATTTTCAAACGACGCTATCAAAGGCAAAGAAAGGAAATGAATTGTTAGGGCCACTGAGTCTTATGATTTCTCAGGTCATAAGAGCTTACCAGTGTTGTCGCTGTCAAAGAAAAATCTTTGAGCGCCAAGTTTCCAAGGATGATAATGAAAGGAATTTTCAAATCAACAATGCCAACAAAAAACCAACATAAAATTTCTTTTCCCTACGATGCTACGAAAAACCGAAGAGAAAACATAATTTCCCACCGATGATACGAAAAACGAAGAAAAAATCCTTTCCAACGATGCTAGGAAAACCGAAGAAAAACGTTATTTTCAAACGACGCTATCAAAGGCAAAGAAAGGAAATGAATTGTTAGGGCCACTGAGTCTTATGATTTCTCAGGTCATAAGAGCTTACCAGCGTTGTCGCTGTCAAAGAAAAATCTTTGAGCGCCAAGTTTCCAACGATGATAATGAAAGGAATTTTCAAATCAACAATGCCAATAAAATTTAAGAAAAGGCGTTAAACGAACAAAAAATTTCTCTTCCAAACGATGCTACGAAAAAACGAAGAGAAAACGTAATTTCCCAACGATGCTACGAAAAACGGAGAAAAAACATTTTCCAACGATGCTAGGAAAACCGAAGAAAAAACGTTATTTTCAAACGACGCTATCAAAGGCAAAGAAAGGAAATGAATTGTTAGGGCCACTGAGTCTTATGATTTCTCAGGTCATAAGAGCTTACCAGCGTTGTCGCTGTCAAAGAAAAATCTTTGAGCGCCAAGTTTCCAACGATGATAATGAAAGGAATTTTCAAATCAACAATGCCAGCAAAATTTAAGAAAAAGCGTTAATCGAACAAAAAATTCCTTTTCCCTACGATGCTACGAAAAAACGAAGATTAAACATAATTTCCCACCGATGCTACGAAAAACGAGGAAAAAATGTTTTCCAACGATGCCAGGAAAACCTACGAAGAAACGTTATTTTCAAACGACGCTATCAAAGGCAAAGAAAGGAAATGAATTGTTAGGGCAACTGAGTCTTATGATTTCTCAGGTCATAAGAGCTTACCAGCGTTGTCGCTGTCAAACAAAACCCTTTGAGGGCCAAGTTTCCAACGATGATAATGAAAGGAATTTTCAAATCAACAATGCCAATAAAATTTAAGAAAAAGCGTTAAACGAACAAAAAATTTTTTTTCCCTACGATGCTACGAAAAAACGAAGAGAAAACATAATTTCCCACCGATGCTACGAAAAACGAAGAAAAAATGTTTTCCAACGATGCTAGGAAAACCGAAGAAAAAACGTTATTTTCAAACGACGCTATCAAAGGCAAAGAAAGGAAATGAATTGTTAGGGCAACTGAGTCTTATGATTTCTCAGGTCATAAGAGCTTACCAGTGTTGTCGCTGTCAAAGAAAAATCTTTGAGCGCCAAGTTTCCAAGGATGATAATGAAAGGAATTTTCAAATCAACAATGCCAACAAAAAACCAACATAAAATTTCTTTTCCCTACGATGCTACGAAAAACCGAAGAGAAAACATAATTTCCCACCGATGATACGAAAAACGAAGAAAAAATGCTTTCCAACGATGCTAGGAAAACCGAAGAAAAACGTTATTTTCAAACGACGCTATCAAAGGCAAAGAAAGGAAATGAATTGTTAGGGCCACTGAGTCTTATGATTTCTCAGGTCATAAGAGCTTACCAGCGTTGTCGCTGTCAAAGAAAAATCTTTGAGCGCCAAGTTTCCAACGATGATAATGAAAGGAATTTTCAAATCAACAATGCCAATAAAATTTAAGAAAAAGCGTTAAACGAACAAAAAATTTCTTTTCCCTACGATGCTACGAAAAAACGAAGAGAAAACATAATTTCCCACCGATGCTACGAAAAACGAAGAAAAAACATTTTCCAACGATGCTAGGAAAACCGAAGAAAAAACGTTATTTTCAAACGACGCTATCAAAGGCAAAGAAAGGAAATGAATTGTTAGGGCCACTGAGTCTTATGATTTCTCAGGTCATAAGAGCTTACCAGCGTTGTCGCTGTCAAAGAAAAATCTTTGAGCGCCAAGTTTCCAACGATGATAATGAAAGGAATTTTCAAATCAACAATGCCAATAAAATTTAAGAAAAAGCGTTAAACGAACAAAAAATTTCTTTTCCCTACGATGCTACGAAAAAACGAAGAGAAAACATAATTTCCCACCGATGCTACGAAAAACGAAGAAAAATATTTTCCAACGATGCTACGAAAAACGAAGAAAAAATGTTATCTTCCAACGACACTATCAAAGGCATAGAAAGGAAATGAAGTGTTACGGCCACTGAGTCTAATGATTTCTCAGAGTTTACCAGCGTTGTGGTTGTCAAAGAAGTCTCTTTCAGCGCCAAGTTTCCAACGATGATAATGAAAGGAATTTTCAAATCAACAATGCCAACAAAAAACCATCATAAAATTTCTTTTCCCAACGATGCTACGAAAAAACGAAGAGAAAACGTAATTTCCCAACGATGCTACGAAAAACGAAGAAAAAATGTTTTCCAACGATGCTAGGAAAACCGAAGAAAAAACGTTATTTTCAAACGACGCTATCAAAGGCAAAGAAAGGAAACGAATTGTTAGGGCCACTGAGTCTTATGATTTCTCAGGTCATAAGAGCTTACCAGCGTTGTCGCTGTCAAAGAAAAATCTTTGAGCGCCAAGTTTCCAACGATGATAATGAAAGGAATTTTCAAATCAACAATGCCAATAAAATTTAAGAAAAGGCGTTAAACGAACAAAAAATTTCTCTTCCAAACGATGCTACGAAAAAACGAAGAGAAAACGTAATTTCCCAACGATGCTACGAAAAACGGAGAAAAAACATTTTCCAACGATGCTAGGAAAACCGAAGAAAAAACGTTATTTTCAAACGACGCTATCAAAGGCAAAGAAAGGAAATGAATTGTTAGGGCCACTGAGTCTTATGATTTCTCAGGTCATAAGAGCTTACCAGCGTTGTCGCTGTCAAAGAAAAATCTTTGAGCGCCAAGTTTCCAACGATGATAATGAAAGGAATTTTCAAATCAACAATGCCAATAAAATTTAAGAAAAAGCGTTAAACGAACAAAAAATTTCTTTTCCCTACGATGCTACGAAAAAACGAAGAGAAAACATAATTTCCCACCGATGCTACGAAAAACGAAGAAAAATATTTTCCAACGATGCTACGAAAAACGAAGAAAAAATGTTATCTTCCAACGACACTATCAAAGGCATAGAAAGGAAATGAAGTGTTACGGCCACTGAGTCTAATGATTTCTCAGAGTTTACCAGCGTTGTGGTTGTCAAAGAAGTCTCTTTCAGCGCCAAGTTTCCAACGATGATAATGAAAGGAATTTTCAAATAAACAATGCCAACAAAAAACCATCATAAAATTTCTTTTCCCAACGATGCTACGAAAAAACGAAGAGAAAACGTAATTTCCCAACGATGCTACGAAAAACGAAGAAAAAATGTTTTCCAACGATGCTAGGAAAACCGAAGAAAAAACGTTATTTTCAAACGACGCTATCAAAGGCAAAGAAAGGAAACGAATTGTTAGGGCCACTGAGTCTAATGATTTCTCAGAGTTTACCAGCGTTGTGGTTGTCAAAGAAGTCTCTTTCAGCGCCAAGTTTCCAACGATGATAATGAAAGGAATTTTCAAATCAACAATGCCAACAAAAAACCATCATAAAATTTCTTTTCCCAACGATGCTACGAAAAAACGAAGAGAAAACGTAATTTCCCAACGATGCTACGAAAAACGAAGAAAAAATGTTTTCCAACGATGCTAGGAAAACCGAAGAAAAAACGTTATTTTCAAACGACGCTATCAAAGGCAAAGAAAGGAAATGAATTGTTAGGGCCACTGAGTCTTATGATTTCTCAGGTCATAAGAGCTTACCAGTGTTGTCGGTGTCAAAGAAAAATCTTTGAGCGCCAAGTATCCAAGGATGATAATGAAAGGAATTTTCAAATCAACAATGCCAACAAAAAACCAACATAAAATTTCTTTTCCCTACGATGCTACGAAAAACCGAAGAGAAAACATAATTTCCCACCGATGATACGAAAAACGAAGAAAAAATCCTTTCCAACGATGCTAGGAAAACCGAAGAAAAACGTTATTTTCAAACGACGCTATCAAAGGCAAAGAAAGGAAATGAATTGTTAGGGCCACTGAGTCTTATGATTTCTCAGGTCATAAGAGCTTACCAGCGTTGTCGCTGTCAAAGAAAAATCTTTGAGCGCCAAGTTTCCAACGATGATAATGAAAGGAATTTTCAAATCAACAATGCCAATAAAATTTAAGAAAAGGCGTTAAACGAACAAAAAATTTCTCTTCCAAACGATGCTACGAAAAAACGAAGAGAAAACGTAATTTCCCAACGATGCTACGAAAAACGGAGAAAAAACATTTTCCAACGATGCTAGGAAAACCGAAGAAAAAACGTTATTTTCAAACGACGCTATCAAAGGCAAAGAAAGGAAATGAATTGTTAGGGCCACTGAGTCTTATGATTTCTCAGGTCATAAGAGCTTACCAGCGTTGTCGCTGTCAAAGAAAAATCTTTGAGCGCCAAGTTTCCAACGATGATAATGAAAGGAATTTTCAAATCAACAATGCCAATAAAATTTAAGAAAAAGCGTTAAACGAACAAAAAATTTCTTTTCCCTACGATGCTACGAAAAAACGAAGAGAAAACATAATTTCCCACCGATGCTACGAAAAACGAAGAAAAATGTTTTCCAACGATGCTACGAAAAACGAAGAAAAAATGTTATCTTCCAACGACACTATCAAAGGCATAGAAAGGAAATGAAGTGTTACGGCCACTGAGTCTAATGATTTCTCAGAGTTTACCAGCGTTGTGGTTGTCAAAGAAGTCTCTTTCAGCGCCAAGTTTCCAACGATGATAATGAAAGGAATTTTCAAATCAACAATGCCAACAAAAAACCATCATAAAATTTCTTTTCCCAACGATGCTACGAAAAAACGAAGAGAAAACGTAATTTCCCAACGATGCTACGAAAAACGAAGAAAAAATGTTTTCCAACGATACTAGGAAAACCGAAGAAAAAACGTTATTTTCAAACGACGCTATCAAAGGCAAAGAAAGGAAACGAATTGTTAGGGCCACTGAGTCTTATGATTTCTCAGGTCATAAGAGCTTACCAGCGTTGTCGCTGTCAAAGAAAAATCTTTGAGCGCCAAGTTTCCAACGATGATAATGAAAGGAATTTTCAAATCAACAATGCCAACAAAAAACCAACATAAAATTTCTTTTCCCTACGATGCTACGAAAAACCGAAGAGAAAACATAATTTCCCACCGATGATACGAAAAACGAAGAAAAAATGCTTTCCAACGATGCTAGGAAAACCGAAGAAAAAACGTTATTTTCAAACGACGCTATCAAAGGCAAAGAAAGGAAATGAATTGTTAGGGCCACTGAGGCTTACGATTTGTCAGGTCACAAGAGCTTACCAGCGTTGTCGCTGTCAAAGAAAAATATTTGAGCGCCAAGTTTCCAACGATGATAATGAAAGGAATTTTCAAATCAACAATGCCAGCAAAATTTAAGAAAACGCGTTAATCGAACAAAAAATTTCTTTTCCCTACGATGCTACGAAAAAACGAAGAGAAAACATAATTTCCACCGATGCTACGAAAAACGAAGAAAAAATGTTTTCCAACGATGCTAGGAAAACCGAAGAAAAACGTTATTTTCAAACGACGCTATCAAAAGCAAAGAAAGGAAATGAATTGTTAGGGCCACTGAGTCTTATGATTTCTCAGAGCTTACCAGCGTTGTCGCTGTCAAAGGAAATTCTTTGAGCGCCAAGTTTCAAATGATGATAATGAAAGGAATTTTCAAATCAACAATGCCAACAAAATTTAAGAAAAGGCGTTAAACGAACAAAAAATTTCTCTTCCAAACGATGCTACGAAAAAACGAAGAGAAAACGTAATTTCCCAACGATGCTACGAAAAACGGAGAAAAAATATTTTCCAACGATGCTAGGAAAACCGAAGAAAAAACGTTATTTTCAAACGACGCTATCAAAGGCAAAGAAAGGAAATGAATTGTTAGGGCCACTGAGTCTTATGATTTCTCAGGTCATAAGAGCTTACCAGCGTTGTCGCTGTCAAAGAAAAATCTTTGAGCGCCAAGTTTCCAACGATGATAATGAAAGGAATTTTCAAATCAACAATGCCAATAAAATTTAAGAAAAAGCGTTAAACGAACAAAAAATTTCTTTTCCCTACGATGCTACGAAAAAACGAAGAGAAAACATAATTTCCCACCGATGCTACGAAAAACGAAGAAAAAATGTTTGCCAACGATGCTACGAAAAACGAAGAAAAAATGTTATCTTCCAACGACACTATCAAAGGCAAAGAAAGGAAATGAAGTGTTACGGCCACTGAGTCTAATGATTTCTCAGATGTTACCAGCGATGTGGTTGTCAAAGAAGACTCTTTCAGCGCCAAGTTTCCAACGATGATAATGAAAGGAATTTTCAAATCAACAATGCCAACAAAAAACCATCATAAAATTTCTTTTCCCAGCGATGCTACGAAAAGACGAAGAGAAAACCTAATTTCCCAACGATGCTACGAAAAACGAATAAAAAATGTTTTCCAACGATGCTAGGAAAACCGAAGAAAAAACGTTATTTTCAAACGACGCTATCAAAGGCAAAGAAAGGAAATGAATTGTTAGGGCCACTGAGTCTTATGATTTCTCAGGTCATAAGAGCTTACCAGCGTTGTCGCTGTCAAAGAAAAATCTTTGAGCGCCAAGTTTCCAACGATGATAATGAAAGGAATTTTCAAATCAACAATGCCAACAAAATTTAAGAAAAAGCGTTAAACGAACAAAAAATTTCACTTCCAACCGATGCTACAAAAAAACGAAGAGAAAACGTAATTTCCCAACGATGCTACGAAAAACGGAGAAAAAATATTTTCCAACGATGCTAGGAAAACCGAAGAAAAAACGTTATTTTCCAACGACGCTATCGAAAGCAAAGAAAGGAAATTAATTGTTAGGGCCCCTGAGTTTTATGATTTCTCAGGTCATAAAAGCTTACCAGTGTTGTCGCTCTCAAAGAAAATTCTTTGAGCGCCAAGTTTCCAACGATGATAATGAAAGGAATTTTTACATCAACGATGCCAACAAAATTTAAGAAAAATTGTCAAACGAACAAAAAATTTCTTTTCCCTACGATGCAACGAAGAACCGAAAGGAAAAAGTAATTTCCCAACGACGCTACGAAAAACGAAGAAAAAATGCTATTTCCCAACGATGCTAAGAAAACCAAGAAAATAGTTGTTGTTGAAAGGCAAAGAAAAGAAATGAAGTGTTAGGGCCATTGGGTCTTATGATTTCTCAGGTCATAAAAGCGTACCAGTGTTGTCGCTTGCAAAGAAAATTCGTTGAGCACCAAGTTCCCAACGATGATAATGAACGGAATTTTCAAATCAACAATGAAAACAAAATTTAAGAAAAAGCGTTAAAAGAACCAAAAATTTCGTTTTTCGACGATGCTACGAAAAAACGAAGAGAAAACGCAATTTCCCAGCACTGCTACGAAAAACGAAGAACAATGGTATTTTCCAACGATGGTACGAAAAACGAAGAAAAAACGTAATTTCCCAACAATGCTACGAAAAGCGAAAAAAAAATGTTTTCCAACGTTGCTAGGAACAACGAAGAAAAAATGCTATTTTCCAACCACGCTTTCAAAGGCATAGAAAGGGAATGACGTGTTAGGGCCACTGAGTCTTATGATTTCTCAGAGCTTAGAAGCGTTGTCGCTGTCAAAGAAAACTCTTTCAGCGCAAAGTTTCCAACGATCATAACGAAAGGAATTTTTACATCAACGATGCCAACAAAATTTAAGAAAAAGTGTTAAACGAACAAAAAATTTCTTTTCCCTACGATGCTAAGAAAAAACGATGAGAAAACATAATTTCCCCCCGATGCTACGAAAAAGGAAAAAAAATGTTTTACAACGATGCTAGGAAAAACGAAGAAGAAATGCTATTTTCCAACGACGCTATCAAAGGCAAAGAAAGGAAATGAATTGTTAGGACCACTGAGTCTTATGATTTCTCATGCCATAACAGCTTACCAGCGTTGTCGCTGTCAAAGAAAATTCTTTGAGCGCCAAGTTTCCAACGATGATAATGAAAGGAATTTTCAAACCAACAATGCCAACAAAAAACCAACAAAAAATTTTTTCCAGAGATGCTACGAAAAAGCGAAGAGAAATCGTAATTTTCCAACGATGCTACGAAAAACGAAGAAAAAATGTTTTGCAACGATGCTACGAAAAACGAGGAAAAAAGTTATTTTCCAACGACGCTATCAAAGGCAAAGAAAGGAAATGAAGTGTTAGGGCCACTGAGTCTTATGATTTCTCAGAGCTTAGAAGCGTTGTCGCTGTCAAAGAAAACTCTTTCAGCGCCAAGTTTCCAACGATGATAATGAAAGGAATTTTCAAATCAACAATGCCAACAAAATTTAAGAAAAAGTGTTAAACGAACAAAAAATTTCTATTCCCAACGATGCTACGAAAAAACGATGACAAAATATAATTTCCCCCCAATGCTATGAAAAACGAAAAAGAAATGTTTTCCAACGATGCTAGGAAAAACGAAGAAAAAATGTAATTTTCCAACGACGCTATCAAAGGCAAAGAAAGGAAATGAATTGTTAGGACCACTGTATCTTATGATTTCTCAGGTCATAAGAGCTTACCAGCGTTGTCGCTGTGAAAGAAATTTCTTTGAGCGGCAAGTTTCCAACGATGATAATGAAAGGAATTTTCAAATCAACAATGCCAACAAAATTTAAGAAAAAGCGTTAAACGAACAAAAAATTTCTTTTCCCTACGATGCTGCGAAAAAACGAAGATAAAATATAATTTCCCAACGATGCTACGAAAAGCGAAGAAAAAATGTTTTCCAACAATGCTAGGAAAAACGCAGAAAAAATGTTATTTTCCAACGATTCTACGAAAAAACGAAGAGAAAACGTAATTTCGCAACTATGCTACGAAAGCGAAGAAAAAATGTTATTTTCCAACGATGCTATGAAAACCAAGAAAAATGGTTGTTTTTGAAAGACAAAGAAAGGAATTGAAGGGTTAAGGACACTGAGTCTTATGATTTCTCAGGTCATAAGAGCTTACCAGCGTTGTCGCTGACAAAGAAAATTCTTTGAGCGCCAAGTTTCTAACGATGATAATGAAAGGAATTTTCAAATCAACAATGCCAACAAAAAACCAACAAAAAATTTATTTTCCCAACGATGCTACGAAAAAACGAAGAGAAAACGTGATTTCCCAACGATGCTACGAAAAACGAAGGAAAAATATTTTCCAACGATGCTAGGAAAACCGAAGAAAAAACGCTATTTTCAAACGACGCTATCAAAGGCATAGAAAGGAAATGAATTGTTAGGGCCACTGTGTCTTATGATTTCTCAGGTCATAAGAGCTTACCAGCGTAGTCGCTGTCAAAGAAAATTCTTTGAGTGCCAAGTTTCTGACGATGATAATGAAAGGAATTTTCAAATCAACAATGCCAACAAAAAACCAACAAAAAATTTATTTTCCCAACGATGCTACGAAAAAACGAAGAGAAAACGTAATTTCCCAACGATGCTATGAGAAACGAAGGAAAAATATTTTCCAACGATGCTATGAAAACCAAGAAAAATGGTTGTTTTTGAAAGACAAAGAAAGGAATTGAAGGGTTAAGTACACTGAGTCTTATGATTTCTCAAGTCATAAGAGCTTACCAGCGCTGTCGATGTCAAAGAAAATTCTTTCAGCGCCAAGTTTCAAATGATGATAATGAAAGGAATTTTTAAATCAACAATGCCAACAAAATTTAAGAAAAAGCGTTAAACGAACAAAAAATTTCTTTTTCCGACGATGCTACGAAAAACGAAGGGAAAATGGTATTTTCCAACGGTGTTACGAAAAACAAATAAAAAATGTTTTCCAACAATGCTAGGAAAAACGCAGAAAAAATGTTATTTTCCAACGATTCTACGAAAAAACGAAGAGAAAACGTAATTTCGCAACTATGCTACGAAAGCGAAGAAAAAATGTTATTTTCCAACGATGCTATGAAAACCAAGAAAAATGGTTGTTTTTGAAAGACAAAGAAAGGACTTGAAGGGTTAAGGAAACTGAGTTTTATGATTTCTCAGGTCATAAGAGCTTACCAGCGTTGTCGCTGTCAAAGAAAATTCTTTGAGTGCCAAGTTTCTAACGATGATAATGAATGGAATTTTCAAATCAACAATACCAACAAAAAACCAACAAAAAATTTATTTTCCCAACGATGCTACGAAAAAACGAAGAGAAAACGTAATTTCCCAACGATGCTATGAGAAACGAAGGAAAAATATTTTCCAACGGTGCTAGGAAAACCGAATAAAAAACGTTATTTTCAAACGACGCTATCAAAGGCAAAGAAAGGAAATGAATTGTTAGGGCCACTGAGTCTTATGATTTCTCAGGTCATAAGAGCTTACCAGCGTTGTCGTTGTCAAAGAAAAATATTTGAGCGCCAAGTTTCCAACGATGATAATGAAAGGAATTTTCAAATCAACAATGCCAGCAAAATTTAAGAAAAAGCGTTAATCGATCAAAAAATTCCTTTCCCCTACGATGCTACGAAAAAACGAAGAGAAAACGTAATTTCCCAACGATGCTACGAAAAACGAAGGAAAAATATTTTCCAACGATGCTAGGAAACCCGAAGAAAAAACGTTATTTTCAAACGACGCTATCAAAGGCAAAGAAAGGAAATGAATTGTTAGGGCCACTTAGTCTTATGATTTCTCAGGTCATAAGAGCTTACCAGCGTTGTCGCTGTCAAAGAAAAATATTTGAGCGCCAAGTTTCCAACGATGATAATGAAAAGAATTTTCAAATCAACAATGCCAGCAAAATTTAAGAAAAAGCGTTAATCGAACAAAAAATTCCTTTTCCCTACGATGCTACGAAAAAACGAAGATAAAACATAATTTCCCACCGATGCTACGAAAAACGAGGAAAAAATGTTTTCCAACGATGCCAGGAAAACCGAAGAAAAAACGTTATTTTCAAACGACGCTATCAAAGGCAAAGAAAGGAAATGAATTGTTAGGGCCACTGAGTCTTATGATTTCTCAGGTCATAAGAGCTTACCAGCGTTGTCGCTGTCAAACAAAACCCTTTGAGCGCCAAGTTTCCAACGATGATAATGAAAGGAATTTTCAAATCAACAATGCCAATAAAATTTAAGAAAAAGCGTTAAACGAACAAAAAAATTTTTTTCCCTACGATGCTACGAAAAAACGAAGAGAAAACATAATTTCCCACCGATGCTACGAAAAACGAAGAAAAAATGTTTTCCAACGATGCTAGGAAAACCGAAGAAAAAACGTTATTTTCAAACGACGCTATCAAAGGCAAAGAAAGGAAATGAATTGTTAGGGCAACTGAGTCTTATGATTTCTCAGGTCATAAGAGCTTACCAGCGTTGTCGCTGTCAAAGAAAAATCTTTGAGCGCCAAGTTTCCAAGGATGATAATGAAAGGAATTTTCAAATCAACAATGCCAACAAAAAACCAACATAAAATTTCTTTTGCCTACGATGCTACGAAAAACCGAAGAGAAAACATAATTTCCCACCGATGATACGAAAAACGAAGAAAAAATGCTTTCCAACGATGCTAGGAAAACCGAAGAAAAAACGTTATTTTCAAACGACGCTATCACAGGCAAAGAAAGGAAATGAATTGTTAAGGCCACTGAGTCTTACGATTTGTCAGGTCATAAGAGCTTACCAGCGTTGTCGCTGTCAAAGAAAAATATTTGAGCGCCAAGTTTCCAACGATGATAATGAAAGGAATTTTCAAATCAACAATGCCAGCAAAATTTAAGAAAACGCGTTAATCGAACAAAAAATTCCTTTTCCCTACGATGCTACGAAAAAACGAAGATAAAACATAATTTCCCACCGATGCTACGAAAAACGAGGAAAAAATGTTTTCCAACGATGCCAGGAAAACCGAAGAAAAAACGTTATTTTCAAACGACGCTATCAAAGGCAAAGAAAGGAAATGAATTGTTAGGGCCACTGAGTCTTATGATTTCTCAGGTCATAAGAGCTTACCAGCGTTGTCGCTGTCAAACAAAACCCTTTGAGCGCCAAGTTTCCAACGATGATAATGAAAGGAATTTTCAAATCAACAATGCCAATAAAATTTAAGAAAAAGCGTTAAACGAACAAAAAAATTTTTTTCCCTACGATGCTACGAAAAAACGAAGAGAAAACATAATTTCCCACCGATGCTACGAAAAACGAAGAAAAAATGTTTTCCAACGATGCTAGGAAAACCGAAGAAAAAACGTTATTTTCAAACGACGCTATCAAAGGCAAAGAAAGGAAATGAATTGTTAGGGCAACTGAGTCTTATGATTTCTCAGGTCATAAGAGCTTACCAGCGTTGTCGCTGTCAAAGAAAAATCTTTGAGCGCCAAGTTTCCAAGGATGATAATGAAAGGAATTTTCAAATCAACAATGCCAACAAAAAACCAACATAAAATTTCTTTTCCCTACGATGCTACGAAAAACCGAAGAGAAAACATAATTTCCCACCGATGATACGAAAAACGAAGAAAAAATGCTTTCCAACGATGCTAGGAAAACCGAAGAAAAAACGTTATTTTCAAACGACGCTATCACAGGCAAAGAAAGGAAATGAATTGTTAGGGCCACTGAGTCTTACGATTTGTCAGGTCATAAGAGCTTACCAGCGTTGTCGCTGTCAAAGAAAAATATTTGAGCGCCAAGTTTTCAACGATGATAATGAAAGGAATTTTCAAATCAACAATGCCAGCAAAATTTAAGAAAACGCGTTAATCGAACAAAAAATTTCTTTTCCCTGCGATGCTACGAAAAAACGAAGAGAGAACATAATTTCCACCGATGCTACGAAAAACGAAGAAAAAATGTTTTCCAACGATGCTAGGAAAACCGAAGAAAAACGTTATTTTCAAACGACGCTATCAAAAGCAAAGAAAGGAAATGAATTGTTAGGGCCACTGAGTCTTACGATTTGTCAGGTCATAAGAGCTTACCAGCGTTGTCGCTGTCAGAGAAAAATATTTGAGCGCCAAGTTTCCAACGATGATAATGAAAGGAATTTTCAAATCAACAATGCCAGCAAAATTTAAGAAAACGCGTTAATCGAACAAAAAATTTCTTTTCCCTGCGATGCTACGAAAAAACGAAGAGAAAACATAATTTCCCACCGATGCTACGAAAAACGAAGAAAAAATGTTTTCCAACGATGCTAGGAAAACCGAAGAAAAAACGTTATTTTCAAACGACGCTATCAAAGGCAAAGAAAGGAAATGAATTGTTAGGGCCACTGAGTCTTATGATTTATCAGAGCTTACCAGCGTTGTCGCTGTCAAAGGAAATTCTTTGAGCGCCAAGTTTCAAATGATGATAATGAAAGGAATTTTCAAATCAACAATGCCAACAAAATTTAAGAAAAGGCGTTAAACGAACAAAAAATTTCTCTTCCAAACGATGCTACGAAAAAACGAAGAGAAAACGTAATTTCCCAACGATGCTACGAAAAACGGAGAAAAAACATTTTCCAACGATGCTAGGAAAACCGAAGAAAAAACGTTATTTTCAAACGACGCTATCAAAGGCAAAGAAAGGAAATGAATTGTTAGGGCCACTGAGTCTTATGATTTCTCAGGTCATAAGAGCTTACCAGCGTTGTCGCTGTCAAAGAAAAATCTTTGAGCGCCAAGTTTCCAACGATGATAATGAAAGGAATTTTCAAATCAACAATGCCAATAAAATTTAAGAAAAAGCGTTAAACGAACAAAAAATTTCTTTTCCCTACGATGCTACGAAAAAACGAAGAGAAAACATAATTTCCCACCGATGCTACGAAAAACGAAGAAAAAATGTTTTCCAACGATGCTACGAAAAACGAAGAAAAAATGTTATCTTCCAACGACACTATCAAAGGCAAAGAAAGGAAATGAAGTGTTACGGCCACTGAGTCTAATGATTTCTCAGAGTTTACCAGCGTTGTGGTTGTCAAAGAAGACTCTTTCAGCGCCAAGTTTCCAACGATGATAATGAAAGGAATTTTCAAATCAACAATGCCAACATAAAACCATCATAAAATTTCTTTTCCCAACGATGCTACGAAAAAACGAAGAGAAAACGTAATTTGCCAACGATGCTACGAAAAACGAAGAAAAAATGTTTTCCAACGATGCTAGGAAAAACGAAGAAAAAATGTTATTTTCCAACGACGTTATCAAAGGCAAAGAGAGGAAATGAATTGTTAGGGCCACAATATCTTATGATTTCTCAGGTCATAAGACCTTACCAGCGTTGTCGTTGTCAAAGAAAAATCTTTGAGCGCCAAGTTTCCAACGATGATAATGAAAGGAATTTTCAAATCAACAATGCCAACAAAATTTAAGATAAAGCGTTAAACGAACAAAAAATTTCACTTCCAACCGATGCTACAAAAAAACGAAGAGAAAACGTAATTTCCCAACGATGCTACGAAAAACGGAGAAAAAACATTTTCCGACGATGCTAGGAAAACCGAAGAAAAAATGTTATTTTCCAACGACGCTATCGAAAGCAAAGAAAGGAAATTAATTGTTAGGGCCCTTGAGTCTTATGATTTCTCAGGTCATAAAAGCTTACCAGTGTTGTCGCTCTCAAAGAAAATTCTTTGAGCGCCAAGTTTCCAACGATGATAATGAAAGGAATTTTTACATCAACGATGCCAACAAAATTTAAGAAAAATTGTTAAACGAACAAAAAATTTCTTTTCCCTACGATGCAACGAAGAACCGAAAGGAAAACGTAATTTCCCAACGACGCTACGAAAAACGAAGAAAAAATGCTATTTCCCAACGATGCTAAGAAAACCAAGAAAATAGTTGTTGTTGAAAGGCAAAGAAAGGAAATGAAGTGTTAGGGCCATTGGGTCTTATGATTTCTCAGGTCATAAAAGCGTACCAGTGTTGTCGCTTGCAAAGAAAATTCGTTGAGCACCAAGTTCCCAACGATGATAATGAACGGAATTTTCAAATCAACAATGCCAACAAAATTTAAGAAAAAGCGTTAAAAGAACCAAAAATTTCGTTTTTCGACGATGCTACGAAAAAACGAAGAGAAAACGCAATTTCCCAGCACTGCTACGAAAAACGAAGAACAATGGTATTTTCCAACGATGCTACGAAAAACGAAGAAAAAACGTAATTTCCCAACAATGCTACGAAAAGCGAAAAAAAAATGTTTTCCAACGTTGCTAGGAAAAACGAAGAAAAAACGTTATTTTCCAACCACGCTTTCAAAGGCATAGAAAGGAAATGACGTGTTAGGGCCACTGAGTCTTATGATTTCTCAGAGCTTAGAAGCGTTGTCGCTGTCAAAGAAAACTCCTTCAGCGCAAAGTTTCCAACGATCATAACGAAAGGAATTTTTACATCAACGATGCCAACAAAATTTAAGAAAAAGTGTTAAACGAACAAAAAATTTCTTTTCCCTACGATGCTACGAAAAAACGATGAGAAAACATAATTTCCCCCCGATGCTACGAAAAAGGAAAAAAAATGTGTTCCAACGATGCTAGGAAAAACGAAGAAGAAATGCTATTTTCCACCGACGCTATCAAAGGCAAAGAAAGGAAATGAATTGTTAGGGCCACTGAGTCTTATGATTTCTCATGCCATAACAGCTTACCAGCGTTGTCGCTGTCAAAGAAAATTCTTTGAGCGCCAAGTTTCCAACGATGATAATGAAAGGAATTTTCAAACCAACAATGCCAACAAAAAACCAACAAAAAATTTTTTCCAGAGATGCTACGAAAAAGCGAAGAGAAATCGTAATTTTCCAACGATGCTACGAAAAACGAAGAAAAAATGTTTTGCAATGATGCTACGAAAAACGAGGAAAAAAGTTATTTTCCAACGACGCTATCAAAGGCAAAGAAAGGAAATGAAGTGTTAGTGCCACTGAGTCTTATGATTTCTCAGAGCTTAGAAGCGTTGTCGCTGTCAAAGAAAACTCTTTCAGCGCCAAGTTTCCAACGATGATAATGAAAGGAATTTTCAAATCAACAATGCCAACAAAATTTAAGAAAAAGCGTTAAACGAACAAAAAATTTCTTTTCCCTACGATGCTGCGAAAAAACGAAGATAAAACATAATTTCCCACCGATGCTACGAAAAGCGAAGAAAAAATGTTTTCCAACAATGCTAGTAAAAACGCAGAAAAAATGTTATTTTCCAACGATTCTACGAAAAAACGAAGAGAAAACGTAATTTCGCAACTATGCTACGAAAGCGAAGAAAGAATGTTATTTTCCAACGATGCTATGAAAACCAACAAAAATGGTTGTTTTTGAAAGGCAAAGAAAGGAATTGAAGGGTTAAGGACACTGAGTCTTATGATTTCTCAGGTCATAAGAGCTTACCAGCGTTGTCGCTGTCAAAGAAAATTCTTTGAGTGCCAAGTTTCTAACGATGATAATGAATGGAATTTTCAAATCAACAATACCAACAAAAAACCAACAAAAAATTTATTTTCCCAACGATGCTACGAAAAAACGAAGAGAAAACGTAATTTCCCAACGATGCTATGAGAAACGAAGGAAAAATATTTTCCAACGGTGCTAGGAAAACCGAATAAAAAACGTTATTTTCAAACGACGCTATCAAAGGCAAAGAAAGGAAATGAATTGTTTGGGCCACTGAGTCTTATGATTTCTCAGGTCATAAGAGCTTACCAGCGTTGTCGTTGTCAAAGAAAAATATTTGAGCGCCAAGTTTCCAACGATGATAATGAAAGGAATTTTCAAATCAACAATGCCAGCAAAATTTAAGAAAAAGCGTTAATCGATCAAAAAATTCCTTTCCCCTACGATGCTACGAAAAAACGAAGAGAAAACGTAATTTCCCAACGATGCTACGAAAAACGAAGGAAAAATATTTTCCAACGATGCTAGGAAAACCGAAGAAAAAACGTTATTTTCAAACGACGCTATCAAAGGCAAAGAAAGGATATGAATTGTTAGGGCCACTTAGTCTTATGATTTCTCAGGTCATAAGAGCTTACCAGCGTTGTCGCTGTCAAAGAAAAATATTTGAGCGCCAAGTTTCCAACGATGATAATGAAAGGAATTTTCAAATCAACAATGCCAGCAAAATTTAAGAAAAAGCGTTAATCGAACAAAAAATTCCTTTTCCCTACGATGCTACGAAAAAACGAAGATAAAACATAATTTCCCACCGATGCTACGAAAAACGAGGAAAAAATGTTTTCCAACGATGCCAGGAAAACCGAAGAAAAAACGTTATTTTCAAACGACGCTATCAAAGGCAAAGAAAGGAAATGAATTGTTAGGGCCACTGAGTCTTATGATTTCTCAGGTCATAAGAGCTTACCAGCGTTGTCGCTGTCAAACAAAACCCTTTGAGCGCCAAGTTTCCAACGATGATAATGAAAGGAATTTTCAAATCAACAATGCCAATAAAATTTAAGAAAAAGCGTTAAACGAACAAAAAATTTCTTTTCCCTACGATGCTACGAAAAAACGAAGAGAAAACATAATTTCCCACCGATGCTACGAAAAACGAAGAAAAAATGTTTTCCAACGATGCCAGGAAAACCGAAGAAAAAACGTTATTTTCAAACGACGCTATCAAAGGCAAAGAAAGGAAATGAATTGTTAGGGCAACTGAGTCTTATGATTTCTCAGGTCATAAGAGCTTACCAGCGTTGTCGCTGTCAAAGAAAAATCTTTGAGCGCCAAGTTTCCAAGGATGATAATGAAAGGAATTTTCAAATCAACAATGCCAACAAAAAACCAACATAAAATTTCTTTTCCCTACGATGCTACGAAAAACCGAAGAGAAAACATAATTTCCCACCGATGATACGAAAAACGAAGAAAAAATGCTTTCCAACGATGCTAGGAAAACCGAAGAAAAAACGTTATTTTCAAACGACGCTATCACAGGCAAAGAAAGGAAATGAATTGTTAGGGCCACTGAGTCTTACGATTTGTCAGGTCATAAGAGCTTACCAGCGTTGTCGCTGTCAAAGAAAAATATTTGAGCGCCAAGTTTCCAACGATGATAATGAAAGGAATTTTCAAATCAACAATGCCAGCAAAATTTAAGAAAACGCGTTAATCGAACAAAAAATTTCTTTTCCCTGCGATGCTACGAAAAAACGAAGAGAGAACATAATTTCCACCGATGCTACGAAAAACGAAGAAAAAATGTTTTCCAACGATGCTAGGAAAACCGAAGAAAAACGTTATTTTTAAACGACGCTATCAAAAGCAAAGAAAGGAAATGAATTGTTAGGGCCACTGAGTCTTATGATTTATCAGAGCTTACCAGCGTTGTCGCTGTCAAAGGAAATTCTTTGAGCGCCAAGTTTCAAATGATGATAATGAAAGGAATTTTCAAATCAACAATGCCAACAAAATTTAAGAAAAGGCGTTAAACGAACAAAAAATTTCTCTTCCAAACGATGCTACGAAAAAACGAAGAGAAAACGTAATTTCCCAACGATGCTACGAAAAACGGAGAAAAAACATTTTCCAACGATGCTAGGAAAACCGAAGAAAAAACGTTATTTTCAAACGACGCTATCAAAGGCAAAGAAAGGAAATGAATTGTTAGGGCCACTGAGTCTTATGATTTCTCAGGTCATAAGAGCTTACCAGCGTTGTCGCTGTCAAAGAAAAATCTTTGAGCGCCAAGTTTCCAACGATGATAATGAAAGGAATTTTCAAATCAACAATGCCAATAAAATTTAAGAAAAAGCGTTAAACGAACAAAAAATTTCTTTTCCCTACGATGCTACGAAAAAACGAAGAGAAAACATAATTTCCCACCGATGCTACGAAAAACGAAGAAAAAATGTTTTCCAACGATGCTACGAAAAACGAAGAAAAAATGTTATCTTCCAACGACACTATCAAAGGCAAAGAAAGGAAATGAAGTGTTACGGCCACTGAGTCTAATGATTTCTCAGAGTTTACCAGCGTTGTGGTTGTCAAAGAAGACTCTTTCAGCGCCAAGTTTCCAACGATGATAATGAAAGGAATTTTCAAATCAACAATGCCAACAAAAAACCATCATAAAATTTCTTTTCCCAACGATGCTACGAAAAAACGAAGAGAAAACGTAATTTGCCAACGATGCTACGAAAAACGAAGAAAAAATGTTTTCCAACGATGCTAGGCAAAACGAAGAAAAAATGTTATTTTCCAACGACGTTATCAAAGGCAAAGAGAGGAAATGAATTGTTAGGGCCACAATGTCTTATGATTTCTCAGGTCATAAGAGCTTACCAGCGTTGTCGTTGTCAAAGAAAAATCTTTGAGCGCCAAGTTTCCAACGATGATAATGAAAGGAATTTTCAAATCAACAATGCCAACAAAATTTAAGAAAAAGCGTTAAACGAACAAAAAATTTCACTTCCAACCGATGCTACAAAAAAACGAAGAGAAAACGTAATTTCCCAACGATGCTACGAAAAACGGAGAAAAAACATTTTCCAACGATGCTAGGAAAACCGAAGAAAAAATGTTATTTTCCAACGACGCTATCGAAAGCAAAGAAAGGAAATTAATTGTTAGGGCCCTTGAGTCTTATGATTTCTCAGGTCATAAAAGCTTACCAGTGTTGTCGCTCTCAAAGAAAATTCTTTGAGCGCCAAGTTTCCAACGATGATAATGAAAGGAATTTTTACATCAACGATGCCAACAAAATTTAAGAAAAATTGTTAAACGAACAAAAAATTTCTTTTCCCTACGATGCAACGAAGAACCGAAAGGAAAACGTAATTTCCCAACGACGCTACGAAAAACGAAGAAAAAATGCTATTTCCCAACGATGCTAAGAAAACCAAGAAAATAGTTGTTGTTGAAAGGCAAAGAAAGGAAATGAAGTGTTAGGGCCATTGGGTCTTATGATTTCTCAGGTCATAAAAGCGCACCAGTGTTGTCGCTTGCAAAGAAAATTCGTTGAGCACCAAGTTCCCAACGATGATAATGAACGGAATTTTCAAATCAACAATGCCAACAAAATTTAAGAAAAAGCGTTAAAAGAACCAAAAATTTCGTTTTTCGACGATGCTACGAAAAAACGAAGAGAAAACGCAATTTCCCAGCACTGCTACGAAAAACGAAGAACAATGGTATTTTCCAACGATGCTACGAAAAACGAAGAAAAAACGTAATTTCCCAACAATGCTACGAAAAGCGAAAAAAAAATGTTTTCCAACGTTGCTAGGAAAAACGAAGAAAAAATGTTATTTTCCAACCACGCTTTCAAAGGCATAGAAAGGAAATGACGTGTTAGGGCCACTGAGTCTTATGATTTCTCAGAGCTTAGAAGCGTTGTCGCTGTCAAAGAAAACTCTTTCAGCGCAAAGTTTCCAACGATCATGACGAAAGGAATTTTTACATCAACGATGCCAACAAAATTTAAGAAAAAGTGTTAAACGAACAAAAAATTTCTTTTCCCTACGATGCTACGAAAAAACGATGAGAAAACATAATTTCCCCCCGATGCTACGAAAAAGGAAAAAAAATGTGTTCCAACGATGCTAGGAAAAACGAAGAAGAAATGCTATTTTCCACCGACGCTATCAAAGGCAAAGAAAGGAAATGAATTGTTAGGGCCACTGAGTCTTATGATTTGTCATGCCATAACAGCTTACCAGCGTTGTCGCTGTCAAAGAAAATTCTTTGAGCGCCAAGTTTCCAACGATGATAATGAAAGGACTTTTCAAACCAACAATGCCAACAAAAAACCAACAAAAAATTTTTTCCAGAGATGCTACGAAAAAGCGAAGAGAAATCGTAATTTTCCAACGATGCTACGAAAAACGAAGAAAAAATGTTTTGCAACGATGCTACGAAAAACGAGGAAAAAAGTTATTTTCCAACGACGCTATCAAAGGTAAAGAAAGGAAATGAAGTGTTAGGGCCACTGAGTCTTATGATTTCTCAGAGCTTAGAAGCGTTGTCGCTGTCAAAGAAAACTCTTTCAGCGCCAAGTTTCCAACGATGATAATGAAAGGAATTTTCAAATCAACAATGCCAACAAAATTTAAGAAAAAGCGTTAAACGAACAAAAAATTTCTTTTCCCTACGATGCTACGAAAAAACGATGACAAAACATAATTTCCCCCCAATGCTACGAAAAACGAAAAAGAAATGTTTTCCAACGATGCTAGGAAAAACGAAGAAAAAATGTTATTTTCCAACGACGTTATCAAAGGCAAAGAGAGGAAATGAATTGTTAGGGCCACAATGTCTTATGATTTCTCAGGTCATAAGAGCTTACGAGCGTTGTCGCTGTAAAAGAAAATTCTTTGAGCGGCAAGTATCCAACGATCATAATGAAAGGAATTTTCAAATCAACAATGCCAACAAAATTTAAGAAAAAGCGTTAAACGAACAAAAAATTTCTTTTCCCTACGATGCTGCGAAAAAACGAAGATAAAACATAATTTCCCACCGATGCTACGAAAAGCGAAGAAAAAATGTTTTCCAACAATGCTAGTAAAAACGCAGAAAAAATGTTATTTTCCAACGATTCTACGAAAAAACGAAGAGAAAACGTAATTTCGCAACTATGCTACGAAAGCGAAGAAAAAATGTTATTTTCCAACGATGCTATGAAAACCAAGAAAAATGGTTGTTTTTGAAAGACAAAGAAAGGACTTGAAGGGTTAAGGACACTAAGTCTTATGATTTCTCAGGTCATAAGAGCTTACCAGCGTTGTCGCTGTCAAAGAAAATTCTTTGAGCGCCAAGTTTCAAATGATGATAATGAAAGGAATTTTTAAATTAACAATGCCAACAAAATTTAAGAAAAAGCGTTAAACGAACAAAAAATTTCTTGTTCCGACGATGCTACGAAAAACGAAGGGAAAATGGTATTTTCCAACGGTGCTACGAAAAACAAATAAAAAATGTTTTCCAACAATGCTAGGAAAAATGCAGAAAAAATGTTATTTTCCAACGATTCTACGAAAAAACGAAGAGAAAACGTAATTTCGCAACTATGCTACGAAAGCGAAGAAAAAATGTTATTTTCCAACGATGCTATGAAAACCAACAAAAATGGTTGTTTTTGAAAGGCAAAGAAAGGAATTGAAGGGTTAAGGACACTGAGTCTTATGATTTCTCAGGTCATAAGAGCTTACCAGCGTTGTCGCTGTCAAAGAAAATTCTTTGAGTGCCAAGTTTCTAATGATGATAATGAATTGAATTTTCAAATCAACAATGCCAACAAAAAACCAACAAAAAATTTATTTTCCCAACGATGCTACGAAAAAACGAAGAGAAAACGTAATTTCCCAACGATGCTATGAAAAACGAAGGAAAAATATTTTCCAACGATGCTAGGAAAACCGAAGAAAAAACGTTATTTTCAAACGACGCTATCAAAGGCAAAGAAAGGAAATGAATTGTTAGGGCCACTGAGTCTTATGATTTCTCAGGTCATAAGAGCTTACCAGCGTTGTCGTTGTCAAAGAAAAATATTTGAGCGCCAAGTTTCCAACGATGATAATGAAAGGAATTTTCAAATCAACAATGCCAGCAAAATTTAAGAAAAAGCGTTGATCGAACAAAAAATTCCTTTTCCCTACGATGCTACGAAAAAAGGAAGATAAAACATAATTTCCCACCGATGCTACGAGAAACGAAGAACAAATGTTTTCCAACGATGCTAGGAAAACCGAAGAAAAAACGTTATTTTCAAACGACGCTATCAAAGGCAAAGAAAGGAAATGAATTGTTAGGGCCACTGAGTGTTATGATTTCTCAGGTCATAAGAGCTTACCAGCGTTGTCGCTTGCAAAGAAAATTCGTTGAGCACCAAGTTCCCAACGATGATAATGAACGGAATTTTCAAATCAACAATGCCAACAAAATTTAAGAAAAAGCGTTAAACGAACCAAAAATTTCGTTTTTCGACGATGCTACGAAAAAACGAAGAGAAAACGCAATTTCCCAGCACTGCTACGAACAACGAAGAACAATGGTATTTTCCAACGATGCTACGAAAAACGAAGAAAAAACGTAATTTCCCAACAATGCTACGAAAAGAGAAAAAAAATGTTTTCCAACGTTGCTAGGAAAAACGAAGAAAAAATGTTATTTTCCAACCACGCTTTCAAAGGCAAAGAAAGGAAATAACGTGTTAGGGCCACTGAGTCTTATGATTTCTCATGCCATAACAGCTTACCAGCGTTGTCGCTATCAAAGAAAATTCTTTGAGCGCCAAGTTTCCAACGATCATAACGAAAGGAATTTTTACATCTTTTCCCTACGATGCTACGAAAAAACGATGAGAAAACATAATTTCCCCCCGATGCTACGAAAAAGGAAAAAAAAATGTTTTCCAACGATGCTAGGAAAAACGAAGATGAAATGCTATTTTCCAACGACGCTATCAAAGGCAAAGGAGGGAAATGAATTGCAAGGGCCACTGAGTCTTATGATTTCTCATGCCATAACAGCTTACCAGCGTTGTCGCTGTCAAAGAAAATTCTTTGAGCGCCAAGTTTCCAACGATAATAATGAAAGGAATTTTCAAACCAACAATGCCAACAAAAAACCAACAAAAAATTTTTTTCCAGCGATGCTACGAAAAAGCGAAGAGAAATCGTAATTTTCCAACGATGCTACGAAAAACGAAGAAAAAATGTTTTGCAACGATGCTACGAAAAACGAGGAAAAAAGTTATTTTCCAACGACGCTATCAAAGGCAAAGAAAGGAAATGAAGTGTTAGGGCCACTGAGTCTTATGATTTCTCATGCCATAACAGCTTACCAGCGTTGTCGCTATCAAAGAAAATTCTTTGAGCGCCAAGTTTCCAACGATGATAATGAAAGGAATTTTCAAACCAACAATGCCAACAAAAAACCAACAAAAAATGTTTTTCCAGCGATGCTACCTAAAAGCGAAGAGAAATCGTAATTTTCCAACGATGCTACGAAAAACGAAGAAAAAATATTTTGCAACGATGCTACGAAAAACGAGGAAAAAAGTTATTTTCCAACGACGCTATCAAAGGCAAAGAGCGGAAATGAATTGTTAGGGCCACTGAGTCTTATGATTTCTCAGAGCTTAGAAGCGTTGTCGCTGTCAAAGAAAACTCTTTCAGCGCCAAGTTTCCAACGATGATAATGAAAGGAATTTTCAAATCAACAATGCCAACAAAATTTAAGAAAAAGCGTTAAACGAACAAAAAATTTCTTTTCCCTACGATGCTATGAAAAAACGATGACAAAACATAATTTCCCCCCAATGCTACGAAAAACGAAAAAGAAATGTTTTCCAACGATGCTAGGAAAAACGAAGAAAAAATGTTATTTTCCAACGACGCTATCAAAGGCAAAGAAAGGAAATGAATTGTTAGGGCCACAATGTCTTATGATTTCTCAGGTCATAAGAGCTTACGAGCGTTGTCGCTGTAAAAGAAAATTCTTTGAGCGGCAAGTTTCCAACGATGATAATGAAAGGAATTTTCAAATCAACAATGCCAACAAAATTTAAGAAAAAGCGTTAAACGAACAAAAAATTTCTTTTCCCTACGATGCTGCGAAAAAACGAAGATAAAACATAATTTCCCACCGATGCTACGAAAAGCGAAGAAAAAATGTTTTCCAACAATGCTCGTAAAAACGCAGAAAAAATGTTATTTTCCAACGATTCTACGAAAAAACTAAGAGAAAACGTAATTTCGCAACTATGCTACGAAAGCGAAGAAAAAATGTTATTTTCCAACGATGCTATGAAAACCAACAAAAATGGTTGTTTTTGAAAGGCAAAGAAAGGAATTGAAGGGTTAAGGACACTGAGTCTTATGATTTCTCAGGTCATAAGAGCTTACCAGCGTTGTCGCTGTCAAAGAAAATTCTTTGAGTGCCAAGTTTCTAATGATGATAATGAATTGAATTTTCAAATCAACAATGCCAACAAAAAACCAACAAAAAATTTATTTTCCCAACGATGCTACGAAAAAACGAAGAGAAAACGTAATTTCCCAACGATGCTATGAAAAACGAAGGAAAAATATTTTCCAACGATGCTAGGAAAACCGAAGAAAAAACGTTATTTTCAAACGACGCTATCAAAGGCAAATAAAGGAAATGAATTGTTAGGGCCACTGAGTCTTATGATTTCTCAGGTCATAAGAGCTTACCAGCGTTGTCGTTGTCAAAGAAAAATATTTGAGCGCCAAGTTTCCAACGATGATAATGAAAGGAATTTTCAAATCAACATGCCAGCAAAATTTAAGAAAAAGCGTTGATCGAACAAAAAATTCCTTTTCCCTACGATGCTACGAAAAAAGGAAGATAAAACATAATTTCCCACCGATGCTACGAAAAACGAAGAACAAATGTTTTCCAACGATGCTAGGAAAACCGAAGAAAAAACGTTATTTTCAAACGACGCTATCAAAGGCAAATAAAGGAAATGAATTGTTAGGGCCACTGAGTCTTATGATTTCTCAGGTCATAAGAGCTTACCAGCGTTGTCGTTGTCAAAGAAAAATATTTGAGCGCCAAGTTTCCAACGATGATAATGAAAGGAATTTTCAAATCAACATGCCAGCAAAATTTAAGAAAAAGCGTTGATCGAACAAAAAATTCCTTTTCCCTACGATGCTACGAAAAAAGGAAGAGAAAACGTAATTTCCCAACGATGCTATGAAAAACGAAGGAAAAATATTTTCCAACGATGCTAGGAAAACCGAAGAAAAAACGTTATTTTCAAACGACGCTATCAAAGGCAAAGAAAGGAAATGAATTGTTAGGGCCACTGAGTGTTATGATTTCTCAGGTAATAAGAGCTTACCAGCGTTGTCGCTTGCAAAGAAAATTCGTTGAGCACCAAGTTTCCAACGATGATAATGAAAGGAATTTTCAAACCAACGATGCCAACAAAAAACGAACAAAAAATTTTTTTCCAGCGATGCTACGAAAAAGCGAAGAGAAATCGTAATTTTCCAACGATGCTACGAAAAACGAAGAAAAAATGTTTTGCAACGATGCTAGGAAAACCGAAGAAAAAACGTTATTTTCCAACGACGCTATCGAAAGCAAAGAAAGGAAATTAATTGTTAGGGCCCCTGAGTCTTATGATTTCTCAGGTCATAAAAGCTTACCAGTGTTGTCGCTCTCAAAGAAAATTCTTTGAGCGCCAAGTTTCCAACGATGATAATGAAAGGAATTTTTACATCAACGATGCCAACAAAATTTAAGAAAAATTGTTAAACGAACAAAAAATTTCTTTTCCCTACGATGCAACGAAGAACCGAAAGGAAAACGTAATTTCCCAACGACGCTACGAAAAACGAAGAAAAAATGCTATTTCCCAACGATGCTAAGAAAACCAAGAAAATAGTTGTTGTTGAAAGGCAAAGAAAGGAAATGAAGTGTTAGGGCCATTGGGTCTTATGATTTCTCAGGTCATAAAAGCGTACCAGTGTTGTCGCTTGCAAAGAAAATTCGTTGAGCACCAAGTTCCCAACGATGATAATGAACGGAATTTTCAAATCAACAATGCCAACAAAATTTAAGAAAAAGCGTTAAACGAACAAAAAATTTCTTTTCCCTACGATGCTGCGAAAAAACGAAGATAAAACATAATTTTCAATTTTTCAAATCAACAATGCCAACAAAATTTAAGAAAAAGCGTTAAAAGAACCAAAAATTTCGTTTTTCGACGATGCTATGAAAAAACGAAGAGAAAACGCAATTTCCCAGCACTGCTACGAAAAACGAAGAACAATGGTATTTTCCAACGATGCTACGAAAAACGAAGAAAAAACGTAATTTCCCAACAATGCTACGAAAAGCGAAAAAAAATGTTTTCCAACGTTGCTAGGAAAAACGAAGAAAAAATGTTATTTTCCAACCACGCTTTCAAAGGCATAGAAAGGAAATGACGTGTTAGGGCCACTGAGTCTTATGATTTCTCAGAGCTTAGAAGCGTTGTCACTGTCAAAGAAAACTCTTTCAGCGCAAAGTTTCCAACGATCATAACGAAAGGAATTTTTACATCAACGATGCCAACAAAATTTTAGAAAAAGTGTTAAACGAACAAAAAATTTCTTTTCCCTACGATGCTACGAAAAAACGATGAGAAAACATAATTTCCACCCGATGCTACGAAAAAGGAAAAAAAATGTTTTCCAACGATGCTAGGAAAAACGAAGAAGAAATGCTATTTTCCAACGACGCTATCAAAGGCAAAGAAAGGAAATGAATTGTTAGGGCCACTGAGTCTTATGATTTCTCATGCCATAACAGCTTACCAGCGTTGTCGCTGTCAAAGAAAATTCTTTGAGCGCCAAGTTTCCAACGATGATAATGAAAGGAATTTTCAAATCAACAATGCCAACAAAATTTAAGAAAAAGCGTTAAACGAACAAAAAGTTTCTTTTCCCTACGATGCTGCGAAAAAACGAAGATAAAACATAATTTCCCACCGATGCTACGAAAAGCGAAGAAAAAATGTTTTCCAACAATGCTAGTAAAAACGCAGAAAAAATGTTATTTTCCAACGATTCTACGAAAAAACGAAGAGAAAACGTAATTTCGCAACTATGCTACGAAAGCGAAGAAAAAATGTTATTTTCCAACGATGCTATGAAAACCAAGAAAAATGGTTGTTTTGAAAGACAAAGAAAGGAATTGAAGGGTTAAGGACACTGAGTCTTATGATTTCTCAGGTCATAAGAGCTTACCAGCGTTGTCGCTGACATAGAAAATTCTTTGAGCGCCAAGTTTCTAACGATGATAATGAAAGGAATTTTCAAATCAACAATGCCAACAAAAAACCAACAAAAAATTTATTTTGCCAACAATGCTACGAAAAACGAAGAGAAAACGTACTTTCCCAACGATGCTACGAAAAACGAAGGAAAAATGTTTTCCAACAATGCTAGTAAAAACGCAGAAAAAATGTTATTTTCCAACGATTCTACGAAAAAACGAAGAGAAAACGTAATTTCGCAACTATGCTACGAAAGCGAAGAAAAAATGTTATTTTCCAACGATGCTATGAAAACCAAGAAAAATGGTTGTTTTTGAAAGACAAAGAAAGGACTTGAAGGGTTAAGGACACTAAGTCTTATGATTTCTCAGGTCATAAGAGCTTACCAGCGTTGTCGCTGTCAAAGAAAATTCTTTGAGTGCCAAGTTTCTAACGATGATAATGAAAGGAATTTTCAAATCAACAATGCCAACAAAAAACCAACAAAAAATTTATTTTCCCAACGATGCTGCGAAAAAACGAAGATAAAACATAATTTCCCACCGATGCTACGAAAAGCGAAGAAAAAATGTTTTCCAACAATGCTAGTAAAAACGCAGAAAAAATGTTATTTTCCAACGATTCTACGAAAAAACGAAGAGAAAACGTAATTTCGCAACTATGCTACGAAAGCGAAGAAAAAATGTTATTTTCCAACGATGCTATGAAAACCAAGAAAAATGGTTGTTTTTGAAAGACAAAGAAAGGACTTGAAGGGTTAAGGACACTAAGTCTTATGATTTCTCAGGTCATAAGAGCTTACCAGCGTTGTCGCTGTCAAAGAAAATTCTTTGAGCGCCAAGTTTCAAATGATGATAATGAAAGGAATTTTTAAATTAACAATGCCAACAAAATTTAAGAAAAAGCGTTAAACGAACAAAAAATTTCTTGTTCCGACGATGCTACGAAAAACGAAGGGAAAATGGTATTTTCCAACGGTGCTACGAAAAACAAATAAAAAATGTTTTCCAACAATGCTAGGAAAAATGCAGAAAAAATGTTATTTTCCAACGATTCTACGAAAAAACGAAGAGAAAACGTAATTTCGCAACTATGCTACGAAAGCGAAGAAAAAATGTTATTTTCCAACGATGCTATGAAAACCAACAAAAATGGTTGTTTTTGAAAGACAAAGAAAGGAATTGAAGGGTTAAGGACACTGAGTCTTATGATTTCTCAGGTCATAAGAGCTTACCAGCGTTGTCGCTGTCAAAGAAAATTCTTTGAGTTCCAAGTTTCTAACGATGATAATGAATTGAATTTTCAAATCAACAATGCCAACAAAAAACCAACAAAAAATTTATTTTCCCAACGATGCTACGAAAAACGAAGAGAAAACGTAATTTCCCAACGATGCTATGAAAAACGAAGGAAAAATATTTTCCAACGATGCTAGGAAAACCGAAGAAAAAACGTTATTTTCAAACGACGCTATCAAAGGCAAAGAAAGGAAATGAATTGTTAGGGCCACTGAGTCTTATGATTTCTCAGGTCATAAGAGCTTACCAGCGTTGTCGTTGTCAAAGAAAAATATTTGAGCGCCAAGTTTCCAACGATGATAATGAAAGGAATTTTCAAATCAACAATGCCAGCAAAATTTAAGAAAAAGCGTTGATCGAACAAAAAATTCCTTTTCCCTACGATGCTACGAAAAAACGAAGATAAAACATAATTTCCCACCGATGCTACGAAAAACGAAGAACAAATGTTTTCCAACGATGCTAGGAAAACCGAAGAAAAAACGTTATTTTCAAACGACGCTATCAAAGGCAAAGAAAGGAAATGAATTGTTAGGGCCACTGAGTGTTATGATTTCTCAGGTCATAAGAGCTTACCAGCGTTGTCGCTTGCAAAGAAAATTCGTTGAGCACCAAGTTCCCAACGATGATAATGAACGGAATTTTCAAATCAACAATGCCAACAAAATTTAAGAAAAAGCGTTAAACGAACCAAAAATTTCGTTTTTCGACGATGCTACGAAAAAACGAAGAGAAAACGCAATTTCCCAGCACTGCTACGAACAACGAAGAACAATGGTATTTTCCAACGATGCTACGAAAAACGAAGAAAAAACGTAATTTCCCAACAATGCTACGAAAAGAGAAAAAAAAATGTTTTCCAACGTTGCTAGGAAAAACGAAGAAAAAATGTTATTTTCCAACCACGCTTTCAAAGGCAAAGAAAGGAAATAACGTGTTAGGGCCACTGAGTCTTATGATTTCTCATGCCATAACAGCTTACCAGTGTTGTCGCTGTCAAAGAAAATTCTTTGAGCGCCAAGTTTCCAACGATCATAACGAAAGGAATTTTTACATCTTTTCCCTACGATGCTACGAAAAAACGATGAGAAAACATAATTTCCCCCCGATGCTACGAAAAAGGAAAAAAAAATGTTTTCCAACGATGCTAGGAAAAACGAAGATGAAATGCTATTTTCCAACGACGCTATCAAAGGCAAAGAAGGGAAATGAATTGCAAGGGCCACTGAGTCTTATGATTTCTCATGCCATAACAGCTTACCAGCGTTGTCGCTGTCAAAGAAAATTCTTTGAGCGCAAAGTTTCCAACGATGATAATGAAAGGAATTTTCAAACCAACAATGCCAACAAAAAACCAACAAAAAATTTTTTTCCAGCGATGCTACGAAAAAGCGAAGAGAAATCGTAATTTTCCAACGATGCTACGAAAAACGAAGAAAAAATGTTTTGCAACGATGCTACGAAAAACGAGGAAAAAAGTTATTTTCCAACGACGCTATCAAAGGCAAAGAAAGGAAATGAAGTGTTAGGGCCACTGAGTCTTATGATTTCTCATGCCATAACAGCTTACCAGCGTTGTCGCTGTCAAAGAAAATTCTTTGAGCGCCAAGTTTCCAACGATGATAATGAAAGGAATTTTCAAACCAACAATGCCAACAAAAAACCAATAAAAAATTTTTTTCCAGCGATGCTACGAAAAAGCGAAGAGAAATCGTAATTTTCCAACGATGCTACGAAAAACGAAGAAAAAATGTTTTGCAACGATGCTACGAAAAACGAGGAAAAAAGTTATTTTCCAACGACGCTATCAAAGGCAAAGAACGGAAATGAATTGTTAGGGCCACTGAGTCTTATGATTTCTCAGAGCTGAGAAGCGTTGTCGCTGTCAAAGAAAACTCTTTCAGCGCCAAGTTTCCAACGATGATAATGAAAGGAATTTTCAAATCAACAATGCCAACAAAATTTAAGAAAGAGCGTTAAACGAACAAAAAATTTCTTTTCCCTACGATGCTATGAAAAAACGATGACAAAACATAATTTCCCCCCAATGCTACGAAAAACGAAAAAGAAATGTTTTCCAACGATGCTAGGAAAAACGAAGAAAAAATGTTATTTTCCAACGACGCTATCAAAGGCAAAGAAAGGAAATGAATTGTTAGGGCCACAATGTCTTATGATTTCTCAGGTCATAAGAGCTTACGAGCGTTGTCGCTGTAAAAGAAAATTCTTTGAGCGGCAAGTTTCCAACGATGATAATGAAAGGAATTTTCAAATCAACAATGCCAACAAAATTTAAGAAAAAGCGTTAAACGAACAAAAAATTTCTTTTCCCTACGATGCTGCGAAAAAACGAAGATAAAACATAATTTCCCACCGATGCTACGAAAAACGAAGAAAAAATGTTTTGCAACAATGCTAGGAAAAACACAGAAAAAATGTTATTTTCCAACGATTCTACGGAAAAACGAAGAGAAAACGTAATTTCGCAACTATGCTACGAAAGCGAAGAAAAAATGTTATTTTCCAACGATGCTATGAAAACCAAGAAAAATGGTTGTTTTTGAAAGACAAAGAAAGGAATTGAAGGGTTAAGGACACTGAATCTTATGATTTGTTAGGTCATAAGAGCTTACCAGCGTTGTCGCTGTCAAAGAAAATTCTTTGAGCGCCAAGTTTCTAACGATGATAACGAAAGGAATTTTTACATCAACGATGCCAACAAAATTTAAGAAAAAGTGTTAAACGAACAAAAAATTTCTTTTCCCTACGATACTACGAAAAAACGATGAGAAAACATAATTTCCCCCCGATGCTACGAAAAAGGAAAAAAAAATGTTTTCCAACGATGCTAGGAAAAACGAAGAAGAAATGCTATTTTCCAACGACGCTATCAAAGGCAAAGAAAGGAAATGAATTGTTAGGGCCACTGAGTCTTATGATTTCTCATGCCATAACAGCTTACCAGCGTTGTCGCTATCAAAGAAAATTCTTTGAGCGCCAAGTTTCCAACGATGATAATGAAAGGAATTTTCAAACCAACAATGCCAACAAAAAACCAACAAAAAATTTTTCTCCAGCGATGCTACGAAAAAGCGAAGAGAAATCGTAATTTTCCAACGATGCTACGAAAAACGAAGAAAAAATGTTTTGCAACGATGCTACGAAAAACGAGGAAAAAAGTTATTTTCCAACGACGCTATCAAAGGCAAAGAAAGGAAATGAAGTGTTAGGGCCACTAAGTCTTATGATTTCTCAGAGCTTAGAAGCGTTGTCGCTGTCAAAGAAAAGTCTTTCAGCGCCACGTTTCCAACGATGATAATGAAAGGAATTTTCAAATCAACAATGCCAACAAAATTTAAGAAAAAGCGTTAAACGAACAAAAACTTTCTTTTCCCTACGATGCTACGAAAAAACGATGAGAAAACATAATTTCCCCCCGATGCTACGAAAAAGGAAAAAAAAATGTTTTCCAACGATGCTAGGAAAAACGAAGATGAAATGCTATTTTCCAACGACGCTATCAAAGGCAAAGAAGGGAAATGAATTGCAAGGGCCACTGAGTCTTATGATTTCTCATGCCATAACAGCTTACCAGCGTTGTCGCTGTCAAAGAAAATTCTTTGAGCGCAAAGTTTCCAACGATGATAATGAAAGGAATTTTCAAACCAACAATGCCAACAAAAAACCAACAAAAAATTTTTTTCCAGCGATGCTACGAAAAAGCGAAGAGAAATCGTAATTTTCCAACGATGCTACGAAAAACGAAGAAAAAATGTTTTGCAACGATGCTACGAAAAACGAGCAAAAAAGTTATTTTCCAACGACGCTATCAAAGGCAAAGAAAGGAAATGAAGTGTTAGGGCCACTGAGTCTTATGATTTCTCATGCCATAACAGCTTACCAGCGTTGTCGCTGTCAAAGAAAATTCTTTGAGCGCCAAGTTTCCAACGATGATAATGAAAGGAATTTTCAAACCAACAATGCCAACAAAAAACCAACAAAAAATTTTTTTCCAGCGATGCTACGAAAAAGCGAAGAGAAATCGTAATTTTCCAACGATCCTACGAAAAACGAAGAAAAAATGTTTTGCAACGATGCTACGAAAAACGAGGAAAAAAGTTATTTTCCAACGACGCTATCAAAGGCAAAGAACGGAAATGAATTGTTAGGGCCACTGAGTCTTATGATTTCTCAGAGCTTAGAAGCGTTGTCGCTGTCAAAGAAAACTCTTTCAGCGCCAAGTTTCCAACGATGATAATGAAAGGAATTTTCAAATCAACAATGCCAACAAAATTTAAGAAAGAGCGTTAAACGAACAAAAAAGTTCTTCTCCCTACGATGCTATGAAAAAACGATGACAAAACATAATTTCCCCCCAATGCTACGAAAAACGAAAAAGAAATGTTTTCCAACGATGCTAGGAAAAACGAAGAAAAAAGGTTATTTTCCAACGACGCTATCAAAGGCAAAGAAAGGAAATGAATTGTTAGGGCCACAATGTCTTATGATTTCTCAGGTCATAAGAGCTTACGAGCGTTGTCGCTGTAAAAGAAAATTCTTTGAGCGGCAAGTTTCCAACGATGATAATGAAAGGAATTTTCAAATCAACAATGCCAACAAAATTTAAGAAAAAGCGTTAAACGAACAAAAAATTTCTTTTCCCCACGATGCTGCGAAAAAACGAAGATAAAACATAATTTCCCACCGATGCTACGAAAAACGAAGAAAAAATGTTTTGCAACAATGCTAGGAAAAACACAGAAAAAATGTTATTTTCCAACGATTCTACGGAAAAACGAAGAGAAAACGTAATTTCGCAACTATGCTACGAAAGCGAAGAAAAAATGTTATTTTCCAACGATGCTATGAAAACCAAGAAAAATGGTTGTTTTTGAAAGACAAAGAAAGGAATTGAAGGGTTAAGGACACTGAATCTTATGATTTGTTAGGTCATAAGAGCTTACCAGCGTTGTCGCTGTCAAAGAAAATTCTTTGAGCGCCAAGTTTCTAACGATGATAACGAAAGGAATTTTTACATCAACGATGCCAACAAAATTTAAGAAAAAGTGTTAAACGAACAAAAAATTTCTTTTCCCTACGATACTACGAAAAAACGATGAGAAAACATAATTTCCCCCCGATGCTACGAAAAAGGAAAAAAAAATGTTTTCCAACGATGCCAGGAAAAACGAAGAAGAAATGCTATTTTCCAACGACGCTATCAAAGGCAAAGAAAGGAAATGAATTGTTAGGGCCACTGAGTCTTATGATTTCTCATGCCATAACAGCTTACCAGCGTTGTCGCTATCAAAGAAAATTCTTTGAGCGCCAAGTTTCCAACGATGATAATGAAAGGAATTTTCAAACCAACAATGCCAACAAAAAACCAACAAAAAATTTTTTTCCAGCGATGCTACGAAAAAGCGAAGAGAAATCGTAATTTTCCAACGATGCTACGAAAAACGAAGAAAAAATGTTTTGCAACGATGCTACGAAAAACGAGGAAAAAAGTTATTTTCCAACGACGCTATCAAAGGCAAAGAAAGGAAGTGAAGTGTTAGGGCCACTAAGTCTTATGATTTCTCAGAGCTTAGAAGCGTTGTCGCTGTCAAAGAAAACTCTTTCAGCGCCAAGTTTCCAACGATGATAATGAAAGGAATTTTCAAATCAACAATGCCAACAAAATTTAAGAAAAAGCGTTAAACGAACAAAAAATTTCTTTTCCCTACGATGCTATGAAAAAACGATGACAAAACATAATTTCCCCCCAATGCTACGAAAAACGAAAAAGAAATGTTTTCCAACGATGCTAGGAAAAACGAAGAAAAAATGTTATTTTCCATCGACGCTATCAAAGGCAAAGAAAGGAAATGAATTGTTAGGGCCACAATGTCTTATGATTTCTCAGGTCATAAGATCTTACGAGCGTTGTCGCTGTAAAAGAAAATTCTTTGAGCGGCAAGTTTCCAACGATGATAATGAAAGGAATTTTCAAATCAACAATGCCAACAAAATTTAAGAAAAAGCGTTAAACGAACAAAAACTTTCTTTTCCCTACGATGCTACGAAAAAACGATGAGAAAACATAATTTCCCCCCGATGCTACGAAAAAGGAAAAAAAATGTTTTCCAACGATGCTAGGAAAAACGAAGATGAAATGCTATTTTCCAACGACGCTATCAAAGGCAAAGAAGGGAAATGAATTGCAAGGGCCACTGAGTCTTATGATTTCTCATGCCATAACAGCTTACGAGCGTTGTCGCTGTCAAAGAAAATTCTTTGAGCGCCAAGTTTCCAAGGATGATAATGAAAGGAATTTTCAAACCAACAATGCCAACAAAAAACCAACAAAAAATTTTTTTCCAGCGATGCTACGAAAAAGCGAAGAGAAATCGTAATTTTCCAACGATGCTACGAAAAACGAAGAAAAAATGTTTTGCAACGATGCTACGAAAAACGAGGAAAAAAGTTATTTTCCAACGACGCTATCAAAGGCAAACAAAGGAAATGAAGTGTTAGGGCCACTGAGTCTTATGATTTCTCAGAGCTTAGAAGCGTTGTCGCTGTCAAAGAAAACTCTTTCAGCGCCAAGTTTCCAACGATGATAATGAAAGGAATTTTCAAATCAACAATGCCAACAAAATTTAAGAAAAAGTGTTAAACGAACAAAAAATTTCTTTTCCCTACGATGCTACGAAAAAACGATGACAAAACATGATTTCCCCCCAATGCTACGAAAAACGAAAAAGAAATGTTTTCCAACGATGCTAGGAAAAACGAAGAAAAAATGTTATTTTCCAACGACGCTATCAAAGGCAAAGAAAGGAAATGAATTCATAGGACCACTGTGTCTTATGATTTCTCAGGTCATAAGAGCTTACCAGCGTTGTCGCTGTGAAAGAAATTTCTTTGAGCGGCAAGTTTCCAACGATGATAATGAAAGGAATTTTCAAATCAACAATGGCAACAAAATTTAAGAAAAAGCGGTAAACGAACAAAAAATTTCTTTTCCCTACGACGCTGCGAAAAAACGAAGAAAAAACATAATCTCCCACCGATGCTACGAAAAACGAAGAGAAAACGTAATTTCGCAACTATGCTACGAAAGCGAAGAAAAAATGTTATTTTCCAACGATGCTATGAAAACCAAGAAAAATGGTTGTTTTTGAAAGACATAGAAAGGAATTGAAGGGTTAAGGACACTGAGTCTTATGATTTCTCAGGTCATAAGAGCTTACCAGCGTTGTCGCTGATAAAGAAAATTCTTTGAGCGCCAAGTTTCTAACGATGATAATGAAAGGAATTTTCAAATCAACAATGCCAACAAAAAACCAACAAAAAATTGATTTTCCCAACGATGCTACGGAAAAACGAAGAGAAAACGTAATTTCCCAACGATGCTACGAAAAACGAAGGAAAAATATTTTCCAACGATGCTAGGAAAACCGAAGAAAAAACGTTATTTTCAAACGACGCTATCAAAGGCATAGAAAGGAAATGAATTGTTAGGGCCACTGTGTCTTATGATTTCTCAGGTCATAAGAGCTTACCAGCGTTGTCGCTGTCAAACAAAACCCTTTGAGCGCCAAGTTTCCAACGATGATAATGAAAGGAATTTTCAAATCAACAATGCCAGCAAAATTTAAGAAAAAGCGTTAATCGAACAAAAAATTCCTTTTCCCTACGATGCTACGAAAAAACGAAGATAAAACATAATTTCCCACCGATGCTACGAAAAACGAAGAAAAAATGTTTTCCAACGATGCTAGGAAAACCGAAGAAAAAACGTTATTTTCAAACGACGCTATCAAAGGCAAAGAAAGGAAATGAATTGTTAGGGCCACTGAGTCTTATGATTTCTCAGGTCATAAGAGCTTACCAGCGTTGTCGCTGTCAAACAAAACCCTTTGAGCGCCAAGTTTCCAACGATGATAATGAAAGGAATTTTCAAATCAACAATGCCAGCAAAATTTAAGAAAAAGCGTTAATCGAACAAAAAATTCCTTTTCCCTACGATGCTACGAAAAAACGAAGATAAAACATAATTTCCCCCCGATGCTACGAAAAACGAAGAAAAAATGTTTTCCAACGATGCTAGGAAAACCGAAGAAAAAACGTTATTTTCAAACGACGCTATCAAAGGCAAAGAAAGGAAATGAATTGTTAGGGCCACTGAGTCTTATGATTTCTCAGGTCATAAGAGCTTACCAGCGTTGTCGCTGTCAAAGAAAAATCTTTGAGCGCCAAGTTTCCAACGATGATAATGAAAGGAATTTTCAAATCAACAATGCCAACAAGAAACCAACATGAAATTTCTTTTCCCTACGATGCTACGAAAAACCGAAGAGAAAACATAATTTCCCACCGATGATACGAAAAACGAAGAAAAAATGCTTTCCAACGATGCTAGGAAAACCGAAGAAAAAACGTTATTTTCAAACGACGCTATCAAAGGCAAAGAAAGGAAATGAATTGTTAGGGCCACTGAGTCTTACGATTTGTCCGGTCATAAGAGCTTACCAGCGTTGTCGCTGTCACAGAAAAATATTTGAGCGCCAAGTTTCCAACGATGATAATGAAACGAATTTTCAAATCAACAATGCCAGCAAAATTTAAGAAAACGCGTTAATCGAACAAAAAATTTCTTTTCCCTACGATGCTACGAAAAAACGAAGAGAAAACATAATTTCCACCGATGCTACGAAAAACGAAGAAAAAATGCTTTCCAACAATGCTAGGAAAACCGAAGAAAAACGTTATTTTCAAACGACGCTATCAAAAGCAAAGAAAGGAAATGAATTGTTAGGGCCACTGAGTCTTATGATTTCTCAGAGCTTACCAGCGTTGTCGCTGTCAAAGGAAATTCCTTGAGCGCAAAGTTTCAAGTGATGATAATGAAAGGAATTTTCAAATCAACAATGCCAACAAAATTTAAGAAAAGGCGTTAAACGAACAAAAAATTTCTCTTCCAAACGATGCTACGAAAAAACGAAGAGAATACATAATTTCCACCGATGATACGAAAAACGAAGAAAAAATGTTTTCCAACGATGCTAGGAAAACCGAAGAAAAACGTTATTTTCAAACGACGCTATCAAAAGCAAAGAAAGGAAATGAATTGTTAGGGCCACTGAGTCTTACGATTTGTCAGGTCATAAGAGCTTACCAGCGTTGTCGCTGTCAGAGAAAAATATTTGAGCGCCAAGTTTCCAACGATGATAATGAAAGGAATTTTCAAATCAACAATGCCAGCAAAATTTAAGAAAACGCGTTAATCGAACAAAAAATTTCTTTTCCCTACGATGCTACGAAAAAACGAAGAGAAAACATAATTTCCACCGATGATACGAAAAACGAAGAAAAAATGTTTTCCAACGATGCTAGGAAAACCGAAGAAAAACGTTATTTTCAAACGACGCTATCAAAAGCAAAGAAAGGAAATGAATTGTTAGGGCCACTGAGTCTTATGATTTCTCAGAGCTTACCAGCGTTGTCGCTGTCAAAGAAAATTCTTTGAGCGCCAAGTTTCAAATGATAATAATGAAAGGAATTTTCAAATCAACAATGCCAACAAAATTTAAGAAAAAGCGTTAAACGAACAAAAAATTTCTCTTCCAAACGGTGCTACGAAAAAACGAAGAGAAAGCGTAATTTCCCAACGATGCTACGAAAAACGAAGAAAAAATGTTTTCCAACGATGCTAGGAAAACCGAAGAAAAACGTTATTTTCAAACGACGCTATCAAAAGCAAAGAAAGGAAAGGAATTGTTAGGGCCACTGAGTCTTATGATTTCTCAGAGCTTACCAGCGTTGTCGCTGTCAAAGAAAATTCTTTGAGCGCCAAGTTTCAAATGATAATAATGAAAGGAATTTTCAAATCAACAATGCCAACAAAATTTAAGAAAAAGCGTTAAACGAACAAAAAATTTCTCTTCCAAATGATGCTACGAAAAAACGAAGAGAAAGCGTAATTTCCCAACGATGCTACGAAAAACGGAGAAAAAACATTTCCCAACGATGCTACGAAAAACGAAGAAAAAATGCTATTTCCCAACGATGCTAAGAAAACCAAGAAAATAGTTGTTGTTGAAAGGCAAAGAAAGGAAATGAAGTGTTAGGGCCATTGGGTCTTATGATTTCTCAGGTCATAAAAGCATACCAGTGTTGTCGCTGTCAAAGAAAATTCGTTGAGCACCTAGTTCCCAACGATGATAATGAACGGAATTTTCAAATCAACAATGCCAACAAAATTTAAGAAAAAGCGTTAATCGAACCAAAAATTTCGTTTTTCGACGATGCTACGAAAAAACGAAGAGAAAACGCAATTTCCCAGCACTGCTACGAAAAACGAAGAACAATGGTATTTTCCAACGATGCTATCAAAAGCCAAGAAAAATAGTTGTTTTTGAAAGGCAAAGAGGGGAATTGAAATCTTAGGGACATTGGGTCTTATGATTTCTCAGGTCATAAGAGCGTACCAGTGTTGTCGCTGTCAAAGAAAATTCGTTGAGCGCCAAGTTCCCAACGATGATAATGAACGGAATTTTCAAATCAACAATGCCAATAAAATTTAAGAAAAGGCGTTAAACGAACCAAAAATTTCGTTTTCCGACGATGCTACGAAAAACGAAGGGAAAATGTTGTTTTCCAACGATGCTAGGACAAATGCAGAAAGCATGTTATTTTCCAACGAAAAAACGAAGAGAAAACGTAATTTCCCAACAATGCTACGAAAAACGAAGAAAAAATGCAATTTTCCAACCACGCATTCAAAGGCAAAGAAAGGAAATGACGTGTTAGGGCCACTGAGTCTTATGATTTCTCAGAGCTTAGGAGCGTTGTCGCTGTCAAAGAAAACTCTTTCAGCGCAAAGTTTACATCAACGATGCCAACAAAATTTAAGAAAAATTGTTAAACGAACAAAAAATTTCTTTTCCCTACGATGCTACGAAAAAACGATGAGAAAACATAATTTCCCCCCGATGCTACGAAAAAGGAAAAAAAATGTTTTCCAACGATGCTAGGAAAAACGAAGAAGAAATGCTATTTTCCAACGACGCTATCAAAGGCAAAGAAAGGAAATGAATTGTTAGGGCCACTGAGTCTTATGATTTCTCATGTCATAACAGCTTACCAGCGTTGTCGCTGTCAAAGAAAATTCTTTGAGCACCAAGTTTCCAACGATGATAATAAAAGGAATTTTCAAACCAACAATGCCAACAAAAAACCAACAAAAAATTTTTTCCAGCGATGCTACGAAAAAGCGAAGAGAAATCGTAATTTTCCAACGATGCTACGAGAAACGAAGAAAAAATATTTTCCAACGATGCTAGGAAAACCGAAGAAAAAACGTTATTTTCAAACGACGCTATCAAAGGCATAGAAAGGAAATGAATTGTTAGGGCCACTGTGTCTTATGATTTCTCAGGTCATAAGAGCTTACCAGCGTTGTCGCTGTCAAAGAAAATTCTTTGAGTGCCAAGTTTCTAACGATGATAATGAAAGGAATTTTCAAATCAACAATGCCAACAAAAAACCAACAAAAAATTTATTTTCCCAAAGATGCTACGAAAAAACGAAGAGAAAACGTAATTTCCCAACGATGCTACGAAAGCGAAGAAAAATGTTATTTTCCAACGATGCTATGAAAACCAAGAAAAATGGTTGTTTTTGAAAGACAAAGAAAGGACTTGAAGGGTTAAGGAAACTGAGTTTTATGATTTCTCAGGTCATAAGAGCTTACCAGCGTTGTCGCTGTCAAAGAAAATTCTTTGAGCGCCAAGTTTCAAATGATGATAATGAAAGGAATTTTTAAATCAACAATGCCAACAAAATTTAAGAAAAAGCGTTAAGCGAACAAAAAATTTCTTTTTCCGACGATGCTACGAAAAACGAAGGGAAAATGGTATTTTCCAACGGTGCTACGAAAAACAAATAAAAAATGTTTTCCAACAATGCTAGGAAAAACGCAGAAAAAATATTATTTTCCAACGATTCTACGAAAAAACGAAGAGAAAACGTAATTTCGCAACTATGCTACTAAAGCGAAGAAAAAATGTTATTTTCCAACGATGCTATGAAAACCAAGAAAAATGGTTGTTTTTGAAAGACAAAGAAAGGAATTGAAGGGTTAAGGACACTGAGTCTTATTATTTCTCAGGTCATAAGAGCTTACCAGCGTTGTCGCTGTCAAAGAAAATCCTTTGAGTGCCAAGTTTCTAACGATGATAATGAATGGAATTTTCAAATCAACAATGCCAACAAAAAACCAACAAAAAATTTATTTTCCCAACGATGCTACGAAAAAACGAAGAGAAAACGTAATTTCCCAACGATGCTATGAAAAACGAAGGAAAAATATTTTCCATCGATGCTAGGAAAACCGAAGAAAAAACGTTATTTTCAAACGACGCTATCAAAGGCAAAGAAAGGAAATGAATTGTTAGGGCCACTGAGTCTTATGATTTCGCAGGTCATAAGAGCTTACCAGCGTTGTCGTTGTCAAAGAAAAATATTTGAGCGCCAAGTTTCCAACGATGATAATGAAAGGAATTTTCAAATCAACAATGCCAGCAAAATTTAAGAAAAAGCGTTAATCGAACAAAAAATTCCTTTTCCCTAAGATGCTACGAAAAAACGAAGATAAAACATAATTTCCCACCGATGCTACGAAAAACGAAGAAAAAATGTTTTCCAACGATGCTAGGAAAACCGAAGAAAAAACGTTATTTTCAAACGACGCTATCAAAGGCAAAGAAAGGAAATGAATTGTTAGGGCCACTGAGTCTTATGATTTCTCAGGTCATAAGAGCTTACCAGCGTTGTCGCTGTCAAACAAAACCCTTTGAGCGCCAAGTTTCCAACGATGATAATGAAAGGAATTTTCAAATCAACAATGCCAATAAAATTTAAGAAAAAGCGTTAAACGAACAAAAAATTTCTTTTCCCTACGATGCTACGAAAAAACGAAGAGAAAACATAATTTCCCACCGATGATACGAAAAACGAAGAAAAAATGCTTTCCAACGATGCTAGGAAAACCGAAGAAAAAACGTTATTTTCAAACGACGCTATCAAAGGCAAAGAAAAGAAATGAATTGTTAGGGCCACTGAGTCTTACGATTTGTCCGGTCATAAGAGCTTACCAGCGTTGTCGCTGTCACAGAAAAATATTTGAGCGCCAAGTTTCCAACGATGATAATGAAACGAATTTTCAAATCAACAATGCCAGCAAAATTTAAGAAAAAGCGTTAAACGAACAAAAAATTTCTTTTCCCTACGATGCTATGAAAAAACGATGACAAAACATAATTTCCCCCCAATGCTACGAAAAACGAAAAAGAAATGTTTTCCAACGATGCTAGGAAAAACGAAGAAAAAATGTTATTTTCCAACGACGCTATCAAAGGCAAAGAAAGGAAATGAAGTGTTAGGGCCACTAAGTCTTATGATTTCTCAGAGCTTAGAAGCGTTGTCGCTGTCAAAGAAAACTCTTTCAGCGCCAAGTTTCCAACGATGATAATGAAAGGAATTTTCAAATCAACAATGCCAACAAAATTTAAGAAAAAGCGTTAAACGAACAAAAAATTTCTTTTCCCTACGATGCTATGAAAAAACGATGACAAAACATAATTTCCCCCCAATGCTACGAAAAACGAAAAAGAAATGTTTTCCAACGATGCTAGGAAAAACGAAGAAAAAATGTTATTTTCCAACGACGCTATCAAAGGCAAAGAAAGGAAATGAATTGTTAGGGCCACAATGTCTTATGATTTCTCAGGTCATAAGATCTTACGAGCGTTGTCGCTGTAAAAGAAAATTCTTTGAGCGGCAAGTTTCCAACGATGATAATGAAAGGAATTTTCAAATCAACAATGCCAACAAAATTTAAGAAAAAGTGTTAAACGAACAAAAAATTTCTTTTCCCTACGATGCTACGAAAAAACGATGACAAAACATGATTTCCCCCCAATGCTACGAAAAACGAAAAAGAAATGTTTTCCAACGATGCTAGGAAAAACGAAGAAAAAATGTTATTTTCCAACGACGCTATCAAAGGCAAAGAAAGGAAATGAATTCATAGGACCACTGTGTCTTATGATTTCTCAGGTCATAAGAGCTTACCAGCGTTGTCGCTGTGAAAGAAATTTCTTTGAGCGGCAAGTTTCCAACGATGATAATGAAAGGAATTTTCAAATCAACAATGGCAACAAAATTTAAGAAAAAGCGGTAAACGAACAAAAAATTTCTTTCCCTACGACGCTGCGAAAAAACGAAGAAAAAACATAATCTCCCACCGCTGCTACGAAAAACGAAGAGAAAACGTAATTTCGCAACTATGCTACGAAAGCGAAGAAAAAATGTTATTTTCCAACGATGCTATGAAAACCAAGAAAAATGGTTGTTTTTGAAAGACATAGAAAGGAATTGAAGGGTTAAGGACACTGAGTCTTATGATTTCTCAGGTCATAAGAGCTTACCAGCGTTGTCGCTGATAAAGAAAATTCTTTGAGCGCCAAGTTTCTAACGATGATAATGAAAGGAATTTTCAAATCAACAATGCCAACAAAAAACCAACAAAAAATTGATTTTCCCAACGATGCTACGGAAAAACGAAGAGAAAACGTAATTTCCCAACGATGCTACGAAAAACGAAGGAAAAATATTTTCCAACGATGCTAGGAAAACCGAAGAAAAAACGTTATTTTCAAACGACGCTATCAAAGGCATAGAAAGGAAATGAATTGTTAGGGCCACTGTGTCTTATGATTTCTCAGGTCATAAGAGCTTACCAGCGTTGTCGCTGTCAAACAAACCCCTTTGAGCGCCAAGTTTCCAACGATGATAATGAAAGGAATTTTCAAATCAACAATGCCAGCAAAATTTAAGAAAAAGCGTTAATCGAACAAAAAATTCCCTTTCCCTACGATGCTACGAAAAAACGAAGATAAAACATAATTTCCCACCGATGCTACGAAAAACGAAGAAAAAATGTTTTCCAACGATGCTAGGAAAACCGAAGAAAAAACGTTATTTTCAAACGACGCTATCAAAGGCAAAGAAAGGAAATGAATTATTAGGGCCACTGAGTCTTATGATTTCTCAGGTCATAAGAGCTTACCAGCGTTGTCGCTGTCAAACAAAACCCTTTGAGCGCCAAGTTTCCAACGATGATAATGAAAGGAATTTTCAAATCAACAATGCCAGCAAAATTTAAGAAAAAGCGTTAATCGAACAAAAAATTCCTTTTCCCTACGATGCTACGAAAAAACGAAGATAAAACATAATTTCCCACCGATGCTACGAAAAACGAAGAAAAAATGTTTTCCAACGATGCTAGGAAAACCGAAGAAAAAACGTTATTTTCAAACGACGCTATCAAAGGCAAAGAAAGGAAATGAATTGTTAGGGCCACTGAGTCTTATGATTTCTCAGGTCATAAGAGCTTACCAGCGTTGTCGCTGTCAAACAAAACCCTTTGAGCGCCAAGTTTCCAACGATGATAATGAAAGAAATTTTCAAATCAACAATGCCAATAAAATTTAAGAAAAAGCGTTAAACGTACAAAAAATTTCTTTTCCCTACGATGCTACGAAAAAACGAAGAGAAAACATAATTTCCCACCGATGCTACGAAAAACGAAGAAAAAATGTTTTCCAACGATGCTAGGAAAACCGAAGAAAAAACGTTATTTTCAAACGACGCTATCAAAGGCAAAGAAAGGAAATGAATTGTTAGGGCCACTGAGTCTTACGATTTGTCCGGTCATAAGAGCTTACCAGCGTTGTCGCTGTCACAGAAAAATATTTGAGCGCCAAGTTTCCAACGATGATAATGAAACGAATTTTCAAATCAACAATGCCAGCAAAATTTAAGAAAACGCGTTAATCGAACAAAAAATTTCTTTTCCCTACGATGCTACGAAAAAACGAAGAGAAAACATAATTTCCACCGATGCTACGAAAAACGAAGAAAAAATGCTTTCCAACAATGCTAGGAAAACCGAAGAAAAACGTTATTTTCAAACGACGCTATCAAAAGCAAAGAAAGGAAATGAATTGTTAGGACCACTGAGTCTTATGATTTCTCAGAGCTTACCAGCGTTGTCGCTGTCAAAGGAAATTCCTTGAGCGCAAAGTTTCAAATGATGATAATGAAAGGAATTTTCAAATCAACAATGCCAACAAAATTTAAGAAAAGGCGTTAAACGAACAAAAAATTTCTCTTCCAAACGATGCTACGAAAAAACGAAGAGAATACATAATTTCCACCGATGATACGAAAAACGAAGAAAAAATGTTTTCCAACGATGCTAGGAAAACCGAAGAAAAACGTTATTTTCAAACGACGCTATCAAAAGCAAAGAAAGGAAATGAATTGTTAGGGCCACTGAGTCTTACGATTTGTCAGGTCATAAGAGCTTACCAGCGTTGTCGCTGTCAGAGAAAAATATTTGAGCGCCAAGTTTCCAACGATGATAATGAAAGGAATTTTCAAATCAACAATGCCAGCAAAATTTAAGAAAACGCGTTAATCGAACAAAAAATTTCTTTTCCCTACGATGCTACGAAAAAACGAAGAGAAAACATAATTTCCACCGATGATACGAAAAACGAAGAAAAAATGTTTTCCAACGATGCTAGGAAAACCGAAGAAAAACGTTATTTTCAAACGACGCTATCAAAAGCAAAGAAAGGAAATGAATTGTTAGGGCCACTGAGTCTTATGATTTCTCAGAGCTTACCAGCGTTGTCGCTGTCAAAGAAAATTCTTTGAGCGCCAAGTTTCAAATGATAATAATGAAAGGAATTTTCAAATCAACAATGCCAACAAAATTTAAGAAAAAGCGTTAAACGAACAAAAAATTTCTCTTCCAAACGATGCTACGAAAAAACGAAGAGAAAGCGTAATTTCCCAACGATGCTACGAAAAACGAAGAAAAAATGTTTTCCAACGATGCTAGGAAAACCGAAGAAAAACGTTATTTTCAAACGACGCTATCAAAAGCAAAGAAAGGAAAGGAATTGTTAGGGCCACTGAGTCTTATGATTTCTCAGAGCTTACCAGCGTTGTCGCTGTCAAAGAAAATTCTTTGAGCGCCAAGTTTCAAATGATAATAATGAAAGGAATTTTCAAATCAACAATGCCAACAAAATTTAAGAAAAAGCGTTAAACGAACAAAAAATTTCTCTTCCAAACGATGCTACGAAAAAACGAAGAGAAAGCGTAATTTCCCAACGATGCTACGAAAAACGGAGAAAAAACATTTCCCAACGATGCTACGAAAAACGAAGAAAAAATGCTACTTCCCAACGATGCTAAGAAAACCAAGAAAATAGTTGTTGTTGAAAGGCAAAGAAAGGAAATGAAGTGTTAGGGCCATTGGGTCTTATGATTTCTCAGGTCATAAAAGCATACCAGTGTTGTCGCTGTCAAAGAAAATTCGTTGAGCACCTAGTTCCCAACGATGATAATGAACGGAATTTTCAAATCAACAATGCCAACAAAATTTAAGAAAAAGCGTTAATCGAACCAAAAATTTCGTTTTTCGACGATGCTACGAAAAACGAAGGGAAAATGTTGTTTTCCAACGATGCTAGGACAAATGCAGAAAGCATGTTATTTTCCAACGAAAAAACGAAGAGAAAACGTAATTTCCCAACAATGCTACGAAAAACGAAGAAAAAATGCAATTTTCCAACCACGCATTCAAAGGCAAAGAAAGGAAATGACGTGTTAGGGCCACTGAGTCTTATGATTTCTCAGAGCTTAGGAGCGTTGTCGCTGTCAAAGAAAACTCTTTCAGCGCAAAGTTTACATCAACGATGCCAACAAAATTTAAGAAAAATTGTTAAACGAACAAAAAATTTCTTTTCCCTACGATGCTACGAAAAAACGATGAGAAAACATAATTTCCCCCCGATGCTACGAAAAAGGAAAAAAAATGTTTTCCAACGATGCTAGGAAAAACGAAGAAGAAATGCTATTTTCCAACGACGCTATCAAAGGCAAAGAAAGGAAATGAATTGTTAGGGCCACTGAGTCTTATGATTTCTCATGTCATAACAGCTTACCAGCGTTGTCGCTGTCAAAGAAAATTCTTTGAGCACCAAGTTTCCAACGATGATAATAAAAGGAATTTTCAAACCAACAATGCCAACAAAAAACCAACAAAAAATTTTTTCCAGCGATGCTACGAAAAAGCGAAGAGAAATCGTAATTTTCCAACGATGCTACGAGAAACGAAGAAAAAATATTTTCCAACGATGCTAGGAAAACCGAAGAAAAAACGTTATTTTCAAACGACGCTATCAAAGGCATAGAAAGGAAATGAATTGTTAGGGCCACTGTGTCTTATGATTTCTCAGGTCATAAGAGCTTACCAGCGTTGTCGCTGTCAAAGAAAATTCTTTGAGTGCCAAGTTTCTAACGATGATAATGAAAGGAATTTTCAAATCAACAATGCCAACAAAAAACCAACAAAAAATTTATTTTCCCAAAGATGCTACGAAAAAACGAAGAGAAAACGTAATTTCCCAACGATGCTACGAAAGCGAAGAAAAATGTTATTTTCCAACGATGCTATGAAAACCAAGAAAAATGGTTGTTTTTGAAAGACAAAGAAAGGACTTGAAGGGTTAAGGAAACTGAGTTTTATGATTTCTCAGGTCATAAGAGCTTACCAGCGTTGTCGCTGTCAAAGAAAATTCTTTGAGCGCCAAGTTTCAAATGATGATAATGAAAGGAATTTTTAAATCAACAATGCCAACAAAATTTAAGAAAAAGCGCTAAACGAACAAAAAATTTCTTTTTCCGACGATGCTACGAAAAACGAAGGGAAAATGGTATTTTCCAACGGTGCTACGAAAAACAAATAAAAAATGTTTTCCAACAATGCTAGGAAAAACGCAGAAAAAATATTATTTTCCAACGATTCTACGAAAAAACGAAGAGAAAACGTAATTTCGCAACTATGCTACTAAAGCGAAGAAAAAATGTTATTTTCCAACGATGCTATGAAAACCAAGAAAAATGGTTGTTTTTGAAAGACAAAGAAAGGAATTGAAGGGTTAAGGACACTGAGTCTTATTATTTCTCAGGTCATAAGAGCTTACCAGCGTTGTCGCTGTCAAAGAAAATCCTTTGAGTGCCAAGTTTCTAACGATGATAATGAATGGAATTTTCAAATCAACAATGCCAACAAAAAACCAACAAAAAATTTATTTTCCCAACGATGCTACGAAAAAACGAAGAGAAAACGTAATTTCCCAACGATGCTATGAAAAACGAAGGAAAAATATTTTCCATCGATGCTAGGAAAACCGAAGAAAAAACGTTATTTTCAAACGACGCTATCAAAGGCAAAGAAAGGAAATGAATTGTTAGGGCCACTGAGTCTTATGATTTCGCAGGTCATAAGAGCTTACCAGCGTTGTCGTTGTCAAAGAAAAATACTTGAGCGCCAAGTTTCCAACGATGATAATGAAAGGAATTTTCAAATCAACAATGACAGCAAAATTTAAGAAAAAGCGTTAATCGAACAAAAAATTCCTTTTCCCTACGATGCTACGAAAAAACGAAGATAAAACATAATTTCCCACCGATGCTACGAAAAACGAAGAAAAAATGTTTTCCAACGATGCTAGGAAAACCGAAGAAAAAACGTTATTTTCAAACGACGCTATCAAAGGCAAAGAAAGGAAATGAATTGTTAGGGCCACTGAGTCTTATGATTTCTCAGGTCATAAGAGCTTACCAGCGTTGTCGATGTCAAACAAAACCCTTTGAGCGCCAAGTTTCCAACGATGATAATGAAAGGAATTTTCAAATCAACAATGCCAATAAAATTTAAGAAAAAGCGTTAAACGAACAAAAAATTTCTTTTCCCTACGATGCTACGAAAAAACGAAGAGAAAACATAATTTCCCACCGATGATACGAAAAACGAAGAAAAAGTGCTTTCCAACGATGCTAGGAAAACCGAAGAAAAAACGTTATTTTCAAACGACGCTATCAAAGGCAAAGAAAAGAAATGAATTGTTAGGGCCACTGAGTCTTACGATTTGTCCGGTCATAAGAGCTTACCAGCGTTGTCGCTGTCACAGAAAAATATTTGAGCGCCAAGTTTCCAACGATGATAATGAAACGAATTTTCAAATCAACAATGCCAGCAAAATTTAAGAAAACGCGTTAATCGAACAAAAAATTTCTTTTCCCTACGATGCTACGAAAAAAGGAAAGGAAAACATAATTTCCACCGATGCTACGAAAAACGAAGAAAAAATGCTTTCCAACAATGCTAGGAAAACCGAAGAAAAACGTTATTTTCAAACGACGCTATCAAAAGCAAAGAAAGGAAATGAATTGTTAGGGCCACTGAGTCTTATGATTTCTCAGAGCTTACCAGCGTTGTCGCTGTCAAAGGAAATTCCTTGAGCGCAAAGTTTCAAATGCTGATAATGAAAGGAATTTTCAAATCAACAATGCCAACAAAATTTAAGAAAAGGCGTTAAACGAACAAAAAATTTCTCTTCCAAACGATGCAACGAAAAAACGAAGAGAAAACATAATTTCCACCGATGATACGAAAAACGAAGAAAAAATGTTTTCCAACGATGCCAGGAAAACCGAAGAAAAACGTTATTTTCAAACGACGCTATCAAAAGCAAAGAAAGGAAATGAATTGTTAGGGCCACTGAGTCTTACGATTTGTCAGGTCATAAGAGCTTACCAGCGTTGTCGCTGTCAAAGAAAAATATTTGAGCGCCAAGTTTCCAACGATGATAATGAAAGGAATTTTCAAATCAACAATGCCAGCAAAATTTAAGAAAACGCGTTAATCGAACAAAAAATTTCTTTTCCCTACGATGCTACGAAAAAACGAAGAGAAAACATAATTTCCACCGATGATACGAAAAACGAAGAAAAAATGTTTTCCAACGATGCTAGGAAAACCGAAGAAAAACGTTATTTTCAAACGACGCTATCAAAAGCAAAGAAAGGAAATGAATTGTTAGGGCCACTGAGTCTTATGATTTCTCAGAGCTTACCAGCGTTGTCGCTGTCAAAGAAAATTCTTTGAGCGCCAAGTTTCAAATGATAATAATGAAAGGAATTTTCAAATCAACAATGCCAACAAAATTTAAGAAAAAGCGTTAAACGAACAAAAATTTTCTCTTCCAAACGATGCTACGAAAAAACGAAGTGAAAGCGTAATTTCCCAACGATGCTACGAAAAACGAAGAAAAAATGTTTTCCAACGATGCTAGGAAAACCGAAGAAAAACGTTATTTTCAAACGACGCTATCAAAAGCAAAGAAAGGAAATGAATTGTTAGGGCCACTGAGTCTTATGATTTCTCAGAGCTTACCAGCGTTGTCGCTGTCAAAGAAAATTCTTTGAGCGCCAAGTTTCAAATGATAATAATGAAAGGAATTTTCAAATCAACAATGCCAACAAAATTTAAGAAAAAGCGTTAAACGAACAAAAAATTTCTCTTCCAAACGATGCTACGAAAAAACGAAGAGAAAGCGTAATTTCCAAACGATGCTACGAAAAACGGAGGAAAAACATTTCCCAACGATGCTACGAAAAACGAAGAAAAAATGCTATTTCCCAACGATGCTAAGAAAACCAAGAAAATAGTTGTTGTTGAAAGGCAAAGAAAGGAAATGAAGTGTTAGGGCCATTGGGTCTTATGATTTCTCAGGTCATAAAAGCGTACCAGTGTTGTCGCTGTCAAAGAAAATTCGTTGAGCACCTAGTTCCCAACGATGATAATGAACGGAATTTTCAAATCAACAATGCCAACAAAATTTAAGAAAAAGCGTTAATCGAACCAAAAATTTCGTTTTTCGACGATGCTACGAAAAAACGAAGAGAAAACGCAATTTCCCAGCACTGCTACGAAAAACGAAGAACAATGGTATTTTCCAACGATGCTATCAAAAGCCAAGAAAAATAGTTTTTTTTTGAAAGGCAAAGAGGGGAATTGAAATCTTAGGGACATTGGGTCTTATGATTTCTCAGGTCATAAGAGCGTACCAGTGTTGTCGTTGTCAAAGAAAATTCGTTGAGCGCCAAGTTCCCAACGATGATAATGAACGGAATTTTCAAATCAACAATGCCAATAAAATTTAAGAAAAGGCGTTAAACGAACCAAAAATTTCGTTTTCCGACGATGCTACGAAAAACGAAGGGAAAATGGTGTTTTCCAACGATGCTAGGACAAATGCAGAAAGCATGTTATTTTCCAACGAATCTACGAAAAAACGAAGAGAAAACGTAATTTCCCAACAATGCTACGAAAAGCGAAGAAAAAATGTTTTCCAACGTTGCTAGGAAAAACGAAAAAAAAATGCAATTTTCCAACCACGCATTCAAAGGCAAAGAAAGGAAATGACGTGTTAGGGCCACTGAGTCTTATGATTTCTCAGAGCTTAGGCGCGTTGTCGCTGTCAAAGAAAACTCTTTCAGCGCAAAGTTTACATCAACGATGCCAACAAAATTTAAGAAAAATTGTTAAACGAACAAAAAATTTCTTTTCCCTACGATGCTACGAAAAAACGATGAGAAAACATAATTTCCCCCCGATGCTACGAAAAAGGAAAAAAAATGTTTTCCAACGATGCTAGGGAAAACGAAGAAGAAATGCTATTTTCCAACGACGCTATCAAAGGCAAAGAAAGGAAATGAATTGTTAGGGCCACTGAGTCTTATGATTTCTCATGTCATAACAGCTTACCAGCGTTGTCGCTGTCAAAGAAAATTCTTTGAGCACCAAGTTTCCAACGATGATAATGAAAGGAATTTTCAAACCAACAATGCCAACAAAAAACCAACAAAAAATTTTTTCCAGCGATGCTACGAAAAAGCGAAGAGAAATCGTAATTTTCCAACGATGCTACGAAAAACGAAGAAGAAATGTTTTCCAACGATGCTACGAAAAACGAGGAAAAAAGTTATTTTCCAACAACGCTATCAAAGGCAAAGAAAGGAAATGAGGTGTTAGGGCCACTGAGTCTTATGATTTCTCAGAGCTTAGAAGCGTTGTCGCTGTCAAAGAAAACTCTTTCAGCGCCTAGTTTCCAACGATGATAATGAAAGGAATTTTCAAATCAACAATGCCAACAAAATTTAAGAAAAAGCGTTAAACGAACAAAAAATTTATTTTCCCTAAGATGCTACGAATAAACGATGACAAAACAAAATTTACCCCCAATGCTACGAAAAACGAAAAAGAAATGTTTTCCAACGATGCTAGGAAAAACGAAGAAAAAATGTTATTTTCCAACGACGCTATCAAAGGCAAAGAAAGGAAATGAATTGTTAGGGCCACTGAGTCTTATGATTTCTCAGGTCATAAGAGCTTACCAGCGTTGTCGCTGTGGAAGAAAATTCTTTGAGCGGCAAGTTTCCAACGATGATAATGAAAGGAATTTTCAAATCAACAGTGCCAACAAAATTTAAGAAAAAGCGTTAAACGAACAAAAAATTTCTTTTCCCTACGATGCTGCGAAAAAACGATGAGAAAACATAATTTCCCCCCAATGCTACGAAAAACGAAAAAGAAATGTTTTCCAACGATGCTAGGAAAAACGAAGAAAAAATGCTATTTGCCAACGACGCTATCAAGGGCAAAGAAAGGAAATGAATTGTTAGGGCCACTGAGTCTTATGATTTCTCAGGTCATAAGAGCTTACCAGCGTTGTCGCTGTCAAAGAAAATTCTTTGAGCGCCAAGTTTCCAACGATGATAATGAAAGGAATTTTCAAATCAACAATGCCAACAAAAAACCAACAAAAAATTTATTTTCCCTACGATGCTACGAAAAAACGAAGAGAAAACGTAATTTCCCAACGATACTACGAAAAACGAAGGAAAAATGTTTTCCAACGATGCTAGGGAAACCGAAGAAAAAACGGTGTTTTCAAACGACGCTATCAAAGGCAAAGAAAGGAAATGAATTGTTAGGACCACTGAGTCTTATGATTTCTCAGGTCATAAGAGCTTACCAGCGTTGTCGCTGTCAAAGAAAAATATTTGCGCGCCAAGTTTCCAACGATGATAATGAAAGGAATTTTCAAATCAACAATGCCAGCAAAATTTAAGAAAAAGCGTTAATCGAACAAAAAATTCCTTTTCCCTACGATGCTACGAAAAAACGAAGAGAAAACATAATTTCCCACCGATGCTACGAAAAACGAAGAAAAAATGTTTTCCAACGATGCTAGGAAAACCGAAGAAAAAACGTTATTTTCAAACGACGCTATCAAAGGCAAAGAAAGGAAATGAATTGTTAGGGCCACTGAGTCTTATGATTTCTCAGGTCATAAGAGCTTACCAGCGTTGTCGCTGTCAAACAAAACCCTTTGAACGCCAAGTTTCCAACGATGATAATGAAAGGAATTTTCAAATCAACAATGCCAATAAAATTTAAGAAAAAGCGTTAAACGAACAAAAAATTTCTTTTCCCTACGATGCTACGAAAAAACGAAGAGAAAACATAATTTCCCACCGATGCTACGAAAAATGAAGAAAAAATGTTTTCCGACGATGCTAGGAAAACCGAAGAAAAAACGTTATTTTCAAACGACGCTATCAAAGGCAAAGAAAGGAAATGAATTGTTAGGGCCACTGAGTCTTATGATTTCTCAGGTCATAAGAGCTTACCAGCGTTGTCGCTGTCAAACAAAACCCTTTGAACGCCAAGTTTCCAACGATGATAATGAAAGGAATTTTCAAATCAACAATGCCAATAAAATTTAAGAAAAAGCGTTAAACGAACAAAAAATTTCTTTTCCCTACGATGCTACGAAAAAACGAAGAGAAAACATAATTTCCCACCGATGCTACGAAAAACGAAGAAAAAATGTTTTCCAACGATGCTAGGAAAACCGAAGAAAAAACGTTATTTTCCAACGACACTATCAAAGGCAAAGAAAGGAAATGAAGTGTTACGGCCACTGAGTCTAATGATTTCTCAGAGTTTACCAGCGTTGTGGTTGCCAAAGAAGACTCTTTCAGCGCCAAGTTTCCAACGATGATAATGAAAGGAATTTTCAAATCAACAATGCCAATAAAATTTAAGAAAAAGCGTTAAACGAACAAAAAATTTCTTTTCCCTACGATGCTACGAAAAAACGAAGAGAAAACATAATTTCCCACCGATGCTACGAAAAACGAAGAAAAATGTTTTCCAACGATGCTAGGAAAACCGAAGAAAAAAATTTATTTTCAAACGACGCTATCAAAGGCAAAGAAAGGAAATGAATTGTTAGGGCCACTGAGTCTTATGATTTCTCAGGTCATAAGAGCTTACCAGCGTTGTCGCTGTCAAAGAAAAATCTTTGAGCGCCAAGTTTCCAACGATGATAATGAAAGGAATTTTCAAATCAACAATGCCAACAAAAAACCAACATAAAATTTCTTTTCCGTACGATGCTACGAAAAACCGAAGAGAAAACATAATTTCCCACCGATGATACGAAAAACGAAGAAAAAATGCTTTCCAACGATGCTAGGAAAACCGAAGAAAAAGCGTTATTTTCAAAGGACGCCATCAAAGGCAAAGAAAGGAAATGAATTGTTAGGGCCACTGAGTCTTATGATTTCTCAGAGCTTACCAGCGTTGTCGCTGTCAAAGAAAATTCTTTGAGCGCCAAGTTTCAAATGATGATAATGAAAGGAATTTTTAAATCAACAATGCCAACAAAATTTAAGAAAAAGCGTTAAACGAACAAAAAATTTCTCTTCCAAATGATGCTACGAAAAAACGAAGAGAAAACGTAATTTCCCAACGATGCTACGAAAAACGAGGAAAAAACATTTTCCAACGATGCTAGGAAAACCGAAGAAAAAACGTTATTTTCCAACGACGCTATCAAAAGCAAAGAAAGGAAATGAATTGTTAGGGCCCCTGAGTCTTATGATTTCTCAGGTCATAAAAGCTTACCAGTGTTGTCGCTGTCCAAGAAAATTCTTTGAGCGCCAAGTTACCAACGATGATAATGAACGGAATTTTCAAATCAACAATGCCAACAAAATTTAAGAAAAGGCGTTAAACGAACCAAAAATTTCGTTTTCCGACGATGCTACGAAAAACGAAGGGAAAATGGTGTTTTATAACGATGCTAGGACAAATGCAGAAAGCATGTTATTTTCCAACGATTCTACGAAAAAACGAAGAGAAAACGTAATTTCCCAACAATTCTACGGAAAGCGAAGAAAAAATGTTTTCCAACGTTGCTAGGAAAAATGAAGAAAAAATGTTATTTTCCAACCACGCTACCACAGGCAAAGATAGGAAATGAATTGTTAGGGCCACTGAGTCTTATGATTTCTCAAGTCATAAGAGCTTACCAGCGGTGTTGCTGTGAAAGAGAAATGTTTGAGCGCCAAGTTTCCAACGATAATAATGAAAGGAATTTTCAAATCAACAATGCCAGCAAAATTTAAGAAAAAGCGTTAATCGAACAAAAAATTTCTTTTCCCTACGATGCTACGAAAAAACGAAGGGAAAACATAATTTCCCACCGATGCTACGAAAAACGAAGAAAAAATGTTTTCCAACGATGCTAGGAAAACCGAAGGCAAAACGTTATTTTCCAACGACGCTATCAAAAACAAAGAAAGGAAATGAATTGTTAGGGCCACTGAGTCTTATGATTTCTCAGGTTATAAAACCTTACCAGTGTTGTCGCTGTCAGGGAAAATTCTCTGATCGCCAAGTTTCAAATGATGATAATGAAAGGAATTTTCAAATCAACAATGCCAACAAATTTAAGAAAAAGCGTTAAACGAACAAAAAATTGCTTTTTCCGGCGATACGACGAAAAACCAAGAGAAAATATCACTTCAAAACAAAAGAAAATTCTTTGAGCGCCAAGTTTCAAATGATGATAATGAAAGGAATTTTCAAATCAACAATGCCAACAAAATTTAAGAAAAAGCGTTAAACGAACAAGAAATTTCTTTTTCCGACGATGCTACGAAAAACGAAGGGAGAATGGTATTTTCCAACGATGCTGGGACAAATGCAGAAAACATGTTATTTTCCAACGATACTACGAAAAAACGAAGAGAAAACGTAATTCCCAACGATGCTACGAAAAACAAATAAAAAATGTTTTCCAACGACGCTAGGGAAAACGCAGAAAAAATGTTATTTTCCAACGATTCTACGAAAAAACGAAGAGAAAACGTAATTTCCCAACTATGCTAAGAAATCGAAGAAAAAATGTTATTTTCCAACGATGCTATGAAAAACCAAGAAAAATGGTTGTTTTTGAAAGGCAAAGAAAGGAATTGAAGGGTTAAGGCCACTGAGTCTTATGATTTCTCACGTCATAAGAAATTACCAGCGTTGTCGCTGTCAAAGAAAATTCTTTGAGCGCAAAGTTTCCAACGATGATAACGAAAAGAAATTTTTACATCAACGACGCCAACAAAATTTAAGAAAAAGTGTTAAACGAACAAAAAATTTATTTTCCCTACGATGCTACGAAAAAACGATGAGAAAACATAATTTCCCCCCGATGCTACTAAAAACGAAAAAAAAAATGTTTTCCAACGATGCTAGGAAAAACGAAGAAAAAATGCTATTTTCCAACGACGCTATCAAAGGCAATGAAAGGAAATGAAGTGTTAGGGCCACTGAGTCTTATGATTTCTCATGTCATAACAGCTTACCAGCGTTGTCGCTGTCAAAGAAAATTCTTTGAGCGCCAATTTTCCAACGATGATAATGAAAGGAATTTTCAAACCAACAATGCCAACAAAAAACCAACAAAAAATTTTTTTCCAGCGATGCTACGAAAAAGCGAAGAGAAACGTAATTTTCCAACGATGCTACGAAAAACGAAGAAAAAATGTTTCCCAACGATGCTACGAAAACCGAGGGAAAAAGTTATTTTCCAACGACGCTATCAAAGGGAAAAAAAGGAAATGAATTGTTAGGGCCACTGAGTCTTATGATTTCTCAGAGCTTAGAAGCGTTGTCGCTGTCAAAGAAAACTCTTTTAGCGCCAAGTTTCCAACGATGATAATGAAAGGAATTTTCAAATCAACAATGCCAACAAAATTTTAGAAAAAGCGTTAAACGAACAAAAAATTTCTTTTCCCTACGATGCTACGAAAAAACGATGAGAAAACATATTTTCCCCCCAATGATACGAAAAACGAAAAAGAAATGTTTTCCAACGATGCTAGGAAAAACGAAGAAAAAATGTTATTTTCCAACGACGCTATCAAAGGCAAAGAAAGGAAATGAATTGTTAGGGCCACTGAGTCTTATGATTTCTCAGGTCATAAGAGCTTACCAGCGTTGTCGCTGTAAAAGAAAATTCTTTGAGCGCCAAGTTTCCAACGATGATAACGAAAAGAAATTTTTACATCAACGACGCCAACAAAATTTAAGAAAAAGTGTTAAACGAACAAAAAATTTATTTTCCCTACGATGCTACGAAAAAACGATGAGAAAACATAATTTCCCCCCGATGCTACTAAAAACGAAAAAAAAAATGTTTTCCAACGATGCTAGGAAAAACGAAGAAAAAATGCTATTTTCCAACGACGCTATCAAAGGCAAAGAACGGAAATGAATTGTTAGTTCCACTGAGTCTTATGATTTCTCAGAGCTTAGAAGCGTTGTCGCTGTCAAAGAAAACTCTTTCAGCGCCAAGTTTCCAACGATGATAATGAAAGGAATTTTCAAATCAACAATGCCAACAAAATTTAAGAAAAAGCGTTAAACGAACAAAAAATTTCTTTTCCCTACGATGCTACGAAAAAACGATGAGAAAACATAATTTCCCCCCAATGCTACGAAAAACGAAAAAGAAATGTTTTCCAACGATGCTAGGAAAACCGAAGAAAAAATGATATTTTCCAACGACGCTATCAAAGGCAAAGAACGGAAATGAATTGTTAGGGCCACTGAGTCTTATCATTTGTCAGGTCTTAAGAGCTTACCTGCGTTATCGCTGTCAAAGAAAATTCTTTGAGCGCCAAGTTTCCAACGATGATAATGAAAGGAATTTTCAAACCAACAATGCCAACAAAAAACCAACAAAAAATTTTTTTCCAACGATGCTACGAAAAAGCGAAGAGGAAACGTAATTTTCCAACGATGCTACGAAAAACGAAGAAAAATGTTTTCCAACGATGCTACGAAAAACGAGGAAAAAAGCTATTTTCAAACGACGCTATCAAAGGCAAAGAAAGGAAATGAAGTGTTAGGGCCACTGAGTCTTATGATTTCTCAGAGCTTACCAGCGTTGTCGCTGTCGAAGAAAACCCTTTGAGCGCCAACTTTCCAACGATGACAATGAAAGGAATTTTCAAATCAACAATGCCAACAAAATTTAAGAAAAAGCGTTAAACGAACAAAAAATTTCTTTTCCCTACGATGCTACAAAAAAACGAAGAGAAAACATAATTTCCCACCGATGCTACGAAAAACGAAGAAAAAATGTTTTCCAACGATGCTAGGGAAACCGACGAAAAAACGTTATTTTCAAACGACGCTATCAAAGGCAAAGAAAGGAAATGAATTGTTAGGGCCACTGAGTCTTATGATTTCTCAAGTCATAAGAGCTTACCAGCGTTGTTGCTGTGAAAGAGAAATGTTTGAGCGCCAAGTTTCCAACGATAATAATGAAAGGAATTTTCAAATCAACAATACCAGCAAAATTTAAGAAAAAGCGTTAATCGAACAAAAAATTTCTTTTCCCTACGATGCTACGCAAAAACGAAGGGAAAACATAATTTCCCACCGATGCTACGAAAAACGAAGAAAAAATGTTTTCCAACGATGCTAGGGAAACCGACGAAAAAACGTTATTTTCAAACGACGCTATCAAAGGCAAAAAAAGGAAATGAAGTGTTAGGGCCACTGAGTCTTACGACTTCTCAATTCATAAAAGCTTACCAGTGTTGTCGCTGTCAAAAAAAATTCTTTGAGCGCCAAGTTGCAAATGATGATAATGAAAGGAATTTTCAAATCAACAATGCCAACAAAATTTAAGAAAAAGCGTTAAACGAACAAGAAATTTCTTTTTCGGACGATGCTACGAAAAACGTAGGGAAAATGGTATTTTCCAACGACGCTATCAAAGGCAAAGAACGGAAATGAATTGTTAGTTCCACTGAGTCTTATGATTTCTCAGAGCTTAGAAGCGTTGTCGCTGTCAAAGAAAACTCTTTCAGCGCCAAGTGTCCAACGATGATAATGAAAGGAATTTTCAAATCAACAATGCCAACAAAATTTAAGAAAAAGCGTTAAACGAACAAAAAATTTCTTTTCCCTACGATGCTACGAAAAAACGATGAGAAAACATAATTTCCCCCCAATGCTACGAAAAACGAAAAAGAAATGTTTTCCAACGATGCTAGGAAAACCGAAGAAAAAATGATATTTTCCAACGACGCTATCAAAGGCAAAGAACGGAAATGAATTGTTAGGGCCACTGAGTCTTATCATTTGTCAGGTCTTAAGAGCTTACCTGCGTTATCGCTATCATAGAAAATTCTTTGAGCGCCAAGTTTCCAAGGATGTTAATGAAAGGAATTTTCAAGCCAAAAAAAAACCAACAGAAAATTTTTTTCCAACGATGCTACGAAAAAGCGAAGAGAAAACGTAATTTTCCAACGATGCTACGAAAAACGAAGAAAAAATGTTTTCCAACTATGCTACGAAAAACGAGGGAAAAAGTTATTTTCCAACGACGCTATCAAAGGGAAAGAAAGGAAATGAAGTGTTAGGGCCACTGAGTCTTATGATTTCTCAGAGCTTAGAAGCGTTGTCGCTGTCAAAGAAAACTCTTTCAGCGCCAAGTTTCCAACGATGATAATGAAAGGAATTTTCAAATCAACAATGCCAACAAAATTTAAGAAAAAGCGTTAAACGAACAAAAAATTTCTTTTCCCTACGATGCTACGAAAAAACGATGAGAAAACATAATTTCCCCCCAATGCTACGAAAAACGAAAAAGAAATGTTTTCCAACGATGCTAGGAAAAACGAAGAAAAAATGTTATTTTCCAACGACGCTATCAAAGGCAAAGAAAGGCAATGAATTGTTAGGGCCACTGAGTCTTATGATTTCTCAGGTCATAAGAGCTTACCAGCGTTGTCGCTGTGAAAGAAAATTCTTTGAGCGCCAAGTTTCCAACGATGATAATGAAAGGAATTTTCAAATCAACAATGCCAACAAAATTTAAGAAAAAGCGTTAAACGAACAAAAAATTTCTTTTCCCTACGATGCTACGAAAAAACGATGAGAAAACATAATTTCCCCCCGATGCTACGAAAAACGAAAAAGAAATGTTTTCCAACGATGCTAGGAAAAACGAAGAAAAAATGATATTTTCCAACGACGCTATCAAAGGCAAAGAAAGGAAATGAATTGTTATGGCCACTGAGTCTTATAATTTGTCAGGTCTTAAGAGCTTACCAGCGTTGTCGCTGTCAAAGAAAATTCTTTGAGCGCCAAGTTTCCAACGATGATAATGAAAGGAATTTTCAAACCAACAATGCCAACAAAAAACCAACAAAAAATTTTTTTCCAACGATGCTACGAAAAACGGGGAAAAAATTTTTTCCAACGATGCTACGAAAAACGAGGAAAAAAGCTATTTTCAAACGACGCTATCAAAGGCAAAGAAAGGAAATGAAGTGTTAGGGCCACTGAGTCTTATGATTTCTCAAGTCATAAGAGCTTACCAGCGGTGTTGCTGTGAAAGAGAAATGTTTGAGCGCCAAGTTTCCAACGATAATAATGAAAGGAATTTTCAAATCAACAATACCAGCAAAATTTAAGAAAAAGCGTTAATCGAACAAAAAATTTGTTTTCGCTACGATGCTACGAAAAAACAAAGGGAAAACATAATTTCCCACCGATGCTACGAAAAACGAAGAAAAAATGTTTTCCAACGATGCTAGCAAAACCGAAGGTAGAACGCTATTTTCAAACGACGCTATCAAAAGCAAAGAAAGGAAATGAATTGTTAGGGCCACTGAGTCTTATGATTTCTCAGGTGATAAAACCTTACCAGTGTTGTCGCTGTCAGAGAAAATTCTCTGATCGCCAAGTTTCAAATGATGATAATGAAAGGAATTTTCAAATCAACAATGCCAACAAATTTAAGAAAAAGCGTTAAACGAACAAAAAATTTCTTTTTCAAAACGATGCTACGAAAAACTAAGAAAAAATGTTTTCCGACGATGCTAGGAAAAACTAAGAAAAAATCTTATTTTCCAACGATGCTATGAAAAACCAAGAAAAATAGTTGATTTTGAAAGGCAAATAAAGGAAATGAAGTGTTAGGGCCACTGAGTCTTATGATTTCTCAGAGCTTACCAGCGTTGTCGCTGTGAAAGAAAACTCTTTGAGCGCCAAGTTTCCAACGATAATAATGAAAGGAATTTTCAAATCAACAATACCAGCAAAATTTAAGAAAAAGCGTTAATCGAACAAAAAATTTCTTTTCGCTACGATGCTACGAAAAAACAAAGGGAAAACATAATTTCCCACCGATGCTACGAAAAACGAAGAAAAAATGTTTTCCAACGATGCTAGCAAAACCGAAGGTAAAACGCTATTTTCAAACGACGCTATCATAAGCAAAGAAAGGAAATGAATTGTTAGGGCCACTGAGTCTTACGACTTCTCAAGTCATAAAAGCTTACCAGTGTTGTCGCTGTCAAAAAAAATTCTTTGAGCGCCAAGTTGCAAATGATGATAATGAAAGGAATTTTCAAATCAACAATGCCAACAAAATTTAAGAAAAAGCGTTAAACGAACAAGAACTTTCTTTTTCCGACGATGCTACGAAAAAACGAAGAGAAAACATAATTTCCCACCGATGCTACGAAAAACGAAGAAAAAATGTTTTCCAACGATGCTACGAAAAACGAGGAAAAAAGTTATTTTCCAACGACGCTATCAAAGGCAAAAAAGGAAATGAAGTGTTAGGGCCACTGAGTCTTATGATTTCTCAGAGCTTACCAGCGTTGTCGCTGTGAAAGAAAACTCTTTGAGCGCCAAGTTTCCAACGATGATAATGAAAGGAATTTTGAAATCAACAATGCCTGCAAAATTTAAGAAAAAGCGTTAATCGAACAAAAAAATCCTTTTCCCTACGATGCTACAAAAAAACGATGAGAAAACGTAATTTCCCAACGATGCTACGAAAAACGAAGAAAAAATGTTTTCCAACGATGCTAGGAAAAACGCAGAAAAAATGTTATTTTCCAACGACGCTATCAGAGGCAAAGAAAGGAAATGAAGTGTTAGGGCCACTGAGTCTTATGATTTCTCAGAGCTTACCAGCGTTGTCGCTGTGAAAGAAAACTCTTTCAGCGCCAAGTTTCCAACGATGATAATGAAAGGAATTTTCAAATCAACAATGCCAACAAAATTTAAGAAAAAGCGTTAAACGAACAAAAAATTTATTTTCCCTACGATGCTACGAAAATACGATGAGAAAACATAAATTCCCCCCAATGCTACGAAAAACGAAAAAGAAATGTTTTCCAACGATGCTAGGAAAAACGAAGAAAAAATGTTATTTTCCAACGACGCTATCAAAGGCAAAGAAAGGAAATGAATTGTTAGGGCCACTGAGTCTTATGATTTCTCAGGTCATAAGAGCTTACCAGCGTTGTCGCTGTGAAAGAAAATTCTTTGAGGGCCAAGTTTCCAAGGATGTTAATGAAAGGAATTTTCAAGCCAAAAAGAACCAACAAAATTTAAGAAAAAGCGTTAAACGAACAAAAAATTCATTTTTCCGACGATACGACGAAAAACGAAAAGAAAACGTAATTTCCCAACGATGCATTGAAATACGAAGAAAAAATGTTTTCCAACGATGCCAGTAAAAACCAAGAAAAATGTTATTTTCCAACCACGCTATCAAAGGCAAAGAGAGGAAATGGAATGTGTTAGGGCCACTGAGCCTTATGATTTCTCAGGTCATAAAAGCTTACCAGTGTAGTCGCTGTCAAAGAAAATTCTTTGAGCGCCAAGTTTCCAACGATGATAATGAACGGAATTTTCCAATCAACAATGCCAACAAAATTTTAAAAAAAGCGTTAAACGAAGAAAAAATTTCTTTTCCTACGATGCTACGAAAAAACGACGAAAAAACGTAATTTCCCAACGATACTACCAAATCGAAAAAAAAAGTTATTTTCCAACGATGCTATGAAAAGCCAAGAAAAATAGTTTTTTTGAAAGGCAAAGAAAGGATATGAAGTGTTAGGGCCACTGAGTCCTATGATTTCTCAGGTCATAAGAGCTTAGCAGCGTTGTCGCTATCAAAGAAAATTCTTTGAGCGCCGAGTTTCCAACGATTATAATGAAAGGAATTTTCAGATCAACAATACCAACAAAATTTAAGAAAAAGCGTTAAACGAACAAAAAATTTCTTCTCCTTACGATGCAACGAAAAAACGAAAATAAAACGTAATTTCCCAATGATGCTATGAAAAACGAAAATAAAATGGTATTTTCCACCGATGCTAGGAAAAACGCAGAAAGAATGCTATTTCCTAACAGTGCTACGAGAAAACGAAGAGAAAATGTAATTTCCCAACGATGCTACGAAAAACGAAGAAAAAATGTTGTCCAACTATGCTAGGAAAAACGAAGAATTATTTTCCACCGACGCTATTAAAGGCAAAGAAAGGAAATGATAAGTGTTGGGGCCACTAAGTCTTATGATTTCTCAGGTCGTAAGAGCTTACAAGCGTTGTCGCTGGCAAAGAAAATACTTTGAGCGCCAAGTTACCAACGATGATAATGAAAGAAATTTTCAAATCAATATGGCCAATAAAATTTAAGAAAAAGCGTTAAAAGAACAAACAATTTCTTTTTCCGACGTTGCTACGAAAAAACGAAAAGAAAACGTAATTTCCCATCGATGCTACGAAATGGAAGAAAAAATGTTATTTTCCAACGATGCTATGAAAAACCAAGAAAAATAGTTGTTTTTGAAAGGCAAAGATAGGAAATGAAGTGTTAGGGCCATTGGGTCTTATGATTTCCCAGGTCATAAAAGCGTACCAGTGTTGTCGCTGTCAAAGAAAATTCGTTGAGCGCCAAGTTCCCAACGATGGTAATGAACGGAATTTTCAAATCAACAATGCCAACAAAATTTAAGAAAAAGCGTTAAACGAACCAAAAATTTCTTTTTCCGACGATGCTATGAAAAACGAAGAGAAAACGCAATTTCCCAGCGATGCTGCGAAAAACGAAGAAAAATGGTATTTTCCAACGATGCCAGGAAAAACGCAGAAAGAATGTTATTTCCCAACATTGCTACGAAGAAACGAAGAGAAAACGTAATTTCCCAACGATGCTACGAAAAACGAAGATAAAATGTTTTCCAACGATGCTAGGAAAAACGAAGAAAAAATGCTATTTTCCAACGAGGCTATCAAAGGCAAAGAAAGGAAATGAATTGTTAGGGCCACTGAGTCTTATGATTTCTCAGGTCATAAGAGCTTACCAGCGTTGTCCCTGTCAAAGAAAATTCTTTGAGCGCCAAGTTTGCAACGATGATAATGAAAGGAATTTTCGAATCAACAATTCCAACAAAAAACCAACAAAAAACTTCTTTTTCCAACGATGGTACGAAAAAACGAAAAGAAAACATAATTTCCCAACGATGCTACGAAAAACGAAGAAAAAATGTTTTCCAACGATGCTACGAAAAACGAAGAAAAAATGTCATTTTGCAATGACGCTATCAAAGGCAAAGAAAGGAAATGAAGTGTTAGGGCCACTGAGTGTTATGATTTCTCAGAGCTTACTAGCGTTGTCGCTGTCAAAGAAAACCCTTTGAGCGCCAACTTTCCAACGATGATAATGAAAGGAATTTTCAAATCAACAATGCCAACAAAATATAAGAAAAAGCGTTAAACGAACAAAAAATTTCTTTTCCCTACGATGCTACGAAAAAACGAAGAGAAAACATAATTTCCCATCGATGCTACGAAAAACGAAGAAAAAAAGTTTTCCAACGATGCTAGGAAAACCGAAGAAAAAACGTTATTTTCAAACGACGCTATCAAAGGCAAAGAAAGGAAATGAATTGTTAGGGCCACTGAGTCTTATGATTTCTCAGGTCATAAGAACTTACCAGCGTTGTTGCTATCAAGGAAAAATCTTTGAGCGCCAAGTTTCCAACGATGATAATGATAGGAATTTTCAAATCAACAATGCCAGCAAAATTTAAGAAAAAGCGTTAATCGAACAAAAAATTTCTTTTCCCTACGATGCTACGAAAAAATGAAGGGAAAACGCAATTTCCCAGCGATGCTGCGAAAAACGAAGGGAAAATGGTATTTTCCAACGATCCTGGGACAAATGCAGAAAACAAGTTATTTTCCAACGATACTACGAAAAAACGAAGAGAAAACGTAATTTCCCAACGATGCTACGAAAAACAAATAAAAAGTGTTTTCCAACGATGCTAATAAAAACGCAGAAAAAATTTTATTTTCCAACGATTCTACGAAAAAACGAAGAGAAAACGTAATTTCCCAACCATGCTACGAAAAACAAATAAAAAATGTTTTCCAACGATGCTATGAAAAACCAAGAAAAATGGTTGTTTTTGAAAGGCAAAGAAAGGAATTGAAGGGTTAAAGCCACTGAGTCTTATGATTTCTCACGTCATAAGAGATTACCAGCGTTGTCGCTATCATAGAAAATTCTTTGAGCGCCAAGTTTCCAAGGATGTTAATGAAAGGAATTTTCAAGCCAAAAAAAAACCAACAAAAAATTTTTTTCCAACGATGCTACGAAAAAGCGAAGAGAAAACGTAATTTTCCAACGATGCTACGAAAAACGAAGAAAAAATGTTTTCCAACTATGCTACGAAAAACGAGGGAAAAAGTTATTTTCCAACGACGCTATCAAAGGGAAAGAAAGGAAATGAAGTGTTAGGGCCACTGAGTCTTATGATTTCTCAGAGCTTAGAAGCGTTGTCGCTGTCAAAGAAAACTCTTTCAGCGCCAAGTTTCCAACGATGATAATGAAAGGAATTTTCAAATCAACAATGCCAACAAAATTTAAGAAAAAGCGTTAAACGAACAAAAAATTTCTTTTCCCTACGATGCTACGAAAAAACGATGAGAAAACATAATTTCCCCCCGATGCTAGGAAAAACGAAAAAGAAATGTTTTCCAACGATGCTAGGAAAAACGAAGAAAAAATGATATTTTCCAACGACGCTATCAAAGGCAAAGAAAGGAAATGAATTGTTATGGCCACTGAGTCTTATAATTTGTCAGGTCTTAAGAGCTTACCAGCGTTGTCGCTGTCAAAGAAAATTCTTTGAGCGCCAAGTTTCCAACGATGATAATGAAAGGAATTTTCAAACCAACAATGCCAACAAAACCCCAACAAAAAATTTTTTTCCAACGATGCTACGAAAAACGAGGAAAAAATGTTTTCCAACGATGCTACGAAAAACGAGGAAAAAAGCTATTTTCAAACGACGCTATCAAAGGCAAAGAAAGGAAATGAAGTGTTAGGGCCACTGACTCTTATGATTTCTCAAGTCATAAGAGCTTACCGGCGGTGTTGCTGAGAAAAAAAAATGATTGAGCGCCAAGTTTCCAACGATAATAATGAAAGGAATTTTCAAATCAACAATACCAGAAAAATTTAAGAAAAAGCGTTAATCGAACAAAAAATTTGTTTTCGCTACGATGCTACGAAAAAACAAAGGGAAAACATAATTTCCCACCGATGCTACGAAAAACGAAGAAAAAATGTTTTCCAACGATGCTAGCAAAACCGAAGGTAAAACGCTGTTTTCAAACGACGCTATCAAAAGCAAAGAAAGGAAATGAATTGTTAGGGCCACTGAGTCTTATGATTTCTCAGGTGATAAAACCTTACCAGTGTTGTCGCTGTCAGAGAAAATTCTCTGATTGCCAAGTTTCAAATGATGATAATGAAAGGAATTTTCAAATCAACAATGCCAACAAATTTAAGAAAAAGCGTTAAACGAACAAAAAATTTCTTTTTCAAAACGATGCTACGAAAAACTAAGAAAAAATGTTTTCCGACGATGCTAGGAAAAACTAAGAAAAAATCTTATTTTCCAACGATGCTATGAAAAACCAAGAAAAATAGTTGATTTTGAAAGGCAAATAAAGGAAATGAAGTGTTAGGGCCACTGAGTCTTATGATTTCTCAGAGCTTACCAGCGTTGTCGCTGTGAAAGAAAACTCTTTGAGCGCCAAGTTTCCAACGATAATAATGAAAGGAATTTTCAAATCAACAATACCAGCAAAATTTAAGAAAAAGCGTTAATCGAACAAAAAATTTCTTTTCGCTACGATGCTACGAAAAAACAAAGGGAAAACATAATTTCCCACCGATGCTACCAAAAACGAAGAAAAAATGTTTTCCAACGATGCTAGCAAAACCGAAGGTAAAACGCTATTTTCAAACGACGCTATCAAAAGCAAAGAAAGGAAATGAATTGTTAGGGCCACTGAGTCTTACGACTTCTCAAGTCATAAAAGCTTACCAGTGTTGTCGCTGTCAAAAAAAATTCTTTGAGCGCCAAGTTGCAAATGATGATAATGAAAGGAATTTTCAAATCAACAATGCCAACAAAATTTAAGAAAAAGCGTTAAACGAACAAGAACTTTCTTTTTCCGACGATGCTACGAAAAAACGAAGAGAAAACATAATTTCCCACCGATGCTACGAAAAACGAAGAAAAAATGTTTTCCAACGATGCTACGAAAAACGAGGAAAAAAGTTATTTTCCAACGACGCTATCAAAGGCAAAAAAGGAAATGAAGTGTTAGGGCCACTGAGTCTTATGATTTCTCAGAGCTTACCAGCGTTGTCGCTGTGAAAGAAAACTCTTTGAGCGCCAAGTTTCCAACGATGATAATGAAAGGAATTTTGAAATCAACAATGCCTGCAAAATTTAAGAAAAAGCGTTAATCGAACAAAAAAATCCTTTTCCCTACGATGCTACAAAAAAACGATGAGAAAACGTAATTTCCCAACGATGCTACGAAAAACGAAGAAAAAATGTTTTCCAACGATGCTAGGAAAAACGCAGAAAAAATGTTATTTTCCAACGACGCTATCAGAGGCAAAGAAAGGAAATGAAGTGTTAGGGCCACTGAGTCTTATGATTTCTCAGAGCTTACCAGCGTTGTCGCTGTGAAAGAAAACTCTTTCAGCGCCAAGTTTCCAACGATGATAATGAAAGGAATTTTCAAATCAACAATGCCAACAAAATTAAAGAAAAAGCGTTAAACGAACAAAAAATTTATTTTCCCTACGATGCTACGAAAATACGATGAGAAAACATAACTTCCCCCCAATGCTACGAAAAACGAAAAAGAAATGTTTTCCAACGATGCTAGGAAAAACGAAGAAAAAATGTTATTTTCCAACGACGCTATCAAAGGCAAAGAAAGGAAATGAATTGTTAGGGCCACTGAGTCTTATGATTTCTCAGGTCATAAGAGCTTACCAGCGTTGTCGCTGTGAAAGAAAATTCTTTGAGGGCCAAGTTTCCAAGGATGTTAATGTAAGGAATTTTCAAGCCAAAAAGAACCAACAAAATTTAAGAAAAAGCGTTAAACGAACAAAAAATTCATTTTTCCGACGATACGACGAAAAACGAAAAGAAAACGTAATTTCCCAACGATGCATTGAAATACGAAGAAAAAATGTTTTCCAACGATGCCAGGAAAAACCAAGAAAAATGTTATTTTCCAACCACGCTATCAAAGGCAAAGAGAGGAAATGGAATGTGTTAGGGCCACTGAGCCTTATGATTTCTCAGGTCATAAAAGCTTACCAGTGTAGTCGCTGTCAAAGAAAATTCTTTGAGCGCCAAGTTTCCAACGATGATAATGAACGGAATTTTCCAATCAACAATGCCAACAAAATTTTAAAAAAAGCGTTAAACGAAGAAAAAATTTCTTTTCCTACGATGCTACGAAAAAACGACGAAAAAACGTAATTTCCCAACGATACTACCAAATCGAAAAAAAAAGTTATTTTCCAACGATGCTATGAAAAGCCAAGAAAAATAGTTTTTTTGAAAGGCAAAGAAAGGATATGAAGTGTTAGGGCCACTGAGTCCTATGATTTCTCAGGTCATAAGAGCTTAGCAGCGTTGTCGCTATCAAAGAAAATTCTTTGAGCGCCGAGTTTCCAACGATTATAATGAAAGGAATTTTCAGATCAACAATACCAACAAAATTTAAGAAAAAGCGTTAAACGAACAAAAAATTTCTTCTCCTTACGATGCAACGAAAAAACGAAAATAAAACGTAATTTCCCAATGATGCTATGCAAAACGAAAATAAAATGGTATTTTCCACCGATGCTAGGAAAAACGCAGAAAGAATGCTATTTCCTAACAGTGCTACGAGAAAACGAAGAGAAAATGTAATTTCCCAACGATGCTACGTAAAACGAAGAAAAAATGTTGTCCAACTATGCTAGGAAAAACGAAGAATTATTTTCCACCGACGCTATTAAAGGCAAAGAAAGGAAATGATAAGTGTTGGGACCACTAAGTCTTATGATTTCTCAGGTCGTAAGAGCTTACAAGCGTTGTCGCTGGCAAAGAAAATACTTTGAGCGCCAAGTTACCAACGATGATAATGAAAGAAATTTTCAAATCAATATGGCCAATAAAATTTAAGAAAAAGCGTTAAAAGAACAAACAATTTCTTTTTCCGACGTTGCTACGAAAAAACGAAAAGAAAACGTAATTTCCCATCGATGCTACGAAATGGAAGAAAAAATGTTATTTTCCAACGATGCTATGAAAAACCAAGAAAAATAGTTGTTTTTGAAAGGCAAAGATAGGAAATGAAGTGTTAGGGCCATTGGGTCTTATGATTTCCCAGGTCATAAAAGCGTACCAGTGTTGTCGCTGTCAAAGAAAATTCGTTGAGCGCCAAGTTCCCAACGATGGTAATGAACGGAATTTTCAAATCAACAATGCCAACAAAATTTAAGAAAAAGCGTTAAACGAACCAAAAATTTCTTTTTCCGACGATGCTATGAAAAACGAAGAGAAAACGCAATTTCCCAGCGATGCTGCGAAAAACGAAGAAAAATGGTATTTTCCAACGATGCCAGGAAAAAGCAGAAAGAATGTTATTTCCCAACATTGCTACGAAGAAACGAAGAGAAAACGTAATTTCCCAACGATGCTACGAAAAACGAAGATAAAATGTTTTCCAACGATGCTAGGAAAAACGAAGAAAAAATGCTATTTTCCAACGAGGCTATCAAAGGCAAAGAAAGGAAATGAATTGTTAGGGCCACTGAGTCTTATGATTTCTCAGGTCATAAGAGCTTACCAGCGTTGTCCCTGTCAAAGAAAATTCTTTGAGCGCCAAGTTTGCAACGATGATAATGAAAGGAATTTTCAAATCAACAATTCCAACAAAAAACCAACAAAAAATTTCTTTTTCCAACGATGGTACGAAAAAACGAAAAGAAAACATAATTTCCCAACGATGCTACGAAAAACGAAGAAAAAATGTTTTCCAACGATGCTACGAAAAACGAAGAAAAAATGTCATTTTGCAATGACGCTATCAAAGGCAAAGAATGGAAATGAAGTGTTAGGGCCACTGAGTCTTATGATTTCTCAGAGCTTACTAGCGTTGTCGCTGTCAAAGAAAACCCTTTGAGCGCCAACTTTCCAACGATGATAATGAAAGGAATTTTCAAATCAACAATGCCAACAAAATATAAGAAAAAGCGTTAAACGAACAAAAAATTTCTTTTCCCTACGATGCTACGAAAAAACGAAGAGAAAACATAATTTCCCATCGATGCTACGAAAAACGAAGAAAAAAAGTTTTCCAACGATGCTAGGAAAACCGAAGAAAAAACGTTATTTTCAAACGACGCTATCAAAGGCAAAGAAAGGAAATGAATTGTTAGGGCCACTGAGTCTTATGATTTCTCAGGTCATAAGAACTTACCAGCGTTGTTGCTATCAAGGAAAAATCTTTGAGCGCCAAGTTTCCAACGATGATAATGATAGGAATTTTCAAATCAACAATGCCAGCAAAATTTAAGAAAAAGCGTTAATCGAACAAAAAATTTCTTTTCCCTACGATGCTACGAAAAAATGAAGGGAAAACGCAATTTCCCAGCGATGCTGCGAAAAACGAAGAAAAATGGTATTTTCCAACGATGCCAGGAAAAAGCAGAAAGAATGTTATTTCCCAACATTGCTACGAAGAAACGAAGAGAAAACGTAATTTCCCAACGATGCTACGAAAAACGAAGATAAAATGTTTTCCAACGATGCTAGGAAAAACGAAGAAAAAATGCTATTTTCCAACGAGGCTATCAAAGGCAAAGAAAGGAAATGAATTGTTAGGGCCACTGAGTCTTATGATTTCTCAGGTCATAAGAGCTTACCAGCGTTGTCCCTGTCAAAGAAAATTCTTTGAGCGCCAAGTTTGCAACGATGATAATGAAAGGAATTTTCAAATCAACAATGCCAACAAAAAACCAACAAAAAATTTCTTTTTCCAACGATGGTACGAAAAAACGAAGAGAAAACATAATTTCCCAACGATGCTACGAAAAACGAAGAAAAAATGTTTTCCAACGATGCTACGAAAAACGAAGAAAAAATGTCATTTTGCAATGACGCTATCAAAGGCAAAGAAAGGAAATGAAGTGTTAGGGCCACTGAGTCTTATGATTTCTCAGAGCTTACTAGCGTTGTCGCTGTCAAAGAAAACCCTTTGAGCGCCAACTTTCCAACGATGATAATGAAAGGAATTTCCAAATCAACAATGCCAACAAAATGTAAGAAAAAGCGTTAAACGAACAAAAAATTTCTTTTCCCTACGATGCTACGAAAAAACGAAGAGAAAACATAATTTCCCATCGATGCTACGAAAAACGAAGAAAAAAGTTTTCCAACGATGCTAGGAAAACCGAAGAAAAAACGTTATTTTCAAACGACGCTATCAAAGGCAAAGAAAGGAAATGAATTGTTAGGGCCACTGAGTCTTATGATTCCTCAGGTCATAAGAACTTACCAGCGTTGTTGCTATCAAGGAAAAATCTTTGAGCGCCAAGTTTCCAACGATGATAATGATAGGAATTTTCAAATCAACAATGCCAGCAAAATTTAAGAAAAAGCGTTAATCGAACAAAAAATTTCTTTTCCCTACGATGCTACGAAAAAATGAAGGGAAAACATAATTTCCCACCGATGCTACGAAAAACGAAGAAAAAATGTTTTCCAACGATGCTAGGAAAACCGAAGGTAAAACGTTATTTTCCAACGACGCTATCAAAAGTAAAGAAAGGAAATGAATTGTTAGGGTCACTGAGTCTTATGATTTCTCAGGTCATAAAACCTTACCAGTGTTGTCGCTGTCAAAGAAAATTCTCTGAGCGCCAAGTTTCAAATGATGATAATGAAAGGAATTTTCAAATCAACAATGCCAACAAATTTAAGAAAAAGCGTTAAACGAACAAAAAATTTCTTTTTCCGACGATACGACGAAAAACCAACAGAAAATATCACTTCAAAACGATGCTACGAAAAACTAAGAAAAAATGTTTTCCGACGATGCTAGGAAAAACTAAGAAAAAATGTTATTTTCCAACGATGCTATGAAAAACCAAGAAAAATAGTTGATTTTGAAAGGCAAATAAAGGAAATGAGGTGTTAGGGCCACTGAGTCTTACGACTTCTCAAGTCATAAAGGCTTACCAGTGTTGTCGTTGTCAAAGAAAATTCTTTGAGCGCCAAGTTTCAAATGATGATAATGAAAGGAATTTTCAAATCAACAATGCCAACAAAATTTGAGAAAAAGCGTTAAACGAACAAAAAATTTCTTTTTCCGACGATAGTACGAAAAATGAAGGGAAAATGGTACTTTCCAACGATGCTGGGAGAAATGCAGAAATCATGTTATTTTCCAACGATACTACGAAAAAACGAAGAGAAAACGTAATTTCCCAACGATGCTAGGAAAAACAAATAAAAAAAGGAAGTGTGCTTTTGACCACACTGTAGAAGTGAAATAGAAGCGTTTTTTATGGTTGCAGTATTTGAATGTTAATCTGTTTTTATTATCGGCGGCTCATGTAAAGATACAATGGGTTTGTATTTGTAGGATGTATATGTTTTCGAGTGTAAATTTGGAAGTTTCCTTGTAAAGCATACACTAACTTTTTTGCCGACATAATATGAAAGAAAAACAACATTTATATCAGATAACATCTAGTTCTATTCAGTTTCCATTTGTGTGGACTCATATAATGACAGAATAGGTTGGTGGTAACTGAAGTATGATATGAAAATTTTTGATTGAAAATTCTCAAGATATCTCGTGAAGACTGCATCGAGGGTAGTTCCTGAGTTTGTAGTGGCTTCTGTGGATTCGTTGTTCATCCTTAGATGAAATGCGTCTTCCAAAAACGCAATCAACGGTTTTGCTTGCTCTGATGCAAAATTTGCGTTGAAGTCTCCGCTGAGTACCATCGGAATTTTGTCTGAATCTGATTGCAGGAGTGCAGCACCTTGAACCGTGTACGGGAGTAGTATTTGGTGGATGAATTTAATGATGTTGTTAATTGTTTGATTCGGTGAAATGTAAATAACAACCATCATAATAGTTTTTTTATCCTCCGTTATGCATTGAGCAGCACATTATTCCCCGATGGCAGTGTTGTTGATATTGAAAATTTGGGTTTGATCAAACTGTAAGTCCATATTGGGTGTGAGAATGTTTGAAGTGTCATTAACGTTGTGATAAACCGCAACTCCTCCCGCTCTAACATTGGAACGTTTGAAATGGACAACGCAATTGAAGTTAGGGACATCAATATTAGCGTCATTGCTTAGCCAAGTCTCCGATAGAAGCAAGACAGAAGCCCGTTGAACAACAGCGCCGGTGAGATCAGCGGCGTGAGCACCTATACTCTATATGTATACTCTATACTAGAGAACATCGATAATCCTCTTCTGCTGGTGATAAAGTCTATCATCAATGTATCAATTGTCTGTAGTCGATTAAGAGATATCCTGCGAAATTCATCTTGCAAAGCGACCATTGATGCCGCAGCGCGTCGCCCGTGATGAAACGTAGAGTCATGCTGCCGCGATACGATGTACAGTCTATGTGAATTAACTTTCCCATTGCACCATTCGCCAACCCATCAGATACGTCGATATTTGTTGTAATAATATATGATTTATTAATTACAAATATAACTTCATATGGTAATCCGGCAGTATCTATTACAGACATTTTATGTAATTTTTGCTTGACGAAGGTTTGCTGTTCGGCGTTATGACAACCAATGTAGACGTCAGTTGCTGTAGAAGTAATTTTGTCAATTGCATTGTTTAACAGTGTGTTGTTGTACTCTGTGACGGAGTTGTTTGTTAAAAATAGACGTATTCCATGCGGACATTGTTGATCAGCTTCTTCTTTGGTAAAGAATCGCGCTTCGATGATTTGCAATTCTTGATTGTCCAGTACTGTGCCTTTTCCAATTTTAGTTAGTATAGAGGCGAAGGATTCATTGGACTGCCTCATTACCTGAATCAATTCATAAAATTTTAATCCCCGCCATAAAATTGGACCCACCAACCGCTGTTTTATCTGCTTGTAGATTGGTGTAGCTCGTACAGGTGCAGTTGGCGTAGGTCACCATTTAAAATGATATCCAGTCCCCCAAAGTTTGTTTCAAAATTGCCAGTGATTTGTTTAAGCCTGGAGTCGATTTTGGACAAGAGTTCAGCACTTATCATACTAATCTCATCAATAATTAAGACTTGCACGTATTTGAAAAGTATCCTATATTGCTGAGCAACTTCAATCGACAGCGGAAGTAGTTTGGAAAGTGATATCTTCAATGCAGTGTGAACAGTTGTTCCGTCTATGGCCACAGCAGCTTTTCCAGTGGACGCGCAAGTTATGTATGCATTACAGTAGGAATCATTGTTAGTGAATCGATTATAAATTTCCATGAGAAGTTGGATGACAAAAGTTTTACCACATCCAGCTGGTCCCGTGAAGAATATTTGTAGCGGTGATCGATTTGTGGACAAGAGGTTTGAGATAACGTGGAGCAGAAGTCCTTGTTGTTTTTCGTTTGTTTTTCTCATTAGTTGACAGACTTCTTCATGTGGCCTAACATTCTCCTTCTTCTTTTCAATTGCACCCAGCTTATTCAATGTTGCAAACAGAAGGTCACTGTTAACGTCGGAATGTGGATTGTTGTACAAGTGTTCGAAGGGATTAGGTTCTGGATGTCGATTGACTACGTGTGGTGTGTCTCAGTCGCCCGTATTTCCATCTTCGCGACACAATTGTCGGTAAATCTCGATTGTTTTCTCTATATCCAAGTTTGATTGAAAGTCTTTGCATCGTTGTAAAATTATGTCTTGATTATCGTTATAAATGCCTATGAACTTCATATCAGCTAGAATGTCTCGTTCTTCATTTCTAAATGAAATATTTAAAGTCACCATTTCGCCTTTGTAGTCATTGCAATCCTTGGCCATATCATAATTCCGATACCGAATTATACGCGGATATTTCCGTTCATTGCAAGTCCCCTCGTTAGTTTTCGTATATTTCGAAACAAACTGTGCCAGTGTGAGATTTTCCATGTCTTGAGGTCTTCGTTCGTATTTATCAAACCAATTGTCTTTCCAAATATTAGTCGAATCGTCGCCACCATCTATTTCATGTAACTCTGCTTGAGTTTTTCTGATTCGTTGTCGTTCTATAGGCCAAACCGTCGGAATCTAAACTACAATGCCCGAACTTTTCGATATAGGCTCACGTAATAAGTACCACGCTGCTTCTTGACTAGTCATTTCGACACAGTTGAGCATGTCCACACTCATTTTCCTTGTAATTTCAACGATGTCCAACTCTGGATGTTCGTCCATAATTTCTATAATTTGTCGCTGCAAATTACTGATACCCCTGTTTGTTTTATTAACATACTCCACAACGTAAGCTGCACAGGAGTATTCTTCAGTTATAAATTGGATGTCCATGTTGCACTTTACAACATTGAGTAGGAAAGGATTAAAAGGATTGTGCCACTTTTCTGTCGGTGTACGTTTGTAGAATACTCTTGGTCTAGTTATTCCAGGCCGAAGTATATTGAGATAGTCTTCATCGTCAATAACATTGTTTCTCTCGTAGAAAGTGTCAATATCTGGATAGTCATCATTCTCCAAAGTCACTCTGAGGTCTTTGTATCTTTGTGCATCTCGTGCAAATCCCACGTCTGCTTTTGGCATGGGTGTTAATATAGCTGTTTTCCGACAAGGCATGAAGGGTGCTTCAAATCTGCATTTTTGTTGCCTATTAGCAACAATTTTTTTGTAGGAAGTAAATGTATGCTTATGTGTTTGTAATTTGATATTGCCAGAAGCTTGTGTTGATGACACCGAGATTAAGGTGTCAATCAGTTTTACCGCATCTTGATAATTTACACCTAGTGCATCCAATGGAGCATTTTCCAACCATAATAGAATGTGCGCGTGCGGACTACCACGGTGTTGAAATTCAATGCGCTTGAAGTAATGCATTACGCGATACTTTCCAAACGGCGACGATTTCTTAGATTGCAAAATTGTCAATAAGATATTGACCAACTTATTAAAGTAAATAGCGCAAGTAACTACATCCTCATTCATGGGCGTACTTTTTGCGATGAAATCAAGCTGAGCCGCGTCGTCTTCCGAAATGTCTGCTCCGTTATTCTTCAATTTATATAACAGTTGTAGTAAGCTAGTCCATCCAATTTCATTTGCGCTCAAAGTTAGGAATAAGGTTGGCTTTCCTAGCTGTCTTATCATAGCGAAGAGATCCCTTTTCCTTTCAGCCCAGTACCAAGTGGAATTTGGTATTGTCCGAAGGAATGCGAGGTTGCTGTTAAGCCAAATGGCTTTAACAACTAATTTTAATTATCATTTGTTATTTATAATTAGTTTCATTTTTGTTCTTTAATTTGTTGTTTTCAAATGTACCGCCAATTTTGTTTAGTAACTCATAATGCAACGATTGTACTGGCAATACCAATCGTTCCATTATGACTTTACCTAAAAATTGTTTCTTTTTTACCGTTGGCGATACAATTATAGTTAGTCTTTCTTTTCGAGTCATACACTACTGTCGTTAAACTATTGTCGAAATAACCAACCAAAATCTAGATCAAATACAAATTTTAAATTACGAAAAATTTAAGTTTTTTTCTATTTTCTTCCTAAAAAATATTAAATTGGGGCATAAACTAATGTCCCTTAACAGTTGCTTTCAATGCAATTGTTAATATACTCTTCAGATTGTATTTGTCGTCGTGTAATGTTGGTATTTCTGCCAACGTGTTTAAAAGCCACAGTGAGAGCGTCACGCACACGCAATCGCATGATCTTCATAGCCATATATAGCAAATGTTGAGGAGTCACCCCACGCCTGTCGGAGCGCCTCAGTTCACTGGTTGCCATCATAAACGGTGTAACCCTCACACCCTCTCTAAATGTTCGAAATTGCCCTATATATATACCAGGAAAGGAAAGCTCCTCTGCATGTTCATCAAATAACAAACTTTGTGGAACGTTGTTTTCTCCAGGCGCTATTCTTAGAAATTTTCCCTCGTTCCATAGTAATGTTTGCTGTTGTGCAGTTAAGCTTTCTTCAATGTCTATGTTTTCGCTCATGTCATCCATTTGAACTTGATCTGGAATGAGGTCTTCATTGAAGAATGACTCATCTATAGTCACATTGTACAAATGGTAGAGCGGTGTATCCACCAAATGCCGCAACCATGCCTTTATCGTCTGTTTCTTAACCAACCCGTGCAAGTAGGAAGATTTGTGAATTTTCTTTCTCTTAATGTGAACGTTAATGCAGTGGTCGTCGTTAATGTTTCGTGGTAATCTGTGGGCCATAGTATTAACGCAAACAGGAACATTGATTATTTGCCCATAAATGCAATACTGTCCTAGAATGTGGCGCCGTCTGCGTATTTGCATAAATGGAATCCTTGGCGAAATCAGTCGTTCCGATATCAAATCCAGTGGAGATAAGGTTGTCGGTATTAGCGGGTACTTAAAGCCATTGTATGTTGATATTGGCGGTATTTTGTCTTTATTCAACATTAGTTTACAAGTAGAGCATACCGCAATATTATCAATATCCATGTGTGGAATTATTGTTCTTAAGATTTCGTGATGTTTCGGTGCATGCGTGACCGAACGTATTTCTATGAAAATATTTATCGCATGCATTATGAGCCGATTTATGTTGATCAAACCCGTTGTATGTCGGCACGGTGATGGCTTGATTTTGTTCCGCTTGTAGTACAAGTTGCCTAGCCCTGGATGACCGTTTCCGTTCTGCACCGGTCATAGCCGTACTTGTGGAAGCCGTACCCGTCGAAGCATTGTCAGTGAGTTGATTTTGCTGTCCTTGTGGTGCAAGTTGCCTAGTCCTATATGTCCGCATCTGTTCTGCACCAATCATATCCGTACTCGTCGAAGCCCTACTCGCCGAAGCCCTACTCGCCGAAGCCTTGTCAGCGAGTTGCTTTTGTTCCGCTTGTTGAGCAAATTGCCTAGTTTCACACACCCGCATCCGTTTTGCACCAGTTGTAGCCGTACTCGTTAAAGCTTTGTCAGCGAGTTGGTTTTGTTCCGCTTGTTGTGCAAGTTGCCTAGCCCTACATGCCCGCGTCCGTTCTGCACCAGTCATAGCCGTACTCGTCGAAGCTTTGTCAGCGAGTTCCTTTTGTTCCGCTTGTTGTGCAAGTTGCCTAGCCCTACATGCCCGCGTCCGTTCTGCACCAGTCATAGCCGTACTCGTCGAAGCTTTGTCAGCGAGTTGGTTTTGTTCCGCTTGTTGTGCAAGTTGCCTAGCCCTACATGCCCGCGTCCGTTCTGCACCAGTCATAGCCATACTCGTCGAAGCTTTGTCAGCGAGTTCCTTTTGTTCCGATTGTTGTGCAAGTTGCCTAATCCCACGTGCCCGCGTCCGCTCTGCAATAGTCATAGGCGTTCTCGTGAAAGCATTGTCAGCGTGTTGTGATTGAGCAGAATTGTCGACTCGCAAACGTTTCTTACCCGGAGTCATTGTAGCCGTAGTAAGAAGCAATGTTTTGTTTCGAGTAACTGCCGGCAGTTTTTCGCTGTTGGCTGTCTCTCAGCAGTAATCGGTTTATTCTGTCCACCTGTAATATTCGTTGATTTTTCTAATTTTTTGCGTGTTCTTCTTTGTGGTGTCAATTATTTGACTTTTCGCAATTGTAGATGCTTAAACCAAAGACAGTAAATTATGATAAGATGTGTAAAATTGGGTTTGCCCACAAATTTCGACTTAAAAAACTAAATGAAATATAAGGAAATAATATACGAGGAGAATTCTTTCTTATTTTTACATTTCGTTTTTGAGCTTTGGTTTTTGTACTGGATTGATAACTTTTTTCAAATCATTTAAAGAAATTAAGCTCTACAAAATCCTTCCGATCTTTTTTTCGAAATTTGCAAATTGCATTTTCAAATATATGAAACTTTTTTTGATAATTATGTGCATTTTTAAAAGCAAAAATTATC